>CM070023.1:13418889-14131389 GCA_036247105.1 Cirrhinus mrigala | reverse complement strand
TCTGCCTCCGAACACTTCCGAGACCACTTATGAGCTTCCCACCAGCCACTGCTAGATTGGATTATGTTGTATTGTTTTTAACCAGACCATCAAACACCACGGCTGTTGCATGTTCCCGACTCATTAAGGAAACGCAAATTCATTTGAATCTCGTGACTTAATGAATTTTGTAAACCACCTTGCTGGAGAAGCAGGTGGGCAGAACCTGCTGAGCCGTTACTGGACTCAGTCTTGATTACTCACTGTAGCACTAATGAATATTCATTAAACAGATTTCATGGCTTACTACAGGCACAAATTATGATTTTAGTTTGTTTATAATAATTTTGTCTCACTTCAGTGTTATGCAACTTCAAATACAATGCTTTGATACAATTTGCAATGCTAAACTGATAAACATTTCATTTTGTATGATCTTTTCCAGGAACACTAAAACAATGTTTCATACATTAACATCAGTTAACAGGAAAATTGAACATTTACAGCATTTATTGATCTTGGTTAATGTTAATCTACCTATACAAATACATTTTTTAACTTTTGCAAGTTGTTTAGTAAATTTAAAAATAAAAAAAGTGTGATTTTGTATTTATACATAAAACTATGTTCCTAAAAAACAGATTAAAAATGCTGTAACATTTTTGATAGTTACTTCGTGATACTAAATGCATTAATTAGTGTTAATGAATTTAACCTTTTTTTAAAGTGCTACAATCTTACTCAACTCATTTGCTTTTATTAAAGTAATTAAACAACTAATTGCATTTTTTACTGCTATATTCTGAAGTGACTTTTGCCAACACACTTTCATGGCAATTTAAAACTATTTTACATTTTGGTAAATTAGTGGATAATTTGTATGAATTTGTAAGATTTACTTTGTACATTTTCATACATTTTTTCCCCCCTAAAAAGCATACAATTCCACACTACAATGCATTTTAATGCCATGTTAAAAATGTAAAAAATACCTAAAAAATTACGAGATTAAAGTCGTAGTATTTCGAGAATAAAGTCGAAATTATGAGAATAAAGTCAAAATATTACAATAATAAAATTGAAATGCTACAAGAATAAAGTCAAGATATTTGGAGAATAAAGTCAAAATACTACGATAATAAAATTGAAATACTACAAGAACAAAGTCGAGATATTTGGAGTATAAAGTCGAAATATTACGAGAATAAAGTCAAAATATTATGATAATAAAGTTGAAATACTACAACAATAAAGTCAGATTTGTAGGATTTAATTTGTACATTTTCATACCTTTTTTCCCCTAAAAATCATATATTTCCACACTACAATGCATTTTAATGCCATGTTAAAAATTTTAAAAAGACCTAAAATTACGAGATTAAAGTCATAGTATTTTGAGAATAAAGTCGAAATTACGAGAATAAAGTAAAAATATTACGATAATAAAACTGAAATACTATAAGAATAAAGTCAAGATATTTGGAGAATAAAGTCGAAATATTACGAGAATAAAGTCAAAATATTTGGAGAATAAAGTCGAAATATTATGAGAATAAAGTCAAAATATTATGATAATAAAGCTGAAATACTACAAGAATAAAGTTGGATTTGTAGGATTTAATTTGTACATTTTCATACCTTTTTTTCCCCCTAAAAATCATACATTTCCACACTACGATGCATTTTAATGGCATGTTAAAAATGTAAAAAATATCTAAGATTACGAGATTAAAGTCATAGTATTTCAAGAATAAAGTTGAAATATTATGATAATAAAGTTGAAATACTACAAGAATAAAGTCAGATTTGTAGGATTTAATTTGTACATTTTCATACCTTTTTTTTCCCCTAAAAATCATCCATTTCCACACTACGATGCATTTTAATGCCATGTTAAAAATTAAAAAAAATCTAAGATTACGAGATTAAAGTCATAGTATTTTGAGAATAAAGTCGAAATTATGAGAATAAAGTCAAAATATTATGATAATAAAGTCGAAATACTACAAGAATACAGTCGAGATATTTGGAGAATAAAGTCGAAACACTACAAGAATAAAGTTGAAATGTTTTAAGAATTTAAATCGTCAAAATTAAAGTTAGAATATTTTGAGAGCATAGCCTATACTGCACATGCAAATGGCCTGGATTGAGAGCACCGGAAGAAGTTGCCAGGTCACCGGAATTTATTTGAATATTGTTGAGTCCGAGCAGCTGCATCATCTTACTGGGATGAGGAAAAGTCCATTTCAAAGACTCACGGAAACAGCTTAATATCAAGAATGTGATACTTATTAACAGACTAAACAAGAACAGCTTTTTATCTTAAAGGAACACTCCACTTTTTTTTTGCTAATAGCTTAGCATAGATCATCGAATTAGATTAGACCGTTAGCATTGAGCGAGATGCTAACGGTCTAATCTGATTCAATGATCTATGCTAAGCTATTAGCAAAAAAAAAGTGGAGTGTTCCTTTAACATCAGCTCACACACCCAATTGACATTCCTTTGGGGAGGCGCTGTAGCTCTCTTATTTAACCCTTTTTAATACACCACAAATATATGTGGGATTAGTAGCAGAAATCATACCATGTGTCATACTCGTGGGGACAGTATGCTTGGAAATAATATTTCATGTATTCGATTGCATTCATTATTTGTAGTGCGGCAGCCCCCCAATAGCAATAAGCTTTGTGCTTTTGGCACTTTTAATATAAAACAGCTATAAAGTCTCAGCTTTTGAAATCAGTTTTAAAGCGAAATACAAACTATGTGTCTTACAATGTGTTTTTCAAGCTCTTTAATGTGGCGTGACAGATCGCTGTATTCATGTGAATCAGTTCATTAAATTATACTGTCTTCTTAGTGAAAATTCCACCACCTACTCCGCAAAAACATCTGTGGCATCCAGTCTTTCATTCCTCACATGTATTTAATTAAAAACAACAATAAAACGTTCTAAAGGTTGAAGTGAGCTCCAACTCACTAACATAAGTAATTGGAGTAATTTTCTGAGGTATATAACGTTAAGAGACTATTCACAAGCTGTTTTATTCAGAGTATAATAGAGTACATGATTGGACATAATATTTAATGTATTCCATTCTTTTCTTGTAGCGCGCCAGCCACCCAGTGATCATAGTAATTTTGTTCTTTGTTGCTTTTAATATAACACAGCTCAGCTTTCAAATTCTGTCAATTTTATCACAAAATACAAATTATAAATGTGGTTTTCCTCTTTATTTCAAGTTTATAGCAAAATATGAAAGTGAAGGAACATTAAAAGGCATTGAAAAAACTGTAAAGCCTAATTTAATTAAAGAAATGTCTCATTATTGTGATTGAAAGATGACTGACTTGCATGCTGCTTAAACTGAAGCAAATACAGCAATCTGTCACACCACATTAAAGAGCTTGAAAAACACACTATTGTAAGACATTGTTTGTATTTTGTAATATTTTGATTTTATTCTCGTAATTTCGACTTTATTTTCGTTATATTTTGACTTTATTCTCGTAATATTCAAATTTTATTCTCGAAATTTCGACTTTATTCTCGTAATTTTGATTATTCTCATAATTTTGACTCCATTCTTATACCTTTTGACTTTATTCTCGTAACATTTCGACTTTATTCTCGTAATTTTGATTTTATTCTCATAATTTTGACTTTATTCTTGTAATATTTTGATTTTATTCTCGCAATATTTCGACTTTATTCTCGTAATGTTTTGAGTTTATTCTCAAAACGTTTTAACTTTATTATCGCAATATTTCGACTTTATTCTTGTAATATTTAAATTTTATTCTCATAATTTTGACTTTATTCTCGTAATATTTTGACTTTATTCTTGTAGTATTTTGACTTTATTCTCAAAATATTTTGACTATTATCATAATATTTCGACTTTATTCTCGTAATATTTAGACTTTATTCTCAAAACATTGTAACTTTATTATCGTAATATTTCGACTTTATTCTCGTAATATTTTGACTTTATTCTTGTAGTATTTTGACTTTATTCTCAAAATGTTTTGACTATTATCATAATATTTCGACTTTATTCTTGTAATATTTCAACTTTATTATTGCAATATTTCGACTTTATTCTCGTAATATTTCGGTTTTATTCTCGTAATTCCGACTTTATTCTCGTAATATTTTGACTTTATTCTTGTAGTATTTTGACTTTATTCTCAAAATATTAAGACTTTATTCTCATAATATTTTGACTTTATTCTCAAAATATTTTGATTTTATTCTCAAAACATTTTAACTTTGTTATCGTAATATTTCGTAATATTTTGACATTAATCTTGTAGTATTTCGACTTTATTCTCGAAATATTACAACTTTAATCTCGTAATCTTATTTTTTGGTTTATTTTTTAATGTGGCACTGAAATGCCTTCCTTCCTTTCTTCATTGATTTACTTATTTAATTAGCACATTGTGTTAGTCTATACTTTTAACTTTGATGAAGTTCAAATGAAATTCTGTGATAAATTAATGCAGAAAACAGCATACAGAATACTTCACCAAATTTATGATGTGTAAATAGATCCTAAAGGGATAGTTCACCCAAAAATAAAAAAAAATCTGTTCATGTTCACAAGAGTATGACGGCGCATGCGTGTGGTGCTCAGGAGCCAGTGTTCTGATGTAGAAATCGAATAAAAAAAAATAATAAAAATAGTTCAACATGAGTAAATCAAAGCTGAGAGAAAGGGATGCTGTCTGTTTTACTGTCTGTAACCTGCAGCTATTGTGTAAACACAAGAGGTGCGTTTAATGGGCTCTTGCACATTGGCAGGGTCTGTTGCTCCAGTGCCGACAGGGGGGAGAGCAGAGATTAGCAGGTAATGATGTGAATTAGAATAATGCAGCTTGTGACCGTCAGGGTGTAAACAGGCGCATAAAAAAGCAATCACATGTGGGTAGCCGAGATAAGGGATTTACGGCAATACAAATTTGGTAATCCTATTAATGCGAAGCCCTTGACTCTTGCTCTGGACTTCCTGTACCTCGTTCTGTAACGCCAGGGAGAGGTTGTGAAGTTCGGCCAGAGAGTTACGATTTTCGACTGCGAGAACGGCCGGGGCGGGTTGGTGCTTAAAAAGGAAAAGGATTGGATTGATGGCTGTTGTGTCATCATTGTCAAACTGCCACTCTAGCAGAGTGTGAAAATAACTCTGCCGAGAGCGTTCGCAAACACGCGCTCCCATGGCTCCCACCGGCGTGACAGCTACAGACACACAGATACATTAAAGCGGACAACATCTCCCAGCCACGCCGAGCCCGAGCGAGCGGGAACGATGAAAAATGCTGTGTTTTTTGGAACCGCAGCGGGCTGAAAAAAGGTCCTCTTCCTTTCCTCCGCCATTACGGCCGTCACCTTTTAGAAGCGAGGAGCGCCAGATCCTCTGAGAGTTAACCCTCGAGTCACTCTTCCTACAGGAAGTGCCACCTCTAGCATTTCTCATAAAGTAATTGACTGTATGTCAGTGCCTGTCAGGGAAGGAGCCTTTCCATTCTGCTGTGTCTTGGCAAGCCCAATAAATCTTCCGCTGCTGGCATAGGTATGGAGATCCATTGTGAACAGCTAATCAGATCTGAAATCCAATTACTCTCGCCGTGTAGAATGATGGATTTTACACTGAATGAGAGGAGCGTGGGTTCCGTACAGGCGTACGAGTAATAAATAACTTCAACTCAAAGGAAAAGTTTTCTCTGTTTGGTGTAACAAAAGACGCAGCTTGCTTCTATCTCGCTGTGTCAGTCGTATTTGCGGTATGCGAGCAAAATCACCCTTAGAGGAGCTTCATGTGAAATGAAATCCGTTTTATTTTTTTCTTTGAATCGTTCTGGTCTTTGAATCGTTCTAGACGAGAATGTATGAATGTTTTACAATTATATGACATAATATAGTGGCATTTAGGTCAAAGTCATGATGAAAATGATGTAGTAACAGATATTTCTTCTATATTGTCACATATGTTTGAGCTTTGGTTCTATGCATTGGTTGTTGAGTGAATATTGACGTTGGTGTTGCACTCAAAAGTGGAAGGAGATGAACCTTACTGGTAACACGTTATAAAAAAGTGTCATTAATACATTTTTAACAAATATTATTAATGTTTAACATATCAGTAGTTAATGTATATTCAATTGTGCTTGTATATTCAAATGTAATGTGCTAGTAAATGATTATTGATGAACTTATTGAACATTATATAATGATTAACAAATAATTCGTTCATTAGTAGTAAATTAAAAAATGTTACTCACTGTTCAGTTCACAAATGATCATGCACTTAAGAAAATCTACAAATGATTTTAATAGCACTTTTTAAAAGTGTTACCATGTTATTTTTATTCAGGAACATTACAAGGTCATAAAATCTAAAATAAAATAAAATAAAATTGTTTACAATAAGATCTATAACATGCATTTAGAAAATAGTTTCATGTCATGATGTCTTGAAAGAAATATAGTGCAAGCAGGCTTTTTAATGCAAAATATTTCACAAAAATATGCATTTGGACAGTCTAGTTGCCAAACGTTAGTTTATATTATAGTTTATTATTAAATTAGTAGTAAATTAAAATGCTTACAAATGTTATTAACTGTTCAGTTCACAAATGATCATGCACTTAAAAAAAAAAATCTGCAAATGATTTTAATAGCACTTTTTAAAAGTGTTACCACATTATTTTTATTTGCGAAGGTAATAAACTAAACTAAACTAAAATAAAATAAAACACATGCACGGATGAACTTCCACATTTACCACATTATTTTTAATCATGAACATTACAAGTTTATAAAATAGTAGTAAATTAAAATACTTACAAATGTTAGTAACTATTCAATTTATAAATGATAATGCCCTTAAAAAGTCTAGAGATTATTTTAATAGCACTTTCTAAAAGTGGTACCACATTATTTTTATTCATGAACATTACAAGGTCTAAATTAAATTAAATTAAATTAAATTAAATTAAATTAAATATATGCATGAAAGAATTGTTGACAATGAGATTTATAACATGCATTTAGAAAATAGATTCTTGTCATAATGACTTTAAAGAAATACAGTGCAAGCTGGCTTTTTTATGCAAAACATTTCACAAAAGTATGCATTTGGATACTCTCTGGTTGCCAAACATTAGTGAAACATGTTCATAGTCAATTAACACATCATTAGCATAAAATTAAAATGTGTACAAATGTTATTAACTGTTCAGTTTACTAATGATCATGCATTTAAAAAATCTACAAATGATTTTAATTGTGCTTTTACCACATTATTTTTATTCATGGACATTACAAGGTCAATAAAATAAAATAAAAAAACACATGCATGTATGAACTGTTCACAATAAGATGCATTTAGAAAATAGATTCATGCAATAGCGACTTGGGTAGAAATATAGTGCAAGTAGGATTTTTATGCAAAGCATTTGCCAAAAAAAAAAAAAAAAAGCATTTAGACAGGCTCTGGTTGCCAAACGTTAGTGGAACATGTTCATAGTCAATTACACTTTTACACTAATTTACACCTGTAGTTTCTCTGCTCGGACACCTGTGTGAACCAGAGGTGAACTGACTTCATACATCCACTTCAAATTACCAGTTGCACAAATAGCTTAAAAAGTATGCTTTGAGAAATCATAATTTGTTTGTAGATGCCACTTGGTTTGATATTTTGTTATATAATGCAATGAAATTCAGACATTTTAATCATCCAAAACTTTTTGGCATCAATGCACGTCATATGAACATTTTAAAATGATTAGTGAAGATTAAAACTTTATTTCCTATCATTGCAGAACAAACTAGCAGAGGTAAACAGGTTTGCATCCTTGAGCACCAGATGAGTACAACAGCTGATATTCAGTGACATATGATTTACTCATAAAAAGATGATTTTATTTAGTTTTTTTAGTCATTCTAATCCACATTAATCCAAATCCGACATCAATTTGATTTTTAAATACTTTGATTTTAAAAAACAAACATGTTTCCTGTAATCTGGCTCAGGAGGTCTGGAAGAAAGTATTTCAAGTGTTTGTCCAGGATCTATTATGTCCCATAAGCCGTGATGTCTTAGTTATGATGAGTCAGTGTTTTGTGGGAGAGCTTACTCTGTCTGTAGCCGGCTGCCTCGCTAAGATATTGCAGAGCGTGTGAATTTGCTCTGTAATGCTCAGCAGTGACTCATGAGCTGTGCATCTTGTGGATGTAAGCAGTTGAGCTGGTGCTGGAAACTTCACATTGGCATACAGATGTTTGAGATCCACCAACCTTGAAGGAATACTTGAAGAGTTTGGTTCCAAAACACTATAAATCCATTTTGAGTAAAAATGTGTTTTCTTTACCAAGTGGCAAGATGAAAACTACTATTTTCTGTTTCAAACTTTCACATAGCATCTTTAGGTTATAATAACATTAAAAATTCAAATCCAGATTTTGATTTTCAGAGATTTATTATAAAAACTGATTTTTTTTTCCCCCACAAAATGCAATAAATCCATCAGGTCTCTACACTTTTCTTTTTAGGAGCACCTTCTAATCAATAATCAAAAAATCTGATCAAAAATTTGCCTTCCCATTACAAGGTGATATCTGACTCCTTAAAGTGAATTAGAGGGGAATTTTGTTTTTACCATTGTAATGGCATTTTTTAACTTTATTAAAAGGATGTCATCTTTTATGCCAATGAAAAAAAAAATAATACATATATATATATATATTAGAGATGCACCGATTGACCGGCTAGTGATCGGAATCGGCCGATTTTTCGTATGATCGACCCAGATCAGTGACCGGCCGGTCAGGCTCACATCCGCCGATCCTTTTATTGCCAGCGGCGGCGCAGGCAATTACGTCACAGCTACGCGCACACTCACAGTCTGGTGTTAACATGTCGTTGGTGTGGAAGTTTTTTTCTGTGAGTGGAGATGACACAAAGATCGCAGTTTGTAACGTTTGACGTTTGTAAAGCAAAAATACATCATGGGGGAACAAGCTCAAAAACGTTCGGAACAACAAACCTAATAAGACACTAAAAACACTATCATTTAGCTGAATATGCCCAGTTTGAAAAGGGGAAAGTGGCTAAAGCTAGCGCGCCGAGTCCAAGCCAAAGCTCGTCAGCCACAAGTCAGCAGCCTGTACTATCCTTTATTGGGATAATGTTAGTTATATACCGGAACTCATTTTATACCTTACAACGCACTTTATTTTTTTGTTATAATTATTTAGTTGTGAGAAGATCCTGTAATGTATAATAATTCATTTTATTATAAAATAAATTTAAATGAAAAAAATACATCATATGCTTTCATTACAGTTCTTTGCAATCGGTGCATCTCTAATATATGTATATATATATATATATATATATATATATATATATATATATATATATATATATATATATATATATATTCGATAAGTTTTTTATTACAATTTCTAATTATATATATATATATATATATATATATATATATATATATATGTATATATATATATATATATATATATATATGTATATATATATTCAATAAGCTTTTTATTACAAATTCTAATTAAAACAACAGAATAAGTTGCCAATCAAATGAGCTTATGTAATAAAGTGACAGTCTTTAGAGGTAGTCTGGGGGTAGTAATTGAGTAGTATGAGGTAGTTAGCAGAGCACCAATACTACACAAAGTGACTGGTGCCGGTCGGTGGGGGGGGGGTGTGTGTGTGAGTGTAAGTGTAAGTGCGTGAGTGTTTGTGAGTGTGTGTGTGTGTGTGTGTGTGTGTGTCCCAGTTCAGGAATATCGTGGGGCAGGAGAGGGGAGTGGGGGCAGAGCTGGGAGAGAGTTTAGCTTCCTGACGGCCTGATGGGTGTCACAGTACAGGAAGTCTGTGGGGCAGAAGAGGGGAGTGGAGGCAGAGCCGGGAGAGAGTTTAGCTTCCTGACGGCCTGATGGAAGAAGCTGTCCTTCAGTCTGCTTGTCCTGGCCTGGAGACTCCACAGTCTCCTCCCTGATGGCAGCAGGCTGAAGAAGCTTTGCATAGGGTGGGAGGGATCAGCTGCTATACAGAGGGCTTTTTTGGTGAGACGGGTGCTGTAAATAAATAAATTTTGACAAAATAGAGCAAAATCAGGCAATAGTGTTATAGTCAGACAATGTTAGTCACTTAATATTAACTTCTTGTTTATTTAATTGTTGTATTAAATCAGTATCTCATTTACAAACTCCCTTAAAAATCATTAAAAGCTGTCACTCATCTTAGTTAATCACGATCTCACAAAGTTCCTTTATAATCACCGAAGCTCTCTACACTGCACAATGAATCTCTTATTTACACTCTTTATACACTTTGTTTATGAAAGGATTCGTCATAAAAAGATATGTCTGTGATACATTACTCAACATTGAAAACTAGGATGCCGGGTGTATTCAAAGCGGTACAATACAGTTTTTTTTTCAGGAACTCAATTTTGTAAAAAATGACGTTTATCACGTTTTGGAACCAAACTCTTCAGTCTTGTACAGATGCACTCATACTTGTACTGTATTATTAGAAAGTATACTAATGTGAGCATACAGTAAACATGCTCAGAAACCAGTCTGAACAGAATTTGATGGTGATCTTGAATCGTGCCTAGTGTGTTTTGGCTGATCTTCTTACCAGATCTCATCCATAGCATAGCACACAAAAGCTATTTCAATGTGCAATTTTAAAGTAGGACAAGAAAGACCTAGAAGATTGTTTAAAATGTGAAGAAATCATCTTTTCGACAGCATAAAGTACATGTTGGATAACCAGTACAATTAACTCAATTAGCCTAGACTGCAATGTACCTCCCTAATTACAGTGTTCCAGAACTACCCTCATCATGGGTAAATTCAGTGTTCTGCCAGTCCACATTCCATGGAAAACAAGCGACACCTTCTTTATGGCCCTCAATTTACAATCAGTGCAATTCCAAAGATGGGCTACAGGTCATTTACTGTGGCTCTTAGAAATCAATGAACAGTTTTGTCACCGCCGAAGGAGCGAGCCGTGGAACGGCTTCTCTGTGAATGTTAATCTGGTCAGCGTTGCATGGCAGAGGATGAAAACAACTAGTGCACGAAAGCCTGTAAATCACATTGTTAAAACTTAATTAGCTTCAAATTAGACACAATATCATTAAGCCATTCATGAAAGGTTATTTCGCTGATGTGTGTTTAATAGTTTTTTGGCCAGAGGGATGTCTGAGGAATGTTTACCACTTTGTTTTGTGTTTGTTTATTCCTGTATTGTAAAATTTGTGTGCATGGCAATATATTAGCAATAAAAAATAAATAATAAATAACATACATACATACACAAATAAATAAAAAGGATTGTTAATGTTTTTTTTGCTCATCAAGTCTGCTTTTATTTGATTAAAAATACAGAAAAAAAATGTAATATTGTGAGATATTATTACAATTTAAAATAGTGGTTTTCTATTTTAATATACTTTAAAATAGAATTTATTCCTGTGATGCAAAGTTGAATTTTCAGCATTGTTACTCCAGTCTTCAATGTCACATGATCCTTCAGAAATCATTCTAATATTCTGATTTATTATCAATGTTGGAAACAGTCATCACAGTTTTTTGGAACCGGTGATACTTTTTTCAGGGTTCTTTGATGAATAAAATGTTAAAAAGAACAGCTTTTATTTAAAATAGAAATATTTTGTAACAATATTCACTGCAGTTTAAGTTTGGGATCAGTAATTTTTTTCTTTCTTTCTTTCTTTGAAAGACATTAATACTTTTATTTAGCAAGGATGTGTTAAATTGATTTAAAAAATCAAGACTTGTATTGTTAGAAAAGATTTCTTTTTTGAATAAATGCTGTTTTTAATTTTTTATTCATCAAATAATCCTAAAAAAGTATCACAGGTTCCAAAAAAATATTAAGCAGCACAACTATTTCCAACACTGATAATAAATCAGCATATTAGAATGATTTCTGAAGGATCGTGTGACACTGAAGACTGGAGTAATGACATGAAAATTCAGCTTTGCATCACAGAAATAAATTATTTTTTAAAGTATATTAAAATAGAAAGCCGTTATTTTAAATTGCAATAATATTTCATAATATTACCCTTTTTTCCTGTATTTTTGATCAAATAAAAAAAAAAAAAAAAAGATCCCAAACTTTTTAACAGCAGCGTATGCGTTAAACTGATAGCCCTATAATTTGTTGAAAATTATTTATTTTTAACCTGAAGTGTAGTTTTTAGAGACCTGCAGTGGTAACTGAACGGTTGTAGGTTTATACTTTACAAGAGGGGATCAAAGGCCAATTTTCACATTTCTGGCTTTAGAATGTGATTAAAAATTGAGGTTATAAATAAAAGTTTAGCAGGTGCCTTATTTACTGTCGTTCCCTCAGCAGCTGTATTTGAATCTGTATGTAATGGCGGTATTTTTACGACGCACTTAATTATTGTCAACACTACTAAACATTTTAATGTCACAATTAGCATACTGAATTTCTCACAGAGCATTATAGACTACTGACTGATTAGGAGGCAGGCAAGCTAGCTAGCTAACACAAAACAATCACACTCACACTCACCCTAATTGAAGTGCTTGTAATTTGAACCATAAAACATTAATAGGCAAACACCCTGCGGTCTCATGGACTTTATTCGACGGTCACTGAAAGACCATGAGTCAGTCACGGAACGGTGGATGAAAACATGATAAATTAGTAATTCACTTTAAAAGACTTTTCAAAAACCATGCACTGAGGAAATCCCATTTCATTTTTAACATTCTTTATATAATATTTATAATTTTTTTCTGTTTCAGAGTTATGGAAATGCAGCTCATTTTTTATTCATCTGTTTATTTATTTTTCTTTCTAATCCCTCAATGATATTTCATTCAAACTAATGTGTCATCATTTATCATCAGCTCCATCTGCCTTAGTCAAAGTGCGGCCAACACCGTGTCAGTCAAAGCAGGTCACTCCGCTCACATGCTATTTTAACTATTACAAATGGTTCAAACACTCACTGATGCTTCAGAAGGAAACACGATGCATTATAAGCCAGAGGTGTAAATTTTTTAACAAATTAAAGATGCTTCAGAAGCTACAGAAGATACTTGCATGTTTCCCAGGAGACAAAATAAGTTACATTTACACTGATCTTCAAATTCAGAAAGTTTTCACCCCCCGGCTCTTAATGCATCGTATTTCCATCTGGAGCATCAGTGAGTGTTTGAACCATCTGTAATAGTTGCATATGACTCCCTCAGTTGTCCTCAGTGTGAAAAGATGGATCTCAAAATCATACAGTCATTGTTGGGTTCAAATACACAAAAATGCTAAAAAACCAAAGAATTTGTGGGACCTGAAGGATTTTTCTAAAGAACAGCAGGCAGTTTAACTGCTAAGGACAAACAAGGGACTTATGAACAACCATCACTAAACAAAAAAAAACAGCTGTGGATCATTCAGGTAACAACACAGTATTAGGAATCAAGCGTATGTAAACTTTTGAACCAAATAATTTTTATAAATTCAACTATTATTTTCTCTTGTGGACTATATGTAAACGTCTTTTATGTGTAATATCTTATTCAGGTCAGTACTGAATAAAAAATAACATGCATTTTGTATAATCCCTCTTATTTTGGTAAAATAATTAACATTTTGCAGATTCTGTAAGGTGTATGTAAACTTTTGACTTCAACTGTATATGTCCAAATATATTCATATACACAGCGTCATCACAATATATTTTCCTCATAGTTGTGTTTGTGAATATATTTAAAAATGTATGTCCCAATATATAGTACATATGTTTAAATATATTTATTTAGACATCTATGTATTATGCATATGACATATAATTACATACACTAAGTCAGTATATTATCACATTTTTTCTATATAAGAATAGCAGCTGTTTCTTTGTATTATTCAGTATATTAAATTTTTTTTCTGTATATTTTCAATGAACATTAAATAATGTTGATCATTGAACTATATGGAAGTATATTTTCTTAGCATTACGTGCATTGCTATTGAAGCCCGCTTCCGCCACTGAACTAAAAAAAAAAGGTAATTGCGATTTTTTTAGTTGCAAATTTCCATCTCGCAGTTCTTTAACTTTTTTCTCAGAATTGCGTGATACAAGCTCACAATTCTGACACAATTCTCACAATTGTGAGATCTTGCAATTGTGAGTTATAAAGAAATACATTCGCAATTCTGAGAAATAAAGTCAGAATTGCGAGTTTACAGAACATATCAGTCTTTTTTCCCCTCAAAATTGTACTTTATAACTCACAATTGAGAAAAAAAAAGTCAGAATTGTGAGGTATTAACTTGAAATGGTGAGAAATGGTGAAATGTCTCGCAATTCTGACTGAGTTTATATCATAATTCTGAGAAAAAGTCAGAATTGTGAGTTTGTATCATGCAATTCTGAGAAAAAAGTCAGAATTGGGAGATAAAAAGTCACAAAAACCTTTTTTATTTTTTTATTCAGTGGTGGAAACCAGCTTCCATACATTGCAGACCTACTCTAATGTATTTTTCTCTTTGCTAAGAGATGTGAGAGCTGTAATATTAATAGTTGTAGAAATGGGCTCATCATAACATCATTCTGTGCACTGACCTTTTGACGTCTGATATACGTCTAACGTGTCCTAAATGCAAGACTGACAGGCCTAGTTTAACTTTGCCTTCTGGATTTGATGTGGTCTCACAGATTTGAATGTATTCTCTCAGATTACGATCTAGCAACTGCTGCATTTCATGTGAGGCTTAAACCTTAATACTCTTTATTTTAATCTCTTTAGAAAGACACCTAATGCGTGGTAACGAGGGCGATAATGACTTCACATAAAAAGATATCAGTCAAATATAATCTCCTAAAAGGTTTTTCTTTTTTTTTTTTCAGGCTCAACAGCACAGAATTTAGAAGTGGTTTATGCCAAAATGAGTGATGGTTGTTTCTTGGAAAATATGTCACAGATGGTTTATGGTTCATATCTTTTACAAGCCGCACTTTGAAAGACATTTTCATCATTATATATGCCTATATACAGTATAATTAGCTTACTGCTCCTCCAGTGTTTTATATAGAGCCTAAAAAAGTTTATTTGATTGCTATTTGAGTATTTTTTCACAGTTGAAGAGTCATCTGAGCTACTAGTGTGTTTTTTTTTTTTTTTTTTTTTTTTCTCCTTAGCTCAGGTTGTAAAAGGCACCAGGCATAAATCAGTACACCATTTTATGCTCGAGCGTCTTCAGTATGGTCTCCTTGGTGACCAGTTTATAGTAGCACAAATAATCCCCTCTGAATAGTGTAATGAGATGTATACTAACGGGAGCTTTCTCTCTGGTGCCTTGAACGTGGGGACCTGCATCCCTTTCACTTTTCCCTAATGACTAAATCCTTTCCTTCTCTTTATTGCTGTTTAACAAATTCGTGGAGCTTTTCAAGGTCTGTAGATTAGATACAGAAGGGTATTTTTCCAGTCTTTTGGCCCCCGTGAAAGCAAACTTCACGGCTCAGCAGGGAGGTTCTAATGAAGATGGTGTCGAACACTAAAAGCTGTAATAGTCTTTGCTTGTAGGCTTGCACTACAAGTGTGGTTCTTTGTTGGTTTCAGCGTGTGTAATTGCTTTTTTATTTTTAATCTACACAAGCAAGCGCTCTCACATACAAACATTAGCCCTGTTACAAAACCCAGTGAACTATGCATTTAAGTAACATTTTAAGATGGCCTTCACATGCTCCTGATGTGAAGGTTATTCCGAACAGATAGAAAAATATATTGCTGTACATAATTTAAGCTAAAATCTATGGCACTGTCACATTTTATCCTACAATTCTGCAAAATTAATCAAAATTTCATAAATAAAAAGATGTAAATTAAAACAGAAAGGATTTTTCTCTGAATACTTCATTAATGTGAATCAATGACTGGCTGTTGTTATCCATGAAATCATGTAAACAAAATCTTAGCACTGCACAGAGGCTGCATGAAGTGACATTTAGATGTGGTATTTATACATTTAGACTGGATTTATAATTGCATAAATAATGTTATAAGATTAATGTTTTAAATACAAAACTGAACTGAACTGAATATAGAAATATGTTGGAAAAGAATGTAATATGATGGGAAACTTAAAACCGCCAGCAGGTGGCAGCAAGTGTTCATGATTGAATCACTGAGTCATTCAAACGATTCTTTCAAAACAGCTGAATCCTTCAGGAGCGAATCAAATGACTGTTTTTATGAATAGCTTAGTGTATCAATGATTCGCCCAAGCCAACGCGGATTCGTATTCGAACACAGAAACGAAACAAAAACAGCACTCCTTCCACGTTTCATATTGCTGAACTATCAGGAGCATTTTTGCTCGCATATCTTGAAATTTCCAAGTTAGCAGCTTGTATATTAAAACATATTCATTTAAAATGTTAAAAAAATATATACAGTGATTGATAAGAACCAAGTGCAAAGCCGCTGTTAATGAATGGAATTGCATTCGTGATCGCAAAGATGCTTCCTGAAACCAATTATTACACCTGTTCTAAAAGTGGATAAATGAATAAAACTGTGAGAATACTTTCTTGTAAGATATTCTGATGTTGAATAAGTGATTCTTGAGCTGCTATTTTTTTTAAATAACATCAGACGGTCTGAATCAGACCCTCTCTTCTGATAAACTGCAGCATGAACAACGCCTGCAAGTGCAACGTCTCATTTCAAACTGAACTGAAGCGTCGGGAAACACTGAATACCACATAAAGCGTATACACAGCATGTACTACACAAAGCACAGCAGAAAGACATTTTGGCAATCAACTTGTAATGTTTCTGCTAGCGTGCATGTTCAAACGAACGTTTTAAACAGTGTTCCTGTCGTGCATACAACATATCTTACGGTACTACCGTATGGACGATACTACCGTTTAAAAAAATGCAAAAATGCAATGGCGCCGCGGGTATTTTTAAGCTTTAGTATCGCAATACTACACCGGTATATCGTGCAACCCTAGTATATATATATATATATTAAATATTAAATATTAAATATTTACTAATACACTAAATTATTGAATTATTTCCAATGTTTACTTTAGTACTGAAAAGTAAAAATATATATTTAGAATAATTTATATATTTTATATTTATTCTATTATAGTATTATTATTACCCTATTATTTACCCTTATAAGAATTTAGATTTTGTATTTTATATATAATAATAAATATGTTAAACATGATTTATAAATGTTTATTCATTGTGTGTATGTGTGTGTAGTAGAGGGTGACACGGGAGTGGATTTTCAAACCTCTCCCGTCCCACTCCCACGGAAAAACTGGAAGAAAATCTCGTCCTGTCCCAATCCCGGAAGAATGACTCCCATTTCCTCCCACTCCCGTATTGTGTTTTTTTTTTTTTTTTTTTTTTGGCCGGAATCTATCAGTTATAGTAAAAACAAATACAGTACAGATCACAATATGCCCACATTAGTTGAATAAGAATCCAGGACACGGCAGAAAGCGTGTCCTGTTTGCTTTTAATTAGTTTACAAAAGCGAAACGCTTCCTTGTTTTTCTGAGCGCACACAAATAAACGTAGGGTCTTTACAGATTCGAAAGATGCCTATTACTCTTATCTGTATGACCAAAAATGACGGTATTTTAAGAGCAAGTGACCGCACCGGCGCCTCTGTCATGCAATAACGCGTTTACTATTCAGCTTCCACACTCGCACTGACACTTCAATAGCGCACATTTTTCTAGGTTAGCATTAGATTGAGCGGCCATGTTGCTACTATATACATCTTTCAGATGAAAAGCCATATCTGAGGTCGATAAATGATAGGTAAGCATTTGTATGTCCTGCCTGATGTACTGTATTACCAAATAGACCAGCCTTTAACGATCTGTCTGTCACGAACTCACTCACTTAACCAGCCACACCAAAGCAAACAGAAGAGACAGGGCAGCTAGAAGTTCAAAATTACAATATATAGTTTATAGTTTATTTATATGAAAAGTAGCCTATATTTGTGTATAAAGTTGGGTATCATAGCGTTACGATTCCCGGTCCCGCACACTCCCGCTGACATTTTTTTCCTGTCCCCGTCCCAATCACGTGATTATTAGTGAATTTGTTTCCCATCCGGCGGGATTCCCGAAAAAATGTCAGCCTCTAGTGTGCAAACACTAAATTATTACAGTTTTTACTGTTTAATGTAGTACTGAAAAGTATTAAAATAAGTATAGAAAAATTTTAAAAACTATTTAAAGTTTATTAAGCATACATTAGGTATCATCATACATATGTATAGAAAAAGAGTAATTATTATTATTAATAATATTATTGCATATTAAGCTTATATTAGGTAGCAACAAATTTATATTTATACTATAAGAATTTAGATTTGTATTTTATATATAATATAATAAGTTAAACATGATTTATAAATTTATATTCATTGTGTGTGTGCACTAAATTATTACTCTCAGTTTTGAATGTTTAATGTAGTACTGAAAAGTATTAAAATATGTGTAGAAACGTAAAAATTTTAGTTTATTAAGCATACATTAGGTATCATCATACATATGTATAGAAAAAGAGTAATAATTATTAATAATATTGCATATTAAGCTTATATTAGGTAGCAACAAATGTATTTATACTATAATATAATTTAGATTTGTATGAGTTTATGTACTGTATAATAATATAATAAATGTTAAACGTAAATTTGTACACGTATATATTTTGATGAACTATGAAATGCACACACACACACACAAGATTTATATTAAATATAAATATATATAAAAATTATATACATTTAAATATATGTAAATACAAAACTAAATATACACAGTACACACATTATGTAAACATTTTTATTTTGGATACGATTAATTGAGATTAATCGATTTGACAGTTTGAATGACATCATAATCACTTAATATTTCCCATTTTCGTTAGGATGCGACCTTTAGGCTGCTCACTAGTGTGTGCAACAGAGCCAATTCTCTGTCCCATTTGCTGTCTTTCTCTGTCCTTCTCTCTTTCCCTCTCATTCTTTACCCCACTTTTCTTTTTTCCGCTGTTGGACAGAAGCAAGAAGTGCTTTTCATTTCCCACTGGCAGGTCCAGTGGTGCCGCCACTTTGCTCATCCTCCTGTGGCGCTTTTGACTCATCCTTCTGAATCCCCTCAGCAGAAGCCCAATGTTCTCGCTTCATCTCCATCCCGTCCACACTGACTGATCCAATCAATATTCCTCCACGATAGGCTCAACTACCACATGCTCCAGCAGAACTGATTTTTCTTTCTCTTTCAACCTTGACAACCTCTAGTTTTGCCAATACGGCTTTGAAGGATCCGCAGAGCGGGTTTGCAGTCATTTGAAAAATGTAATGCTACCCTAAAGGAGATATTCGCGCTCGTGTGTGGTCAAATGTTTAACCGTGTTCACCATTGCAGTCTTTTTATAAATAGTTCAGGATAAGGGCATGTGCTGAATGCCTTCAATTTTAATTAGACTTTTAAAAATTTGAATTCTAGCTAAAACCATAGTAACAGGTTTTAAATGTTTTTTATTTACTGACAAAATTTGTCATAGAGACTCAAGACTTAGATAAATTAAGGATTTTTTTTTTTTTCCGAAAGAAATAAATTTAGCTTTTTTTTATGAACAGAAGCCTTGCTGTAATTTCCAGTGCATCTAGTTTGGATCTGGATTTCTGGCATATATTCCAGATATGGACAGTTTTACATATTTAAATTATTTAAACCCAATGAAATTAAGTTGTGACAAAATATTTAAAAATTGTGTTCCTTTATTTCAAATTAATTACCTAAATTTAACAAACAACATTTTCAGATGTTGTACTTGCTTATTTCTTATTAAAAATTTTTTTACTTACTTAATTTTTACATCCCATAGAACCGCTTACGGGAAAGTTATGAAATTTGGCACAATGATAGAGGACGGTCCCAACATTAACCATTGCAAATATGAAGTCTCTAACTCAAACTCTCTAGCACCACCACTTGTCCAAAATTTCACTTATGATAATAACTTTTGAACATAAGGTCCAGAAGGAAATTTCCTCTGAATCCTTGGCTCATGCCGATTTGAATGAACACAAAATGTAAAAATCCTAAGGTTTTTTCTTTTTTTTTTGTTGCTTTTTTTAATAGTTCGAAAAAACTACTTTTTTCGAACTCACCCTAGACGGTTTGTTTGATTTTCACCAAATTTAGCTCAGATCATCTTCAGACCATGATGGCAAAAAGTTGTGAAAAGCAAGCTGATTAGTCAAACCATTCTCAAATAACACGTGAATCAATTTGATAAAGAGCATGCAAAAATGGATGTGATCTTTAGATTTGGTGCAGCATGGTGAGTGGAACAATACCATACCCAATTTTAAGCCATCAGCCATTTGTCATATAATTGCGAACACATTGCCGTATCATTACAATTGTAATGAAAGTGCCTATTGTAATGAAAGTGATCTCAGTATACTCCTTGGTTCATGCCGAGAACACAGATACCAATTTTTCCATAGTCAGCTGAACTTCCTGTCTGCCATTTTTATTCATGTTGAAAACCTACTTTTTCAAACTCCCCCCCAAGACCGTTGATCCAATTTTCACAAAATTTGGCTCGGATCATCTTTAGACCATGCTGACAAAAAGTTGTGTATTTCGTGTTGATATATGAAGCGGTTAACGTTTAATGCAACAATGAATTTGGTGAATCATGCCAAACAGTCTGAGGCTATATCTCTGCAAAACTTTGACATGAAACTTTGTGTGCCATTGTCACCTGACATTGACCACACCACATCAATCTGATAACAGTGCCAAAAGTCAAAAGTGGGTCAAAAGTGATATCCCATTAAATCTTATTACTAGAGGTTGCATTTATGATTTTTCCGCCATTTTGACTAAAATCATCCTAAAATTACTCAGTTGCAGTTGGTCTGCCGCTCCATGTCATGCTTAGCTCCTTATTTTGCCTCTGATTGTGCTCACTCCCTGAATTGCTGCTTGCATCTATATTTGTTATTATTATTTTTTTTTATTTGCTTAATTGGTGAATACCTGAAGTTTAAAACACAGCTAATCAGCTTTATTACCTTAGGTTACCTGGTTTTCCTTGGAGTTATTGGTTAGAAGAGGCAGAATGTGTATGATGCCATAGTCAGTTTTGGCCACCAACCAGGGTTGCCAGATTTTTATAACAAAACCTGCCCAATAGACCCGTTTGTAGTAGACATCACAGCTGCGTCACTTGCAGCTGCGTGCGCATAGTAGTGGCAGAAAAACACTGGTAACAAGCAGAGGGAAACAGGTAAAATCCATAGAATAAGAGAGAGAGAGAGAGAGAGAGAGAGAGAGAAAAAAAAAAAAGTGCCTTTTGATGCCAGAATCGGAATGCAAATCATTTTTATAGAATACTGTGATCAAAGATGCCATTTGAAGTTAAATGCAGACGTTTAAACTGACAGACTATGGATGAAAACTGCTACGATTACTCTACTTTTAAAGCATAAATTTGATTTAAAAATATGTCTTCATAATATTCACATATGTTGTTCATATTAGCCCTAACGTTTCAGTTACAACATGACATAATATTTAAACCTTTTACTATTAACATTTTACATAACATTTATTTTATCTCACAATTCTGACTTTTTTCTCACAAATGCAAGTTTATACCTCCTAGTTCAGACTTTATAAGTCAATTTAACTCAACAATAGTGAGTTTGTCAATTCTCAGGGGGAAAAAAAACAGAGCAAAGGGGAAAAGAGAGAATGATGAGTTTTTTTCTAATCAGAATTGTGAGATTTAATCTCAGAATTGCAAGAATAAAGTCAGCATTTTGAAATCTAAACTCAAATTTTTTATTCGTTTATTCCATGGTTTAATATACTGCTACTTGAAAAGCGTCATTTTCTGCAACCAGATGAGCTCCACCCACAAAAAACGTCATCACTGTTTGGAAACACTGAATTGGTCTACAGCTTAAAACTAGCCCAATTGCTTTTTGGGAAGGGTTCCCCCATCAAAAATCATGTTCCTGGGTGTATAATAGATGTTTTATGGCAGGGTTCTCTGAGTAAAATTCAAATTCCAGGGGCAAAATATCACAATATTTGGGTCGCTTCAACCTGCTGCTGCAACAGCGTTAAAGTATCCCAAATCCGCGGTCTTAGCAACACCAACTCAACATAACCGGCAAATAGATTATTTTATTAGTAGAAATGTTACAGAAATAGTGATGAATGAGAGCTGGCTGTTGATTAGGGTGGCATAAATTGAAATGTCAAATTCCCATCTTGACTTCAAAAAAGGTCATTAAATATAAACTCCTCTGAGAGAGACTTTCACAGGTTGTCTGAGGTTTAGTATCTCAAATCCTGATCACAAGCTTAACAGCATCTCCCCTGTTCTCACGGGTCTGCTTGATCAAAGATTAAGGAAATGAAGAAGAGAAATGCAATGGTTTCATTAAGCCTAGTGCAACGTTTGCCTTCCACAGGATAAACCGAAGACCTTTTTGAAAACCAATAACGATTCAGAACATTCATTGCAGCAGTCACTCTCAAATCTCGCAATACTGTTCAAACTGTATAACGTTCAGCGAGATTATAAGGATTGCTGAAAGATAATCACAGAAACTCATCAACTCAAAATGCAATATTCATTTAAAGCGAGCACCCCCACAATCTCATAAAGGTATTATGTCAGATTCACAGCAGCATGAAGAGAGCAATATCGCAAACAAATGAACATTGTAATGAGCTGAATTAAGGCTGAAATTGCATATGTTGTAATATACTTCAACTGTAATATGCTTGCATGTACATTATTTATTTATTTGACCTTTTTATGCATTTGACGGGTTCTTTTATCCTAAGCTCTTTCAGTATCATAGCTAAAGAGTGTTTGATAGAGGTCCTCATGTTTAAGTGGTTTTAAAGTGTTTTTCCCATTGATGTAGACAATATGCACATATAATGCATGCTACACCATTTCTCAGACTTTTGTCTGTGTGAGGCTGATGAATTGCACTCCTTACACAAAAGAGGGGTACTTCTACTTATATATCATAACATATCATACATTTCATAATAAACTTATAAAACATGACATTGTGTGTGCCCCTTAATATAAACTATCACCTTTAACCATAGTGGGACAAGTCATGGAAATTAACAGTAACCTCAAAAATGGATTGATTGGTCTCATTTCTAAAATATGTTGATGGTTTCTGTGTGCATGCTATAAAAATGAACGTTGTGACTGACAACCATATGCTGCTGCTGTGTGAACACAGCCAGAAATGAATAAAGGAAATCAAGGTGAAATAATCCGATGCACATTTCCATTTTAAATATGATGCATAACTTGCCTATGTGTGTTTGTATGTATTTTTACATATGCATATGATGACGCCTGCTTCCAGGCATGTCACAAACCTCATGAGACAGGCATATAAACATATCTTATTTTGTATTGTAATCAGTTTCCCTATTTTTAGACTTGCAGCAATATACATACATATATATACATAAGAAAGGAAGTATGCAGTGAATGCAAAATGAAACATGCATGCAATGCCTTTCTTTTTCACATATGTGTAATCATTAAGAGCAAAGGTTTTATAGTTTGATTTCCAGAGGTTTTTAACTGCCTATTTTCCCGAGCAGATCAATAGATGGCACTGTTTTCTTTTTCCAGCTGCCCCATTGGTGTCTGATGCAGTCTGTACTGGGTTTTGTCGGATGATTAACAAAATCAGGCCGCCTCCCATTTAAAGATCCAGCACGTTTGATGCTTTTTTTCTTCCTGAAAGTACCTGGCAACAGCATTTACAGCAAGCATCTGAGATGCTAGAGTTGCATCCCCTAGCCCTATAGAGGTGAGCAGACCATTTATTAAAACTAAGTCACAAAAATTATGCTAGTTACCATGCATATATTAGCATATGTGCACCTGTATTTAAATATCAACACATTTTCGATGTTCTTTCACCTAATGAAGGATAGTGTGAACTGTGCCATTAAACACGTTATCCAATCACAACAGAGGTCATTTGCATGCAAGTCTTAGAGGCAGAGCAGTATAAACTGCATGTTTAAAAGTATAGTTTGGCCAAAAATACATTTTGTAATTATTACTTCAAACTTATTTGTTTCCAATCTCATGCTGTTTTGTTTTTCTGTAGAACACAAAAGAAAAATTTCAAGCATAGAGCTCTTTGTTTTAATACAATAATTTTCTATAGTGACAAAATATCACCATAAAAGCAGTTCATATGACTTCAGTACTGTATTCCAAGTCTTCTGAAGTCATATGATAGCTTTATGTGAGAACAGAGTGAAATTGAAGCCATTTTTGCTGGTAATCTTCCCATCTGCCAGAGCTCACAACAGTTTCATGCTTGCGTTCAATTCCATAATGGCGCCTTGAAACATGTTCGCCAGGTTTGTTTTGTTCCTAAAAAAAAAAAAAAGGTGTCACATGAGTTCAAAGGAATATAGTATATATGAACCATTTGTAGTAGTATTTTTTTTTTTTTTTGGTCTGAGAGCTTCACATGTCACGTATATACTCCCTTATTTGTTCTATTACAGAAGCAAAATAACACCGTACACTGAAACAAATGGTGTAGAAACAATTTTCACTTAGAAACTCCTAGTAAATTTTACAAATACTTACAAAGAATTGTCAGAAACCATGACATAATGAAGTACATTGTAAAAAAAGATTTAAAAAAAAAAAAAAAGAAAAAATTTAAAGTGTGTGCATCGCACTATTTCAGACTTTTTACTCTAAATTTTTTACATTTAAGTTTTTGTTGCTGTACAATTTACAGTTTTCACAATTTTCATTGTGGTCGAAAGTTTTCATACACTTTGCAGTATCTGCAAAATGTTAAATACTTCACCAAAATAAGAGGGATCATACAAATGCATGTTTTTTTTTTTATTTGGTACTGACTGGAGTACAATTTTTCACATAAATGACATTTACATATAGTCCACAAGAGAAAATAATAGCTGAATTTCTAAAAATGACCCCATTCAAAAGTTTACATATTTTGATTCTTAATACTGTGTTGTTACCTGGATGATCCACAGCTGTTTTGTTTTGTATTGTTTTCTGATTGTTTTCCCTTGTTGGTCCTGAACAGGTAAACTGTCTCTGTTCTTCAAAAAAGTCCATCAGGTCCCACAAATTCTTTGGTTTTTCACCGTCTTTTGCATATTTGAACCCTTTCCAACAATGTCTGTTTGATTTTGAGATCCATCTTTTCACACTGAGGACAACTTGAGGGACTCATATGCAACTATTATAAAAGGTTCAAATGCTCACTGATGCTCTAGAAGAAAACACAATGCATTAAGAGCTGGGGGGTGAAAACTTTTGAACAGAACGAAGATGTGTACATTTTTCTTATTTTGCCAAAATATCATATTTTTTTCAGTCAGTACTGCCCTTTAGAAACTACAGAAGATACTTATATGTTTCACAGGAGACAATATAAGTTAAATTTACCCTGTTCTTGAAACTCCAAAAGTTTTCACCCCCCAGCTCTTAATGCGTCGTGTTTCTTTCAGGAGCATAGGCAACCATTTGGATCTTTTGCAATAGTTGCGCATGAGTACCTCAGTGTTGTCCTCAGTGTGAAAAGATGGATCTCAAAATCATACAGTCATAGTTGGAAAGGGTTCAAATACGCAAAAGATGCTGGAAAACCAAAGAATTTGTGGGACCTGAAGTATTTTTCTGAAGAACTGCAGTTTAAGTGTTCAGGACAAACAAGGGACTTATGAACAACTATCACTGGGAAAAAAAAAAAAAAAAACAGCTGTGGATCATATAGTTAACAACACGAAATCAAGCATATGTAAACTTTTGATTGTCATTTTTATAATTTCAACTATTATTTTCTCTTGTGGACTACTTGTAAACATCTCTTATGTGATTTAGGTCAGTACTAAATCAAAAATAACATGCATTTTGTATGATCCCTCTTATTTTGGTCAAATAATTAACATTTTGCAGGAACTGTAGAATTTTCTTGTAAAATGTTATCCAGTAGTCTTTGTATTATTTACAACTTCAAAAAAATAATTTTTACAGTGTACAGAACAACAATGAATATAATGTTTAGTTTTGGGTGAGAGTCAGAGAGAGTGTAGAAAACAGTCATATAAATCTAAATTACAAGTGCAAGAGACCATTATAAGTCAGCAATAAAATACTATATAGGTGTATTATACAGCTCCTTAAGGGCAGTAGAGCCACGTCTTCATCACAAGGACATGTTATTTATCCTGCAAATGTATGACATGCATTGTGTATGTAAGCATGACCCTAACCAGACCCTCCTACAAATTTACAACAGGCTTTGCCAGTTCTGCTGATGCACAGCAGAAAAGTGTCCTTGAATCGGATGCGCTGGTGTCACAGGGCCATGTTTGTTTGGGCTGGGGGACGCGTGTTGGTAGGGGGAGGTTGTGAGGTTGCGATCTATGTAGATACACAGACACGGAAAGCGGTGATTCAGTCGCACCAGCTGCTCGGCCCGACTCACTCATCACAGAGAATGTGTCAGCAGTTGCGTGAGGTGTCAGCCACATGAAGAGGACTTGCGTCAGCAGTATTTCACTCTCGGAGCCAGCGATGGCCCCGCACATTATGTCACGTTATGATTTTAGATCGCATTGTAAATCAGTTTACGATCGCGCATTTAAGCAGTTATTGTTCGCATCATCGAATATGGGTGAACCGTAAAACAGTATAATGTGGAAAATAATTTGTTGGGGTGTTTAGGTCATATGTTTTAGGAAAACTATGGTGATAAACCTTTCGGCATGTAAATAAGCAACCTGGTTTGTTTTTCTTTAGCTGCATATCTAAACAACAGCTATAATTGGGTTTGAGGAGAACACGCACGGTTCCTTGCTTCCGCACAGACTGCACCATGCAATACTGATTTTATTGGACTATCAGGTGGAATAATTATTTATCACTTGAACTGGAACTTCTCCACCCCGGTCTTTAAATTGGCTGATTAAATGTGACCACCGGGAGTCATTTCTGAAGGATCGTTACAGTGCAGATATGATTTAAATGCATGAAATATGTCAGGATGAATGCATCCATCAAATGGCACCCTAGGAGTTATTATCAATACATCACCCAAAAGCCTTTTACATCCCAATCAGCTATGAAATCTCTCTTGTGTGCTTTTTCCATATGGTTTTGAGTGTGTACATGCATTTATGCATGGTTACTTGCCCTGACCAAGTGTATATTGAAAGCATTTAAAAGCAGAGGATGGTAGAAATCATCAGCATTGTATTATTTCTCAAAGCACCCTTTCACGGTATCTCAAGTGTGTTTTCCCATACAATACAATTTTCCCTTCAATAAAATACACACACTGAATGTGAATTTTTATGCCAGGACTGAAAAGATCCAGGGTAGATACATGAATGTGAAAACATTTTATTTTCAAGCACTTTCTGTATCGTTTTATATGAGGAACCAAGTGTAAGCAGAGTAATTTTGTGTAGAGAATGAATTAAGTGATTCAAAGTATTTCATGACAAAATGCTGTTTATAATTTTAGATTTGTACACAGAAAAAAACAAAATCCAATTACTTTTCATTAAATGGAAATGTAAAGTCATTTTGCACACAAAATCTAAAAGTATTTTTGAAGTATCTATAAGTATTTTTTAAACAAAAAAAAAAAAACTTTTTATAAACAAAATGCATTGTCCACTATTTTTTTCAATGATTTAGTATGTATAGTACGACAGCGTCTTAGTGCCACATTAAAAAAAAAACTAAAATTATGAGAGTTTTAATGTTTTGAGAATAAAGTTGAAAAATTTTGAGAATATTCTCTAAACATTTTGACCTTAAAGTCAAAATTTAGAAAATAAAGTGAAATGTTTCGAAAATAAAGTCAAAATGTTCAAGAACAAAATTAAATTAAACGAAATTTATAAAACCAAATTGTAGCAATTAAAATTATAATATTTTATAGCCTGCGCATGCAAATGGCCCGGATTGGGAGCAGCGGGAGAAGTTGCCAGGCCACCGGAATTTATTTGAATATGTGGGATTATTAGTAGAAATCATACTGCATTATACTCACAGGGACAGTATGCTTGGAAACTATATTTCACGTCTTCAAATGCATTCAATGAGGCCTATTTAGTGCGGCAGCCACCCAATAATAGCAGTAACCTTGTACTTTTGGTACTTTTAATATAAAACAAAGTCTCAGCTTTCAAAATCTGTCAGTTGTATAATGAAATACAAACAATGGGTCTTGCAACAATGTGTTTTTCACGCTCTTCATTGTGGCGGGACAGATCGCTGTATTCATGTGAATCAATCGTCTTTTCGATTTCAATGAGATAAATGTTTCATTAAAGTAAACTGTTTTCTTTGTATACTTTTATTCCACCACCTACTCTGCAAAAACATTAGTAGCGTCCAATCTTTCATTCCTCGCATGTATTTCATTAAAAACAAAAATAAAACAATCTAAAGGTTGAAGTGGACTCTAACTTGTTAACATAAGTTACATTATTGTCTTTTCTGAGGTACATAATGTTAAGGGACTATAAAGTTAGCAGTAAAAAAAATAAAAAAACAAAAACAGTAATTGATTGTAAATAGTATTTAACGTCTTCCATTCATTATTTGTAACGTGTCAGCAACCCAGTATCGCAATAATTTTGTGCTTTGTTGCTTTTAATATAACACGGCTCAGGTTTCAAATTCTGTCAGTTTTATCACGGAATACAAATTATAAATGAGTTTTACCTTTTTATTTCAAGTCTATAGCACGATATAAACATAAAGGAACATCTGAAGGAATGAAAAAAAAAACAAAAAAAAACAGTATAGTGTATGAACTAGAATGGCTAGAATGTACTCACAAAATATTATAACTTTAATCTCATAATTGCTACGAATTAATTCTATGAAATAATTTATTCTCGAAACACTTTAACTTTATTTTCATAATTTTGACATTATTGTTGAAATATTTTGACTATATTCTCGTAATATTCCAACTTTATTCTCAGAATTTTGACATTATTCTCGAAATATTATAACTTTAATCTTGCAATCTTAGATTTTATTATTATAATATTTTTTATGTGGCACTAAAACGCTGTCGTAGTATGAAAGGCCATTTACAGCACTGAATGAAAAATGGTAATTGCTTAAATTCTGCGACTTGCGGGATACAAACTCACAATTGTGACATTTTTCTCAGACTTGAGAGAGACATAAACTCACAATTGCGAGTTATAAAGTCAGAATTGAGAGACAAACTCGCAATTTTGAGAAATAATGTCACAATTCTGAGAAATTATCCCAAAATTCTGACTTAACTCTCAACTGTATGTTATAAAGTCAGAATTGCAAGATATAAACTTTTCTCAGAATTGCGAGTTTATATCGCAATTGTGACTGTTTCTCAGAGTTTACATCTCAGAATTCTGACATTATAACACAATTGCGAGTTAAGCCAGAATTGTGAGATAAAAATTCGCAAATCTGAGAACGTAGTCCGTTTTTTCCATCAAAACTGGACTTTATAACTCGCAATTGTGAGTTTATATCTCAGAATTCAGAGAAAAAAAAGTCAGCAGTTGCAAGAAAACAGTCAGAATTGCTAGTTTTTAATTGCAGTTTTGACTTTATTTCTTGCAATTGTCTATATAGCTACATCACACAATTCTGGAAAAAAAAAAAAAAAAAGAATTGTAAGATAAAAAGTCACAGTAACCTTTTTAAATATTTTATTCAGTGGCGGAAAAGAGCTTCCATAAGTGTCACAAAATCCAATTCATTCATTCATTCTAAAATTATAATTATGCTTAAAAAAATAATTATAAAAAAAAAAAAAAAAAAAAAAAAAAAAAAAAAAAAGACCCTGGACCACAAAACCTGTCTTAGGTTGCACGGGTGTGTTTGTAGCAATAGCAAAAAATATATTGTATGGGTTAATTTATCGTTTTTTCTTTTATGCCAAAAATCATTAGGATATTAAGTAAAGATCATGTTCCATGAAGATATTTAGCAAATTTCCTACCGTAAATATATTAAAACTTAATTTTTGATTAGTAATATGCATTGCTATGAACTTCATTTGGACAACTTTAAAGGCGATTCTTTTCAATATTTAGATTTTTTTGCACCATCAGATTCCAGATTTTCAAATAGTTGTATCTCGGCCAAATATTGTCCTATCCTACATCAATTGAAAGCTTATTTATTCAGCTTTCAGATGTTGTATAAATTGTGTATAAATATGACTGGTTTTGTGATCCTGGGCCACATATAATAAGACTAATTTACATTGAAAGGAATGTTTATGTGTGTGTTGTGACAAAAGTAACATTGACTTCAAATAGTGCCTTAATACTCCCAACACAGCTGTATTTCATTTCATTTTAATACCTGGCTAGACTGGATTATATAGAAGCTCATTTTCGCCATTAAAAAAAAAAAGCTATTGCGACCATTTCTCACAATTCTATTTTTTTTTTCCACAATTCTAAGAAAAGTCAGAATTTGTGAGATGTAAGACTTTGAGTTAAAAAAATTTAGTTAAAAAGTCATAATTACCTTTGTTTTTATTTATTCTGTGGTGAAAAAAGATGTTAAAGGCGTATCTCCCAATTCTAACTTGTTTTTTTTCTCAGAATTGCTAGAAACAAAGTCAGAATTGGGAGTTAAAAAGTCATTTTCTACCCCTGTGGTGGAAATAGGCTTTCATAGGATTGAGTGTTAGGTGAAAAACAGATAACACGTCTTTGTGCTGAAATACTTGCAAACACTGTGCAACTGTTTAGTGGATTCACCGCTGAGTTTCAATAGAAAATAAGGAAAACATAAGCAGTATTAAAAAAAGCTTGTTCCTCCAGTACAAAAAGAATGTCTGAAGAACTGTTAATAATTGAAACTCCCCTAAACCCATAGCTAGTTCGTTCAGTAGGGGGGCTCAGGTTTTGGTGTTATTTTATTATTATTCCTATTATTTTTTTGAAATCTTTAGAGATATCTGACGGTAAACATCTGCAGGGCTGCCTTGGGGCCTGGAAGCAAACTGTTGCCTGGATGTGTGTCGGGGTGAGGAACCTCGAGCTGCTCCCCACCGGCAGAGACAGCATGACTGCTGCTTGTCGTTTCGCAAGAATAAACGTGCTAACAAGACTCAGAACGAATCATATTGCAGTTCAACAACAAACACTGTGATTATTATGTCTTAAAGCTAAGATACTTTCCTCACCTGTGCTATTTTTAAACAGATTGGAAACCAGACTGTATTCGTTTAAAGGAAGAAAAACGTGATATTACGTCAACAGACAGATTGGCACATTTGCCCTGGTCTCCAGACCAGCAGGAGGCCCCGATGAGATGCATAAACACAGAAACTCATCAAAACAGTTTTTTTTTTTTTTTTTTTTGGTTATTCCAGGATCAGAGCAATGTTAAACACTCGCTTGAGTGATTTGGCAATAGCATGAATTGGCAAATAACAACAGATAATAGTGCTCAGTTCTGAGGAACACAGAAAAAGCAACTTGCTATGGCTATGAAGTGCAAACTGGAGAAAGAACTGAACATTTGGAAGACTTTTCCATGAGGAAAACAAGAATAATAATAAAAAAAAAGGCTAGGCTATCCAAAATGTAGATGAGTTTGTTTCATCAAAACAGATTGTGAGAAATTTAGCATTACATCATTCGCCTACCAGTGGATCCTCTGCAGTGAATGGGTGCCGTCAGAATGAGAGTCCAAACAGCTGCTTAAAAACATTGCAATAATTAATCCACACAACTCTGATCAATCAATCCATGTCGTTTGAGGTGAAAAGCTGCATGTTTGTAAGAAACAAATCCATTTTTCATCCATATTTTTTTAATTTTATTTTTGGGTAAACTATGTGTTTTCAAAAATGGTGCACATGGCATATAGGCTCTTTATAAATAAGAAAAACTTAAAAAAATTAAATAGGATGTGTGTAATATAATGCATGCTGATTCTATATAAATAAGAACAAACTTTAAAAAATTAAATAGGATGTGTGTAATATAATGCATGCTGATTCTCCCTCACACATAAAGCCTACCATAAAAGAAGAGGAGCGCTTTGTCTCTAACCTCTTTTGACAGTTAATTATAAAGCAAAGTAGAGAATTTACACTTCCTTTACATTTTAGACTTCTTTTGTCATGCCTTAAAAAGCAGGCACATTCATTATCATCAAACCTGAAATGACGTTCAACGGTAGCAACAATGGGAACAAAGTTATTTTATAGCTGTTTAAATGATTTGATGTCAGTCGTATAGGCAACGTTTCCATGCACCGTGTCAGAAAACTATCACAAAGCACACTTATCTGCATCATAGTCATCACTGAGCTTAGCAAAATTAATTAGCCTCATGCATTTATGCAACAACAAAGAAAAATCAACCTGTTATCAACATTTTATTTCAGAACACATGGCATGTGGGTGATGGATTTTATTTATATTCTTTTTCTAGCACTGTTGAAAATGGGATAATTGTTAATTAAAAAAAAAATGCATGCTGGGAACTGTAAACATGTAATATACTAAAAACACTAGTTGGAACAAATTTGTGGCAATGTTGTTTACTTTATGTAGTCATTAGATATATGGATAGTACTTGTTAAAATAATATTTTCATTAATACAATTCATATTTTTAATATTTATAATATTTTATTTTATTTATTATTAATATAATTCTTAATATTTATGGCTCAAAAAGGTGCTATATTTTTTATTTATTGTATATATATATATATATATATATATATATATATATATATATATATATATATATATATATATATATATATATATATTAGGGTTCGGTATCGTTTGGGGTTTTTCCGATACCGGTGCCAAATCGATACTTTTAAAACGGTACCGGTGCCAAAACGGTGCCTGAACCGATACTTTTAAAAAAGCCACAAAATGGTGGATGACACAAGAATATATTTTTATTGGACAAAAAAGTTCTTTAAATTGAACAATGTATTAAAAGTAAAAAAAAAAAAAAAGAAAAAAGAAGTAGTACTATACATTATTAAGTCAATGCAAAACGCAACAACAATAAAACCTAAGCCACCTAACCCGACTACAATAATTTAACAGCTTAAAATTTCAGCAGTTCTTTTGCAGAAATATGACTAGATGTGATGAGATCTGGGAAAACCCGTCGGATGTCGCGGTGGGACGTTTTCAGGAAATTCGTTTTTCATTAAATTATTATTCTATAACATCTTGTCTATCATCTCTGAAAATATCTCTTCGAAATTCACTTGTTTAGTGCAGAAAAATAGACATTCATTGCAGCAAGCAGAAATGACTGTCTTTCTCCTATGTTAAGAACGCGCTGCGGAGGTGCTTTCCCTTAACACCACAAAAACAGTTAACCTATCAAAATAAACCACGTAACATATTTAGTAAAGGCGTATCAATTCACATTCTCCACCAGTCCCGTGTAAAGTACAGCAAGCAAAGTTATTTATTTATTTATTTATTTACTTATTTATTTTAATATCGTGTGATGGCGGAGCACAACAACGCCATCTAAAGTACTGCAGCTGCTCACTTAACCGATCTTACTCGTCTCAATCTGCTCAGTTTTGGTGATGTCAGTGCCCTAAATGATGTTACGGGCTATTTCACATCCAGAGATGAAGGATCGGATGATGAAGTTACTAAACAGGAGTCGTCTGATGACAGTCTGTTTTATGCACAGTGTGCGCGAACAGTTGCGCTGCGCTCACTTTTACTACAAGGTAGGCTGCATTATTTACTAAACATAAAATGGGTGATCAACGGAAAACAAACGTTAGTATGTTTGTCTAATGATGCAGTAGCGCTCCTAACTTGACAGACAGCTCTCGTTAAACCCATAAAGTGAAAGTGAAAGCCGTCTCATTTTAAAGCCGTTTTTCTCAAAATCCCATTCCTGAAAATCATCGCTATCAGCCAACCTAAGATAGCCATAACGTAGGTTATGTAAAAAATACAAGTTTTGGAAAGGGGCCTGAACTCAGCTTTCATATGGTGTCAAAACCTAAAAAAGGTAAAATTTCACCATGTGTTGGGTTTTCCTAGATCGCATCACATATTTGCCGTCTCTGGCAAAATACGACACCTCTCCAGCTGATTGTCTGCAAACTGTCAAACACGGTGCATCCCTCTGCTTTCAAGATTATTCCACATACCATCAAATGTTTCATTAGGTTTGATGCGTTTTCCCCTTCACACGCAACTGCTGTAAAACATTAGCTGAACGTCGCAGTGTCTGAATCATTTCTCGTGAAATATAGCCACACTTTAGAATGTTTCGTTTTTGGCATTTTAAGTTAGACGCGTTTAATGTAGCTAGCTAAGCTAACGGCAAACCACCTGCTGCAGTCAGAGCGAGTGTAACGATAGTTGCTGCATTCACGCGCTTCTCGGATGGTCTTATTTCCAGACGATTTGTGCTTTTAATTCGAAATGTGAAAATGGATAGTAAGTACAAAGATGTCTTGGATTTCTATCATCAAAGCTTTCCGACGTTCACGTGAGTTTTCTCATTCAGTAAATACATTTTCTGATCATTCTGACACTCCATGAATGCAGTATTTAAATTTAACTAGCGATCATGCATGTTGATGAATCAATGCTTCTACATCCGTGTCATAGCACCAGAAGACAAATATTTCAATCGACAGTTCAGGCATTTAAGTGGCACCAAAAAGAGGCACCGAAATTCACGTTCTGATTCGGTCCGGTACCGTATTGGCACCGGGTTTCGGTACCCAACCCTAATATATATATATATATATATATATATATATATATATTATATATATATATATATATATATAATTTATTTATTATTCATTAATATATATGGATCAAAAAAAGTGCTTTATTTTATATTATTTTATTTTACTTTTATTTATTTTATGACAAAGTAAAATACCTGAATTCCAAATGTGAATCATCAGTGTACACAGTTTATGTCTGTAGATCAGTACAGTAAATACTTTTGGAGTGTTGATATGTGGATGAATAATCAAATATTCATTTCTGACCCGTCATCTATCATCTATTATGTAGTTATTACACATATGGATAGTAATTGCTAGTATTGCTAATATAATCAATATATTCATTAATATATTCATGAATATTATTTATGACTCCAAAAGTGCTTTATTTTTGTTTTAATTTTATTTATTTTATTATTTGTTAATATAATTCTTAATATTTATGGCTCAAAAAGTTGCTTATATATTTTTGTTTATTTTTATGTTATATTTTTATTTTTATATTGTTTTTATTGTATTTATTTTATTTATTTAACTTATTCATAAGTATAATTCTTAATATTCATGGATCCAAAAAGTGTTTTTTTTATTTTATTTTATTTTATTTTATGACATGACATGACATGACATAGTAAAATACCTCAATTCCAAATGTGAATCATCAGTGTACACAGTTTATGTCTGTAGATCAGTACAATAACTACTTTTGGAGGGTTATTATGAATAATCAAATATTTATTTCTAAGCTGAAAACATCTATCAACATCCATCATCTATTATGTAGTTATTAGATATATGGATAGTAATTGCTAATATAATCAATATATTCATTAATAAAATTCTTAATATTTATGGATCAAAGAAGTGCTTTTTTTATTTTATATTTTTTATACTTTTTATTTATTTTACTATTTTATTTGTTATTCGTTAATATACTTCTGAATATTTATGGATCATAAAAGTGCTTTATATTTAATTTTTTAATTGTAGTTTATTTTATTATTTATCTTGTATTGTATTGTATTTTATATTGTATTTTATTTTTATTCTTTTTATTTTATTTATTATTCATTAATATAATTCTTAATATTTATAGATCAAAAAAGTGCTTTATTTAATTTATTTTATTATTTTACATTGTATTTTTTTTTTATATTGAATTGTTTTATTTTAACTTAATTTATTTTATTTTATTTCAAGGCAAAGTAAAATACCTGTCTTCCAAATGTGAGTCATCAGTGTACACAGTTTGTGTGTGTAGATCAGTACAGTAAATACTTTTGTAGTGTTAATATGTGGATGAATAATCACACATTCATTTCTAAGCTGAAAAACATCTATCAAAGTGGTAAATTCACAGAGATTGACAGATGGTGACATTTGCCAAGAAGATTAACAAAGGAAACAGGCAGCGGATGTGAATGTGTCAAGCAGTCGTGCTGTAGTCTTTCTGTGAAATCAACTGAGGCTTTACGGGTAATAATGTAGCTAAGATGGGAAGCCTGGCGTATCTGAATTTCATGAGTCTTTGATGGGGACCTCGCTTTGACGGAGGTGATGAAAAACACATTAGAGTGGAGACCGCAAGCTTCTCTGATACCTGCGCTCATTTTCAGCCCGGGCAAGATGCATTACCCAGTCCAAAACAAACCCCCCTTTCGTCTTCTAAAAATGTGTGTTCAACTCAGAATGGGCGTTAATTTTTGTCACATCTTTCTGTAGTTCTGTTTTTGTAATGATTAAAAAAAAAAAGAGCCTTTAACCTGACTTACTTACTGACGATGAAGCTGATTAAGAAGAACATGGCTGCTCTCCTTCACTCATAATCACCACGGGACTAATTATAGAGATATAACCAAGACATAATTTAATTAAATTTCACCCAGTGCTCACATATTTTAAAGAACCACTCTCAGGACAAATACGCAGCTTTCTTCTTTAAAAGGGACTTGAGGATGATGGTTAATCTCCAGATGAAACCTAACTCATTTTGTTGGCTCAGTATTATTTTATGGACTTATAACTACACTGTAAAAAACGATTTGTTGAGTCAACTAAAAATAATTTGTAACCTGACTGAAAATTTTAAGTTCAGTCATCTCAAAAAAAAGTTTATTCAACTTGAAATGTTAAATTATACTAAGTGACTTATATATTTGAGTTGAATCAACTTAAAATTTTAAGGCAGCTGGTTTACTTACCCATCTGTTAAGTTTACCAAACACAAATATCTAAGTTGTTACTTAGTACAACTTAACATTTCAAGTTGAATAAACCTATATTAGTTGACTGAACTTAAAATTTTAAGGCAGCCAGGTTACAAATTATTGTAAGTTGACTCAACAAATTGTGTTGTTTATTTTTTACAGTGTAGTAAGTCAGAAATCAGAGTGTGAATGAACATCAGGATGATCGATACACTGTTGTACATTTATTATTTAGCTGTTATATGCTAATTAATATTGTGTGTGTGCGAGCATGCGTGCATGTGTGTGTAGGTAATCACTGGTTTTGAAGCAATATTTCTTTTTATTATTAATGTTAAAAACAGTTTTTGTTGAAAGAAAGAAAGACCTTTATTCTGCAAGAATGCATTAAATTCATATAAAAAGTGACCGTAAAGACAATTATATTACCGTTACAAATAATTTACATTTCAAATAAATGCTGTTCTTAAATATTTTATTCATTAAAGATTCCCAAAAAATTAATCATGTTTTCTACACAAATATTAAGCACAAGAAACATTGATAATAATTAGAACCATTAATAATAATTAATAATTAATAATAATAAAAAATAAAAAAAAATAAAAAAAATTATAATATATATATATATATATATATATATATATATATATATATTACATATTTTAGAGAATAATTTTTTTAATGTATCATAGTTTACTAAAACAAAAAAAATTATTGACTGAAATAAACTTAAAAAACAATGTTAAAAAATATAAACGTATTTTATTTTAGCTAGCTGCCAACATTTCTCATTTTCTCATTATTACGTTTAACTTGATGTACTAAAATAATTAAACTTAAACTGAAATAAAAAAAGCAATATAATTATATAGATATATAATAAAACTAATGAAAATATCTAATAATAACAATAATAATAATTATAATGATGACGCTCACTTGAAGTTAAATGCAATCTTTAGCAAGCGTGCGAAATTAATAAATTATGTATTTAAAAATATACTATCTGCATTTTTATAAATTGAAAATATGTTACATATTTTATAGAATTTTATATAAAATATATTGTTGATATATTATAGTTAACTAAAACAAAAAAATTGTTGACTGAAATAAAATAAACTAACTAAAATAAAATACAAAATATAAAATAAAATAAAATTCATAAACGTATTTTATTTTAGCTAGCTGCCAACATTTCTAATTTTCTTAAGTTTAACTTGATTTACTAAAATAATTAATACTTAAACTGAAATTAAAAAAATATTAATAAAAAGTATATAGATATATTTATACATGTATATACAAAATATTTATTTTTATATATTTAATGATATACAATATGCATTTTTATATATTGCAAATATATATTTTTTACATATTTTATAGAATCTTATATGAAATATATATATTTTACTATATAACTAAATAAAAAAAAAACGTTGCCTGAAATAAAATAAACCAACTAAAATAAAATTAAATATAAAAAAAATCATAAACATTTTATTTTAGCTAGCTGCCAACATTTCTAATTTTCTTAAGTTGAACTTGATGTACTAAAATAATTAAAACAAAAACTGAAATAAAAATGTAATAAATTATATAGATATATTTAAAAAAAACTAATAAAAATGATAAAATAATAAAATAATAATAATAATAATAATAATAATAATAATAATAATAGTAATAATAATAATAATAATAATAACAATAATAATAATAATAATAATAATAATCATCATCACTTAAAGTTAATTTAAATGCAGTTTTTAGCCAATTCAATTAGTGGCAACATTTAAAGTTTAATTAAATTAAACTGAAATAAAAATGTAATTAAAATAATATAGATATATTTTAAAAAGCCTATTAAAAATGACAACAACAACAATAATAATAATTGCTTAAAGTTAATTTAAATGCAATCTTTAGCAAATTAAATTAATATCCAAGTAAATATTGTCCATTAGAATGGCATGATGCCTACATTCACTTGTAAATATAAAAATTATATATATATATATATATATATATATTGAAAATATACAATATATTAATATATTTTATTAATATATTATAGTTAACAAAAACATAAAAAATGTTGATTGGAATAAAATAAACTAAAGTAAAATGAACAAGAAAGCTAAAGCAGTTTGGCTTTAAAAAACCACATCAAAAACACTAAGCGCATATTTCCTGTCTTCAACTTACTCTGTAAGAGAAAGTCAATGTTTGCGATCATGACTGATCTATCAGCTGTGAGGGTAGCAGAGATGATTACCGCAAATGAAGTGTGCCAATCAATAGCATCCACAGCACACACTCCTGCTGTGCAAACACTGTAGTCATGCAGAACTGCATACCGAATCAGACTGCCTTCAGATTGAATTATTGGAGCGTGATTCCTTTAATCATAACTCTTAACCTGGACTGCTATGAATGCAGAAATAAAACACCCAATGTACTGCAATCTACAGCCACTATTTCTATTCAGTGCTTTAATTATCACAATAAAGTTTTTGGAGTTGTTCACCAACCTGCTAATATAAACTCTATGAACTGCTGTTTAACACTTCACTTTCTATTACCCATGAGCTTCACTGTGTGATTCTGCCCTGAAATGGTCCCCAAAACACGAGGTGTTGGCACACACTTTTGAGGTGTTCTGGCTGAGCATTGTGCTTATACACCGTGAGATAGATTCAAGCTGTGATACTCATGTGCTGAGCAACGGAGCTGAGCAGGAACATTTCACTTGAAAAAAGGGTGCCGCCACACCTCACAGCTGAAACACATGGCAGCTCTCTACAGTAGAGTTCTCCAGCTCACTGCTCTTCACTTTCATTAGTTCAACTCACTTTCTGTTTCCCAAACAGATGGCGCCTCTGTCAACACAAGACAACTAATTTCTTGGGAAAGTTACCAATCGGCAGCCATGTTTTTTATTCACTACAATAACCATGTTTTACAGACGTTTGATTTCTTGTTGAAATCACACCACGAGAGAAGCACATAATATGGCTTTGAGAGAGTGATATAGTTATAAAAGCCAACATACTAAAATGCTATTTAAGCTGCTTCATCTGCTTGCAAGACAAAATTCTGACTTTATCTCCTCCTAGAGTGTTCAAGCTACAACCATCAAACTTGGGTCAGACCTTCAGACTGTTACTCACTATGTCTTTCCTTAAAACATGCTAACCACATGCAAAACATGTTAGAAATGTCTTTGTCTATGTCTATGTCTTTGCTAACTGACTCGGCTTGCGGTTTTCGAAAACCAGACTATCAAAAATCCTGTTTCATTGAGGGGGTGAAAACTTTTGTAAGACTAAGTGTTTAAGCTGTCTATCACTAGCAAAGCTCAGTGACTTTTCTAGGACACCATGCTAAATCATGCTAGTAACATACTAAAACATGCTAGAAACATGCTAATCATGTTAAAAACATACTAGCAACATTATAATCATGCTAGCAACATGTGAATCATCCTTAAAATGTGCTAAACATGCTATCAACATGCAAATTGCCAGAAATGTTAACAACATATTAACGTGTTAATCATGTTAGCAACATGCTAATCATGTTAAAAAACACGCTGACAACATCTTAGCAACATGTCAATTATGCTATAAACATGTAAACAACATGGCAATTGTGCTAAAACATGCTACTCGTGTTAGAAACATGCAGACAACATGCTAACAACGTAAATCATGCTAAAACATGTTAGTAAAATGTTAATAACAGACTAATCATGCTAGAAACATACTAGCAACATGCAAACAACATGCTAATCATATTAGTAACATGCTAATCATGCTAGAAACATGCTATCAACCCCAACCGCTATGTCAATCCCCCTTAAAACATGTTGACAACATCTTAGCAACGTGTTAATCATGCTAAAACATGTTAACGACATGGTAATTATGTTAAAACATGTTAACATGTTAATCATGTTAGAAACATTCAAGCAACATGCTAACAATATTAATCATGCTAAAAAACAAAATGCTAAGAACAGGCTAATCATGCAAGAAACAAATTAGCAACATACTAATCATACTAGAAACATACTACTATCATGCTAAAAACATGTTCACAAAATGCTAACAGGCTAACCATGCTAGAAACATACTAACAACATGTCAACTACATGCTAATCATACTAGAAACATATTAGCATTGTAGTAAAGCATGTTAGCAAAATGCAAATAACAGGCTAATCATGTTAGAAACATAATAAACATGTTAGCAAAATGCTAACAACATGCTAATAATACTAAAACATACTACCAATGTGCTAATCATGCTGGAAACATGCTATCAACATGTCAATCTTCCTTAAAACATGCTAACCACATGCAAAACATGTTAGAAATGTCTTTGTCTATGTCTATGTCTTTGCTAACTGACTCGGCTTGCGGTTTTCGAAAACCAGACTATCAAAAATCCTGTTTCATTGAGGGGGTGAAAACTTTTGTAAGACTAAGTGTTTAAGCTGTCTATCACTAGCAAAGCTCAGTGACTTTTCTAGGACACCATGCTAAATCATGCTAGTAACATACTAAAACATGCTAATCATGTTAAAAACATACTAGCAACATTATAATCATGCTAGCAACATGTGAATCATCCTTAAAATGTGCTAAACATGCTATCAACATGCAAATTGCCAGAAATGTTAACAACATATTAACGTGTTAATCATGTTAGCAACATGCTAATCATGTTAAAAAACATGCTGACAACATCTTAGCAACATGTCAATTATGCTATAAACATGTAAACAACATGGCAATTGTGCTAAAACATGCTACTCGTGTTAGAAACATGCAGACAACATGCTAACAACGTAAATCATGCTAAAACATGTTAGTAAAATGTTAATAACAGACTAATCATGCTAGAAACATACTAGCAACATGCAAACAACATGCTAATCATATTAGTAACATGCTAATCATGCTAGAAACATGCTATCAACCCCAACCGCTATGTCAATCCCCCTTAAAACATGTTAACGACATGGTAATTATGTTAAAACATGTTAACATGTTAATCATGTTAGAAACATTCAAGCAACATGCTAACAATAATAATCATGCTAAAAACAAAATGCTAAGAACAGGCTAATCATGCAAGAAACAAATTAGCAACATACTAATCATACTAGAAACATACTACTATCATGCTAAAAACATGTTCACAAAATGCTAACAGGCTAACCATGCTAGAAACATACTAACAACATGTCAACTACATGCTAATCATACTAGAAACATATTAGCATTGTAGTAAAGCATGTTAGCAAAATGCAAATAACAGGCTAATCATGTTAGAAACATAATAAACATGTTAGCAAAATGCTAACAACATGCTAATAATACTAAAACATACTACCAATGTGCTAATCATGCTGGAAACATGCTATCAACATGTCAATCTTCCTTAAAACATGCTAACCACATGCAAAACATGTTAGAAATGTCTTTGTCTATGTCTATGTCTTTGCTAACTGACTCGGCTTGCGGTTTTCGAAAACCAGACTATCAAAAATCCTGTTTCATTGAGGGGGTGAAAACTTTTGTAAGACTAAGTGTTTAAGCTGTCTATCACTAGCAAAGCTCAGTGACTTTTCTAGGACACCATGCTAAATCATGCTAGTAACATACTAAAACATGCTAATCATGTTAAAAACATACTAGCAACATTATAATCATGCTAGCAACATGTGAATCATCCTTAAAATGTGCTAAACATGCTATCAACATGCAAATTGCCAGAAATGTTAACAACATATTAACGTGTTAATCATGTTAGCAACATGCTAATCATGTTAAAAAACATGCTGACAACATCTTAGCAACATGTCAATTATGCTATAAACATGTAAACAACATGGCAATTGTGCTAAAACATGCTACTCGTGTTAGAAACATGCAGACAACATGCTAACAACGTAAATCATGCTAAAACATGTTAGTAAAATGTTAATAACAGACTAATCATGCTAGAAACATACTAGCAACATGCAAACAACATGCTAATCATATTAGTAACATGCTAATCATGCTAGAAACATGCTATCAACCCCAACCGCTATGTCAATCCCCCTTAAAACATGTTGACAACATCTTAGCAACGTGTTAATCATGCTAAAACATGTTAACGACATGGTAATTATGTTAAAACATGTTAACATGTTAATCATGTTAGAAACATTCAAGCAACATGCTAACAATAATAATCATGCTAAAAACAAAATGCTAAGAACAGGCTAATCATGCAAGAAACAAATTAGCAACATACTAATCATACTAGAAACATACTACTATCATGCTAAAAACATGTTCACAAAATGCTAACAGGCTAACCATGCTAGAAACATACTAACAACATGTCAACTACATGCTAATCATACTAGAAACATATTAGCATTGTAGTAAAGCATGTTAACAAAATGCTAATAACAGGCTAATCATGTTAGAAACATAATAAACATGTTAGCAAAATGCTAACAACATGCTAATAATACTAAAACATACTACCAACGTGCTAATCATGTTGGAAACATGCTATCAACATGTCAGTCCCCCTTAAAACATGCTAACAACATCTTAGCAACATGTTAATCATGCTAGAAACATGTTAACAACATTGTAAGCATGCTAAAACATGTTAACATGCTAATCATGTTAGAAACATGCAAGCAACATGCTAACAATGTTAATCATGCTAAAAACAAAATGCTAATAACAGGCTAATCATGCAAGAAACAAATTAACAACATGTCAACAACATGCTAATCATACTAGAAACATACTAGTATCATGCTAAAAACATGCTCACAAAATGCTAACAGGCTAATCATGCTAGAAACATACTAACAACATACCAACATGTTAATCATACTAGAAACATTAACATTGTGTTAAAATGTTAGCAAAATGCTAATAACGGGCTACATGTCATGCATGTACATTCACATGTCAATCATGCTATTAACATGCTTGCAACATACTAATCATGTAAGAAACATGTTAACAACATGGTAATCATCCTAACATGTTAATTATGTTGAAAACATTCTGACAACTTATAAACATGCTAATCATGTTAAAAACATGTTAACAACATGGTAATAATTCTAAAACGTTAACGTTAGTCATGTTAAAAACATGCTAGATAATGGTATAAAAAACATGCCATCAAAATGTTAATAACATGCTAATCATGCTTAGAACATGCTAGCAACATGCTAATTATGCTAATGACATTAATCATGCTTAGACATGCTAACAGTGTTAATCATGCTAGAACATGCTATCAAAACGTTAATAACATGCTAATCATGTTACAAACATACTAGCAACATGATAATCATGCTAAAAAAAATGTTAATCATGCTTTAACATGTTAGAAACATGCTAATCACGGTAAAAACATGTTAATCATGCTAATGACATTAATCATGCTTAAAACATGCTGACAACATGATGAATCATTTTAGCAATGTGTTAAATCACACTAGCAACATGTTATCAACATCTATTCTGTCTACCATTTGCTTCAAACTTTCAGGCTAGGCTTTCTCAAGCCAACTTTAAAGTTTGTTCTCAAACTTTACTTGTCTAGTTTAACTTGATGTACCAAAATAATTAAAAACTTACAGGCTAACTAAAATAAAATCACAATAAAAATATATACAGTTATATATTTAAAAAATACAGTGCCCTCCACGAATATTGGCACCCTTGATAAATATGAGCAAAGGCAGCTGTGGAAAAAAATCTGCATTGTTTATCCTTTTGATCTTTCAATCAAAAAACTGACAAAATTCTAACCTTTCATTGAAGTAAAACAATGGAAATTGAGGAGAAAATCTCATTATGAAATAAATGTTTTTCTCCAGTTCATGTTGGCCACAATTATTGGCACCCCTAGAAATTCTTATGAGTAAAATATCTCCAGGGTCACTAGGAACATGAAATTGTCCAGCCATGACTTCCGGTTCCACAGGATTATAAATATAAGTAACACAAAAGCCAAATTCCCTTAACTGTCCATCACAAGGAGTAAAACCAAAGAATATAGTTTGGATGTGCAGTACAAGATTGCTGAGCTTCACAAAATAGAAAGTGGCTTTAAGAAAAGAGCTACAGCATTGAAAATCCCCATTTCCACCATCAGGGCAATAATTAAGAAGTTTCAATCAACTAAAGATGTTACAAATCTGCCTAGAAGAGGACGTGTCTAAATTGCTATAATGGATGGTGAGGAGGAGACTTTGAGTGGCCAAAGACTCTCCAATGATCACATATGGACAATTTCAAAGATTAGCTGAGTCTTGGGGCAAGAAAGCCAAAAATAAAAAAAATTCAAATAGCCCCTACATCACCACATGTTGTGTAGGAAGGTTTCAAGAGAAATCCTGCTCGCTCACCCAAAAACAAACTCCAGCATATTCAGTTGTCAGATACGAACTTCAAACGGGACTGGCTTCTATTGTGAAATGAAATTAAAAAAAGAGCTTTTGGCAGCAAACACTCAAGATGGGTTTGGTGCAAACAGGGATAAAAAGTACCCCATGCCCACATTTAAATAAACTCCTGAATCTCTAATGTTCTGGGCCTATTTTTCTGCCAGAGATCCTGGACATCTCGTTCAGATACATGGCATCATGGGTTCTATCAAATACTAAGAGATAAAAGAAAAATCTAAACCTGACTGCCACTGTTAGAAATCTTACAATGGGCCATGTTTAGATATTCCATGAGGACAATGATCCAAAACAAACACAAAAATGTGTCACTGAGAACAAAATGAAGCTTCTGCCATGGCCGTCCCAGTTCCCTGACCTGAACACTTTAGAAAATAAGTGGGGTGAACTGAACCGACATGGAGCTGGGAATCTGAAGGACCTCGAGCAATTCTATATAAAGCAATGGTCTCTGATCTCTTGTCAGGTGTTCTCCAAATTCATCAGGGATTATATGAGAAAATTCAGAGCTGTTATCTTGGGACAAGAACGTTGCAATAATTGGGTGCCAATAATTGTGGCCATCGTGAACTAGAGAAAAAACAATAATTTAGTAATGATATTTCCCCCAAACTTTCTATTGTTTTACTTCAATGAAAGGTTAGAATTTTGTGAATTTTTTGAATGAAAGACCAAAAGGATAAACAATGCAGATTTATTTCCACAGCTGCCTTTGCTCATATTTATCAAGGGGGCCAATATTACTAGCCCTCTTAAGAACGGGCTTGTAATATTGGCACCCTTTGGCTAGTACCTTAAGAAAGATACTAGCCCTGGTCTTCTTTATATTGTGACACAATGTTTTTGTGATTTAAAATTACTCACACCACAATACACAATTTTGGTCCCATACCTGCCAGATTGTCTGTTTTCATTCTCACTAAATGGCATACAAAAGCAAGTCAGACACTCTTTTCTGAAACATGAAAGAAGCGATCAAGGTGTAATCATCTAATCAAAAAAAGCAGGCAATTATACACACAGCATCTTAAAATTACCTCTCTATAGACCAGCAGAAGTCAGCAGATGATCCCAGTAAGTCCAAGACCACGCTAATTAATGCAAGTGTGTGCTGGCAGTCTGATGATTGCAATTACTGGATAAATGGGCATTATTATGTGAGTAATTATGTAGCATTGTTAAGGAGTTTGACTGCTGTGACTGCTGTGAGCTCTGCGAGTTTGAGGGAAGCACGGAAAACACATCAACCGAATATTCACAAGGGCTCTTTTCACAAACGCAAGACAGGCAGCAGAGACGGTTTATTGCTGAGACTGCAATAGACGTGTACTGACACGCTTAAAACCTTCACAGCTATGCATACTGCAATTAAAGCCATTTTACCATGGTTAAGGGCATGATAGTCATGACTCATATGGTGCCCAAGGCAAAATCAAGTATGAGACGCTCAGCAACCCACAAATTGCCTTAAAACCAGCCCCGGGGGGGGGGGAGACACGATTACTAAAATAAAATAAATTCAAATAAATCAAAAATAAATCAAGTAAGTGGATGCATGAAGGAAGCTTTTATTTATTTATTTTTTCATGATCCAAACTTTTATCCAGTTTCTGTGGTGAGGAAAGGGAAGGGAAGTATATCACTGGGAGCTGTTCAGAAAAGTTAGCCGCTAGGTCACAATTTATTTTCAGTGAGAGTGGCAGGTGGAACGGAGAGTGGGCGAAATCCCATGAAGCTGCAGCGATGAGCGATAGAGAGGCGGACCGCGTGTCTGAGAGTTGTATGCTTGGGTGACGGCTGCCTGTATCACCTGTACCAAAACTCACCAGTGGTTAAGCAGGGTGGTTAAGTAAGTGGAACCACCTAAAGCAAGGTAAAATCACTGTATACACACCATCTGTTGGCTGATTGCTTCATACATGTTGAAAAGTGTCTCGTATGCTCACCAGTTTGAATAAGAAAAGGAAAAAAAGAAAGATAATTATCATTTAAAATAACGGTTTTCTATTATAATATATTTGAAATGTATAATTTCTTTCTGTGATGGCACAGCTGAATTTTTAACAGCCATTACTACATAAACAGTTCTTTTAGATTATTTATTTTAAATACAGTCTTGATGAACACAAGATACTTCTTTCAAAAACAAACTTTTGACCAGTAGTATGTAGATGTATGCTTTTGTAAAATTCATGTTTCCATTTTAAATTTGTATATTTTTAGTTTTAATTTTAAGTTTAGAATATTTAGTAGTTTTTCTTTTCTGTTTCTGTGTAGCTTTATTTTTATTTCAGTTTTAGGAATTTTACCACTTCATTTTAAACCTATTCTCTTCTCTATATTTTGTATTATTTTATTTCAGTTTTAAATTGCAGAATTTATTTAATTGATGATCACAAGATACTTCTTTCAAAAACAAACTTTGGACCAGTAGCATGTAGATGTATGTACATTATTTGCTATTGTAAAATTCATTTTTATAGTTTAAATGTGTATATTTGTATTTTTTTTTTTTTTTAGTTTTAATTTGAAGTTTCAAATTTTCAGTAGTTTTTCTATTTCTGTGTAGCTTTATTTTTAATTTAATTTTAGCAATTTTATCACTTCAGCTCAAACCTGCTCTTTTTTTTTTCACTTTTAAATTTATTTTATTGACTGATTGAAATGCAGTCTTGATGAAGACAAGACACTTCTTTCAAATACATACAACTTTTGACCAGTAGTATGTAGTAGTTGTTTTTTTTTTTTTTTTTTTTTTTTTTCATTATTTGCATGCTATTTAAAATTCATGTTTATATTTTAAATTTGTATGTTTTTAGCTTTAATTTTGTGTTTCACATTTTTGGTAGTTTTTCTTTTCTATTTCTGTGTAGCTTTATTTTTATTTCAGTTTTAGTAATTTTACCACTTCAGCTTAAACTTATTCTCTTCAGTGTTTTACATATTACCGCTAATATTTAATTTAATTTAATTTAATTTAATTTAATTTCAGTATTTTATTTTATTTACCCCAAATTTTAAGTTTCAAATGTCACATTTTAGTATTTTCTCTTTTTTTTATTTCTGTGTAGCTTTATATTTATTTCAGTTTAGTAATTTTACCACTTAAGCTGATACTATTCTTTTCAGTTTTTTATTTTACCTGTAATATTTATTTTATTTTAGTTACCCAAAATTTTAAGTTTCAAATTTCACATTTTAGTAGTTTTTCTTTTCTACTTCTGTGTAGCTTTATTTTTATTTCTCATTTATTTTATTCTCTATAGTTTTTTTTTTGTTTTTTTTTGGGTTTTTTTTACATCTTACCTCTAATATTTTATTTTTTATTAGCTTTATTTTTATTTCAGTTTCAGAAACCTATTCTTTTCAGGTTTTTTTATTTTTATTTTACCTCTAATATTTATTTTATTTTAGTTACCCAAAATATTAAGTTTCCAACTTCACACTTAAGTAGTTTTTCTTTTCCATTTCTAGCTTTATTTTTATTTCAGTTTTACCACTTTTAAATGTTTTACCACAGTAATTTTACCACTTCAGCTTAAACCTATTCTCTTCAGTTTTTTTTTTACATCTTACCTCTAATATTTTATTTGATTTATTTACCCCAAATGTCACATTTTAGTATTTTAGTATTTAATCTTACCTCTAATATTAATTTTATTTTATTTTAAATATTTTTATTGTATTTTATTTCAGTTACCTAAATGTTTTATTTTCTATTAACAACAACAACCCTTGGTTTAATGTTATGCTTAATATTTTAATTATACTTCATTTGTTAATATTTTCGATAAATTGAGAGCCCTAATAAATACATTGCAAGAAACCAAAACCTAATTGTAAAACACAACGTAGTTAGGATTTGGAAAGGCATATCAAAAACACTTTTGGCTTTCCAAGGAAAAAATGACATCTAGTTAATCATAGCAAAACCTCATTCTCTGCCAAAGTTGTTGTTTATGCGCTCTTTTTGGTGACATCTTTTCGATGTGTTACATCACACACAAAGTGTGACTCAGACACGGCTTCTCACACCACACGGGGTGTCGTGTTTGCAGGCCGGGGTCCGGAAAGCACACGCCCATCAACGTACAACTTCCTCTCTGATAGAACAAGATCAATAAGGGCGTATCGAACATAATGCGGCGCTAACGCACAGATTGACGGGCTGCTTTCTCACTGCTCTTTCCCAGTGGAAAGCATTGTCGCTGCTCCTTCCTCTCGGCGCGTCACATGTGTTGCCGGCGCTTTGGAAGCCGTGTGATTTAGACAGATGGCTCTTCTCATTTGAGCTGACTGACAGCTCACAACCTGTCAATCATGCCAGGGAAGATGAATGTGAGAGAAAGGAGGCCAGTGAAGCGAAAGGCACAAACACCTCCCACCCTCTCGCACACGCGGCATGCTGGGATAGATTGTCCCTCCATCTTATGCGTGAGGTATTCTCAAATGTTTAAACCGGTGGACTTCGGTTAAACTGTGCCTCAAGCTTTCTGTAAATGTTTTTGATGAACACCGACTACGTTTTCGCTTGGCAATATGCTAATAGCGGTTGCTCTTGCTGTTGTGTTGACCGCAATAAGTCCTGATTACTAATGAGGGAACTTTTTCCATTCACCCAGACCACCCACGTTCATAATGTTACATGTAAATACCGATCTGCCTACGACGGAGTACATTTATTCAGTTTGAGTGGGTTGAGGTGCTGTGAGGACAGGCAGGATGTGTGCCATTAGAGGGGTGTTTTATCCTCAGACAGTTTGGAAGACTCTTATCGCTCAATCATTTACTCACCAGTTTTTTCCAGCATGCGAAATAAGCAATCTGAGAATGAAAGAGGCCTCTTCAGGATTCAATATCTAGCTGTCTTCTTCCCTAATGGTGTGAGCTTGCGTGTTTCCAAGTAAACAATGGTGCTTCTGAAAAAGGCAAACAAACAACTTACCTCATCGATACAGCTTGAAAATAACATAAACAAAAAGAATTGATTTGTTCCAGACTTGAGAGCCCAATAGACTTGTTATATGGGTTGTTTAACATCAACATCCAGTTGACCCTATTTACTTACAGTACTTGCATTTTTAATGTTTTATTGTGACATATTCACTCTGCATCTATTATTTCTTTAAATGCTTTAGTTGAAATAGAACTATAAAATAATAATAATATATGTATTTTTAATTTGCTTATTTGAGATATTAATACAGGTTGATTGCGAAACTCATCATGCAATCCATAAAAACATTTATTTTAATTTTATCATTGAAATATAATACCATTTTTTGTTGGTTTCCTTGTTAGTTTACCCATTTAATATTTCAGAAATATTTTTAGTCATGCATGGGAGCAAATGTATGAACATTTAGTGATTTTTTGTATTTTATTTTGAATTATTAATGTTATTCTATTTTGATAGTAATATTTTCAGTCGTTCAGTACTTCATTAATTTTGATAATTAAAATAAAAATAATTTTAAATATTTTGGGTTTTCATTTAAATTCCATTGTTTTGGGAGCAAATATATTAGCACTAGTTTTTTCATTAGTTTATTTTATTTTTTTTAATTAATATTTGTATATTTTGATAGAATTATTTTTTTTTGTTGTAGAGAGCATTATTAAAATCTCTCTTTCTCGCTGTAATATTTTGTATTCTTATTTATTTTTTAAATTTTGTTAAGCCATTTATTGACATTTATTTAGTTTTTAATTTTACTTTATTTTATAGACAGTTTTAGTCATGCACTGCCTCGTTTAAACAAATTGTTTTGGCAGCAAATGTATAAATTCTTTTTATTATTAATATTATTATATCTTGATAGAAATTAATTTGTATTTGTTTTTTAATTTTGCAAATTTATTGGCATTTACTTTTTAATTTTATTTTAAATATTTTGCATTTTTAATTTTATTTCATAGGAACATTTTATTCATGTACTTCGTTAATTAAAATTAAAATAATTTTAAATATTTTGTGTCTTTATTTAAATAAATTGATTTGGGAGCCTATTCATTAACATTAGTTTTTTATTAATAGTTTTATTTTTATATGTTATATTTTTTTTATTAAAATATCTTATTTCGTAGGCATACAAATGATGCACTGCATCATGTAAATGCAAAATTGTTTTGGGAGAAAATTACATTTATTTAATTTTTATTTTTAATTTCATTTTTAATTATTTTATTTTAAATGTCTCATATTTATTATGCAGTGCATCGCTAAACAATAAATTGTTTTGGGAGCAAGTGTAATAACATTAGTTAATTTTTTGTATTTATGAATTATTAATAACATTTATTTTTACATTTAGTTACCTTTGAATTTTATTTTAAATATTTAATATTTTTAGTATTAATGTTTCATTGTATAGAAACATTTTTATTCAAGTACTGCACCTTTGGTTAAAATTAAAATAAAATGAAAATGAAATTTTTAGTTGTCCACTGCATCATCAATATGTGTGTGTGTGCATTTTAATTTTATTTTAAATATTTTTTGTTGCTGTTTATTTTATAGAAACATTTTTATTAATGTACTGCACCTTTAATTTAAATAAACATAATTTTGAATATTTTGTGTTGTCATTTAAATCAATAAATTGTTTTGAGAGGAAATGTATCAACATTGGTTACATTTTATATTTATTTTATTTTGAATTATTAATATTATTAATATTATACATACATATTAATTTAAATTTATGCTATACCACCTCCCCAGTTAATTCCATGAGATATTGCAGCACACATGATCCCAGCTGAGAAAGAAGGGTCTTATCTAGCGGAACGATCTGTCTTTTTTTTTTTTTTGGAAAATAAAAATTTGTATACTTTTTAAGCACAAAAAGCTTTTGTGCTTAAAAAGTATACAAATTTTTATTTTTCGAAAAAAATAAAAATGACAGATCGTTTCGCTAGATAAGACTGTTCTTCCTCAGCTGGGATCGTTTAGAGCCCTTTGAATCTGCATTTAAACTACATTTTGGAAGTTCAAAATCGGGGCACCATATCAGTCCATTATATGGAGAAAAATCCTGAAATGTTTTCCTCAAAAACCATAATTTCTTCATGACTGAAGACAGAAAGACATGAACATCTTGGATGACAAGGGTGTGAGTAAATTATTTGTAAATTGTTGTTCTGGAAGTGGACTTCTTCAATGCATCTACAGTCACAAACCCTGGTGAGAACTTTAGTTAGTGACTGTTTCCCTATGGCAGACTGAGCATCCTCTGTTTCTGTCCAGTCTCTTCAAATTTTTATAAGTGAGCCTGAAAAGTACAGACTTTAATGTGGCGTATGCAGAGATATAATGAGGGGGAGGCTTTAAGCGGCAGAGCCCTTGGCGTGTTATACTCTGAACTAAGAATGTACTTTGCCTTCACACTGGTTCGCGCAGCGAGGTCTCTCTGCTTTTGCACGCACAGAGACGCTTGTTTGTCTCCTTCAAGTTCAGCGGTTTGCATCTACGTCTCCTGCCATACGCCCACCTACTGAGGGCCACCGGAGGCTGCAGGGAAAATACTCCCGCCTCCACACAATTAAAAAGACACAATTAGAGTAAAGGGAGGTGATGGCGAAGGATACGAATATTGATGATGACAGTATTTCTTGAGATGGCCAAGCAGACCAACTGTCTGCTGCTTCGTTTATAAACATATCCTTATGAATAATATAAGAGTCTTGATCAATTAGGCAGTCAGAGCCGTCTGTGCACCATATGTAGCATAAAACAGAATCAGAGAAAATATTAAGAAACAATAAACAATGTTTCTTAAAAAGGTCATTGTATTCCATCTAGATGCCTTTTGCTTCAAAGATTTGGTGATTCTGCAACAGAGCAAAGCTCATTTACAACATATAGCATAAAACATATGTATTCTGCATGTAGGTTTTTGTAAAGCATATATTTTATATATTATATTATTGTGTATGTGTGTACATTAAATACATTATGTTACAAAGATTTCTATCTCAAATAAATGCTGTTCCTTTGAGCTTTCTATTCAGCAAAGAATCCTAAAAAAAAAAAGGTTTACACAAAAATATTAAGCAACTATAATGAACATTTTCAGTCCGAAAGCTAGTTCTTGATTTTTTGAAAAAAAATAAATAAATAAAAAAATAACAAAATAAATAAAAAAAATTAGGTAAAACTGAAATTATACAACAAAAAATGAATAATAATAATAACAATAATAATAATAATAATAATAATAAAAAAGATGTCTAATTTTTTATTCTCTGCATGTTTAGGTTCTCTCAACTATGAGATATATAAAATAAAATAAAATAAAATAAAATAAAATAAAATAAAATAAAATAAAACAAAACAAAATATGAAAAACTCAATTTCAGCTTGTCGCCAACATTTTTGCAATCTAATTTATTAATTAATTTGTAATAGATGTCTATTTTCCACATGTTTAGGTTCTCTCAAGTACAAGATGAAATAAAATAATAAAATAAAATAAAGTAAAATAAAATTTGTTGCCAACATTTTTTTCAATCTAATTTAGTTTAACTTGAAAAACTGAAATTAATTAAACAAAAAATGAATAATAATAAAAAAAAAAAAAAAAAGTGTCATTCCCTATTCTCTACATGTTTAGGTTCTCTCAATTATGAGATTAAATAAAATAAAATAAAATAAAATAAAATAAAATAAAATAAGGAAAACTCTTTATTTCAGTTTGTTGCCAACATTTTTTCAATCTAATTTAGTTTAACTTGATGTACTAAAATAACTAAAACTGAAATTAATGAATTAAATTTAAAATTAATTTTAAAAAAGTGTAATTCTCTATTCGCTACGTTTAAGTTCTCTCAATTACGACTTAAAATAAAATAAAATATAATATAGAAAACTTTATTTCAGCTTGTTGCCAACATTTTTTCAATCTAATTTAGTTTAACTTGATGTACTAAAATAACTAAAACTGAAATTAATTAATTAAAATTAAAATTAATTAAAAAAAAAAAAAAAGTGTAATTCTCTATTCGCTACATGTTTAGGTTCTCTCAATTACAACATAAAATAAAATAAAATAAATAAAATAAAATAAAATATAATATGGAAAACTCTTTATTTCAGCTTGTTGCCAACATTTTTTCAATCTAATTTAGTTTAACTTGATGTACTAAAATAACTAAAACTGAAAATAATTAATTAATTAAATAAATTAAAAAAAGATGTGTAATTCTCTATTTTCTACATGTTTAGGTTCTCTCAACTATGAGACATTTTTTTTTTATCTAATTTAGTTTAACTTAATGCACTGCAATAAAAACTGTACTACAATAAAAACTGAACTTAATTAATCAAACCTAAAAATAAATAAAAATGAATTTAACTAATATACATGTATCATTTTATCATCATTTTTACCACAATACATGCTGAGAACTTACAAGAACTTAACATTTCATCAATGTGTCCAGTAGATAATTAGGTTTTAAAAATGCAATTTACTGAGATCTACTCTAAGTTATTATGTGATCCTAGTTATGAATGATCTACAGTATGCTGTTGCTCTGAATCTACAGTCATAAATAAGCTAATAAAATATTACATAGTCGATCAATTCAGTCTTACTTAATCAAAGGCCAGTGGAGGTTGGAAATAATTTCCTCTGTCAACACCTCGTGAACAACATTTCAGTCTTATAAATGTGCCGTCACCTGTGAAATGCCGTTATCGTTTTGGCTTCCTTCCTTCACTGTGTTTCATAACAAATTCATTATCTTAATTAAACAAACAAATGAAGGAAGATGCTGCAATACGATATGGGGAAATATGACTGAGTTATATAAGAAATGTAGCAAACTAGGAGGTTTGCTGCATGCTGGATTGATCTCATGTGGCCAGTGAGCGTGCGGCTTCTGTCCCAGAGGATTTTCACTACAACAGTGCTACATCACCAGGCCAAAGAAACAGCAGGAAAGACTGTGATGTGAGTGTCCAAAGTGACCCCAAGAGCACTGACACTTCCTTCCTACTGTCTGCCAGAGCCTACAGGCCATAGGGACATACGTACGTCAGACGTACACAAACACACACAACTTCTCTTCTTTACTCAGTCAGTTTTGATCCAACTTCTCCTCAGTGATCAACATCATGCAGCCCTGCATATTTACGCTGGTTAAGTAACATTTCAGGGGCACGTTTGCAAGACTACAATTGTACTAAAAACAGGATTTTTTTTCATTTGCTATCTTGAAAGGTTTCACATAAAGACAACAACAATGATCCCCTTTCCCACGGATCTGTGAATTCAAAAAGCTGGATTATACATGCCAGGACAGTAGTTGGCGATGTTACTTTGTAAAGAAACACTACGCGCCAGTGCACATTCACATTTTTGTAGATGACAATGATAAACTGATAATGTTATCTTTTTCAAAAACTTGCAGTTTGAAATCATTTTTTAATAATCCGTTGTCATGTAAATGAATGGCCAAAAAAAGAAAGAAAAAGAAAAAAAAGGTTTTAGTTGAAAACAGTGTTTTGTAAAGGCCCCTTACTGATGAAATGATAAAATAAATTTTTGGGCAGGTGCATGACCAAAAATATTTCTATAGAATAAAATGAAAAATATTAAATATTTAAAATGAAATTAAAATTTGAAAAAGTTAATAAATTTGCTCCAAAATATGGAAACCTATTTCCACCACTGAAAAAAAAAAAAAAAAAATTGCAACTTTTTTTTCTCAGAATTGCGTGCTAAAAACTTGCAAGTTATAAATTAAGAATTGCAAGATATAAAGTCATTTCTTGTTTTCCCAGGATTGTGAGATGTAAACTCGAAACTGCATGAAAAAAAAGAAAGTGTGAGAAAAAAAGTGTTGCAATTATTTTATTTTTATTTTTTTTCAGTGATGGAAAAAGGATTCCATTTCAAAAACAAGTTATTGATTAAAATGAAAACACAAAAATATTTAGTTATTTTTATTTAAATTAATGGTGCAATACATGAATAAAAATGTTTCTATAAAATTAAATTTTAAATATGAAATAATTAAAATAAAAATAAATTAAACTTTTTATTATTATTAAAAATAAACCATTTTTTTTTAATAGTCTGTTGTTGTGCAAATGAATAACCAAAACAAACAAACAAAAACAGTGTTTTGCAAAGGCCCCTTATGATGAAATGATGATTACATGATTACTTTTTGGGCAGGTACATGTCTAAAAATATTTCTATTTAATAAAATGAAAAATATTAAATACTTAAAATTAAATGTTGAACATTTTGCTCAGTTAATAAATTTAAGAACAGTTAATAAATTTGCTCTGAAATATGGAAGCCTGTTTCCGCCACTGAATATAAAATTAAAAAAAAAAAAAAAAAAAACAATTCTGACTATTTTTCTCAGAATTGTGATACAAATTGACAATTATGACTTTTTTTTCCTCAGAATTGAGTGATATAAACCCATAACTGCAAAAAAAAAAAAAAAAAAAAAAAAAGTCAGAATTGTGAGATGTAAACTTGCAATTGCACGAAAAAAAAAAAAAAAAAAAGAGATTTAAAAATAAATAAATACACAATTTTTTATTTTTTATTCAGTGGTGGAGAAAGGCTTCCATTCCCAAAACAAGTTCTTGATTTAAATGAAAAAAAAAAAAATAAAAAAAATAATAATAATAATAAATATATATATATATATATATATATTTCTCAGAAAATCACAATTACAAAATGTCACAATTACCTTTTTAAATTTTTTTTGGAAACGGGCTTCCATACCCAAAACAAGTTATTGATTTGAATAAAAACACGAAATATTTAAAAGAATTTTTATTTAAATGAACGATGCAGTACATGAATAAAAATCTTTTTATAAAACAAAAAATCAAAAATATTTCAAATAAATTTGAAGTTAAATAAATGTTCTTTTTTGGGGTTAAGATTTTTTTAATCGAAATACAGCAAAAACAACCTTGAAAATATTATTACAATTAAAAACAACTTAGAATTTTATAAGATGTATAATGTATTTTATTCCCGTGATGCAAAGCAGAATTTTTAGCAGCCAATAATCTAGAATTAATTCTAATATACTCGACACACGTCAACACTCCTGTTTTCCCGGGAGTCTCCTGTATTTCACACTCATCTCCCGCCCACTTCTTTTTTGTTATTTCTCCCGGGAAACTCACGTAATTTGTACTGCCCAAACCTTGTTATATGAAAAAAAAAAAAAAAATAAATAAATAATAAATAAATAATAAATAATAAATCACGTCAATATATTATTCCAAGGTTGTCCAGTTGCCAGTATGAAACGGATCCTCCTCACACAATCAACACATCACACAAATTTCAACCCATTTGTAACCTACAACCCAGTTGTTATGCTGATATCTACACAGGTAGTAGATGTAGGAAGTTAAATCAAGCATTACTCATAGCATCACAAGCACCATTTACTGTTTATTATGTATTTAGCTCATCTCTGGCACCCCCCACTCAGAGGTCTCCTGCATTTTGGTACACAAACACTGACAAGTACGATATACGGTTTACTTAAATGCATCGTAACTAGATAAATCAACTTTTAAAATGGAGGAGATTGCAGTTCCCGTACAGTTGTCTGATATAAAATCTGAATTCTGCTGTATCCTGTCACATATACTGTCAGTGCTGTATTCGACAGCATATGCAGTCAGAAATCTTGCTTTCAATCTTTCATCACTCTTGGACGACACTCTGCATCCTTGATTCCAGCTGGTCAGGCATTGCTTCCAAGAAAAAAATAAATAAATAAATAAAAAAAGAGGACAAAGAAGTGCTTCTATTTATTATTTAGTGTATGCTATTAGAAAACTTGCCCTAGTCCTCTCTGTAAATAATTGATAAACTGTTGTATAAGTTACAGTTAGCAGATTACCACCACTGGCATTGCACGGAGAAAGCCATAATGCTTTTATGGGGCTTAATTTCCACTGGATTATACATAAATAGCTTCTTTTTTCACATAATTGAATTGAAGGATTTAACGGTAGCTCAAACTCCTCATTTCACACGAGTCACTATGCAGATCAGTTAATTGTGGCACAAAGGACAAATAGGGCAAAGCTTCCTTCTAGACTCATGCTCAATTTAATAGAGAACCGTTTTTCTGTAACTTAAATAAAAACAAAATTCGCCCATGTCAATCTTGTTTAATTTTTAATGGTAATGTATTAAAAGTAGATTTCCTCCAGACTTACCTGCCCGAGGCGTATGAAATTTTAAATACGCTAATGCATTATGCTTCCAATATCTCCGACTCTCATTAATATCCATGATGCTCTATTGCACACGAACAAAGACGTCGACGCTGCTTGGGAAAAGCTAGTCATAACTGAGCTGCAGTGTCACATGCAGAAAGTTAAATGGGAAATGTTACATTTAGAGCCACGGGCTTTGCCGAGAGCATCGGAACAAACGTCATATTACTCAATAAATCAGTTATGTTTTGCCTTTACTTAATAAAAGTGTGCTGATTTATCCTGCACCAGCTTAACTCACAGCTGTCAATCAAGATAAATTAGCTTTTCTTTTTGCACTATTCCCTGCTACATTTTAACCATTTGCAGTACTACTTGAAGTAGATCCTTTTGAAGGGAAAACTACAGTATTTGCAATGAGAATGGGACAAACAAGCCTTTTTTTGGAGCTCTAAAAAAAAAAAAAAAAAAAAAAAAAGGCTGTGATGCACTAATTTAAATGTCATGAGTCTATTAACCCCGACGCTTCAGCCCTCCAGACTCGATGGGACATCGTCCCTCTCTGTGACATTTCATTGTCTGTTTGTGTCATGTGCAGGGTGAAATATCATCACCCAAAATAGCCCAAGTGAGAAGTGGACAGCTCTCAATAACCATGCTCATTTCAAATTCAGCATGATTATCAACATCTAGGAGGAAAATGCATTGGTAATGCAATTATTAATTGTATTAAAGGAATAGCTCACCCAAAAATGATCATTTGCTGAACATTTATTCACCCTCAGGCCATCTAAAGTGTAGTTTGTTTCTTAATTAGAAATGTAGCATTACATCACTTGTAGCATTGCTCACCAATAGATCCCCTGCAGTGAATGGGTGCCGCCAGAATGAGAGTCCAAATAAAAGCTGATAAAACATCACAATAATCCACAAGCAATCCACATGACTCCAGTCTATCAATTAAAATCTTATGAAGTAAAAATCTGTGTTTTTGCAAGAAACAAAACCATAATTAACACGCTTTATCTTCAAACCGTTGCTTCTGACCAAAATATGATTCCATTATCCATAATTACACTCTGGTCCTCTCACATCCAAAACAAACGAAATCCACTAACATATTTGTTTAGAACTGTTTTAGACTGTTTTTCTCTGTAAACAGTGCTCAATCTGTACATATTTCTTTCCTGATTCAGACAAGATGACTGTTTCACTGGAGAAAGCAATATTATGGATATTATGGATTATTGTAATGTTTTTAATCAGGTGTTTGCAGAGGATCCATGGAAGCCTATTTCTGCCACTGAATAAATAAATAAATAAATAAATAAATAAATAAAGCTAATTGTGACTTTTTATCTCACAAATCTGACTTTTTTTCTCAGAATTGTGAGTTTGTCTCACAATTGTAACTTTACAACACACAATTGCAAGTTTACAGTTGAGGTCAAAAGTTTACATACACCTTGCAGAATCTGCAAAATATTAATTTTACCAGAATAAGAGGGATCATACAAAATGCATGTTATTTTTTATTTAGTTCTGACCTGAATAAGATATTTCACATAAAAGACATTTATATGGCCCACAAGAGACAATAATAGTTGAATTTAGAAAAATGACAAATGACCCTGTTCAAAAGTTTACATACACTAGATTCTTAATACTGTGCTATGTTTTATTGTTGTTGTTGTTGTTTTTGTTTGTTTGTTTAGTGATAGTTGTTTATGAGGCCAATTGTTTTTCCTGAACAGTTAAACTGCCCGCTGTTCTTCAGAAAAATACTTCAGGTCCCACAAATTATTATTTTTTTGTTTGTTTTTTTTTTGTTTGTTTGTTTTGTTTTGTTTTGTTTTTTAGCATTTCTGTGTATTTGAACTCTTTCCAACAATGACTGTATGATTTTGAGATCCATCTTTTTTTTACACTGAGGACAACTGAGGGACTAATACAACTATTACAGAAGGTTCAAACGCTCACTGATGCTTCAGAAGGAAATACAATGCATTAAGAGCCAGGGGTGAAAATGTTTAGAATTCGAAGATCAGGGAAAATGTAACTTATTTTGTCTTTTGGGAAACATGTAAGTATCTCCTGTGTGTCTGAAGGGCAGTACTAAATGAAAAAAAAAAAAAAAAAATTCTGTTCAAAAGTTTACACCGCCCGGCTCTTAATGCATCATTTTTCCTTCTGAAGCATCAGTGAGCGTTTGAACCTTCTGTAATACTTATATATGAGTCCTTTAGTTTTCCTCACTGTGAAAAGATGGATCTCAAAATCATACAGTCATTGTTGGAAAGGGTTCTAATACACAAAAATGGAACTCATGAACAACTATCACAAAACAAAACAAAACAAAAAAAAAAAACAGCTGTGGATCATTCAGGTAACAACACAGTATTAAGAATCAAGTGTAAGTAAACTTTTGAATGGAGTAATTTTTATAAATTCAGCTATTATTTTATCTCATGGACTATATGTAAATGTCTTTTATGCAAAAATATCTTATTCAGGTCAGTACTATATAAACATGCATTTCGTATGATCCCTCGTATTTTGGTAAAATAAGAAACATTTTGCAGATTCTGCAAGGTTTATGTGAACTTTTGACCTCAACTGTATATCTCACAATTCTGAGAAAAATCAGAATTTCAAGTTTGTATCACACAATTCTGAGAAAAATAGCCAGAATTGTGAGATTTTTTTTTGTTTAGTGGCAGAAATAAGCTTTCACTCGATCCATTGGTGAGCAAATGATATAATGCTAAATTTCTCCAAATCTGTTCTGATGAAGAAACAAACTCATCTACATCTTAGTTGTCCTAATGTCGAGTACATTTTCAGCAAATTTTAATTTTTGGGTGAACTATTCCTTTAAAGTCCTAACAATATGTATGTATTTATTTAGGCCTGCATACAATCTTAGTTGTTAGGTTGCCAAAAACTAGCAGATTTTAGTTTTTTACAAGCATTTTCCAACTTCTAAGTTCTCAAAGTTACTTTTTCATGGAGTAATGGTCCTTTTTACCTTAATATATGTGATATTCTTGTGATATGACCCGTTTCAATGAAGTTCAGTCATCTTGTAACTTCGCAATATCATCTTATACAGTAAGTGCTAGGCTAGACACCTTTCTTGGCACGGATAGCTTAACAGTGCTGCCCCCACACACACACACACACACACAAACTTTCCTCCTATGTTGCCTTTGTAAAGTTATCCGCTCATCAGGGACGCAATATTCTCACACAAAGACCAAAATAACCCACTGGCATAACACTTTAGAGCTCGCTCATGGGAAGGACAGTCATGTGTTACTAATTTGGGGTCTTAATATGAGGTCTTGCTGATGATGCTGGAAGGAACTGAAAGCTATAGGGAAATGGTGCGAATGAAACGTTTCCAACTCACTCGCTGAGCAGAACTACAGCTCATTTGCAGTTCTCTGAGTATAAGTGATGTGGCTTCAGTATTAGGTGTTTTGAGTAGACAGCTGGTGACTGGGCGAAATTCATGTGTCATGAAGGAAGGAAGAATGAAGACAATGCATCCCACATGCTTTAGGTGAAGGAAGGAAGAATGAAGACAATGCATCCCACATGCTTTAGTGCAACAAAAATGTACCCTCATGCCTACATGCAAATGCACCATTGACATGAATCAGCACATGTGTGTAGGTCACCCTACAAAAGTAAGGTAAAAATACTCTTAAGTACTTCAGTCACAATCATGTTCATTAAGTTACATACACAAACAGCACTAACCTGACAACTTAATTAAGAGACGTTATTTGCCAAGCATGCCTCTTCCATACAAAATAATGTTACTACAGTGCAAAGAGTATTTTTGAAAAACCAAAAGGCCTTATCTTCATCCTCCAGACTGTTCTCCCTTTGTGGCTTTCTTCTTATGGAGTATTGCTTGAAAGCTGTCCAGACTTGTACAAATTGATTTTGCTTCAAGTAAGTATAAATGTCTGTATTAAAGGTAGATTATGGAACTCTATGAAGAACTGCAGATGTGCACTATTCAAAGATGTCCTGTAAGTGAATTTAAATAGATTGCTAAAATTGCTCCATTAATCATAAAACCCAATATTATTTAGGTTAAAAACAGCATAGAGCCAGGGCAGCACTTGTTCGGCAATAAATCTCACAGATAATGCACTTGGTTCAAACCCAAACGCTGTTCTAATCATTTTACCATACAGCCCTTGTTAGTCGGCTCCGTTTCTAATCAAGAATGACTCCTTATAAGCAGATCCACAAAGAATTTGCACCATAGACACTTCAGAGAACTGGAAAATCCATCATTAACAAATTTCTACATACCGTATCCCACCTCTTGCGTTGCTTTATCAGATAAAAGTCTACAGATATCATCTGGTAATGCAAAGCACTAAAGAGTGCTTGTTAAAATAATATGATGACACTATCCTTTCTCTTTTCAGACTCAAGTGGCATGTCTACAGACTGTGTGTCTGGCAAGCTTTTTTTAAATAAATCAGTCTGCCTGGAAACAAACTTCAGTTTACGCGTGGCCAGCGTTTTGAGGAAGAACTGTTCACTGGATTAACCAAGGTTTGTCAGGTTAGTGGCAAATCACACGGCTGCCCCTACAGTTTATCATAATCAACGCTGTTTGCTATTCTCTGTTTCTTTTCATGGCACCATCATTTATCTTCCCTTTTGTTATTCCTCATTCTGCTGGAGGTTGTCATGGAAATCGAAGCAGACAAAGCTGCCAGTCTGGGGTCCAGTGAGGGATTGTGGGAGTCTGAGGTTGAGCTCAAAGGAAATAAGCATCAGCAACATGTCTGTGAGAGATGAATCTAAGATTTATTCCGGGAATCCCGCTGATGACAGTTGTAATGGGCACAGGAGAAGGTGTGAAGTCTTTTTTTAATGGACGTATTGATCATTCCAGCATAAATATATGAAATTAAAAAGACAATAAAATATAGACATATTTACCGAAGTTAGGCTACATTTTTTAAGCAAATTTAGGAATTGGTTGAATGAGTGTGAATTTGGGACTTTCAAGAGGAGGATTTTAGTGAATTTAAATTCAACAATTCATGCAGAGTAATCTTATTACCTAGCAATACATAAATAAATAATAAAGTGTATATTACATAATATATGTTATAGATGTTTATTCAGACTGTATGTCATATTGCACCTGGGTATGTTGTGATATACCGATATTGATGATAATCATAATATTTCAAAAACTATCTATCTATCCATCTGTCTGTCTGTCCACCTGTCCATTCATTCAATTCATCTATCTGTCCATCCATCCATCTATCATCTGTCTGTCTGTCCATCCATCTATCCCTCCATCCATCCCTCCATCCATCCTTCATCTGTCTGCCCACCTGTCCGTTCATTCAATTCATCTGTACATCCATCCATTCATCCATCTGTCTGTCTGTCCATCCATCCATCATCTGTCTGACCACCTGTCCGTTCATTCAATCCATCTGTCCATCCATCCATCCATCCAGCTATTTATCATCTGTCCATCCATCTGTCCATTCATCCATCCATCTATCAACTGTCTGTCCATCCATCTATCTGTCCATCTATCTATCTATCTATCTATCTATCTATCTATCTATCTATCTATCTATCTATCTATCTATCTATCTATCTGTCTGTCTGTCCGTCCATCCGTCTGTCTGTCTGTCTATCTATCTATCATCTATGTATCTATCTTTCTGTCTGTCTGTCCATCCATCCGTCCGTCTGTCTGTCTGTCCATCTATCTATCTATCTATCTTCTGTCTGTCTGTCTATCTGTCTGTCCGTCCATCTATCTATCCTTCCATCTATCTATCCATCCTTCCATCTATCTCTCTGTCCTTCCATCTATCTATCCGTCCATCCGTCTGTCTGTCTGTCTATCATCTATGTATGCATGTATCTATCTATCTATCTATCTGTCTGTCTGTCTGTCCATCCGTCTGTCTATCTATCTATCTATCTATCTTCTGTCTGTCTGTCTATCTATCTGTCTGTCTGTCTGTCCGTCCATCTATCCATCCTTCCATCTATCTATCCATCCTTCCATCTATCTCTCTGTCCTTCCATCTATCTATCTATCTATCTATCTGTCTGTCTATCTGTCTGTCTGTCCATCCATCCATCTATCTATCTATCTATCTATCTATCTATCTATCCATCCATCTGTCTATCAATCATCTGTCTGTCCGTCCATCTATTTATCTATATGTCCATCCATCATCCATCTATCCATCCATCTTATTGTGAATTATTTTGGCCAACATAACAGTGTAGTGTAAATTCTGATATTGTGACAGCTGTAATTGCGCCTCAAAATATCTACCAACATTATTTAAATGAACATAATATGTAAGTATTCCCTACAATTTATTTAAATATACGTTATATATGTAAATTAATTAATTTTGGAAGCTCAGAGTGGAATCACACCTCACTTCCTACAATGTATTACCTTCAATTCCATTTGAATTCAGCTTCCTGTTGAGTATTCAGTTCAGTTCAGATTTACATTCTTGACTTTGTTTGTAGTCACAACTCTGCGTAAGGAAGAGGAGATATTTGATCAACTTTCATCATTAGACATCTATGGCACCGACTTGACTTGAATTGCTAAATCAACTCACATATAAACACAAAGTAACCATATTTTCTGCATATAAAAATATCACATTTTCTAGTGCACCACAGACTACTGCAAATCACAAACAATATTCAGAAGCGGCACTAAAGTGCATAATCTCCCTTAGATGTCTCAAATGGCCCGGTAAATGTATGGTGAAGCTTGTAATAACAATAATGAACGTTTCGAGTCAAAGTGGTCTGGAGTTCTGGTGGATAATAGCACCAGCTGCAGACAGCAGGGATTCTTAGTACAAAGATGTCTGTGATGAGCTTTTTCTACTGCGTCTTGCCTGTATTAGTTGAGTTCTTAGTTGTGATGCAATAAAGCAATCCATAAATAACTTTTAATTTGAGGAAAAGCCAAGTCAACACTTCATAACTTATAAAAAAGCTGATGAAGGAATTTAGTAGAACAATAGGGTGCTTAATGGAATTTATAAACAGCTGTTTGAACAAACATTCATAATCCTGTTCTAAACATAAAAAATCTGCAGGTTGAAAAGTGCATCCAAAGAAAGCTCGATTGTGGTTACAATGATGTGAAAAACCTGTCCTGTGCTTATGAGGCATATTAGAAGGACTATCATCGCAAGTCATTAAGCACAGTTCAGCCATTGCATTAATTTGATATCAATACAAAAACCAGCTTTAAAGATCATGCGGTGTGACCCAGGAGTGCTTTTATTTCACTTTATATGAATGCAGATTTGTCCGGGGATGGAAAATTCCCCTCACCGATCCATCTCGTTGATCCATGCACATTAATTAGGCACACTGAGCTGAGCGCTGACTCCATTCTTTTGCATCTCAACACCTTGTTTTATAGACCATAACCATAGTGCTTTTCATGCAGCTCCTGAGAGGAAGTTAGTTATTCAAATAAACAATAAACCTTGCATTTAATGATTTACGTAATGAACGGCATTGGCCTTGGAGAAGTAAAATCTTTGTAGTGCACTACAAGCTTATTTTACGTCACTGTACATCATACTAAAGCATGCGAGTCTTTCTTTAAATATAGAGCTACAATTATAAAGAAAGGAGTTCAAATTATTCTTAGTAAAACACCTGTAGTCATGCTGTTTAAGTCCATTTTAACTAGCCCCTCAGGGGTATGAATTATTTCTAATACTACTTTTCTTACTCAGAATTGCAGTTATGAACTTATTCATTTGGCAGTCATGGGGTTTTACAGACCTGCGTGATTTAAACTGCAGGTTTGCATACAGTATAAACCTTTCCGCAGGGGGCTTGTCACAGTGCCAGGAGTACATTTTAACCCCCTTTTTTTTCTTTAAGTCTGATATAGAAGAGGAATTATAAATATAAAGTTGCTTGGGTAAGTTGCTTCTATCCTGTTACAAGTCCTTTAAGGACAACCTGACATACTGTACTTTAACATTCAGAATTATGTGGTTGTTTACAAGGAAATGACCGAAGATGTGGTTTGCATGTCTGCTCTTAACTATAAGAGGCTTTGTCATTGTAAATCTGCTGTCATAAAATAATATCATTAAAATTACATTAAGTCCCAGCTGCTTCTTTTAGATCTGTTGTGACATAATGTGATAGAACACAGTACCATAATTGCACCTGTATTTTGATGTATTTTCTGTTTCATGTATTTTTCTTTTCCGTATATAAATATTTCTGTTCGCCCATCTGTCTATCATTCTATATCTATCGCTCTAACTATCTGTCTGTCTATCTATCTATCTATCATTCTTTATCTATCGCTCTATCTACATATCTATCTATATATATTGTTCTATCACTCCATCACTCTATCGTTCTCGGTCTATCATTGTATATGGTTCTATTTATCATTCTATCTATCGTTCTATCGCTTTATCTGTCGTTCTGTATCTATTGTTCTATCACTCTATCCATCCATCTACCGTTCTATATCTATCGTTCTATCCATCATTTAATCGCTCTGTATATAGTTCCATTTATTGTTCTATCATTCTATATCTATCCATCCATTGTTCGTTTTTTCGTTCTTAATCATTATATATCCATCGTTCTACATATTGTTCTATAGCTCTATCTATCCATCTATCATTCATTCTACATCTATTGTTCTATCCATCATTCAGTCATTCTATCATTCTATTTATCCTTCTATGTACCGTTTTATATCTATCATTTTATATCTCTCTATCATCTATCCATCCATCCATCATTCGTTCTATCGTTCTGTATCTAGCATTCTATATCTATCGTTCTATCTCTATTTATTCATCTATCGTTCGTTCTGTATATATCATTATATATCTATCGTTCTATATCTATCTATTGTTCTATCGCTCTATCTTTCTATATCTATCGTTCAATCATTCTATTTATCGTTATCTATCTATATCTATCTATATCTATTAATCATTCAATCCATCCATCGTTCTATCTCTCATTCTATATCTATTATTCGTTCTATCCATCCATTCATCCTTCACTCTATCATTCACTTCCTGTCTAACTATCTATATCTATTAATCATTCTATCCATCCTTCGATCGTTTAACATCTATCATTCTATATCTATTATTCGTTCCATCCATCCTTCACTATCTGTCTGTCTATCTATCTATCTATCTATCTATCTATCTATCTATCTATCTATCTATCTATCTATCCATTTATCTGTCTGTCTCATCTTAATGTCTATTACATGTTACACCAATGCTCTCTACCATGCTGAATATAAAACAGAATACAGACTAATTTTAAAACTCCTGCTGCTTAAAAGACAAAATCAATGATGGGCATTTAAAGACATAGTTTGTTTGTTTTCCCATCTACACTGTAATTAATGTTATGCTCTGTGAATCTCTAATTACTGTGATTTTCTCTGGCAGTGAGGCAGAGAGCAGAGAAAATGCTCTGACAGCTATCAGCATAATGCATTTTGGGAGGAAGGAACATTTCTGTCCCAAATCCACAGAGCGTATATTGCGTACAAAGTCAAGAAGATTGACAACATTTTTGTCATTGAGTTTTTAATCTATGTAGTTCGGAGGGAATGCAGCTTGTTTGTTTAAGTGTTACTGGAGTCAAGCTTTGAATGAGTTGTATTGACAGCTAAAGCAGCTGTTTAATTGCCCGTGGATTAGCAATGCCACTCATTTAAAGAACTGGCAGGAAATCTTAGGTATTGAACGTAATTACTTACATGGTGCAATAAATCTGTTCTTAAGAAGTTATGATTATAATATTTATCACATACATTGATAATAGCGAGAAATGTTACTTGAGCACCAAATCTACAAATTTGAGTCATTTCTGAAGGATTGTGTGACATTGAAGACTGGGGTAATGATGCTGAAAATTCAGCTTTGCATCACATATCTTAAAATATATTTAAACTAGGGCTGTCAAACAATTAATCGTGATTAATCGCATACAAAATAAAAGTTCGAGTTTGCTTAATATATGCGTGTGTACTGTGTGTAATTATTATGTATATATAAATACACACGAATTAATGTATATATTTAAGAGAAATATGTTATCTATGTAAAAAATATTTGTATTTCTATATAATATAAATTATAATAAATACATATACTTGTAAATATTTCTTATATATGTACTTGAATGTGTTTGTATTTATATATACATAATAATTGCACACAGTACACACACGTTTATTAGGCAAACTCAAACTTTTATTTTGTATGCGATTAATCGCGATTAATCGTTTGACAGCCCTAATTTAAACTGAAAACAGTTCAAACTATTTAAATCGTAATAATGTTTCACAATATTCCTGTTTTTACTGTATTTCTGATTAACTAAATGTGACTTTGGTAAACATAAGAAACATCTTAACTTCTGAACAGTCGAGTGCATTATAAAAATTAACAAGCATATTCCCTAAGCATAAATTATATAGGTCTACAGTTATTTGAAACTTCCTTTGAGAAATGTTATGGGGAAAACGGTGCACAGGGGTGAGCTAAATACTAAAAAATGTAGTTTATACATTGTACTATACTTAATCTCCATTTTCTAATAACTTCACATGCAGGTGTTACTTGCTTTACCTGACAAATAGTCTCCATAACCAGAACATGCAACATGACCTACTTGTATGAGTGGGCCTTTATCAAAGTTAGAGATGTAAATAGGAACTGGATCAAGCCTCTAATGAGGAACCGTGTTTGTTTGCACCGTCGAGTGGCAATTGTTCGCCATCCATCCCAGCCATGTCTTCACCTGCAGTTTTTCCTGCCATTACAGGCCATTAATCTTCAGCAGGAGGTGCAGTGATCTTGAGCTAAATATAGCCGTGAGTCTGTGGGTTTGTGCAGAGCTGCTGAATGACTGATCATTGGTTGTAGGATTATTCCTCTGAAAGCTACACTTCTCTTCTTTTCATTCGGCCCATGGATCAGGCTTCTGTGCAGGGGTTTCCTTAATTTCAAGTACGACACATGGGAAGATACCCTTCACATCTTGTGGGGGGGTTATTAAATTAGCATAGTGGGACGTGTGAATGCTTCAGACATGTTTTTATTGCTTTCTAATAATAATATTATGTTCGGCTTTGGTTCCACACTGAAATAAATCTTAAGATCATCTCCTTTGGAGTTAAAATATGTTGTGATTCAAAGGTATGGAACCTTGAAAATTCACATTTTTATTTAGAAAATTGCTTTAGAAATATATTCTTTATCTTTCTTTCTTTCTTGATAGATAGACAGACAGAGAGATTTTACTAGCACTCTAAGCTGAATTTATTAATAAAATGTAATGAAGAATTTTCTTTAGTTACTTAGTTCATTTATTTATTAAAAATGTTTTTTTGTTTGTTTTTTTTATGTGATGCACTTTGAGCTGATTTTTTTCTATGAACAATGCAAAACATAAAATTACGTTATTATAGCAATAGGTAATTTAGACAAACCATTGTCATTTTCATTAATTATTTAAAAATATCTTAAAAATGTATTGTAGTATGTTGCCGTATATATATTCATATAATTTACTAATTAATTCATTCATTCATTACTTTTCAGTTGGTTAGTTTCTTTCTAGTTAGTTAATTTCTTTATCTAAAACGTTTTTTTATGTTTACGTGCGATGCACGTGCTGAATTTTATCTATAAGATGTGCAATGCAAAACAAATTTGTTTATTATAGTAATTTGAGATAAAAGACAAAAAGTAATTCTCCTTAACTACTTTTAAAAAATATATAAAAAAAAATTAAAACAATTTAAAAATACATAAATCATTTATGGAATTTTCAATCATCTAGCAAACATCCTGAACCACCTCTAGCATGCCAGAATATATTCCAGGCCCTATTTTAGTCAAGGGCACTAGCTTGATTCAGTTATTGAAACTTTTGCGCTGTTCGAGGAACTTCCATTGAGAGCTGCTTGCTTTTGCACAGACATACAATGTAAAGCTAATGGAAGGGCTATCGGATGTCAGAGGGTTTTAACCTGCCTGCTTCAGTCACCAGGGAACTGATTCTTATATTAATACAAAGCCGATTAAGTCTCCACCACTGGCCCCTCACGTAAAAACCTGCCTGGATTCAATGGCACCCTGTTGTGATAGTATTACAGATGTATGCTGACCAGACCAATTCTGTCTCACTCTCTGTCTCGTTCCTTCTCATTCTCTGTCTTCTGCCAAGGTCAGGCCTGTAGCTTGACACCTCTGCAGATCTTCCCATCATCCACATGACAAAATATGATCCAGAAAATGTATTTTTTATGACTAAATCAAAGCACTAGAATATGGAACATGCAATCAGAGGAAAAGCTCTGCGTATATTAACTCTGAACAAACTGGCAAATATGTGCACGTATCAGATATCACATAATCTCATTCATAGCATTTAGTTTTGGCATGCGGAAAATTTGAATGCCAAATGGGACACTTTGTGAACTAGGGCTGTCACGATTCCTTGATTTAAGAAACCTACATGCAAAGCTACCTGAAAACTTATGCGCAAATGTACGTAGGGCAAAAGCTGTTTTAAACGCAAATATGGTTTACCAAATGTTGATTTAATTTAGTTAATAAAGGTTAACTAATAAAATCTATTTATGGCATTATTTTTGACAGCATCCTGATTTTACAGCATTTTTACACAAGTGCCTAAAACATTTAACAGTACTTTGCATGTAGGTTTCTTAAAGCAACTTGGAGATGTTGCCACAGTTCTTCTGGATTTAGTCTGTCTCGGTTTGTTCTGTTTCTTCATGTCATTTCAGACAGACTGGATGATGGTGAGATCAGATCTCTGTGTGGAGCACTGGCTGTTGTCAGACTCCTTGTGCAAACAAAAATCTCACTGGATTATTAAAATTAATGGCAAAATGAATGTTTAGAAATGTAAACTGATATTTCCTACTGACACACTACAGCAAAAGATAGAAATAACTGACTTAAAACCATTTTTTTGTTGTTGAAAATATTAGTGGCCTAAGACTTTTGCACAGTACTGTATATATAATTCAATATTTTAACTAACTGCTAAAGCTGAATAATCAAAGTCTACTGAGTAATCAGTGAAATAATCTGTGATTCGTCGATTAACCGTTCTAAAAATCATTAGATTAATCGATTATTAAAAAAAAATATATTGTTTGTCGCAGGTCTAATTTTAAGTAATTCTAAGGCTATTATTCACTTGGATCTATTTTTATTACCACAAAAAAAAAAAAAAAAAATTATCATCACCCGATTGATCGTCAGAATAATCAACTGATTACTTGATTACCAAAATAATCATTAGTGACAGCCCTAGTGTGAATATGCAGAAGTAGTTTTGGAGTGAAACGTTCAGTGAAAGCTAACATTTGAAAAGTAATATTGTAGTATTTGTAATATTCTGTCTACAGTATTCTATCTGCCTATCTATATGACCTATAAAATGTCCCGGGCCTGACGACTACAACAACTACCTATTTTGAAAATGGTTGTACTCTTGCCATTGTACACACTTTTTACCAAGGACCTTTTTTGTAAAAACAGCACACAGGCAACTCATAAAGTTAACAGTTAAAGGTGATTTGAGAGACAACCCACATGAGAAAGCATCTCTTTCTAACATGCACCGACTCGCTGGTATAGGACCTTCTTTCACAGTTCATTAACCTACTTTCATATGCACATCCATTCAGAAAAGCAATCTCAGGCCAAGATGGGAGAAAGAAGAAAGGCGATTTCTTTGAAGGTCTGCTCTCAGTCTGAAGGTGGATGATTATGCACACGACGCACACATCTCTGTGCTCCAGTGCAGCTGAATTCAATTCTGGAATCAGATGTTTTTATTTGAAACGAGCCTGTGCCCTCTGAAGATAAGAATGAACTTTTTCTTTCTTTCTAGTTCACTAGTCATGTGCACAGAAGATTAAGCTTGGCAGTGTGAACACAATGTTTGTTGTTAAGTTAACATTTAGGGAGTTTACAAAAAATCAATTAATTCGTACATGCATTTTTCTTTTAATTTAGCACCTAGTTTACGGAAGGAATTATGCAAATCATGCACCAACACAAACACACCCAGAAATTTAGAGCTGGATGCAATTTGCATGGTGCAATTCCCAATCTCACAAGAGTTGAAGCATCCAGCAGACTACCACAATCTGCCAGAATGACTGCCAGCATCTCTCCAATGCACAAAAAGTGCACTCGAATACACCATACATCTGGATATATGCCTGGTTGTGTTGTCTTCTCCATCATTTGATCATCATTTGGTAAATGACTCTCAATATAATCACTAGAAAATGTACGTAAACATCTCTTCAAAATAAAATCATGTTTACCGCCTGCTTTCCGCGTGCTGTAACAGCATGACATTAATTGCACCAGGACAAAAGTGATGAGTTTTGTGAGTAAGGCTCATTTTATAATGAGCCTAATTTACATATGAGGCGCGTTTGCGCTAAAGAATGACAGTGACTTAAAATAAATACGGTGAAGCAGTATTTCAGGGCATTTAGCACCTGGTTAAGTTGACTGTGGCAGGTTAGTAAACTAGACAAGGAGATTTTTGTGCTAAAAATACTGCACACAAATGTTATTTTAGAGGATGTTAACACCATTTTTAAATAAAAATGGAAAACTTTTTAGGCATTTTGGCCATTCATTTACACGGCAACAGTTTTGGGGGCCTGAAAATACAAACTTTCGAAAATGGGTTTCAAAGTGAATGGATATTATGTGTTCAGTCTATAGGAATGTGTATATGCGCAGACACATAGTGTTTCTTTACAAGGTGACATTGCCAACTGTTGGCCTGGCGTTAACAATACAGTGCTTTTTAGACCTTTTTGCAGATTTGTCTGAATGTTGTCGTTTGTAAGTGAAAAAGCTCAAAGAAAAAACTTCTCTGCTTTTAGTGCATTGCTGTCATGTAAGTGTACATATAGTATTATTGAGATATTATATCAGTTTTTCATTACTTTTTTTTAATCAGATTTCTACATTTTCTGTTTTCGTTTTCTGTTAAAATGTTAATAAATAAATATATATATATATATATATATATATATATATATATATATATATATATATATATATATATATATATATATACATACATACATACATATAATTCATTTTGTTAATTAATTAATTTCAGCTTTAGTTATTTTAGTACATCAAGTTGAATGCTGAAATAAAGAGTTTTCCATTTTATTATTATTCAGGTAATGCAGTTTGTTTAATTGTTTTAATTTTAGTTTCAGTTTTATTTTTAGTTAACTAAAAATGGCACCTGGTACACAAATGTGGTGCAGCTGTTAATTTTAATTCATTTTTAGTTAAATTAATTATTTCAGTTTTAGCTATTTTATTTTATTATTTCAGGTAATTAAACAGTTTGTTTAATTGTTTTATTTTTAGTTTCAGTTTTATTTTTAGTTAACTACAATAAACCTGGCATGCAAATATGGTGCAGCTGTTCATTTGAATTCATTTTTAGTTTAATTAATTATTTCAGTTTTATTTTATTTTAAAATGTGGTAAGGCTATTAATTTAGTTAATAATTTCAGTTTTAGTTATTTTTTTCTTTTCTTTTATTACATAATAAAACACTTTAATTGTTTTAATTTTAGTTTTATTTTTAGTTTAATTAACAATTTCAGTTTTAGTTATTTTAGTACATCAAGTTAAACTAAACTGGTTTGATTTTATTTTAATTTTATTATTTATTTCAGTTGACATTTGTTTTATTATTTCAGGTGATGAAACAGTTGTTTTAAATTTAGTTTTAGTTAACTATAGAAAAATGCTGGGTTAAAAACAACCCAGTGCTGGGTGAAATATGGTCAAACCTGGCGACTGGGTTGTTTTGACCCAGTGGTTTGGTTAAATGTTTAACCCAACCATCTGGGTAGTTTAATTTAACTCACCTATTGCTAAAAAACAGTATATTTATTGCCTAAAATGAACCTAAAATAGGTTGTAAATTAGCAAGTATTAATATGTTCAATAAATGAACATCATAATTTGAAGAAATAATTAAATATTTAAACTTTTTTTAATTGCTTATTAATAAATGTTCACCTTTTGATTATTGCTGATGCCTCTAGTAATTTTCTGTTGTTTTTTTAATTAACAACCTATTTTAGGTTTATTTTAATTTTTTAAATGATAGCTGAGTTAAATAAAACTCTCCTGAAGGTTGGGTTAAACATTTAACCTAACCGCTGGGTTTGTTTATATATATTATATATAAGTTTAACAGGGTTTAATTGACTCCTGTTTCGGTAATTTTAGTTACACTAAATTAGATTGAGAAATGTTGGCAAAAAGCTGAAATAAAGAGTTTTCTATATTTTTTATTTGATTTCAGTTGACATTTATTTTAGGTAATGAAACAGTTTACATGTTTTAATTTTAGTTTCAGTTTTATTTTTAGTTAACTCCAATAACCCCGCCACACAAATGCGATGCAGCTGTTTCATTAACACATTAAGGTTTCCATGTCCGCAATTAAAGATTGACGACTTGGAAATGCAGTTTGTGCATATACACAGACAAAACAACGTCTGTTTATAAAAGCATCTAAATGAAAGCAAGTAAACCAGAGCAGGTGTATTGATTACCTTTAATTTCTTAGTGTTAGTAGGAACATCTAGGGAAATAAGAAAATTCTTTAATGTGTTCCAGATCAATATGTTAATTATATTCCGTTTGACATTCTATTAGGCGGCTATCAACAGCCTTATGTAATGCACTCTACACTCCTCTAAATGACTGACCTTTCTTTTATGTCATTTATTGATCTCTTCAACTGCACGATGGCCAACAGAATCACATTTTCAGCTCATTTCTTTCCACCACCCACTTATGACGCCATATTGACATGTTTTGGGTTGAAGAGCCTCAATCACGTAGTTAGAAACCAGCGTAAATTAACCTCAGCATTCACGTAATGCACTGTAGCATATGAGCTATACAGCAAGAAAGGACTATTGACAAAGAATGAAAAGATACAGTTGGTGGCTGAGAGGCCGTTGACAGATGCCATTGATTGATTCCAGCCCTTTATGGCCTTGCGATCAAGTATCCGACCGTGGGTGCGGTACTATGCCGTTAAGTGAGAGCTGCGAACCCGATGCTGTTGGAAACGCGAAACTTCGATGGCGCAACATGACCAAAATGAACACAATACCTCTGCGTCGAACACGGCCCGGATCTTTAGAGATTCAATCATGTCTGGTAAAGGCCTGTGAGCGGAATGCACTAGATAAATCACAGAGAACATGATCCTGCAAAGACACACTCAAGGACAGCCGGCCACTTAATTCTGTGCATATCATTTTGTTTTAATGGTAGGCGGCAAAGTGTTTAAACTGTTTGCATTTTAATAGCGTCTGTGTTGGAAGAGAAGATGAGCTGGAATGAATATTAGAGTGGACTATTTTACAGACCGTTCCTCGGGGGACATCCTCAGCCCAGCGGTATTTGTCACGCTCCGTATGGGAGTTAGGGACTTTAAAATATGGAGCCAACTTCATTTGGGAGGGTTTATCCTTCAGCTGAAATTGAATCATAGCTGTGCGTGTAGCAACATGTAGCTCACAGGTGTAAGCAGTATCATCATGCACCAAGCAAATATTTGAAATATTATAATGCTGAAGAGCTCAGAGTAGTCCACTGTTCTGTACTATACTGTACTATATATATATATATATATATATATATATATATATATATATATATATATATATATATATATATATACACACACACACATTTTATTTAAAACAAACATAGAAACATTATGAATATAAAACACAGAATTATAAAATGTAATTATATATAAAATATACATTTTATTAAATTACACTTTAATTAAAATACAATTTTATTAGATTTTTATTGCTAAAAAAATAAAAGATTTTTATACTATCAATAATTAAATGAGTATTATTATTTCATATATTATTGAAACAATTATTTAAGTTTTTATTTCATTCTTTAAAAATATTACCATGAAGTTTAAATTCTGAATATAAAACAAAATTATATATAAAATACACATTTTATTACATTAAATTTTAATGTAACAAAATGCATTACATTTTTATTGATAAAAATATTTTCTTCATACTATCAATAAATAAGTTGTTATTATTTCATTCTTACCATGATGAAATGAAAATTAAGAATATAAAACAGAATTATAAAAAAAAAAGTGTTTATTTCATTCTTTAAAAATATTACAATTAAATGAAAATTATGAATATAAAAAAAAATTCTACATTTAAAGGGGTCATCGAATGCCCATTTTCCACAAGTTGATATGATTCTTTAGTGTCTTAATGAAAAGTCTATAATATACTATCTATATACTATATGTATATACTATAATATACTATCTATATACTATATGTAAAACAACACCCTTTTTACCTTGCCAAAATCAGCTCTGCAAAAATCATCCTGTTCTGGTCGAGGTTGCTTTAAATGTCAATGAGCTCTGCTCGCCCCGCCCCTCTCTTCTCTCTGTGGAGTGACGAGTGTGTTTACTATAGCCGTGTTTAGCCGCTAAACTTGCTAACTAGCACATTATTAGGAAAGGCGATCGCAAAGATTCATGAAATACCCTTATACTCACTTCTGCTGTAAGTGAAGCTGGATCACGAATGATTCACGCGAACATAGATGAATATATGTAGATCTGGAGGTGCATTCCCTTCACAAACAAACGTAATCCACTGCATCTTCAGCGGCTCAGATGTCGGAAGTAAATGACGACCACTATGTTTATTACTACATCCAGCAACAAAACATTTCAATCGCTCAATCGGAGATATTTTTGTCTAACTTACATCCCTGCTCCGGCATCGAAACAATGGAGGTCGGACTGTTACAGCTGATTTAAGGCGGGTCTGAGGTAAGACGCTTGTGTCAATCAACTATGGTGGGAGCGGCCTCTGTTAGTGTGACACCACACCGACAGGCATCTGAGAACGGCTCGATTTGAAAAAGGGGATATTATCTTTACAGATTAATTGAAAACCACTGCATGGATTTTTATCATTATAGGGTACATGTGTACATACACCGCCAACACACATTAATGTTCGAACAACATGTAAAAGTGAACTTTGCATCCAATGACCTCTTTAATTATATATAAAATATACACATTTTATTAAATTAAATTTTCATTAAAATAAATGTATGTTTTTATTGATCAAAACACACTATCAATACTATCATACTATCAATAATATTATAATTGTGTGTTAAATGATAATATTAATTGTTAAAAAAATCTATACAAATATTATAATGCTGAACAGCTCAGATGTAGTACTGATGTATATTTAGGTATACACCAAATAAACAAAAACAATAAACCTTATATATTAAATTAATGTTTAATAATGATACAAAATATATATATATTATTAATATTTCATATATTTAAATAATTATTCAAAGTATTTTATTCTTTAGAAAAATTATCATGATGAAATTAAAATTATACATTTAAAACAAAACTATAAAATGTATTTATCTATAAAATACATTAATTAAATTTTATTTTTTTAATAAATCTTTTTTAAAAATCTATACACATTATAATGCTGAACAGCTTAAAAAAAATGTTCTCATGACAAAATAAATTTCTTTATGAATTTTATCAATTTAATATTAAAAATAATTTAAAAAAAAAAATTAACTATTTTTTAATTATTATAAATTTTTTATACTACAGTATTGATTATGAAAAATTAATAATAATAAAAATGATCAACATTGTCACAGTGCAGTGAAATGTGTGATTGGCTTTAGAGACTTAAAAGAGGCTGCGTTTACATATATGGGCCATGGTGAAAGCATGATAAGACAGAATGCAAATATACTATTAAACTTCATGCATTAAACATGCAGCGCTTTTCTTTAAAAGCTTTTAAAGCATGTCCAGATTATGCTGTATAAAGAGCAATTACGTAACACTAACCATTAGAGACACCACACTGATATACAAACTGCAGTATGAATACTGCAAGGAGATCATGGCAAAAGTCATTTCAATAAAGCCCATCATTTCCATTATTCAAATACAACACAGCCTCTTCTCATTCACTGTTACATACATGACCCGTTAGGAACACTGACTTTTATTTTCTCAAACACTGAATGGAAAACTCTTAAAAAAAAGAACATTATTTCCTTTTCATTTCATTTTATTTCCTACTGTTGATAGACACATACTGTAAAGGAATGAATGAATGAAGAAAGAAAGATGCCCTATATCTGATATTAGTGTAAACACAAACAGCCTGTAGTCAGGATAAAGAGCTATATTGCTTGCAAATAAATAATTTACTTGTTCAAAATACCAGATACAGAGTCTATAAGTAACAACAACATAACAGGCTGGTGTATCCCAACTCAGTGTTACTGATTCTAGATGCTGCAATTTATCAGGTCAGTGACAAATTGCAAATAATTTGCATCAACAACCTGTGCTGCAGAACAAGAAGCTGGTTATAAGACAACTAAGCTACAGTCACCTATAATTAGGCACTGGCAGCTCCCTTTTTAATGCAGCTGAACTAGTGTTTTTTGAAATGGTGAATAAAAGAATAATTGGACATTGTATAATGAGTGTGTTGTGAAGTGAGTCTGTTAGTAGGTGGATGAGAGTGGGCGTGCAGGGCTTTTGGCTTCCTCTGTTTAAATTGAATATCTCAACAAACGCAGCACATGGGATCGTTAGAATGAACGTTGCAGATTATATTCGGATTTTAATTGATTCTGGACTCAAATGAGCTGAGAGGCAAAGAGTCGAGATTGTGTTCTCACTGAGGGCGCAATGGTCACATCAAGCTGGGTTTTTTTATGGAATCTTTTATTTTGTAATGGAATTTATTAGATAAGTTAGATAAACTGTTAACATTAACCTAACATGCAAAGTAGCTGGTATATAAACAGACCCTAAAATAGTCATTTTGGCCTGTCCTATCTGAGAGGTCTTGACAACCTTAAATCGATAGTTCACCCAAAAATCAAAATTTTGTCAATAATCATTTACTCATGTTGTTCTAAACTCGTAAGACCTTCGTTCATCTTCAGAACACAAATTAAGATATTTTTGATTAAATCTGAGAGCTTTCTGACCCTGCATAGACAGCAACACAATTACCACGTTCAAGGCCCAGAAAAATAGTAAAGCTGATAATAAAGATGTTTTTTTTTTTTCTTTGCGCACAAAAGTATTCTCATAGCTTCGCAAACTTAAGGTTGAACCACAGATATCACATGGACTATTTTACCAATGTCCTTAATACTTTACTGGGCCTTGTCAGTTGCGTTTCTGTCTATGCAGGGTCAGAACACTTTTGGATCTCATCAAAAATATCTTAATTTATGTTACGAAGATGAACAAAGGCTTTACGGGTTTGGAACGACACAAGGGTGAGCAATTAAAGAAGAAGTCCACTTCCAGAACAACAATTTACAGAAAGTGTCTTCCAAGATGTTCATGTCTTTCTTTCTTCAGTCGTAAAGAAATTATGTTTTTTGAGAAAAAAAAATTTCAGGATTTTTCTCCATATAATGGACTGCTATGGTGCTCCAAGTTTGAACTTCCACAATGCAGTTTAAATGCGGCTTTAAATGATCCCAAATGTGGTTGTAAACAATCCCAGCCGAGGAAGAAGGGTCTTATCTAGCGAAACGATCGGTTATTTTCATACAAATAATACAATTTATATACTTTTTAATGTCAAACGCTCGTCTTGTCTTGCTCTGCCTGAACTCTGTGTATTCTGATTCAAGACAGTTAGGGTATGTCAAAAAACTCCAATCGTATTTTCTCTCTCAACTTAAAAAAACGTTTCAAAATCATCCTACATCGCTGCAGCAGTTCTGACCCAGTCTTTGCAAAGTGAACATGAAAAGAAGATCAAACACCCCTAACAAAAAAGATAAAACAGCAATACATGACATTTTTGAAGTTGAGGGAGAACATGAGATGGGAGTTTTTCGACATACCCTAAACGTCATTAACCGGAAAAAAACAGAGTTCAGGAAGAGCAAAACAAGACGAGCGTTTGACATTAAAAAGTATATATATTCTTCTTTCAGACGAATCCAATCGGAGTTACATTAAAAAATGTCCTGGCTCTTTCTAGCTTTATAATTGCAATGGGCAGGTGTTTCTGTTCAACAGGTCAAAACAAGTCCAATAAAGCGCGTCCATCCATAATAAAAAGTGCCTCACACAGCTCCGGGGGTCAATAAAGGCCTCCTGTAGTGAATCGATGTGTTTTTGTAAAAATAATATCCATATTTAAAACTTTATATATTTATTTACTAGCTTGCGCTCACAGTTGTACACAGAAGCCACTCCTGTCAGCTGACGTAGGATGTCGGCGTTGCACGTGCACCGGTGAGAAGTGATGAACGCGGATGGGCAACAAAATAGGAGCCTGGTTTTCCTTTGCTAAAGTAATGAAGCTTTGCTTCCTTTGACCCTGTCAACAAACGTTGGTTTTCATGAGACTCACCGGCACATGTGCAACGCCAACATCCTAAGTCATCCACCCTGAGCTGCTTCCGTGTACAACTGTGTGCGCAAACTAGATTAAAGTGATTATGTTTTGAATATGAATATTTTTCTTACAAAAACAGATCAATTCAATACAGCAGGCCTTTATCCACCCCCTGGAGCCATGTGATGCACTTTTTTATTATAGATGGATGCACTTTACTAGACTTGTTTTGACCTGTTGAAGAGAAACACCCACCCATTATCATTATAAAGCTTGGAAGAGCCAGGACATTTTTCAATATAACTCTGATTGGATTTGTCTGAAAGAAGAAAGTCATATACACCTAGGATGGCTTAAGGGTGTGTAAATAATGGGCTAATTTTCATTTTTGGGTGAACTATAACCAAATATTGAAGGAACAGTTCAACCAAAATGAAAACTTACTGAAAAATGTACCGACTATCAGGCAATTCTAGATGAGTTTATTTCTTCATCTGAACAGATTTGGAGAAATTTAGCATTGCATCACTTGCTCACCAATGGATTCTCTGCAGTGAATGAGTCCAAACAGCTAATAAAAACATCCCAACAATCCATATGACTCCAGTACATCAATTGTAAGAAAAAAATCCATCATTAAAACTTTTTAACTTCAAACTGTTGTTTCTGGTGGAAATACATGTCCTCTATCCATAATGCTTCTTTCTCAAGAGAAAAAGTAATTCAGACTAAATAAGGAGAGAAATATGCAGTTTCACAAGCAAAAACAGATTAAAACTAACATGTTGGTGTATTCTGAATTGAGAGGTTTTTTAGGAAGCGTTATTTTGTATTATGGGCAAATGTTTTGGTCAGAAGCAATGATTTAAAGATTAAAACGTCTTGATGATAGTCTTGTTTCTTAAATAAACAGTTTTTCACTTCACAATATGTTAATTGATGAACTGCAATGGTGTGGATTATTGTGATGTTTTTATCAGCTGTTTGTCACTCTGACAGCACCCATTCACTGCAGAGGATCCTTTGGTTTAGCAAGTGCTGAATGTCAAATTTGTGCTAAATGACAAATTTGTTCCAATAAAACAAACTAATCTACATCTTACATAACCTGAACTGAAGTGAGTAATTTTTTAGCAAACTGTCATTTTGGGGTAAACTATGCCCTTAAAATTATTTTTTAAAATAAAGTTAAAGGGCAAATCCAGTGTTATGGATGTGACATTTTGCGTTATGGATGTAACATATAAATGCTTAGAGAATGTATGTGCTACCAATATACTGAACCATCTGTTTATATTTTAATAAACCCTTGTTGACAGAGTCTAAACATCAGAAAAATATCAGTCTATGGACAAGTTTTCTATGTTAAAAAAGGGAAATAATCAGGCGTTATGGATGTGACAAAAAAGAACACTGTTTCTGAGAGACTACATACTTTGTAGGATTTCTGAAAATTAAAATGCACAAACCAGACGCAAAAATAACAAATAGAGAAGTGATGGCTCTTCACAGAACATATAATTGTTACTTTATTTTAATTTTGATGTGTCCATTTATGAGGATTATGTACTGTTATGGATGTGACAAGCCTGAAAATATCACTTACCAGACTATGGAAAATCATGCACTAAAAATAAAAAAGAACTCACATGGGAATTTGAACCACCAAATGCTGACATCTGTGCTATTTGTATAGTAAAAACCTTTGGTAAAAGGTTTTTTTTTCATGGTAAGGTGGACATTTGCATAGAATTACCCTAAAACAAAACATTATTAATCAATCAATACATTAAACATATACATTAAACATTATTAAATTAAATTATGAAATATTATTATTAAATTAAACAGATTTTTTTTTTTGGCAAAGATAGAAAATTACAACTTCACATGTGTCACACTAATGGTAACAAAATGTAAAAGAACAACAATTGCAAAACTCATAGAAAGTTATAAAGTACATAGAAATTAAAGCAGGTTATAAAAGTTGTTTTATGAGCTTTATTTTTATTTATTTATTTATTTATTTTATATGATGGACACTCAAAGTTTCCTAAAGGTTAAGCACCTTCTTTCGCTGAAAATATGTTGAAAAAGGAAAATATTACCTGAAAATGCTTTATTTTATAAAAGGCCCGATTTTGTTCCATATTCATGTAAACTGGCAGCTGGCTTGACTGCACTGCTGTACATGTGCCAATCACTGACCGTTCTCCTCCCACACACACACTCCACTCACTCAGCTACTCTCACCATGTGCTTAAGTTACTGACAGTGATAATTAGGCATTCAGAATGCCTACTTGCCAAGATAAAAGCTGTCCTTATTGTAATAAATGTTATAAAAGAACTGTTTAAACCCAAAAAAGCTGCTGTTCCTATTCATCATAAAACACTATTCTGCATAGGACAGAATGACAAATTCTGAGTGATGATCATTGTTATATTAGTGTCCTTAATAAATCATTTGAACACAGGCTGTATTTTCAGACTGCATGTGATGGATTAGGTCTCGAGACACAAATAAGATTATACATCACAGATCAATGTTATTATCTGAAATACAATGAATTAAGACCCGTGTACAGCCTGTTATGTTCACAGAGCCAAAAACACAAGAAAAGTAGTGCTATAAGCAATATTTGCTTTGCTACCGTCATTAATAATTCTTGTTTTTGAATAAAGTTATTATTATTTCTCAGAGATAAATGTTTCAAGACTGACATATTCCTGTGACTCTGCTTAGTGGAGGTAAATAATCACAGAGGTGCTCTGTCAAATGTCATTGCAGCATTGAGAAGCAACACTGGATATCAATGAGATGTTTCATCTAAAGGCCAACCATTACACTATACTAGCTCCTTAAATGTGCCTATTGTTAGAAAGGCTTTGAAAGTCGGCGCCGTAGATGCTCTACCGAGGGTCACTAACCACATTTAGCCAAGCAGGAGATAGAATCTCCTGTAATATAGACCATGTATATTTATAAGCTCCATTAATACTAATATATTCAAAAACCAGGTTGCTATTTTTAGACCAGGAATCTGGAATTCAAACCCGGGTTATTGCACCAGAGAATGACACCTGTCAGCACGGAGTAATAAGGAAGAGCTTCAATAATTAACGGAGAAAGGTAAAATGTACTCACCCTTCTCTGAATGAGTGATGAGCTCCTTTCTTGCCTGTCCTTTCCTGTAGGACAAAGGTATACACATCAATTCAAATATTGGCTTTAATAACATCATTTTGATAATTATTGCCTCATTATTCTGTTTAACAGCCATGTCTCGTTTTCATGAATTCACAGTTTTATAAAACTGTTCAGATAAAGATATCCCCAATACATTTCAGCACTTTGTCATGTATAATGCAAAGAAGAAAAAAAAGAAAATAGCTAAAAGATGATCATAAGACCTAAGATGCTAAGACGCAGACCATCATCAGTCAATAAATGTCTGTTCTGAGTTTTGATCGATGTCTTCAGATGACAGCTTAAAGATGAATGGTTCAGCTAGGGAGGTTTTATATTATTTCCTAATATTAGCACTGCACAAAAACTGTTTCTTTCATGTATTTATGTATTTCATGTTCGGCTTGTTTTTGGACTAGTGGTTGAACATGACACTTCTGAACTCCTTTTGTCTCTCCTATAAATGCATTTGCATTTTTTTTAAAGGAAGAAACAGAATGCACTTAAAACATGCAGAAATGGAATTTCATTCCATTTATTTCTTATTTATCAAAACATTCCATTGAAATAAAACATATCATTCTTTTAGATTTTTATCCAGTATACATATACTTGCATGACAGCATCAATAAAGTTCAGTAAGTCAGTCAGATTTAGCATCAGATTCAGTCAGTTCATTCAGAGAAAATTATTAATTAAAAGAACAGGCTCAAATGAGTCATAAGTTAATTAAATGAATTACTCTGCTCTCCTCGAGCTGTGTTTGTTTTTGCGACTACACGACGTGCAATTTTTATTTTTTTAATCTCATCACTTGAATTCCCAACTCAGGGAAAATAAAATTTCTTATGCCGTATTGCTGGACATTCAGTGCCACTGGCATAATTGCGATATAAACTCAAAAATGTAGGTCTATATCGGCTAACATATTTCTTTTGGTTTATGCTGTTACATCAGCCAACACCCCAACGTGTAATTTTGATTAATCTTTTAGCTCTTTTTCCATACAACAACAGTTGATAGGGACCACATTTTTATCAAAAAATAAAATAAAAAAAACAAGCCAACTGAAAAGTTTCTGAAGCATTTTTCTTTTTTAATCTGGAATCAGCATATAGTTATTGTTTGTTTATATCCATCTCTCTTTTTCCTCTCATATGATGCACTACAATTACAGGCTGCCTATGACAGTGTTCAACCGAAAAAATATTGAAGGTTGGCTCACATTTCACTACTGGCAGATAGGTTCAGTTTAAAAAACAAAATATGTATCACCTTTCTAGATTGAATTTGTATCCTGAAAAGAATCTATCATTTAACCCGAAAGCTTTGGCTGGTTGTATAAAAGCGGCGCATTAGAATTCATGCCACGTTTATTCTGTTTAAATGGATAGCTATTAAATGAACTGTTGGATTCTTCATTTTCGCTCCTCTCGAAAAGTGAATGGGGCCTCATTGTTGCGATTTGTTTGGTGACAGAACACAAACCATCAAATATTAGCTTGCCAACACTTCTCTTCAGGTACTTTTATCACAAGCAGTAGTATTTAATGAGAGAGGAAAATTTGTTTCAACTACATGGCAGACATAAGTGATTTAATTTCAGATACTACACAGCTGGGATGCTGCTGTAATCAACACCAAACGCAAACATGGCCATAGAGCTCAGCATTTAACAGCATTCTGATTCAAAGGGTCCCGACAAAGCGTTCACTGCTCCTCACATACTGAGCAGGGCATATCTGTAGACATTCACTTCACTTAACAAAGTTTGTCCATTTGGAATGCTGGCAGCATGATAAAACAGACTTTGAGTCATGAATAATAGGAGCAATGCTTTTTAAAAATAAATAAATAATAATAATAATAATAATTATTATTATTATTATTATTATTTATTTATTTATTATGCTCATCAATGAAGTCATAAATCCCTGTTCTGAGTATAAACATCTCTAAATGTTTAAATAAAAATTAACAGATTTGCTAGTAATGGATTTGGGGTTGTTAAGATTTTTTTTTTTTTTTTTTCCAAAAGAACATGTTTTTAAGTTTGGAGTGTCTTTGAAAAAATCCTCTTTTGTGCGAACTACTTCCTTCCGCCACGGATTCAAATCTTAAATGGACAGTTTCAGCCGAGCCCAAGTCTCCATTGCTATTTCGAAAATGTCACTTTAGAACTAGTAACGAAGGGAAGTTGAGTTGCTGCATTAAAAACTTACTGTATTGTTGTATTAAAAGCTCATTGTATTATGTAACTTTAGAGTATTATGAGAGAGATGGACTGGGCGAGTGTGATTACCTGAATGTGATAAAGCATTCACTCTTCAGCTCAATTTAAATATCTTGGTGGTATCCTTTTATCTGTTAAGGGTGATTTCCGATGAACTTCCGTTTACAACAGCGTTTCCTCCCTTTCAATATAAAAGTCTTTACTGCTGACTCACTCATAAAAACAGTCTTTTGTCGCCGTCTAATGGCGGAATAACGTAGTTAAACTAAATACTGTAATTAACTTTTATTTATATGAAATATTATATATTGAATAATAATATTGTATAAACAACAACAGCCTTCATAAAAGTCCCTAGGCAATTCAGTCAGTACAAACAAAGGCAGCGGTCTGACTTTAATTGGTTAACGTTACATAAAATATAACATAATTAGATTTTGCCCTCAACCAAAACTTATTGCTCTAGAAGACTATCCATTAGATTTATCCAGAATGAATTATGTCTAATGTTTACCCATTGTAGAGACATCAGAGCCAGCGGCAAATTCCAGAAGATCTGGCCATAGTGAGGCTGCACTCGGCGGCTTCATGAGCACTGGTTAGAGCTCTGTGATCACTAAAAAATAACGCACTCCTCTCAGCCAATCAGATTCGAGGACCAGAAAGAACTGTTGTATAAATAAATAAATAAATAAATTTATAAATTTTTAAATTTACCGTTCAAATATTAAGTAGCATATGTGTTTTTTTTTTTTTGTTTTTTTTTTGTATATATACATATATATACAGTACTGTGCAAAAGTCTTGAGCTACTAGTATTTTCACCAGCTCAAAAAAAGGTTTAAAGTCAGTTATTTCTATCTTTTGCTGTAGTGTGTGAGTAGGAGATATCAGTTTACATTTCCAAACATTCATTTTGCCTTTAATTGTAATAATAATTCAGTCAGATTTTTGTTTGCACAAGAAGTCTGACAACAGCCAGTGCTCCACACAGAGATCTGATCTGACCATCATCCAGTCTGTCTGGAATGACATGAGGAAACAGAATAAACTGAGACTAAATCCAGAAACCGTGGCAACGTCTCCAAGATGCTTCAAGAAACCTACCTGCAAAGTACTGTTAAATGTTTTAGGCACTTGTGTAAAAATGCTGTAAAATGAAGATGCTGTCAAAAATAATGTCTTAAATAGATTTTATTTATCAATTAACTTCTATTAACTAAATTAAATCAACATTTGGTAAACCATATTTGCATTTAAAACTGCTTTTGCCCTAGGTACACTTGTGCGTAAGTTTTCAGGTAGCTTTGCATGTAGGTTTCTTGAAGCATCTTGGAGATGTTGCGACAATTCTTCTGGATTTAGTCTGTCTCGGTTTATTCTGTTTCTTCATGTCATTCCAGACAGACTGGATGATGGTCAGATCAGATTTCTGTGTGGAGCACTGGCTGTTGTCAGACTCCTTGTGGAAGCAAAAATCTCACTGGATTATTACAATTAATGGCAAAATGAATGTTTAGAAATGTAAACTGATATTTCCTACTGACACACTACAGCAAAAGATAGAAATAACTGACTTAAAACCATTTTTTTGTTGGTGAAAATACTAGTGGCCTAAGACTTTTGCACAGTACTGTATATTTTATACATATACATATAATATACATTATATTATATACATAATTTGTATATATACATATATATATATAGAGAGAGAGAGAGAGAGAGAGAGAGAGAGAGAGAACCATACATGCTTTTTTAGGCAGTTATTTAAAGGTGTTTTACTAATATGGTGTGCAACTTAATTTAAACTTCACTGTCTAATTTTTGATGCAATATATCAATGTTCACTTGTTCCTGATGCCATTTGAAAGACCTTGGGGCTGAGCATAAGCACTCTCACTGAAGATGGCCAAACTCCGAAGTCCACAATACAGAACAGATCAGAACGTACCCTAGACTTTCTTGTTGAATTTGATTTTCCTTTTTTACATTTTTGGAACCTTTCACTCAATAAATACTTATTAAAGTACCATGATGAGCACATTTCCGCACATACGAGTGTATGAGCTACAAGTGAAACACCCATGTGGTGATACATTCTCATTTAACTGGCTGCTAATGGAATATGCAGATGCCCAACTACAGAGAAAATAAAAAGCCTATGTTTGTGAATTGAAACCTTTATGCTTTCATTTCAACATATCCACTTTTAGACTTATTCACACAGCCTATTAAAGTCATTGTTAACGAGGAAGTCGTTTGATGGCAAAAAGTCACATTTAGGTTGGTTTTAGAACAGGACGAATGGACTATTATATTCTTTATAATGGACCTCTGGGGTTCCTTTGAAAGCCATTACACTGGCTGAAACAGCTCAGAGCTCCGAAAGCTTAAGAGAAGGAGTCATTTGCATAATGCACACCTGCAGATCTTTTTTAATGTGTTTCAAAGTGCTTACTACCCCAAAACTTCAACTTTTAAAATGTAAAAGGGCCTTCCAAATAACTTTACATGAAAGTTTTCTCAGAGCTATGTGAAAGCCATTTATTTATTAATAAAGGTTTTTCACAGCATTGCTCTAACTGTGAATGGGAGTTTTGGGTTCCCGTCACATCTGATGATGATGGTGTTTGTAACGCAGACACTCCCCTGTCCTTGAAGTTCTGAGAAACACAGAATAAATGATTTCAGGCCACTCAAAAAGATTGTATCTCAAAGACTGCGAGAGAAAGAGACAGATCTATCATAATGAGATGTCCCTCTACAGTAGACTACAGACCAAAATAGCATTCTTCCATCTTCTGAGAGCTTCTTTCTTCAGAAAGATGATGGATAGACAAGCCTAATGAAATAAAGCAATTTAATTCATGTTTACGTCACTGAATCCTGTTATTGTTTAGCATGTTACATTTGTCCTGTTTTACATTTGAAATGAGTGACTTCAGGACATGCTTCTTGATTAGTGATGAAATCTAATTCATTTTTGTGAACTGGTTCTTAGAAAAAGTTTGTTTTAATATGCTCAAATTAACAATTCTTTTATGTCATCATAATATTACATGAATGCATGCTGTGGCATATAAAAAACAAGACAAGCATTTGTGGTTAAAAAGTATATCAATTTACTTTTTTTTTTTTTTTTTTTTAGAAAATGACCCTTATTCCTCGGCTGGGATCGTGTAGAGCCCCTTGAAGCTGCATTGAAACTGCAATTTGGACCTTCAAGCTTGGCCACCAATGAAGTTCACTATACGGAGAAAAATCCTGGAATGTTTTCCTCAAAAACCTCTTTGTGCCTGCAGAAAGACATGAACATCTTGGATGACATGGGGGTGAGTAAATTATCAGGAAATTTTCACGAAAGTAAACCTTTTGTGAATCATCTCAACCATTCATTTAGTATAAATGATCTTAATGATTCATTACTCAATCCTCCTTCTGCTAATGGACTTTATCAGGTACAAAGATTTCCTATTAAATGATACCTTGTCATATGATACCAGAAATGCCTACCAAAATATTAGATTTACAATGCTAATACTTCACTGGCATCTTCAAAACAAGTAGCCTTTCAACCTTTCAAGCTTTTGCACACAAATAAGAGATGCTAAAATGTGCATATTAATCAAAGACTTCGCATTAGCAACTTGATTTTATGACTTTATATTTTTAAACTCTTTAAAATGTACTGTATGCATTTGCATGCATTAGAAGTGCTCTGGGAAGAGTATTTCAAAAGAATTGATGTTACATAAAACTGATGACTACATCTCTCATAACATTGCACTGATTTATCATTTTTGCACATTGGTTTTAATTCATAGTATCGAAGGTTGAACCCTTGAGCAGATTAAGGAGGGATATGGACTGCCAGAGAGTCGTCTGTAACCTTTTCTGAGCTGCTTGAGCTAGGGACAGATTGTGCTGAGACTAAACCAAAATCCAAACCAAACTTCAACCTCAGCACTTAATCTCCATGACTGGAAACAGCTGGCAGTGTTCAGGTCCTCATCCTGCCCAGCACATTATGGGACAGCCTGATCTCCTCCCAAAACTGTCTGAGCCCTTTAGTCCTACAAAACAGAGAAACATCACAAACATAGGACAAACTGTATTTTGACCATATTGAAAAATAAAGTAGGTGTGTAGTATAGTTGAAGGCTTTTGACAATGATGAAACTTATTCAGTTATTTTAAATAAGCATATAACTATGTTTTTTATTGTATTGTATTTTATTTTATTTTATTTCCCAGTGCAATAGCAGTTGCACTAGAACATTACACATTCATTTATTTTCAATACATGTAAAATGTGTTATACATGTTTTAAATGTTTAAAAAAAAAAATTAAATATGCATATAATTATAATTTTATATGCATGTATTTTTTATTTTATTTTATTATTTTTATCCCAGTGTGGTGGCAGATACACTAGCATTTTGCACATAGTTCACTTATTTTAAATAATTTTATAATTTTTATGATTTCATGTCATTTAATTTTACTCATTCCAGTGTTGTGACAGCTTTGACCAGAACATTGCACATTTCACATTATTCAATTATTAATTTTTTTTATTTTATTTTCCTCTTTCAATATACTTATGTCAAATATGTTTTATTTTATTTTATTTTATTTTATTTCATTTTATTTTTTTTTTTTATCCCAGTGTGGTGGCAGATGTACATTGTTCAATTATTTAAATACGTATATGATTTCATTTAATTTAATTTCATTTATTCCAGTGTTGTGACATGTGAACAGAACATTTCACAATTCACATTATTCAGTTATTTGTATTCAAATTTTTTATTATTATTTTATATTTAATTCATTTTTTAATAATTATACTTGTTTTATTTTATTTTTTCAGTGTAATGCCAGTTGCACCAGCACATTACACATTCATTTATTTTCAGTATATGTATAATGTGTGCTTTATTTTATTTTATTTTATTTATCCCAGATGCACTAGCACTTTACACATTGTTGAATTATTTTAAATAAGCATGTAATTTTTATAATTTCCTTTTATTTAATTTTATTCATTCCAATGTTGTGACAGTTGTGGACAGAACATTTAGTGTGGCAGGTGTGCCAGCAAACTGCACATTATTCAATCATTTTTAATATATCATTATTATTATTATTATCCCATTGTGTTAGCTGAACTAGCAACACCCAGATCACGGGTTTAACATAAATACAAAACATTAAAAAGTTAAATATATATAAATAAATAAATAAATAAATAATAATGGTGACGCATCTGCCACATGTGTAATTGCTGCTGGCTTCAAAGAGGATATAAAGGAACGGTAAATAACCTGAAGAAAATACTACATTATGCTTTTATCGATTTTTCGCACAGGCTCAGGTTTTCATTTGGCTGACTTGACTAACATATGTAAGGATAAAGAAACAGCTTTCTTAAGAGTAATGGTCTCGCATTGATCTGTGTATTTGAATGGATTTATCATCTTTCGCTGGTCTCTGAGACGGCGTGTTCCTAAAAGACGCAGCGTGTCCATGACGGCCCGTTCCTCTTCATCAAATGTGTATAACTCACAGATAAACCCTGACCCTCAATAAATGCATCTCTCCCCTGCTGAGTGAGAATTGTCTGACTAGAAAAAGGTTGGTGGCATGTGATCGATAGCAGAAGTGGGAAATCAGCGCTGCCTGACTGCATGTTCGAGCTGCATCTGGGGAAGCTGCAGTGACATTGATGGAGAGCGTTTGCTTTTGTAGCCACTCTGATGACTTGCATTGCTCTTCTTCGGCTCTAAAGGAACGTGGAGGAATCTTCAGAGCGAGCCTTTGATCCGGTCTGGGGTTTGATGAGAAAGTTTGACATTCATTCATGTTGTATGTCTTTAAAGGGCAAGGATGAAACTCTTTCAGTCATGGTCTGTTGGGTTTTCTACAGCAGCTCGAAACATTCCTGTCAATACAGCATTTCATACTGGACAAGCAAACTGCTGTGAAATCAACATAGAAATCTGTGTGAAATCAACTGTAAGTACTACTGTATTTATTTTTAAGTTCTTTTTAATAATATAATATAATATAATATAAGAAGTTTAAAGCCTTAACACCATCCTAACAAGGTGCAAAATCACATGATGATTAGCAATAAAAGCACACAGGCCAGCCAAACTGCTCTGAAATAATAATAATAATAAAAAAAAATAAATAAAGAAAAATACTTTTTCTTCAAACTCACTAAAATACCAGCCTCAGCCCAATCGGAAGTACCGGTACTTACATAGAAACCTATACATCTGAGCCTGATAAAAACGCATTTTTTAAAGAAAGATGTCAGATGGATTTATCTGGTTTTGCATCTGAACTCTTCATGTCTTTACATACGATACTACATATAATTGTTTGATGATTTTATTGATTTATGTATGTATGTAAGTAAGTATGTATATATGTATGTATGTGTTTATGCATTTATTTATTTATTTATTTAATCGTATTTTTACCCAAAATCACTAAATGATAAACAATAAAAGCATGTAAATACAGTTTTTCATACTGGGTGGCCAAACTGCTGTGGAAAAAAAAAAAAAAAAAAAAAAAAAAAAAAATATATATATATATATATATATATATATATATATATATATATATATAAATTATTTTATTTTATTTTATTTTATTTTATTTTATTTAATCAATTTATTTATTTTTTGATATATTTTCTTTACACACTATACTATATATTATTTTATTTTATTTTATTTATTTATTTATTTATTTTTTGATGATGATATTTATTTATTTTATTTTATTTTATAAATTAATTTGCAGAATATTACAAGCTTGGCCGCATTCTAACCAGGAGCACCAGTGCTAAAAGCAGTGTCATTGACAGAAAAATAGCAATGCTCATTGCACATTTACTGAGAACATACTTCTAACGGCATTGATCAGGCATCTTGAAGTCAAGTAAACAAACAACTAAAGATGTTGTCTCCTCAGTGACAGATGCAAACCTGTAAACTATTAATTGCAAGTTCTGTTCCTTAAAGATAACGAACTGCTCTAGTGGTCATAAAATATTAAATATAGTGATGTAATAAGCCCAGAAGAGCACTACAGTCTTCGGCTGTATGTGTGTCAGGAGATTCCTCATCAGATTCCTCACCAGCAGTGTTAATGCCAATCAGTGGGCGTCAGGCTTATGTCAGGATTATTGACGATGTCAGTCAAGATTGACAGTAATCCAGATGCACTGAAATGCTTCCCCTCCGTTAGACATGCACATGCGTTGTGAATAAAGGGCGGTGGCATACTGATACAGTCCGACTCACCATTGAGATGATGCACATTTGATAATGTCACGTGCAGGAATATTAGTCTGCTGCATCTCAACACATCTGTGACTCATCACTCTTCAAGTGAAAGAGCTCAGCTCCCTCCACCTCAATAAAACTAATAACACAACATCAAAATAAACTGCAGGGATCAATATCATTGCTCTCATTTATCACTAGCAAATCCTTTCAGGATTTCAAGTTTAAGAACTTAAAAATGATTTAGTGCTGATCATTTCTCTCATTTCAGCAGGAGTTTGTACTAAATACAGTCATGGAGAGAAAATTGAGTGAATTAAAAAAGATATAAATCATCCAAAGATATAAATTCTTTTATCACAAAGGAAATATTTGGCAAAATATCCAATCCTTTTGTTGTTTGGCAAAATATCCAGTCCTTTTGTACTTTGTTCTAGTGATCAACTTGAAATAAAATAGAAAAAAACTTTAATTATTAATAATTATATAGTTATATATAAATTAGTTTAACTTGATGTACTAAAATAACTAAAACCAAAATAAACATTTGTATAAAAGTATATATCAAACAACAACAACAACAGACTTTAGCTAAAATTAAAATATATATATTAAAAAAAAAAACGAATTCAAAATATTAATACAATATAATATAATATAATATAATATAATATAATATAATATAATATAATATAATATAATATAATGAATATTAATCATTTACAGTCAGGATTATGATAGGTAATTAAACGTATATTTAAATAAATCCTTGTATTTTGTACTTGAAATAAAAGAAACTTTCATTATCAATAATTATATAGTTACATATAAATTAGTTTTAAATGATATATATATGTAAAAAAAAAAAAAAAAAATAGTAATAAAAATAAAAAAAACAACAAACTTTAACTAAAATTAAAATATAAAAATAAAAACTAATTCAAAATATTAATAATAATAATAATTAATTATTAATAATAATTTCTTCCACATTTACAGTGAGGCTTATAATAATTTTTATTACATTTTTAACTTGAAATAAAATAAACATTATAATTAATAATTATATAGTTATATATGAATTAATTTAATTTGATGTCTAAAATAACTAAAACCAAAATGAACATTTGTATAAAAGAATATTAAAACAACAACAAAACTTTAGCTGAAATTAAAATATAAAAATAAAAGATGAATTCAAAATATTAATAATTAATTAATAATTAATTCCACATTTGCAGTCAGGGTTATGATAGGTAAGTAAATATACATTTAAAAAAAGATTTTTACTTGAATTTTGTACTTGAAATAAAATAGAAAAAAAAATAAATATATAAATAATATATTATATTATATTAGCTTTAATTGATGTACTACAATAACAATATATAAATAATATATTATATTATATTAGCTTTAATTGATGTACTACAATAACTAAAACCAAAATAAACATTACATATGTATATATATATATATATATATATATATATATATATATAAACCCATCAACAACAAACTTTAACTAAAATTAAAATCTAAAAATAAAAACTAATTCAAAATAATAATAACAATAATTTCTTCCACATTAACAGTCAGGGATATGATATGATGATATGATGGTAACTAAAAGATATATATACACTATTTCCAAATATTAATAATAACTACAATAGTATCTCATTTATACCAAAATAACACAATTTCTGTGAACAAAAGTTCTGTACATAATTAAAATTCTTTACCTAAACAGTGTTATGTTAGTATAAATGAGATACTGTTATAATAATAATAACTATACAATAATCAAAATGCAATTATTATTAATTCATTAAAAAAAGAAAAGAAAAGAAAAGAAAAGAAAAGAAAAGAAAAGAAAAGAAAAGAAAAAAGAGCAAGTGAGAGAGAGTAATGAAAAACACAAATGAAAAAAGTTATTTGTGCTCAAAACCAGCAGGTACCCATTTCCAGAAGAGGGTTGAAAAGTTAACATGTGTTAATATGTCAAGTCAAAAATTTTTTTTTTTAAATGTATATATTTTAAAATCTATTTTCATGTATTTTATTTTAGATTTTTATATTGACTAATGCTATGGAATGAACAAGGTCCTACCAAAAAAAAAAAAACATTTTAAAAATATTTTTCGATTATATATTTTTATTTTAAATAATGCTATGGATTGAACAAAGGCCTACCTGTATTTGACGTACTGTACTTTTTTATTTTTAGTAATATGTTTTTATTTATTTCATTTTTTAAATTTTACGTTCACTTTTTGACTCCCTGCGAACAGAAACTTTGCGTCTGCCTCGATTTGACAATTCCAATATTTCCCTTTTACTTTTTGAACTTCCAAACTTTTTGGCCACGACTGCATTCCTGCGTTGAGGAACTGACAGCGCAACACCTCAGATGTCTGGCAGACTTAACGTGGATCCTGTGTGTTCACGCTGAAGGTCTCTTTGAAGCGCAGCGCTCGCTCGCCTTTGATCCTTCCCTGATGTTTGCATCCTCCGTTCCCTCCACGCAAGACAGACTATGGCGGAGAAGAATGTGGTTAAATTACGCTCTCCTTAAAGTGCAAATCAATGCTAATGGAGAGGAATCAGACCGCCTACATGTATCCATTCTCATTAGTCTCCCAGTTCTTTGGAAACGACACACCAGACAAAAACCAAACTACTTTGCTGAAGTGTGCAAGAGGGGGCTTTTAAACCTCTCAGCCAAAGCTTTGGGGAAAATGATCACACTGCAGCTTCTGGGTTTGAGCTGCACTAATTGAATGATGGCTAAATGGAAAACATTTTTGCCTTTTTCCCTATTTTTTTCTTTTTTTTTTTTTTTGCTTTCCAAAATGAAGTTTGTTTTTAATTAGAGATTAAAACATGTAAATAACCTTGGTGTATTTGATAAGGTGCACTGGAGTTTGATTTGGGCTTCCCAAAAATTCATTAATACATTTTTTTTTTTTTTTTAAGAATTTAATTTGCCTTTTTAACACAAATCTTGCTGTGTATTTGTTTCCAGTACTTCATAAATGAAAATAATTAAGAACCAGGGACAAATAACACTGGGTGTAAGAAATCACCAAGGACACCTTAATTGCTAGAGTTTTTCCCTTTTTTATTAAAGTTAGCAATGCATTCATCCAAGTCTAATAGAAACCCTTTGTTGCTCTTACTAAGAGTCCTCGGCTGGGATCGTTTACAACCGCATTTGGGATCATTTGAAGCCGCATTTAAACTGCATTTTGGAAGTTCAAACTTGGGGCACCATATCAGTCCATTATATGGAGAAAAATGCTGAAATGTTTTCCTCAAAAAAACAATTTCTTTATGACTGAAGAAAGAAAGACATGAACATCTTGGATGACAAGGGGGTGAGTACATTATCTGTAAATCTTTGTTCTGGAAGTGGACTTCTTTAAATGCAAGGTGACTTACTAAGATTTGTGATAAAGTCAACGTACTGGTATTTGCACCTTTATTTAATGCTCAAAAAGCATGGCTTTACCTGTTTCGCACCTGTGTTGTTATTTACAATTATGCACAAATGATTAATGCTTAAGGATTAGTTCACTTCTGAAATAAAAATTTCCTGATAATTTACTCCCCCCATGTTGTCCAAGATGTTCATGTCTTTCTTTCTTCAGTCAAAAAGAAATTAAGGTTTTTGAGGAAAACATTCCAGTATTTTTCTCCGTATAGTGGACTTCAATGGGGATCGACGGGTTTAAGTTGCAGTTTCAATGCAGCTTCGAAGGGCTCTACATGATCCCAGCCGAGGAATAAGGGTCTACGGTAGCAAAACGATTGTTAATTTTCTAAAAAAAAAAAAAAAAAAAAAGTAGATACCTTTTAATCACAAATGCTTGTCTTGTGCTAGCTGGACTTCACACATTAAGTAATCATGTTGGAAAAGTCACATGACGTAGACGGAAGTACTGACCCAGTGTTTACAAATCGAACGTGCAAAGAAAGTCAAATGCCCTTTACAAAAAAAAAAAGGTAAAACAATAATGTCGGGTGTTGTGTGTTGTGTAAAATGCATCTTACACAAACCTTGACAGAATTTCCAACCGATGTCATCCAAGATGTTCATGTCTGTCTTTCTTCAGTCGAAAAAAAAACAAAAAAATTAAGGCTTTTGAGGAAAACATTCCAGGATTTTTCTCCATATAGTGGACTTAAAGTGTTAAAGTTCCAAATTGCATTTTCTTCTTCTTCTTCTTCTTCTTTTCTTTTTGGTCTGTGATAATGTAGTACATCGGGCATCCAAGGCCCACCTATCATTCATCTACCTCAAATATGGCTTTTCATCTGAAAAGCAGCTTTACATGACCGCTCAATCCAATGTTAACCTAGAAAAATGTTTGCTATTGAAGTGTCTGGCAGTGCACTGTGGCAAGCTTTTTTTGCATGCGCTTGAGTGCTTATTAGGTTATGTAGGCAATTAAAGGAAAGTTCACTTCCAGAACAAAAATTTACAGATAATTTACTCAACCCCTTGTCATCCAAGATGTTCATGTCTTTCTTTCTACAGTTGTAAAGAAATTATGTTTTTTCGAGGAATACATTTCAGGAATTATCTCCATATAGTGGACTTCAATGGTGCCCCCAAGGTTGAACTTCCAAAATGTGGTTTAAATACAGCTTCAAATGGCTCTAAACAGTTCCTGCTGAGGAAGAAGGGTCTTATCTAGCGAAAAGATCTGTCATTTTCTAAAAAATTTGACAATTTATATACTTTTTAACCTCAAATGCTCCTGTTGTCTCATCTCTGTGATGCACATATGTAGTCTGTGTAATCCGGGTCAATACAGCATATCCACTTTGTAAACACTGGGTCGGTACTTCTGCAGTGATGTAGGACGATTTTGAAGTTGGGGAAAAAAATGAGATGGGAGTTTTTTGACATACCCTAACTGTCTTGAGTTCACGCAGACTTAGACAAGACGAGCATTTGTGGTTAAAAAGTATATAAATTGTCACCTTCTAAGACCCTTCTTCCTCGGATAGGATTGTTTAGAGCCATTTGAAGCTGCATTTAAACTACATTTTGGAAGTTCAAACTTGAAGGCACCGTTGAAGTCCACTAAACAGAGAACATTCCTGAAATTTTTTCCTCAAGAAGTTTCTTATCGACTGAAGAAAGAAAGACAAACATCTTGGATGACATGGGGGTGACTAAATTATCTGTAAAGTTTTGTTCTGGAAGTGAACTTCTCCTAAAGGCTCAATATGATGATTTATACGGTTTTATTAATAAACATGCGACTACTGGTCGACTAATGCTTAAAATGAACGACTAACCACGCATGACCTATGATTGCGTAACGTGCGAAGTCACAGACTCGCATCACAGAGCTACTGGAAAAGCATGAGCATTTGTGGTTAAAACGTTTCTACATTTTTTTTTTTTTTTTTTTTTTAGAAAATGACAGATTGTTTTGCTAGATAAGACCCTTAAGTTCAGAATGTCAGTAAACTTTGATGCTTTGCTAGTGTTACTGGAGCCACATATTATAAAGAAGACCACTAATTTCTGTGAACTCAGTGTACAAGGACCTTTACAGTTCTTTGTTCTGCAAGTCGAAGTGGATGAACTTGTCAAACGCGATTCTGGATTTTGGCATTCGCTTGTACGGTGGCTCTGAACTGTCAAAACATCTCTCAAAATGCTTGCTACGGATGCGAAAAACTCAGAAAATTTAACCCAATTCAAACTTTTTTATGACTGACAAAAGTTTCAGAGGCAGTGTGTAAATGTAATTGACAGTGGTATTTTTTTTTTACGTGCAAAAATTTCAGACAGAAATTTCGGACTCAGTGTGCAATGACCTTTATTCCTTGGCGGGGATCATGTAGAGCCCTTTGAAGCTGCATTGAAACTGCAATTTGGACCTTCAACCGGCTGATCCCCATTGAAGTCCACTATATGGAGAAAAATCCTGGAATGTTTTCCTCAAAAAAACTTAATTTCTTTTCAATTGAAGAAAGGAAGTCATGAACATCTTGGATGACGTGGGTGAGTAAATCATTAGGAAATTTTTAATCTGGAAATAAACTAATTCTCTAATTGTCATGAAAATATAGTCACAAAGCAACCTTTATTGTTGCTAAAGCATGAAAAGTCAAACCTTACAATACCACATTTAATGTGTGCATGCACACTTGCATGTGTATGTTTCATTATTCCCCTGTGCACAGATACAGATACAAAGCTCAAAGTGAAATAACATGCATGTGGATTTTAAGGATCCAGATGGCAGAGTTCATCTTCTGTCCAGCAATATAGGACAGATAGATTTAGAGGATTTCAGTCTAGCTCAGAATTTTGTCAATCATTTATCACAAGCCAGATCTCTCTCTCCTCCATTCCTGGTAAAATTAAACCATGCTATATCGTTTAAGAATCAAAGCAATCTGGCATTTTTCTCTGTATGATTAGACAATTATTTCAGCTTGGCACGCACGTGTTGCATGTAGCTGTCTGTTTGCCATGTTAAGCCTGGCATATAGACAGAGAGACTGATTTAGATTGTGTTTTGATCCTGTGAATCTCTAATTTGAGGTTTTTTTTTTCAGCTCTCCAGGAGCTAGCAGAGATTATGGGTGTTGGTGTAGTTGTGATAAAAAAAAAAAAAATGAACTGCAGTCAAGGTTGGCTCATGTCAGAGATGCTGTGAAAATGCATCTGACACAAACCTTGACAGAATTTCCAACCTAACATCTGTGAACCAAAATATATATTTTTGTTTTTATTGAAAAAAAAAAAAAAATAGTTTGAGAGTATATGTTGACGTGGGCTGAAAAAAGGCAGCGTCTTGTGCTCTACTGTGCTTTTTATTTATTTATTGCTTCTTGCTTTTCAAAATTGTGTTATATTTATATTATACATGCATTACATATAATATATAAAAATTTTATTTATTTTTCCCAAAGGTTACATCTTAAGTGTGACATTAGTTATCAAAATGGCATTTTAAATAATTTGGCCAAAATCCAAAATGTTTAATTTACAAACAGAAAGTGATATCTAGTGTTGTCCCCCAAGGCTCGATTTTAGGTCCTTTATGTATTTTTAAATTTGCATTTACTTTCACTAGCTGGTGTAATTAATTAACATGCCATCTGTTACCAGTATGCAGATTATGTGCAACTCTATTTTTAACTTTTCACTTGCATGTACAGTATGCACAATTTGTAAAAAAAAAAAAAATTATATTAAGCTTAGTAGTAAAGGACTTATTTTTGTATTGTATTCCAGTATAAAACAGTGACTTGTACTCATTGTGCCAAAGGTAAGGAAGACATCCCTGTGATTAACGATTGTGCTTTAATTTCCCCCTGCAGACTAGCTGCAGTTCTCTGCATTCGCCTTTCCTCCTCCCTCTAATGAGCTGACACATGCCGATTAAAGACTGTGACAGAAAAGTGGAGTGAGGGTTGTAAATGTCAATGCCCTCGGCTAAATCTTGATGGCAGAGACACATGGGTGCTCTGACTTGTGAGTCTCTCTATGAGACAATAAAGCTGAAGAAAGACGTAACACCTCTGGACCCGCCAGCCGGAAACCATATGTGGTCAAAGAGATTTTCCTAAAGCTACTTACAATTAAGAGTCTAGGGCTTAAAGGGACCATAGCAAGGGCAATTTTATTTATAGTTTATAGATAAGGGACTGTAACACTTTATATGAATGTGTAAGTTTTGTTTGTACTTCGAAAGAGAGATTTTTAATAGGTTGTACCGCAAACAAAACTCCCAGGACATTTTACCGCTGGATCCAACAGCAGCTTAGGAAGTCTTCAATCTGATACAGCTTTTAATCCACTTTGGTTGTACTTTTGAGACCCAAAGGATAACTCTTCATGCTTCATGATAAACTTTGAGATGTTACGTTGTGAAAAAGACAAATTTATGACGTCATTAACACATTACAAGCAATTTTTTTTGCACGCAATCCGGACACGTCTATATGCCAGTGTGTAAATGATGTGATGCGTTGTCATTTTAATCATCTTATAATGCAGATGCTTTAATGAATGATGAACCATAGACAATTAGGCTCTGTTACCAAGGTGATTAGCTCACACTGAGAGGATAACAGACTGAAAGCAGCAGGCAGCAACGCTGCACTGTATACAATGTATATATTAATTTTAATGGATAATAATGCTGCAGAAAAATCCAGTTTGTTGGGTACTGTAAGATATCATACTGTAAGATAACATAAAAACTACAAATTTAATTTACAATTTTAAATTATTTAAAAAATACTCTAAAAATCTGTATTTAAGAATGTGGACTTACAGTAAAAAAAAATGTGAAATTACTATTACTGTACAGCAATATGACATTATCAGATATCTGTGTAAAATCACATAGTTCTCTTTTATTTATATGTTTCTTATTTTTGTTATCAATTAAGCATTATTTATTATTTCAGAGGCATTTATTGCTTCTCTGTCTACTTGTGGTTTATGCAAAGACTGCAGGATGATGTCTTTGAATATACACTACCAGTCAAAAGTTTTTGAACAGTAAGATTTTTAATGTTTTTTTTGTTTTTTAAAGAAGCCTCTTCTGTTCACCAAGCCTGCATTTATTTGATCCAAATTTCTGAAATATTTTTACTATTTAAAAAAAACTGTTTTCAATTTGAATATATTTTAAGATGTAATTTATTCCTGTGATTTGTGAAGCTGAATTTTTAGCATCATTACTCCAGTCACGTGATCCTTCAGAAATCATTCTAATATTTTGATTTGCTGCTCAAAAAACATTTATTATTATTATTGTGTTGAAAACAGTTGAGTAAATTTTTTTAGGTTTCTTTGATGAATAGAAAGTTCAGAAGAATAGCATTTATCTGAAGTAAAAATCTTTTGTATCATTCTAAATGTTTTTATCATCACTTTTAAGCAATTTAAAGCATCCTTGCTAAATAAAAGTATTCATTTCTATTATTCTAAAATTTCTTCCCCCCAAAAATTACACTGACTCCAAGCTTTTGAATGACATATAATGTTACAAAAGCTTTTTATTTCAAATAAATGCTGATATTTAGATCTTTCATTTCATCAAAGAATCCTGAAAAAAGTACTTAACTGTTTTAAATATTGATAATAATGATAATAATAAATGTTTCTTGAACAGACACTTATGTGACACTGAAGGGTGAAGACTGGAGTAATGATGCTGAAAATTTAGCTTTGATCACAGGAATAAATTACATTTTTAAATATATTCAAATAGAAAGCAGTTATTCTAAATAGTAAAATATTTCACTATATTACTGCTGTTTTTTAAATCAAATAAATGCAGGCTTGGTGAGCAGAAGAGACTTCTTTAAAAAAAACATTACAAATTTTACTGTTCAAAAACTTTTGACACTAAATATATCCGCGAATTGTAAAAATATACAGGTTCCATCCCATAAATTCTGAAACACATAGGCATTATGGGGATCTCAAAGCGTTTGTAAATCATCTTTCAAGGCTACGTTCATTGTTGTAATTTTTTCTTTCACGTTCATAACGACACAAACGGAATAGTTTTGTTTTTTTATTATTTTACACAACATAAGAACACAGCAGATGTTGTCTTTCTGTACATGGATTTTTTGTGCCTTAAAACAAAGGCAAAATCAATGTTGTCACTGAAAAGAAAAAGCTTGATTTTTTAAAAAATATCAATTTAATAACAGGTCCCAGTATCAAGTCCTTATATAGTCGTTTTTTTTTTTTAGTAGGAGTTTCTCTATAATATGCAGGAAATGTCATTTCCTTGAATAGAAAGGCTTTTTTGTGAAATCTCTTATGTTTCCTTCCATCCGTGTAACTGACACAAAGCTCGTATCCAGAAGGAGCCCCTGGTAAGAGGACACAGGAAGGCACCGATGCTTTCCTCTTACCGTGACGCTCGGCGTGTGCAGTGAAGATGGAGGCGTGTCTCTCTCGGGCGATGGATCTTGCTCAAAGCGGCTCCCTCAAGGCAAATATCCACATTAATCCATGGGTTTCCAGAAAACATTAATAAAAAGACAGCAAAAAATATGATTTGCAGATGGAAACGAAAGAAATGGTGCAAAACGTGCACATTCATACGATCACACACATCTATATACTATGAGTGCCTATACACACCCACCCATACACACACATACACACACACGTACACAATGAGATGCAGGCACTCCATCTAGTCTCCAGCAGTCGTACATTCACACGGTGCTTTCTAGAATCCACTCTGAACTGGAAAAAGCAGTTTTCTCACTGTCTAGATTCGAGTTCGCCATTTGGACTAGCATTCCGTTCACGGACATACTCCGCTTGCAAAACACGTTGCCCAGCTTCTGCGAGCCAATGTAGCAGTGATGTTTCGACAGGTTCTCGTTCAAAGAGTACCTGCGTTTAGCCCGCGCTCCTTCCACGGGCAGTGTCATATACTTGGACGAAGACGGACGAGCCCTCCTTAAAATTGGAGTGTCTTTGAAGCGGGATGGAGGGGGTGGGACGGCCTGCTGAAGAGCGGTGGAGTTGTTGCGGTTGGTGTTTTGCGTCTCTGCGTTGGGTAGCGCCTCTACTTTGGGCTCGGCGGTGGCGGCGGCCGCCGGGACGGGTTTTGGCGCTGGCTTGCGCTTTGGCTTTAGTGACCCTGAAGAGCCGGGAGTTGTCCAGCTTTGGCTTACCAGGGAAGTGGAGGTGGAGCAGTCTGGGATGGAGGTCTCTGAGGTGTGGGTTTGGGAATCTGGAGGCGGAGGAAGAGGCGCGGCGGAGCTCTTTTTACACATCTCGCCCTCCTCCAAGCTCAAAGCACCTTGTTTGGACGCGGACGGTGTGACGGTACATCCTTGCGAGCCGTTGGTTTGCGAGTGCACGTCGGTGACCGAAGTCCCCTTGGCGGAATCGCCGCTGTTGCACACCTTGTAGCGGATCATGAGGATGATGATGAAGACGAGGACGGAGGCGACGATTATGCCCCCGATTATGATGATCATTGTGCCGCCCAGGAACTGGGACTGCATGAAGTGGCAGCGGAGATATTCGGATTCGGTGGTGAACTGCACGCAGCCCACAACCCGCGTTGCCGTCAGGGAGGTTATGCCATCGTCATAAATGGCCAGCACGCAGAGGTCATACTGCGTCCCGGCAGCCAGGTTATTCACCAGGAAGTTTTTACTCGTTGGGGGAATCATTCTGTTGGGTAAAGAAATGAAGAGTGTTAGAATAAAACATGATATGTTTCATTCATCATTCATTTATTAAATAGCCTTACACCTTTTTGACAACCTCAAGAGTGGTAGCATTTCCTGGAAATTTTTAATTCACATCTTTTTCAGCTCAGCAGTAGCCCTAAGAGAGTAATCTTCTACATATATGCATAAAGAAATAGGGGGGGGGGGGGGGGGGGGGTGTTTTAGGTAATGTAACTTTTTTTTTTCTCAACATTACACTATTTGGCTTTTTGTGGCAATTCATTTCTTTTTAATTCATTCATTTAAAATGAATAAAAACACCATGTAATTATATGTCATTAAAAGTTTTGATGCTTAAAAAAGTGAAATGTTCACCAAAGCTGCATTTGTTTAATCATAATACTAAATATTATTCTATTATAAAATAACTTTTTTTATTTTTATTAATTTATGTTTTGCAAATCTGAATTTTCAGCAGTTTTTACTCTAGTGACACGATTTTTAAAAACTGATTTGATTTGTTGCTCAAGTTGTTGATACACTGTTGTGCTGCTTAATATTTCTGTTAAAACCGTGATATATATTTTTGTCAGGATTCAGAACACCATTTATTTTAAAATTTTAAAATAAATATGTTTAACATTATAAATGTAATACATCCTTGCTGAATAAAAAAAAAAAAAAAAAAAGACCCCAAACTTTTGAACGGAAATGTATATTTGAACATTTAATTGTATAAATATCGTACAGATATTGCACAAAGCTAAATGACTGGTGGACACCACAACTGAACAAGCAGAATGAACTATTCAAACTAAACTAAACTAAAAAAAAAAATGAATTATGAAACAACATGAAACAATTACAAATTTAGCAATACATAATTTAGAAAAAACACTGACATTACTTCATGGTGTTTAAAAATACATTTTAAAATGAAAAAAACACACGCAATAGTTTCTTGTTAGCACGTTAAAGTTTTCTTTTGTGCACGTTTCATGAAAGTTTCGCATGAGCACGCAATTTTTTTCTTGTAAAAAATGTGAATGTTTCTCGTGAACGCCATAGTTTCTATGGAGCACATGCAAGTTTCCTGTGAGCATGTGAGCATGCCATAATTTCTTGTGAACATGTGAAGGTTTCTTGTGAGCACGCCATTGTTTCTCGTGAAAATGAGTTTCTCGTGAACACGCCATTGTTTCTTGTGAAATGTAAACATTTCTTGTGAGCATGTGAAAGTTTCTCGTGAGCACACCATAATTTCTTGTGAGCACGTGAAAGTTTCTTGGTAGCATGCCATTGTTACTTGTGAAAATGCATACGTTTCTCGTGAGCACAGCATAGTTTCTAATGAGCGCATGCAAGTTTTTTGTGAGCATGTGAAAGTTTCTCGTAAGCATGCCATAATTTCTTGCGAACATGTGAAAGTTTCTCGTGAGCACAACATTGTTTCTTGTGAAAATGAGTTTCTCGTGAACGTGCATTGTTTCTTGTGAAAATGCGAACATTTCTCGTGAGCATGTGAAAGTTTCTTGTGAGCGCGGCATTGTTTCTTGTAAAAAGGCATACGTTTCTCGTGAGCACAGCATAGTTTCTTATGAGCACATGCAAGTTTCTTGTGAGCATGTGAAAGTTTCTTGTGAGCATGCCATAATTTCTTGTGAACACATGAAAGTTTTGTGTGAGCACGCCATTGTTTCTTGTGAAAATGTTAAAGTTTCTCGTGAACATGCCATAATTTCTTGTGAAAATGTTAAAGTTTCTTATGAGCACGCCATTGTTTCTTGTGAAACTGAGTTTCTCGTGAACATGCATCGTTTCTTGTGAAAATGCAAAAATTTCTCCTGAGCATGTGAATGTTTCTCGTGAGAACAGGCAAGCTTCTTGTGAGCATGTCAAAGTTTCTCGTGAGCACGCCATTGTTTCTTGTGAAAATGTGAAAGTTTCTTGTGAGCATGCCAGTTTCTCATGAACATGTGAAAGTTTTTTGTGAGCACACCATTGTATCTCATGAGCATATGAAAAATAATTTTTCATAAACATGTGAAAGTTTCTTGTGAGCACAGCACTGAATTTTTTATTTGGGGGGTGGGGGGGCTGACATTACAGTACTTCAAGCGGGCCAATGGTATGATTCTCACTTTGGTTTCTGTTCTGGAATCAAAAACCCACATGAATATATGATTTTCATAATCTAAGCAGAGAGCAGGATAGAGAAGATTGCACATCGAAGCGCTCTGTACAGGAGCGCACCGGTACTAAGCTATTGATAAATATGCTAATACTGAAGTAGGATTTTTATTTGTGTAGCAGGCTCAGGCACAGAGCATGCAGAGTACGTCTTATACTATTCTGAGCATGTTACAATAAACACGTAAAACAAACTGTGATATCAGGACTATCTTTTATCTCTACCATGTTTACTCTGCTGCAGGCATGTTTAATCACATAATCTAGAGCGCATAAGTCTGAAGCAGCGGTAAATCTGCTTCGGTGCTGTATCTACAGGAAGTCCTGCTGTACCTGCAGGAGCCTGGGGTCTGCTATCACTCTCTGAACCGTTCACTTCAGACGTGAACAATGGCATCTCTTATCATCCTTCCCCACGCGCCCCACCTGTCTCCTCTGCAGCCTGGCAAACATTCAGCTCATTCAGCCAGCTGAAAGAAGCGCTCTGTGATTTCCCATGCAAACCGACTGGATTTGGAGCACAAAGGTTCTCAGTAGAAGCGGCCTCGCGCCCCAGCCGGTCAGAGCGTTTCAGTATGCTGGGTGAGGGCGTCCGCGGTCGTACATACAAATGAATGAGCCCAGCATTTTAATTGCAGGGTTGTTCTGAGTAACTTAAAATGTGTTTAATGGTGTCAAGAGGCTAGTTGCTAGGGTCACGTTTTACAAAATGGCTGAAAATATTTGCATGGTTTGAGTAAGTGCTAATTTTATGCAGTGAGACTTGAATATATCCTCCTATTTCTGGATGCCTCATTGTTAAATGTAACATCTAATTAGCTCACTGCCTAGAATCTATTAGTGTCACTATGTCTGGATAGTGTAAGTTTCCTCTGTGGAGGAGTTTCTCGAAACTAGCAGGCAGTTGGCGCTGTTAACGTGAAGAGGTTGAAAAGTTTACAATGCTTGGCAATGACAACAATTACTGGGTAAAAAAAAAGAAGAGAGAGATTTCTGGTAAGTATGGGTGTTATGTCAAAGTTGTACATAAAGTATTCAGCCAAATATGAAAGTTTATCATTTAATTGTAGTTAATATTTAATAGTAGCCTAAAGAACACTACTTGGCTCTTGAAAAGACTGATGAAATCAGTGTGAGATTTCTCATTAAAGTAACTTTGATGCTCAAACTCTGCAGAACATTTCTTTTAATCACAGTTTTATTGATGCTTTAGTTGTTCTTGGACTGATCAATGATCATCTCAAGCTAGATTTGCTTAGGGTTAGCACTGTTTTAGATGAAAAACTTCACACTGAGGTGACTGAAAAATCAAAAAATGAAGATAAATGACCATAGTTATGGCTAATTATATTTTACACTGTTTTAAGTTCAAGGAAATGAGATTGGACTTGCTAGCTCAGTAGGACAGACAAAAATATAGCTAATTTTTTTAGATTTCTGGCATGGTGAGCAGTGAAATGTGTACTTTGTACTTTAAAGGTCTAAATAAAATTACAAGGATTAAAAAGTACGATTTTCTGCCTTTAAAATATTACTGAGTAACAGTTTTCACTTTCAACAGAACTTGAGTAAAGTCAAAAGTTCCCATAAAATAATTAAGCACAATTAACTCAAGTATTTTACACCTCTGAGAAATGAACACACATTTTGATGAGTACTGAATTATGTGCTTTGTATTTTGAAGGTCTAAATGAAATTACAAGGATTAAAAAGTATGATTTTTATGCCTTAGAAATAAAAAATATTCACTTTCAATCATTTATGTATTTTTTACCTTTCAAAAATGAAAGCAAGTTAAATAATTTAAGTTTGTTTTTCTTTGTTAGAGAAGGTACTGGTATTGGTGAAATCAAAATTAACTGTATTTCCTTAGAGAGACAGTTTACCCAAAAATGAAAATTACCTCATGAATGACTCACTCTCAAGCCATTCTAAGTGTATATGACTTTATTCTTTCAGACAAATAAATTTGGAGTTTAAATCAAAAAATGTCCTGGCTCTTACAAGCTTTATAATGGCAGTGAATGGCTGTTAAGATTTTGAAGTCCAATAAAGTGCTTCCATCCATCATAAAAAGTGCTCCATGTGGCTCAAGGGGATTAATAAAGGCCTTCTGAAGCGAATCGATGCATTTGTGTAAGAAAAATATCCATACATTTCCATCCAAAATCTCAACACCCATTCACAGTCATTATAAAGCTGGGAAGAGCCAGAACATTTAAAAAAAAAAAAATGTAACTCTGATTGTATTCGTCTAAAAGAAAAAAGTCATATACACCTGGGATGGCTTGACAGTGAGTAAATCGTGGGGTAATTTTCATTTTTGGGTGAACTATTCCTAACGCACCTACTTGGCCTTATTATGCATGATCATTGGTGCACGTTATTCCAGAATAGAAAACTGTTAGTCTCCAAAATGCTTCCCCTGTAAAATGACCTTGCTTTTTGACTCCCCTCTTACACCAGACTACTTAACATCCACACTACAAGATCCAATCAATTTCTCATTGAATATTCTGTAAAAGTCAGAAATACATTGTGTTATGAAACTAAAATATGAGTGACTTAAAGCTCAGGAGTGATAGTCAGAAGGTTTCAGAACTCAAAGAATCAAGATAACAGCCATCATCGTTGTGCCCATGGGCAAGACACTTAACCTCAGGTTTAACAGAGAATTGTCTCTGTTATAAGTTCACGCCACTTTTCTGCAGCTTTATCGCAGAAACAAATTTCACTGGCCTTGTTTTTGTGGAAAAAATTCGATTATAGTCTGTGTTTCACTGCGACCGCTCTGTTGCTAAATGTGTTAACTGAGAAGGGAGCACTTGATAACAACACGGGGTATCAGCCAGCTGCTTCTCTAGTAAAAAAAAAAATAGGTCGAGATGTATCTGTAGTCTTTCTGTGGGTTTCATTCTCAGCATTTGTGAAAAGAGCTTCCCACACAATGTGCTCTGTACACAAATGATGAGGTAATGGCTTTGCTTCTGCAGTGTGTCTCATTGAACGAGAACGCTCATGGCCAGTGTGTGTTATTGTAATTAGCCGACTGTGGCTCATTTACAGCAGCCCATTGAGATAAAGTAAGCCAAAAAATGAATCTATTTTTGATTCCCCCAAGCGAGTCTGCAAAGAACGTAATTATGAGAACATATTAACAAGTAGAGAGTATGTGAAAGGAAACACTGTTTGAGATAACACTAAAACAGATTGGCTAACACATACAATGCTTTCTGAATATTATCAACACCATAAACTATAGTGATTATTCAATTTTACACTTTAATATGCTCTAGGTAGACATTCTTGCTAATCCTAATCAGAGAGGTTCATGGATTTTATTCAGTTTTTAATCTCCCAAATGCCCAAAACCTTTTTAAACCATCAAACCAGACCAGCTTGGGCTGGTTTATGCTGTATCTTTCAGCAGAAATAGCTGCAATATAGAACAAATGTGACCCTGGACCACAAAACCAGTCATAAGTGTAATTAGCCATTATCTGAAAGCTGAATAAATAAGCTTTCAGTTGATGTATGGTTTGTTAGGAAAGGACAATATTTGGTCGAGATAGAACTTTTTGAAAATCTGGAATCTGAGGGTGCAAAAAAATCTAAATATTGAGAAAATCACCTTTAAACTTGTCCAAATGAAGTTCACAGCAATGCATATTACTAATCAAAAATTACGTTTTGCTATATTTACGGTAGGAAATGTACAAAATATCTTCATGGAACATGATCTTTACTTAATATCCTAATGATTTTTGGCATAAAAGAAAAATCGATAAATTTGACCCATCCGATGTATTTTTGGCTATTGCTACAAATATACCCGTGCAACATAAGACTGGTTTTATGGTCCAGGGTGACAAATGCCAAAATAGCAAAATAAACAATTCATGTGCCCAAGACTGTCCGCCATTGGCCAGTTAAACTGAAACTCTACACTAATGGTTGGTCAATGGTATGTCAGGTTGCTTAGATATACAGAGCCAAGTTTTGATAGTGGCATTTTGATTTACAAATCAGCCTACAAATATCTTACTAATAGTTGTTTCTGCATATCCTAGCAAAAGCTAGGTTAAGACAATGTATTTTAAAACAGAAAAACTTTAGAAGTATAAAGTTAAATGTAATACAAACTAAAGGCTACACTTTGAGAGATCCCAGCAAAAAAAAAAAAAAGACAAAAACACTGCACAGTCTAAAAGCCAGGCTGCAAAAACTAATACACAGAAAAACACCAGCATTATTCATTTAAGAGAAAATTAGAAATGGATTTCTATTCTACCATTTCACATGGACAGAAAGCGCTGCATTGATCCATCCATCCATTAGAACAACACAAACTGGTGATGGATTTTTGTGCTAATGTACTAAATATAAGGTCCTTTTTCTCAACCGGCCCCTTTAACACCTTGCCGTTGACTCAAAGGGCAAAAGTCAGTTCAATCATGCATCTAGACTGATTGTGTTTTTTCTACTGCCCTTTAAACCAAATCGTTCATTCTCCTCTTGCTGGCTGGTCTGAGAGTCTATTGCTTCTTAAATTTAAATCAACAAATTACAATATACAACTCATTTCAAACAACATACTGAAATATCTGTCCATTTTCCAAATGTTTGCACTGTATTATTTACACGATAAACATGACATCCAAAACTGTACAAATTAAATGCGAATGTATATATTGATAGTGTTTACTTCACATTGCTATTCTATTCATTATATACTAAAAGAATTTTCAATTTGAGAATTGAGTTTGAGAATTGTCAATTAGTTTTAATAGCTGTAGCTATTTTGTTTATAGATCTATAAAACAACACACATTCTAATTCAATTCAATTCTAAGTTTTACTCCTTGGTTGTTTCACAGTTTGAATAAGTTGTCATTGTTAAGCTAATTGTCCTTATTGGCTTTCCTCTAAATGATGGTGGTGGAGCTTCAGTCAGCAAAGCCAAACAAGCAAAACAAACAAAGGAACAGCAATAAGGAAAAAACAATGACTAATAATAACTGTTTGAAATTCACTTCAAGACATTTAGCTTGCTTTATAATCTAGCTGTCTAATAAACTTGGCATTATATGTGACCCTAGACCACAAAACCAGTCATAAGTAGCACAGCTATATTTGTAGCAATAGCCAACAATACATTGTACGGGTCAAAATGATTGATTTTTCTTTTATGCCAAAAATCATTAGGATATTTAGGTTAGATCATGTTCCATGAAGACATTCTGTAAATTTCCTACCGCAAATATATCAAAACTTCATTTTTGATTAGTAATATGCATTGCTAAGAACTTCATTTGGACAACTTTAAAGGCGATTTCCTCAATATTTTGATTTTTTTGCATCCTCAGATTCCAGCATCAATGGAAAGCTTATTTATTCAGCTTTCAGATTATGTAAAATTGACCCTTATGACTAGTTTTGTCGTCCAGGGTCAAATATATTGCGAATATTGTTGGCTCTTTGACAGATTGCTCTTGGTCCTCTATTGTACACTCTTAAGGGGTACAACTGCTTGTACCCTCAAAAGAACACCTTTGTATGTTTTTTACCCTTAAAGGGGTCATCGGATGCTAAGTTCACTTTTTCATGCTGTTTGAACATTAATGTGTGTTGGCAGTGCATGTACAAATCTACCCTATAATGATAAAAATCCATGCAGTGGTTTTTAATTAATCTGTAAAATTTTTCAAATCGAGCCGTTCTCAGATGCCTGTCGGTGTGCCGTCACACCGACAGATGCCGCTCCCATGATAGTTGATTGACATGAGCTCTCACCTCAGATCAGCTGTCACAGTCCAGTAACTTTCCATGTTTTGATGCCGGAGCAGGGATGTAAGTTAGACAAGAATATCTCCGATTGAGCGATTGCGGTGTTGTGTTGCTGGATGTAATAATGAACATAGTGGTCGTCATTTACTCCCGACATCTGAGCCGCTGAAGATGCAGTAGATTACGTTTGTTTGTGAAGGGAATGCGCCTCCCGATCTACATATATCCGTCTATGTTCGTGCGAATCATTCGTGATCCAGCTTCACTTACAGCAGAAGTGAGTATAAGCATTATTTTACGAATCTTTGCGATCGCCTTTCCTTATAACGTGGTAGTTAGGAAGTTTAGCGGCTAAACGCGGCTAAATGCGGCTAATGTAAACAAGACCGTCTTTCCACAGAGAGAATAAAGGGGCGGGGTGAGCAGAGCTCATTTGCATTTAAAGGAACAACCGCTTAGAATGAGATGATTTTTGAGCTGATTTTGGCAAGGTAAAAAGGGTGTTGTTTTACAAAACCATTGAGAATTTTTAATCAAAGTATATTAGAGACTTTTCATTATAACCCTAAAGAATCATATCAATTTGTGGAAAATGGGCATCCGATGACCCCTTTAAAGGTTGCATAAAAGTGCAGTAAGAGTATATATTACTATTTTAAAGGATTAGTTCACTTCCAGAATAAAAATTGCTGATAATTTACTCACCCCATGTCATCCAAGATTTTTATGCCTTTTTTCTTCAGTCGAAAAGAAGTTAAGGTTTTTGAGGAAAGCATTCCAGGTTTTTTCTCCATATAGTGGACTTCAATGGGAGCCAATAGGTTGAAGGTCCAAACTGCAGTTTCAGTGCAGCTTCAAAGGGCTCTACACGATCCCAGCCGAGAAATAAGGGTCTTATCTATCTAAAACATAAAAATGTACATACTTTTTAACCACAAATGCTTGTCAGGCACTAGCTTTGCGATGCGCATGTGCAACTTCACGCATTACGTAATCAAGTTGGAAAGGTCACGCGTGATTTCAAAATCAAAACTTTAACTTCAAAATCGTCCGACATCATTGTTTAACCTTTTTTTGTAAAGGGTGTTTGAATTTTTTTGCACATTCGCTTTGTAAACACTGGGTTCGTACTTCTGCCTACATCACGCGTGACCTTTCCAACGGGATTATGCAATGCGTGAAGTCGAGTTAGTGCAAGATGAGCATTTGTGGTTAAAAAATATAAATGACTAATCATTTTGCTAGACAAGACCCTATTCCTCGGCTGGGATCATGTAGGGCCCTTTGAAACGGCATTGAATCTACAATTTGGACCTTCAACCCGTTGATCCCCATGGAAGTCCAATATATGGAGAAAAATCCTGGAATGTTTTCCTCAAACCTTAATTTCTTTTTGACTGAAGAAAGAAAGACATGAACATCTTGGATGACATTGGGGTGAGTAAATGATCAGGAATTTGTTTTTCTGTAAGTAAACTAATCCTTTAAGAGTACATATTACTGCTCTAAGGTAGGGTTGCACGATATACCGGTACTATAGTAGTATCGCAATACTAAAGCTTAAAAATACCCGCGGTGCCATTGCATTTTTTAAATGGTAGTATCGTCCATATGGTAGTACCGTAAGTTATGTTGTATGCACGCCAGGAATGCTGTTTAAAACGTTCATGTGAATATGCACGCCAGCAGAAACATTACAAGTTGATTGCCAAAATGTCTTTCTGCTGTGCTTTGTGTAGTACATGCTGTCTATACGCTTTATGTGGTATTCAGTGTTTCCCGACGCTTCAGTTCAGTTTGAAATGAAATGCTGCACTTGCACGTCGTTGTTCATGCTGCAGTTTATCAGAAGAGAGGGTCTGATTCAGACCGTCTGATGTTATTTAAAAAAATAGCAGCTCAAGAATCACTTATTCAACATCAGAATATCTTACAAGAAAGTATTCTCACAGTTTTATTCATTTACCCACTTTTAGAACAGGTGTAATAATTCGTTTCTGGGACCACCTTTGTAATCACGAATGCAATTCCATTTATTAACATAGCGGCTTTGCACTTGGTTCTTATCAATCATTGTATATATTTTTAACATTTTAAATGAATATGTTTTAATATACAAGCTGCTAACTTGAAAATGTCAAGATATGCGAGCAAAAACGCTCCTGATAGTTCAGCAATATGAAACGAGGAAGGGTTAAGAGTGCTGTTTTTGTTTCGTTTCTGTGTTCGAATACGAATCCGCGTTGGCTTGGGCGAATCATTGATACACTAAGCTATTCATAAAAACAGTCATTTGATTCACTCCTGAAGGATTCAGCTGTTTTGAAAGAATCGTTTGAATGACTCAGTGATTCAATCATGAACACTTGCTGCCACCTGCTGGCGGTTTTAAGTTTCCCATCATTTTACATTTTTTTCCAGCATATTTCTATATTCAGAGTTTTGTATTTAAAACATTAATCTCATAACATTATTTATGAAATTATAAATACAGTCTAAATGTATAAATACCACATCGAAATGTCACTTCATGCAGCCTCTGTGCAGTGCTAAGATTTTGTTTACATGAAGAATTTTGTTTACATGGTTTCATGGATAACAATAGCCAGTCATTGATTCACATTAATGAAGTATTCAGAGAAAAATCCTTTCTGTTTTCATTTACATCTTTTTATTTATGAAATTTTGATTCATTTTGTAGAATTGAATTTTAAATGAACAGAATACTGCATGGTATCGTGATACTTCAGCTGGTATAGTATCGTTATTTTTATGGTATCGTGACAACCCTACTCTAAGGTACTAATATGAACCCTTTAAGGGTCTTGTAAATCCATAAATGTAAAAAGTAAAAGTGCTCACCTGTAAACAAGAGAGTCGTCGTAGGTTCCATTATACTGAATCTGAAACATGCGTATTCCAGGTATATTCCTCTGGAAGTTAAACTTGATGAGTGCCGTGGACGATGTGGCTTCTGCCATAACCACCTTCTTATCGGAGCTAGTCTTGGCATCGCCTGTGTGGTTGCTGCCGTTTGCTCCCGCTCTTGTCGAAGTAGAGATGTCAGAAGAGCCCGGGTCAGGCTCCTGGATGTTATTGGTGCTGTTGCTAATGTGTGGGAGCTTGATGATGACCAGTTCCACGGTCTGGTGGGCCTCCCCAGCAGGATTTGAAGAAATGCACGTGAAAGAGCCCGTGTCCTTTACTGTGCTTATCAGGATGTCCAACGTGCCGTTGTTGTAAACCAGCGTGCGTGACGTGTTTGAAACCAACTTTCCATCGGGAGATATCCAGTGGATGGCAGGTTCGGGATCTCCCCTGGCTTTGCACTTCAACGCTACCCGTTGGCCTTCAAGGACCCTCATCTCGTGAGAGTGGCGGGTGATGAGGGGCGGCTCGCAGAGGAACTCCTCCTCTGGAATGGACCAGAAATAGCGTCCAGAAAGGTGCAAAGGCGTGGCACAGGTCTCCAAGTCGTCTTCCCGATTGAGCCGCCGAAGCCACAGCAGCTCACAGTTGCAGTGTAAAGGATTTCCTCCAAAGCTCAGAGCGAAAGAGGAGGGATTCAGTACGCCGGACGTGGCCAGAACCTGCGCCCGCTGGAAAAGCGGGTCGGGCGGAAGCTTCTGGAGCTTGTTGGAGGTCACGTCCAAGCGGTTGAGCTTCTGTAGGAGGGAAAAAGTCCCCTCAGGAATGTATTCGATCATGTTGTGGTCCAGACTAAGAGTGTGTAGGCTGGTCATCTTTTGAATGGCCTCCCAGGGGATGGTCTCCAGGTTGTTGTAGGATAAGTCCAGTTCTTCGAGGGCTAGTAGGTCATTAAAGGCTCCCATGTGGATGAGGGTCAGTTGGTTGTTGTTCAGAATCAGGTGATGCAGCTTAGACATGCCACTGAAGGTATCGTTGGCTATTCGCGTCAACCGGTTGTGGTCTAGATGCAAGGCTCGTAGGTTCTCCAAGTCCGCGAACGCATGTGGAGTGATGTAGCTTATTGTATTCCTCGACAAAGTAAGATCCACCAGCTTGGTCATGTTGGCCAAGTCTTTCCGTTTGACGCTGGTGACAAAGTTATCAGCTAGCCGGAGCTCCACGGTGTGCCTGTCGATGTTGGGCGGTACAAAGAGCAGCCCTTTTTTGGCACAGAGTGTTGCGAGGTTGGGGGATAGAACTTGACAGACGCAGCGCTTCGGACAGATCTGGGCCTTCACTGCCATTCCGATAACCAACAAGCAGACAAGCAGTTTTTCCATTGTAAATCAGGTTTTTACACCTAGGGAAAAAAGAGAATAAAAAGACATATGGTGTGATTAATATGCTACTGTGCCTTTGAACTACAATTTTCAGGCCTTTATTCAGTTAGAGCATAATTGCGTTTGTAGATGTTTATCAAACACCAGTGCTTAGCGCAGCCAGAATGCATGTGATAACAGCAGGCCATTGGTTATCCTGCAGTCATTTCAGGAAGTGTGATAAACAGTTCATCTTGCACAAACAAAACCCCATGTCAGATGTAAGAAATCAGCAGTTTTGTAACACAGCAGTAACATTCCCAAGCTCAAAAACAGTGTTGCCAGATCTCAAAAGAAAAACAAGCAACCTGCTCTGATAAAACAAGTCCAAAATAAGTGACTCACTAAAAATAAGCAACCTAATTTTTTTGCCAGATTATTCTTTTGCCACATTAATTAAGAGCATTTCCCATGCTCATGCAACATCAATATTTTCACAGTTGTACTGTAGCTAAAATAAAATATGTATATATTATTCAGTAGTTAGAAGAAGGACTTATTGGTCATTGTGCTAAACCCAAAAAACTAATAACAATTATTACCTGGAAATACTTTGTACTATTTTAAGTTACCTGTATATTTTCTATTTCTTTCTACCCAATATTAGAAACATTTTTATGCACTTTTATACACTTTATGTGTTGAATACTAGGTAGTGCTAGGTATCATTCAAAAATTTTCAATATCGATACTCATACCGGTTCCTGAACGATACTTTTTTTCTATATCAATTTTATGAAATCAGTTTTAACAAGATTACACTACACATTACTTCAAAAAATTACTTTTTTTTTTTTTTTTTAGCTTGGTGTTGTTTTTACAGACTCAAGGACTCCTGAGCCACTGCACAAAGAAACAAAATGTAACCAATGCAATAACTCAGTGCAAATAGTTTTAATAAAGTTCAAAAAGTTTTTAGTTTCCATATCTTTTAGGCTAAAAGATGTATTTTCAAAATGCATAGCTCAAATAGAATCATCATTATCGAGGGGGCTACAGCAAGCAAAAGTATGAAATCGCTCAGGTTTTAAAATCGGAAAACTCCTAAACCGTCAGTCAAGGCTCAAATGTCTTATGTCATTGGAATCCTTGGCTCATGCTGGACAAAATGCACAACCTCAGATTCGATCGTGCGCCTGGTGAAATTTTCGGGTATTTCGCATTTTTTGAAAAAACTACTTTTGCGAACTAGTCCTAGGTTTTTCGCCCGATCGAAACTAAACCAGTGCAGAAAGACTCTCTGGAGACTGAATATCAATAATTATCAAAAGAAAAGTTGAACTTTTAACTCACTATCGCAAAGGGGCGCAAAAACTTTCGAAACGGACAGGGCCACTTTTAGTAAAATGCTTATAACTCCTGAACGGAATGAGATATCTCCGCCAAACTCAAAACACTTATGTAAGAGCTCAATCTGAGGTCACAGGGGAAAAAAATCTCAGAACTTGGCCATTTGGTGGTGCTATAAAAAGGGGAAAAAACATAAAAATGGCTATAACTGCACAACCATTTGTCCTATCAGCATGAAAACAGGTGTGCATGGTCTTGATCGAAGTGCTACAGGTGTCTACAAGGACATTTGGGTATCTCAAAAAACATGGCCGCAATTGGCCGACAAAGTTTGAGCACCTGTTAAACAAGGTTAACGGAGGCTGACCGGAAAAAACTCAGTGTTCGACTTGCAGCCCTAAAGGTCTGAGAGAAATTTGAAAGAAAACAACCACTGGGGGGTGATATTGCATTTTCAAAGGTGTAAATGATTAAATGCCATGCGGTTTTTCCGCACATACACACGATATTTGTATCATACGATAGAACTACTCATTCCAGACAACTTTGCCTCTAGCACCGCTGCTGTCAATCAAATCGTTTGTTAAATGATTGAGAAGATATGAAAACACTACTTTTGTGAACTAATCCTAGGTTTTTTGCTCGATCTGGAAAAAAAACACTGCAGTACAATTCTCTGGACTCTCTAGGCCTATAATTATCAAAAAAATATACTGAAATGTACCCTTTGAGAAGCTATAACAGGGTCATTTAGAAAAGGGGCCTTTCCAAATTTACCCAAAATCCTATAAAGCTTAAAGGAAAACTCAAAATCTCATGAAATCTGATGAGAACATGTCACAGGTGATTCTAAACAAGCATGCCAAGTTTTAAGGGGACCTTAAAGCAGACCACAGCTGGCACTATAACAGTCATAACTTTAAAAAACATTATATTTCTATGGTAGGGTGACTCTAATCCTAGGACACAAGTACAAACTTTCTTTATGCACACTGCCAAAAAAAACAAAAAACAAAAAAAAACAGAGATGAACATTTGGAAATAAATACTTCTTTCACAAAAATATATGCATATTTGCTTTCTTCTTATTACTGTAAAAATATACATTAATTTCACAGACCACCAAGCACCACTTGAAGCTCCCTGGGGGTCTTCAGACCCCAGTTTGAAAATCACTGACATAAAGAGCAGTTTGAACAGCAGGTGGGGAAATTTCACAGCTGTGATTAGTGGTTAGTCACACTTTGTGATATGGCAGCTAATCACCAGCTAGTCCAAATACACGACTGGAAATAAGCCCAAAAATGCAACCACTTGTCCATATTTATAAGCAACTTTATGAAAAAAAAAAAAAAAAAAAAACAGGCCCAAAGTAGCTTATAATAAGTGCTCATAGCAACACTGCTCAAAATAGATTGATGCAGTCTCTAAAGGAGTGTGGGTTTATTTCAGGCAAAACACATGGCTAACAAATGTCATGCACACTACAGTAACTATTTTAACACTTCAGTTTATTAGTGGCAAATTAAGAACAACATTAGTTCATTCTAAACCAAATATGTTCTTTTCATCTTCGATTTCAAGGGTTTTAACACAACATCTTCCTTGTCTCACTTTCTCACACTTCTCTCAAAGGTGTGACTCATTCTTTCCTACTGTAGAGTCCTTGAGTCTCCATTAGAAGTGTGTGGGTGCGCAGAAGAGCTGTTTTATAATGACCGTGTGTGTGAACAGGGAGCGCTTTTGCTAGACCCTGACCCAGTGGGGGCAACTGTATTATATTTAATTATATAATTATACTGAGTTGAGTATGTAATGACACAATACAGGATCTAACAACTCTGCACTCGTAGAGAGTACTGCATTAAAAACAGCCATCATTAAATGGTAAGAGAAGCTGACATCAGACTAGGAAATCATGAGGAGATGGTCTGACCTGAAATTACCTGAAGAAGCATGATCATTGACTGAATATGTCATCTTTTAGATGGTGATGGTCTTAATAGGATGATATATCTTAAATATGACAATTTGTCATGGTTTATTTACCCTCATGTAATTTAATACAGTAAAAGTGAATAGTGACAAGGGGCTGTTGCAGCCCAAAACTGAAAAATGCATAATAAAATTACTGTAAAAGAAGTCCATATGACTCATCCGCTACACTCATAGCCTCAAAGTCCCCCTTCCATAGAAATCAGGACATCTGGACATTTTAGGAAATCTAGATATGCAGGACAATCAGAACATTTTAGCTTAACATTTAATACTTGCTTCAGTAAATGTGCATTTGTCAATTTTATTCTTTTTTTTTTTATTTCTATTTATTGTTTACTTTTATTTTGGTTTTAGTCTCTAGTAATTTTTGTACTTTAACTTATTTTATATTAGGCATTTTATGACTTTCTAGTCTAATTTCTAATTACATTTTTTAATTTTACGTTTTTCATCAATAATACTATTTTATGCCAGCTTTATTTTAGTTAACCAACATTTTTAATAGTTTTAGTTTTAAATATAGCTGCAAGCAGCAATTAAGGGGCCAAGCACAACAGAAGTAAAATGAAGACCTAAGGAGCTGTCTTTAATTACCCAATAAAGACCAAGGCTCTCCAACCCTGCTCCTGGAGAGCTAATCTTCTGCAGACTTAAATTCCAACCCTGCTCCAACACACCTGTCTGTAATTAAGTAACCCTTAACACCTTGATTAGGTGGTTCAGGTCTGTTTGATCAGGGTTGAAGCTGAACTATGGTAGCTCTCCAGGAGCAGGGTTGGAGAACCCTGTTAAATATGTTTGTTGATACAGAATTTTACTGCAAAACTAAAAATGGTCCACACCCAAAAAGGCACACATAAGAAAATTAGGTATCTAACAAGACCAAATCTTAAGATTTTTGGACAAACTGGTCAAAAATTATAAGTAGACATGTCAATTTTGAAATATATTTTGACCAGCAGGTAGCGCTGTGCCAAAACTATTCATGTACCTTATTTATGTACCTTGTAGCAGTGTTAATTTCATGACGAATAATTTTTGTCAACAAAATTTTTTCATTCATAATAATGCACTAAAGCGATTGAAAAATACAGCCTTTTACTACAAAATTCAAAATGGTCTACGCTCAAAATAGCAGACATAGGAAAATTTGGTATCATTTGATTCGGGATGCCGATCATGCCGATTATGATTTTTGGTCAAACTGGTCAGAAACTATAAACAAAAATGACAAATTTTTATATCTGCAAAAACTACTCATGTGCGCGGACAAGCTTGTTATGACATGTAACAAATTTGGTCTGAATCCGCTAAAGTGTTGCAAAGATATAGCCTCATCTATTTTTGCGCAAATTTCATTCGTTACCGCATTTTACGAAAACGGTTTGGTATATTACAAAGCTTTTTAGAAATTTTGACCAGCATTGTCTGAAAATAATCTGAGCCAATTTTGGTGCAAATCGGGCAAACTGTCTAGGACAAGCTCATAAAAGTATATTTTCTGCAAAATTGTGAAAAATCTTGACCCATAGAAATGAAAATTTTGGTATGCATTCAACTTGGCATGAGCCGAAAAATCAGAGGAAAAAAGATGGTGAAATAAGATCTTTGCTTCTAGACCTTACGGTTCAAAAGGTATTAGCAAAAATATGAGTGCAAATCTGGCCTATTGGTGGCGCTAGAGAGTTTGAGACAGAGACTCTAAATTTGCTATGGTTAATATCGAGACTGTCCTATATCTGTGTGCCAAATTTCATAACTTTCCAACAATCAATTCTATAAGATTTATAATAATGCACTAAAGAGATTGAAAAACACAGCATTTTACTACAAAATTCGAAATGGTCTACGCTCAGAATCATTTGATTCGGGATGCCGATCACTCTTATGATTATTGATCAAACTGGTCAGAAATTATAAACAAAAATGACAATGTTTTATATCTTTTTTACCAGTAGGTGGCACTGTGCCGAAACTACTCATGTCCCCACAGGTCATGCTTGGTATGACACATACCAGGTTTGGTCTGGATCCGCTAAAGTGTTGCAAAGATATAGCCTTGTCTATTTTTGCGCAAATTTCATTCATTAACACATTTTACGAAAAATTTTGACCAGCATTGTCTGAAAATGATCTGAAAAAAGCTGGTGAAATAAGTTCTTTGCTTCTAGACCTTTAAAAGGTATTAGCAGAAATATGAGTGCAAATTTGGCCTATTGGTAGCACTAGAGAGTTTGAGACTCTAAATTTGCCATGGTTATTTCATAACTTTCCCACAAGCGATTCTATAAGATTTATAATAATGCACTAAAGAGACAGCATTTTACTACAAAATTCGAAATGGCCTACGCTCAAAATGGCTGGCATAGGAAAATGTTGTATCATTCAGGATGCCGATCAGTCTTATGAATTTTGGTCAAACTGGTCAGAAACTGGTCACAAGCAGTTCTATGAACTGCCATAAAATCCTAGAGCAGAAAAAGAAGAAGAAAATAAACGGATAAACTAGGTACCTAAGCACTTTCAGTGCTAGGCCCCTAATTAACAATAACATAATTTTTTATGTTTCTTGGAAGAAAGATAATCATACAGATTAGAAACAACATGAGGGTGAGTCTGTTTTTGACCATTCCTTCGAGTCAAAAAGATGATGGAAAGATGACTTTTGAACAAGGTTGGACAAGATCAAATTCTCCCTCTCATGTGAACGACTCATCCGGTGAAAATATCTTAAGCAGAAACTCACAAACTCACAAGAGTACCACAAACCCAATGCTGCCGTCCAGTCACACAGCAAATGCAAAGATCATGTTCTTTCCCACACTGCAAGTCTTCACTATTGATTTTCATTCCACCCTGCGGACGGGACGGAGCAGCGAGATCTGAGTGAGCGAGAGAGAAAAGGAAGGAAAAAGGAAAGAGCGAGAGAGACATAGAAATATGATGCCGTAATGGAGACTGATGTGTTGTGCATAAGAACAACAGGGAATAGTATGTAGAGTGTATGATTCATGCCAGTGGATCTGATTCATGAGCCCTGACTCTTCACCAGTGCAGTAAAGCATAAGAGGCCTCGGCAGATGTGCATTATGTTTTGCCTCGAGATGAACTGAATAATGTGTTCAAGCCACATGGTTATGCAAGGACCTAGCGGTGTACAAAAACTACTTTCTTGTTAAGTAATATATGCTTTAAAAATTAAAACTAGGGTATCACAGATTGTATAGAAATCTAAAGCAGGTTGGAAAGGTACATGCTCAGATGATTCCCAGTAGTTAACAGCAATTATCCAAGCCGATGTTTCCCTCGCTAAAGGTGACAGTTCCGCTGTTTTTTCCGGCATTACCTGTGACAATGTCCTTATCACGGATGTTGATTAAGCCTGTTGTAACAAGTATTCATAAAGAACCCCACAGACTAGCTAAAATGTGTTCATCTATAATCCAAGCATGCAACACTCAGTAAACTTCTCTTTCATCATCCTTCTTTATCATTTATGTATGCAGATTTGAGAATTACCACATTTGCATTTCCCAATTCTTTTACAAACTTAAATAGAGACAAACTACTGAACAATAGGCCTAAGTATTCTGCATATTTCATGCTTCATTAAGGGCATCTAAGTGATAAATTCTTTCTTCAAAAAAGAAAGAATTGTTTTTGACAAAATAATACCAAAAAAACTACATTAATACTTTGCTCTTCTTCCAGTCCAATTTGAATTCATGACGTTATCATTTTCATTTTATACATTTTGACTTTTCACAACTTTTACCTAAAATACTTTCAATTTAAAAATTTGTTTCAAACCACGCACACTTGCACAATCCGTCTTTTAGGACCACCTAAATTAACTCACTTTTCAATGACTCGTTCATCTCACATATTCATCCACCCAAGAATGGTTTTCAACTGTTGAATTCGTAAATCTCTATAAGGAGGGTTCTTAGCAGCATTTACAGACATTGGCTGTATCCGAAATCTCATACTTCCATACTAATTAGTAGGTGAGAAACAGTATGTGAAAAGAGTTATATGTCTGAATTAACAAGGTGCATCCCAATTCACGTAATTATGTGCAATTTCAAGCCGTTTGTAGTATACACTACCAGTCAAAAGTTTTTGAACAGTAAGATTTTTAATGTTTTTCACCAAGCCTGCATTTATTTGATCCAAAATACAGCAAAAGCAGTAATATTGTGAAATATTTGTATTATTTAAAATACCTGCTTTTTATTTAAATATATTTTAAAGTGTATTTTATTCCTGTGATCAAAGCTAAATTTTCAGCATCATTACTCCAGTCTTCAGTGTCACATGATCCTTCAAAAATCATTCTAATATGCTTATTTCCTGTTCAAGAATCATTTATTATTATTACTATTATTATCACTTTTTAAAACAGTTGAGTACATTTTTTTCAGGGTTCTTTGATGAATAGAAAGCTCCAAACATCTGCATTTATCTAAAATAAAAAGCTTTTGTAACATTATAAAAAATCTCAAAATCTTGGAGTCACTATTATTTTATTTATTTATTTTTAGAGAAATTAATACTTTTATTTAGCAGGGATCCTTTAAATTGTTCAAAAGTGATATACATTATCATACATATACAAGACATTTATAATGTTATTAGATAAATGCTGTTCTTCTGAACTTTCTATTCATCAAAGAAACCTGATAAATTCTACTCAACTGTTTTCAACACAACAGTAATAATATTAAATGTTTTTTTGAGCAGCAAATCAGAATATTAGAATGATTTCTGAAGGATCATGTGACTGGAGTAATCATGCTAAAAATAAATAACATTTTAAAATATGTTCAAGTGGAAAATAATTATTTTAAATAGTTAAATAGTAAAAATATTTCAAAATGTTACTGTTTTTGCTGTACTTTGGATCAAGTAAATACAGACTTGGTGAGCAGAAGAGACGTCTTTAAAAAAAAACATTAAAAATCGTACTGTTCAAAAACTTTTGACTGGTAGTGCAAATAGTGTTCACACTAAAATTTCAGTGAGGAAAGCTACCTGTATGATGCACTTAAATAACAGAAGAAAAAAACACAAATTGATTAACGTTGGATTGATGTTGGTGTCTACTGTAAGTAGTGCATAGGGCTGGGCGATATGGGCAAAAAAATGATCACGATAATTTTTTTCATATCAGTCGATACCGATAATTATCACAATAAATGTCAAATCTTTGTTTCTTTCCAGTTTAAAGTCAGATTTTTGCTCCATTCATTTTCCTTAAAATAAATATCTAAATAGAAAAATTAATTTCTGCATGTTCTAATGAGTTATATTGTTTTAAATCAAGAAACAGGTCTGGGTTGTCTGATAATAATAATAATAATAATAATAATAATAATAATATCATCACTTTTTTGTCTCTTAGAAATGCACATTTGATAGTAGCTTGAGGATGCAGAGGTAATTTTTTTGTTCATTATCAATCAGTAACATCTATAAAAATGGTTGCAACCTCAGTTTTATATGGTTAAATTTATTCAGTTTTTTTTTTGTTGTTGTTGTTTTTTTTTCTTTTTTATTAAGCATTGGTCTCCCATAGTAGCAAGCATCCATTTTAAATCATGATAAACACAGTTAAAACCACACGTAACGGTACCTCAATACCATGGTAAAAATATAACTACATGGCTTTATAGGTAGCCTATTTGTATGAAAAATTGTAGTCTAAAAACATTCAGTATAAATGGACACATGCTATAGCTTAATCACAAATACACACATACTATAGTTAAATACCATTACTCCTGTAATAAAATTCAATGTGAATAGTCATCATAAAACAGTAGGTGAAAAGTACCAGGATTACCTACTATTTCCAGTCAGATTCTGAAGTGTGCATCTGATGGACACTTTACTATTCTATGGGACACAGAAGAGGATTTGTGAATGGCAGTGAAGTGACACATCTGACTGTAGCAGACTGACACTATGACGGATGTAGTATGTCCGGATTAAATTCATACCACACATACACGCATTCACTTTTATTAACGGTCACAAATGAATTACTGACTCAAAGGAAGTACCTTCACATCTTGTATAGACTGATGACTTCTATTTAGGAATCGATTTCAGGCTTATAAACAGAATGCTGCCATGCTACATACCGCTGCAATATGCATACTGTGCACAGTATGCACATTTTCTGTATGCATAGAATACCCAGGTGTCCCATTACATTTGCAACTGTGAGGAATACTGCATCCCACAATGCACCAGCATAATGGATGAATCAGTGGTAATATCAGATGTGATGCATGTCTTTCTTGACTCATTCTATCAGACTGCCAAATGATAAGACATGTTTACTTAAAAATCAAAATGCAAATTAACTGTTTATCATTTACAAGAATTCAACATGAAACAGAGCTAACAATATAGAATTCTAAGAATATGGATTTGTAAGCTTGAAAATTATTTGAAGATGTGTACTAATCTGTTTGAGCGTGTACATACAATTTTACATAATCTTCAATTTAATGAAACAACATCAGCAATCCCTTCCAAAACGCAAGCTTCTGACCCAAACCCATACTGATGTAAAAATATCACTGCTCCTATTAAAACGCCCTCTAGTCTGTTTAAACACACCAGACAAAAAGCCACTTTGTATTATTCTAAATGACAAGTGACCACACTGAATATCAAGTAGATGGTGCACAACAAACACTCATGAAAAGCATAATGATAGCTACTGTAATGAGGAAGCTGAGGAGTGCTGTCAGTCACTTTGACAGGAAGCAATTGCCGTGCACTTCACTGTGAAGAGCAGCCCCAAGACAAACACTCCCTAATCAAGCATGTCTGAGAGAGTATGGATGTTTCACCCCACCACAGCCCTTAATGAAGTGAGGCGCTCGGTTAAACCATAACACGTACGCCATGCAGCTCCTCTGGGGTTCTTTAGGCAGGGGTGTGAATCTGCCTCAGTCCTGAGATGGGAAACTTCATAAATAATGTTTTCTGGATGTTGTATAGCTAATTGCAGTCATTCATATTGCACATGAAGTCTAAATTATTCATGACTTAATAATTTAATAAGGGGTTCAAGTACAAAATGCTGAAAACCTATTGCAATTGTAAGGATTTTTTTTATAATTTTTTTTAACCGATCGTGCAGACCAAACCGTAAAGCCTAGAGACTTGAAACATGGCCAGATGGTAGACTTCACTTTGGGAAGAGACTGGCAAAGACTCGCCCCAATTGGCCAATAGGGGGCGCTACAGTGATCAAAAATGTGAAATAGCTAATAACTCTTGGACCGTTTGTCGTAGATTCAAGTGTCTTATATTTTTGGATTCGATTTTATTTCCAACAAGAAAAAAATCTGCCACTTTTGCGAACTAGTCATAGGATTTCACCCAATCAGAACCAAACCAGTGCAGAAATATTCTCTGGACAGTGAATATAAATAATTATCAAAAAAAAGCTGGACTCACCGTCGCATAGATACGCCAAATCATTCAAAAGCAGCTGGGACACTTTTACTAAAATGGATATAACTCCAGAACAGAATGAGATATCTTCACCAAACTTGGTACACATATCTAAGAGCTCAATCTTTGGACAAATAAATAAAAAAAAACTGCGGAGCTTGGCCACTTGGTGGCGCTATAAGAGGAAAATCCTAAAAACTGCAAAAACTATGCTATCGTTGGTCCAACTGACTTGAAAATTGGTATGCAGTGTCTTTGCCTAAAATGACACAAGGGTCTATAAGGACATTGGTCTATCTCAAAAAACATGGCCGCCATCAGTCAATGAAATTTGAGCACCTATTAGACCAGGTTAACGATGGACGATTGGAATGAAACTTGGTGGGCATGTTCGACTCAATGCCCTAAAAGTCTGTAAGAATTTTGAAAGAAATCGGCCACTGGGGGACAATATCATATTTTTCAAGTGTATAAATTATTCTACATTGCATGATTGTTTCACACATCCACACAATATTCATATCATTTGATAGATCTCCTCATACTCAGCAACTTCATTAATTATTCTCAATTATTCTCAGTTATATTAAAAACCTACTTTTGCAAACTAGTCATGGGTTTTTCACTCAAACTCAAACTCAAAAAAAAAAAAAACACTTCGGTACAATTCTCTGTACGCTCTAGATCAATAATTATCAACAAAATGTTGAATTTTGTCCTTAGGGTAGCTATAATGGGGTCTTTTAGAAAAGGGGTGTGGTCAAGTGCATGCAAAAGCCTATATTTCCAAAATGAAAACTCAAAACTTCACAAAACCAGATGAGCACATGAAACGTGATTCTAATCAAGCATGCAAAGTTTCATAAAGATCAGACCGTAGGTGGTGCTATAACAATTAAAAAGTTGCCAAAAAACATTATATTTCTATTGTAATTGACCTCAAATTGCAATAAAATGTTCATATATTCACATATGCACTATATTTCCATATCAGGTGATAGATCTCCTCATTCTGAACAACTTTGCCTTTAGGACCACTGCTGTCAATCAAACTGTTCTTTAAATATTTGAGATGATTTAAAAAAAAAAAAAATTTTTGTGAACTAGTCCTAGGTTTTAAATTCAAAATCAATAAAATCAGTGCAGTACAATTCTTTAGACTCTCTAGGTAAACAATTAAAAAAAAGCTGAAGTTAGCTATTAGTTGCCTCTATAACAGTTAAAATGGTGAACAACATCCTGGTACATCCTGGAATAGCTGAGGACCACTAATTGGCTCATTCTGCTCATTAATATAGCTCTTTTTACATGCCTGCCATTTGTATTCATGTCTATAAAATAGTCACTATGATAACATCCAATATCACATTTTGTCAAAGTTTACCACTTCATTTACATCGAGAAATCACATTTTGCAATTATGCCACATTATGATTACAATGAGACCTGAAAATAGCATTATAAAGAGAAGACTTGCAGTAAATCATTTATTTTAAATCTCTATATATCGGGGTGGCGAACTCCGGTCCTGGAGAGTGTAGCTCCAACCCTAATTAAAACTCACCTGCCTGTAGCTTTCTAGAAACCCTTCAGACCTTGATTAGCTTGTTCAGGTGCGTTTGATTAGGGTTGAAGCAAAACTATGCAGGGCTGCGGCTCTCCAGGACCGACGTTCGCCACCTCTGCTCTCTATCTACAACAAAATATGTGCTTGCATTTCTGTGTGTAAGTATGCTTACTTTTAAGTATTAAGTATTACACTTAAGCCCTTTTATTTCAGGTTGAGTATGTGTGTGTTGCAATATTCTGCATCATGGCTGTGATGTAATGTCAGTCCAACATGTCAGGTTGGCCTAGACCATAACATCTTAGATGCAATAAAGGCCTTAAAGTGCTTGAACCCCGGTAGTTGTTGCTTGCAGCTATATTTATATATTATAATTTTAAGATTAAGTAGTGAGCAATCCTAATGAAAAAAACGTAGTTAATTTATTTGTAAATTAAAATTGCAAGGCTTCCAGTGTCATTGGCTTACAATTATTTTTAGCTGTACAAAAAATCGTTGCTTAATGTGGTATTGAAGTGGTATTTCTTATCACGATATTTTAATGTATTGTTGAAAAAAAAATGTAAAAAATTAAAAAAGGTAATTGTAACTTTTTATCTTAAAATTCTGACTTTTTTTTTCAACTGTGAGTTAATGTCTCACATTTCAGACTTTTTTTCTCAGAATTGTGAGTTTATATTAGGGAAAAACACATTTTTAAAGCAGCTTACACATTAGAGCTGAATTTAGCTTATTGTTCGTAATTCTGAATTTATATCTCACGATTCTTAGTAATTGAGAGAAAAAATTTAAATCTAAAGTCAGAATTCAGGAAAAAAGTCTGAATTATCAGATAAAAAGTGAAAATTACCTTATACACCATGGGAGAAACAAGCTTCCATACTATACAAAATGTCAAAAAAAAAAAAAAAGTATTTCCATTTGTTTTTCACAATTCAATAATAGTACCTTTTAATAATACAAACTGTACAAATGTTTTTCAGGTAAAAATATGCGCCATTTAAAAACTCAGATTTGGAGTGGATTGTATACTAAAATTCCCACAGATGGCTACTGAGTATGTTCTTAATCGTGTAAAAACATCTAAACGTTACCCTGGCAACATAATTTCTTCCATGAAAATAAAAATGGTGGAGAATGCAGGATGTCGAATTGGTTACAAATGTATGTGTATTGTGTTTGTACGAACTGTGTGTTGACCTATAAGAGAGACAGAAAGATTGAGAAAGAGATGATGTACAGAATTCCATGATTATCATGCATCATTTATATGATAAAACATAAAAACTGCTCTATTATTCACACTGGTCATATTTTACACACAATGCACACATGAATTTTTGAACGCCCTAAAAGGAGATGTTTTCCTCGCTGAAAAATATTATCATAAATACTGAAGACATGTCAACACAGTAGAGATACAGAGCAGGATAAGGGGGAAAAAGGAGCGAGAAAAAGAGAAAACTCACAGATTGACATTTGGTGCTATGAGGTGGTCAGGTTTTAACTAGTCACCTCTGACACCGAATCCCTGCCGGCAGATGACATAACTGCAGTCAAGAAGCGTGCTTCTTCATAGCCATTCAAAAGTAAAGTTTTTATAAAATGTTTCCATAAAGAACTTATGAATCACAAAAATTTCAGTGTCCATTTATTTCTCAATTAAGAATGTCTTTAATATCTGCATAAAGCTATAATAGACCTCTTTGGCTGAATCCAATCTGGATAGACTAATGGATGGTATCAAATTCTTACAATATGTTTTTAGTTATCTGAATTGGTTTTTCAAAACACAGGAAAACCTAATTAAAGGGATCATTCACTTAAAAATGAATCATTTACTCACCCTTAAGTTATTCTAAACCTGTAAAAGCTTCTTTCTTCCGTTGAACATAGTTCTAGAAGATAAAACAAACAGCTGCTAGTCCCCATTGACTTCCATAGTGTTTTTCTCATAGTTTGGAAGTCAATGGGTACCGGCAACTGTTTGTATGGAAATTCATATAGGTTTGGAACAACTCAAGGGATTTTGATTTTTAAGTATTTTTAACTATGCTAACCCTTTAGATATTGGAGTGTCTATTTACATTAAGTGCAAATAGCCCACCAACGTGCAATAGGGCTAGTCAACATAAACCAAAGACAGGTGTCAGTCATAAGCTCCAGTGGCTTAGATGATAAAGCATGTGACATTGTGTTTTTTAACGCGACTGACCCAAGTACAAATCCTTTTGGCGAACTTGTTTATCCCTTTTCAAATCTCATATCACATCAGAAAAGCATTTATTTTGAATAAAAATGAAGGAAATAATCAAAAAGTTGAAAATAAAGTATCCGTTTGGGTTAAGGTAGGTGTAGGAAGGGCTTTATTGTCCCAATAAGGTGGCATTCATTTAATAATTTGAATTAAAATTACAATTTACACTCAGTGTTATTATTGCATACTGTTTTATGATGTTCTACAATACTGAGGTGCGCATAATTGCCACTATTTGCAATAAATAGTATAAATAGCAGAAAATCCTGCTGTTTTAATAGTGTAAATAGAATCTATAACTATTTGCACTTAGTGTAAATAGCACATCGCTAAAAAGACTGGTATTTTCACTTTGTGTAAATATAATCGATTGCTATCAGCACTTAGTGTAAATAGCATCTATCACTAGGAAAATATGCTATTTTTCACTTAGTGTAAATAGCATCTAATTGCTATTTACACTTAGTGTGAGTAGTATCTATTGCTATTTGCACTTAGTATAAATAACCTCTATTGCTATTTACATTTATTGCAAATAACCGTTGCCTTTAAATATTATAAACTGCATTTTTTAAAACTTGTTTGTATAAAATGAAATTATGTCAAACAGGCATTGTCAGGCATTACTGATTAACATCTTCAGTATGTATTCTCCCGCTTTTGCCTAGGTATAAAATGGTGTGACTGCTCATTCCAGCTATATTTACAGGTTCACTTGCACAGGATGAAAATCTTTTTTAAAAAAAAACAGCCATTTGGACATTTACTGTATTTCCAACATCACTAACCAAAATGTGGCACATTGTGAAATCCCATTTCTGGCCCATTTGCACAAGGAACAGTGATGCACTGCAGATGTCAGCCTAAAGATGTTTTTATAGAAAAATGTGCAGACTTTTGCTCCGACGGCTGGGAGGGAGACTGACTTGTTCTGGAGGATGTAGATCCAGACTTCAACAGGAAGAGAAATGGAGCTGCATTTTTTCCACACGCTAAGTGATGGCAGCAGCATTTTTCAGGCTGCTTATTCGAGATTAATCAGCACCTAATGGCAAAACAGAGTGCTAAAATCTCCATAAAAGTGAGAGGGGTACAGACTAAGAGAGATGGATTAAAATACAGAAAGGGGGGGTGGGGGAAAGAAACATCAACACATCCGCAGTAGTTGCCTGGAGCAATGACCAGCCTCAGCATCACTCCCACTGACACACACGCACAGGAACACAATAAGACAGAATCCATACTAAACATCTCTCCTTACTGCATTCTCTCCATCCTATTCTACAATTTCCTTCTGTCTAGCCTTTTCCCCTCAGCTCATCTATTGCCTTCCCTAACTTTTTGCTTCCTCCCCCACAGGAAAACAAAAAACACGAATGAGATCTTTTGAATATCTCAGGCATAGGCATCAAATAAAGGCTTTTGCTAATCTAGTACAATGCAGATCTTTTCTTTGACATAAAGACTCCAGTAATCTCTCTAAACTAGGAAGTCAGAATATATTTGAATACTCACATAGGAAAGAGAAATCATAGTCATTTTCCTTATTTGCTCAATTAATTCTCCTAGATGGCAATAAGATAACATGAAGAATTTGGAGTCTCCTGCTTGCTGGATTCTTCTACTGAGAAAAAAAGACCTCAATAATCTCACGTCTCAAGAGTTTCACAAAAGATCTCTACAATCCCAAGCAAATCACAAATAATTTTAATATAGGAAGTTATCAATGTCTACATTTTTCAGTCCAGAAGTTATGGAAGCATGTTTCTGCCTCAGATAAAAATAAAATAAAATAAAATAAAATAAAATAAAATAAAGTAAAATAAAATAAAATAAAATAAAATAGCTATTTTTATTTCACACTTCGTTGCCATTTCGAAAAAAAAAAAAAAATTCACATTTTGGAGTTTATATCTCTCAGTTCAGGTTTTGTTTTTCAAAGTTCTGAGAAAAAAAGGATTTAAAATTGATAGATATAAACAGAATTGTGAAATACAAACTTGTAATTCTAATAAATAAATAAATAAAAAACCTTAAAATTGCAAAACAAGAATTCTTAAAATTCTAAGGTTATTTATTAGAATTACAAGTTTGTATTTCATATTTCTGTTTATATCTAGCCATTTTGACCCTTCTTCTCAGAACTAATCTCAGTATTCTCACGTCTCAAGAGTTTCAGAAAATATCTCTACAATCCCACGCAAAACACAAATGATTTTATTATAGGAAGTTATCAATATCTACATTTTTCATTCCAGAAGTTAAGAAAGCATGTTTCTGCCTCAGAAAAAAACTAAACTAAAATAAAATAAAATAGCTATTTTTATTTCACACTTCGTTGCCATTTTGAAAAAAATTTCATGATTTGGAGTTTATATCTCTCAGTTCAGACTTTGTTTTTCAAAGTTCTGAGAAAAAAGGGTCAAAATTGCTAGATATAAACAGAATTGTGAAATACAAACTTGTAATTCTAATAAATAAGTAAATAAATACAAAACCTTAGAATTGCAAAACAAGAATTCAGAAAAAAAAATGTTTTGCAGTTCTAAGGTTATTTATTTATTGGAATTACAAGTTTGTATTTCACAATTCTGTTTATATCTAGCAATTTTGACCCTTCTTCTCAGAACTTCAAGAAACTAAGTCTGAACTAAGACATATAAACTCCAAATAGTGAGAAAAAAGTCAGAATTGCAGGTAATCTCAGTATTCTCACGTCTCAAGAGTTTCAGAAAAGATCTCTACAATCCCACGCAAAACACAAATGATTTTAATATAGTAAGTTATCAATATCTACATTTTTCATTCCAGAAGTTAAGAAAGCATGTTTCTGCCTCAGAAAAATAAAATAAAATAAAATAAAATAAAATAAAATAAAATAAAATAAAATAAAATAAAATAAAATAGCTATTTTTATTTCACACTTCGTTGCCATTTTGAAAAAAAATTCACGATTTGGAGTTTATATCTCTCAAGAAACTAAGTCTGAACTAAGACATATAAACTCCGAAATGTGAGGAAAAAAGTCAGAATTATGAGATAAAGTCGCAAATTACCTGGATACAGGATATCATAGGATATCATATTTAATCAAAGCCACTATTAACTTTTATTAACATTTCTCATAAATTCTTCCACTTACAATTTCCACATACATTTTGCGATATTCAGAAATACTATAAGTTAACAAATGCCTCATTTGTGTCTACTTTTGTCACTTCTAAGAGTTACAGGAAAAACGTATGTATACTTCAGCAAAACATAAGTCAACTGAGATACAAAGAGTATTCTCTAAGTAACAAAGTGCTCCTTTGAGTGATTTAGTAACTGCCCCACTTTTTTTTACTTCCTCTTTTTCTTTCTTTTGCCATTGTATAAAAAGATGTCAAAAATAAAGCAATATTTTACACCTCTTCCTGCTCTGCCAACTTTCCCCAATTTTCTGGAGTTACGCTTTAGAGGAGCAGAGTGCAGCAATCATGTGAAATCTGTGCTCTGGAAAGATAACCTATTGTTCAGCACTGATCAAACCTGAGCAGGAAGAGACTGTGTGACTGTGTGTGCGTGCCGGAGACGGGAATAACAGCTCAACAGAAAGAGAGCTGGCACGCAGGTCACTTAATTGGATGAGAAAATGAATTCGGCGTTGCGTACGATGGGATGAATTTTAATAAAGCACATGAAGCTTGTGACACAGGACAGATCCTATCAGGGGAATCTCATTTCTCTTTTGTTTCCTGTGCAATCCTTGGCGTCTGAGCATGAGCAGATGCATCTATGGCCACTGAACCTTTTAATGCCACTCTAGCAGTTTATTATAAGTAGGTGTCAATACCAGCAGACAGTATGAACAGAAATGCTTTAGTCTGTCAGAGGCCTGCAAGATAAAAAATATAATGCATTGTTGCTATGGCCACAGCAACATATCAGTGTTCCATGATTTAAATATTCTATTAAAAATAACAATTACAAAACATTCTTAAAAGTCATTTAGTTTTCCGTTATAAGAAACAAATGAAATGCTACAAATATGAAAAACAGCTCACCAATGACTCACGGATTAGAAATACTGCTCCTAATTTTCCTTTCATGTGATATAATTATGTAGTTCATTAGCCAAACTGTAGGATGTTTATGGTTGCTGAGCAACATAACAGCTTGGCTCTTTTCTACAGAAATTAACTGATGTGCAGTCACAGGTGTGCATACTGTATATTGGCTAATGAAAACAGCGTCAAACCTGGCTGATTCAATCAAAATTAAGAGCCAAAACTATAATAAAATGGTTTTCTGTTATAGTACTGTAAAATGTGAATAGCTATGAAGCTGTAAAGACCAAACAATGAGAAATATTGGATTACTTGTGAAGTATTTTCACTTTAGTGAATCCTATTTATAGGAAATAAAAACCACAAGCGATATCTTGTTCATATATAATCGTCATACTGAGAAAAAGACCCTTACATGACTCCTCTAGAGTTCTCAGAAGAGATCTCAACAGTATCTAAAACTGTTAAGATCTGCCAAGATGCCAAAGTCTACAGTCTAAAATCAAAAAGAATAAAATAAGAAAGAAAAAAAGAAAGAAAGACAGAAACGCGCGTTTAGTTCCAAATGGGATTTCATAGTGATGCAATAGAAAAACAGCTTTTCAGTGAACAGCTATTGAAAGAAACTTGCAATGGAAAGAAAGAAAGAATGTAATGGAAAGAAACTGCAATTGTGCAAAGGTTCCACAATCTTAAAAACAAGGTTCCAAAAGAAGGTTTTCACAGTGATGCTATAGAAGAACAATTTTTGGTTCCTCAAAGGACCTTCCATTTTCTTAGTGTGAAGAACATTCTACAATCTAACAAACCTCTCTGTGGAACGGAAAGGTTTTTGGATGTTAAAGAATTAGTTCACTTCCAGAATAAAAATTTCCTGATTATTTACTCACCACCATGTCATCCAAGATGTTCATGCCTTTCTTTCCTCAGTCGAAAAGAAATTAAGGTTTTTGAGGAAAACATTCCAGGATTTTTCTTCATATAGTGGACTTTAATGGAAGCCAACAAATTGCAGTTTCAGTGCAGCTTCAAAGGGCTCTACACAATCCCAACTGAGGAATAAATGTCTTATCTAGTGAAACGACTGGTCATTTTCAACAAAAAGAGACAAAGATTTATATTCTTTTGAACCACCAATGCTAATCTTGCACTAAGGTAACAAGCGATTAGTGCTTTGTCTGTGTACCCCGGTTCAAAAAGGTAAGGTAGGGTAAAAAAAGATCTCATTTTCTCCTCCAACTTCAAAATTGTTGTTTTACCTTTTTTTGTAAAGGACGGGTTTGACTTTTTGCATGTACGTTTTGTAAATCCTGGGTCAATACTTTTGCCTACATTTTTTTTTTTTTTTGTTTTGTTTTGTTTTGTTTTTTTGGAAATGACCAATCGTTCCACTAGATAAGACTCTTATTCCTCAGACTGTATTACTTGTGATGTATTTTCACATTAGTGAATCCTATTTCTAGGAAATAAAAAGCGATTTCTCATTCATATATAATCATCATACTGAGAAAAAGACACTCACATGTCTCCTCTAGAGTTCCCAGGAGAGATCTCAACAGTATGTAAAACTGTTAAGATCTGCCAAGATGCCAAAGTCTACAATATAAAATCAAAAAGAATAGAAAAGAAAGAAAGAGAACCCAAATGTTTCTCAACAAATTTTCCCATTAGTTTATAGTTAAGTATTCTTAACGTCTGTCACGCATTACGTTATCTAGTTAGAAAGGTAAGGAGCGATAAGTGCTTTTTCTGTGTATTCCGGTTCAAAAAGGTAGGGTAGGGTAAAAAAATCTCATTTTCTTCTCCAACTTTAAAATCGTTGTTTTACCCCTTTTTTTGTAAAGGGCATTTGACTTTTTTATGTTCGCTTTGTAAACCCTGGGTCGATACTTCTGCCTACATTTTTTTTGTTGTTTGTTTTAGGAAACAACCAATCGTTCCACTAGATAAGACCCTTGTTCCTCGGATGGGATCATGTAGAGCCCTTTGAAGCCTCACTGAAACTGCAATTTGGACCTTCAAACTGTTGGCTCCCATTGAAGTCCACTATTACCCCTTTTCCAGCAACACTGAGTGCTGGTTTGGAGCCAGAGCCTAGTTTCAAATTGTTGTTTTGACTTTCGACACCCAAAGCACCAGCTCTGAACCAGGAAAAGTGGTTTGTAAGTAGCACCAAAACATTGCTGGTTTAGAAGTAGGAACCGCTTGCATCAGAGGCTGGGACTACTGTGACCAACAAGATGAACAGAAACTTTTAACCGCCATTTTTGAAACGAACACACTGGATTCTCCGTGTTTGGATGCCAACGTAGGTTCACGAAGCCATTAACATCAATAGCAATGCAACGTCCGCCATTGTTTGCAGTAGGCTTGTTTGGGATGTGTCGGTGCTGCGCGGACCGGACGGCAATAGCACTGGCTCTGAACTAACACCCGGTTCATGCTGGTGGAAAAGGGGTATATACTGTATAAGAAAAATCCTGGAATGTTTCCTCAAAAACCTTCATTTCTGTTTGACTGTAGAAAGAAAGACATGAACATTTTGGATGACATGTGGGTGGGTAAATTATCAGGAAATGTTTATTCTGGAAGTGAACTAATCCTTTAAAGGTTCATTATGGAACCATAGATGCCAATAAAGGACATTCATTTTTTAAAAATGTATGAGAAACAAAGTTGATACCTCAATTAAACTTAATGGAGATGGCTGCTAAATCTCCTAAGCTTTGAAAGAGCGACCTCAGAGCAGTTGATTTAAATTGGAAATTGCACCTAACCACTTAGAAGCAAACAAGATTTGAGCCAACACTGTATGCCAAGCAACCTGAGACTCATCTTGACATGACGACAAGCGTGTGCGTGTGCACGCTGGCATATGTTAATAAGGTCTCCATGTGGGATCATGTGTCTGATGACTGAAGCTCAGCGGGAGCTGTTCTGTTCTGTCTGGCTGTCAGTGTGTTTGACCCAGCGCATCCGCACACACTCACAAACACACACAACCCGAGCCCTTTTCTGGTGACTCTCGCGGCCCCCCGTAGCCTGCCTCTCACAGCTCGTTAGAAGATCCTTCACCCCCCGCTGGGCTTCCGCCCACCTTGGCCGCCGATCACAACCGATGGAGAAAGCCAGCATCGGTTCAAGCTCAAGCTGGGAGACGGTAGAGTAGCCGGCGAGTGTGGACAGAGAGAAAGGCCTCCAGATACTTATGCTGGACTGCCACCACAACCCCATCGCTTTTGAAGCAGAGGACCCAGAACTCTTTGATCTGTAACAGAGCATCTGTAGCACCTCCGCTGGGAAATGAGTGTGAAAAGATTGGTAACCAGAAGGTGATAGGTTGAAATCCCTCTTCACCTTATTACCGTGACACTAGACTCAGCCTCACTGACCGCCCACAGTCTGTTCACTGACCGCCTGATGCATATTGCACTCGTAAATGGCAAAATCTCAAACTCACTTCTAATTGGCTGGCGTCTGTGAACAGTCATGTTTACAAAACACAACACACACTTTTGAGGAAAAACTATCCATTGGATTTGCCACAGTTTTAGTGGTTCCATATTTTGTACCCATGAACAGAATTGACCTTTTGCAAAGACCCGCCCCCCTTTGTTATTGTTGCTATGATTAACAAGCCAAAGCGCTCTCACGCAACACATCAGTGAAAAATACATTGCGGAGGAAAGAGGAAACTGGTTAAGGTTACTTTACGTATGACACAAGTCCACTGATATTAATCTAATATCCTGTCTGGTTTGTTTGACTGACAAAAATGGCAGATTCAACGTTATGATTGGTTAGATCACCTGTCAATCAAACTCACTGCGAAGAGTCAATTGTATCCTTCTCTCTATCTCTATTTATCTATCTATCTACACACAGTGGTCCCAAAAACTACCTGAACACTATTTAAAAGTAAACATATTTGCATTTAATTACAAAATATCAACACAAGTGACATTTAAAAAAATCTAGCAGACTTCTAAATGAAAATATTTGTTAGGTTTCAAAATATGAAACAACACACTGTTCAAAATGAAGACCAAATGTCTTGGAAACTTTCTGGTCATCAAAATTTATGGAAAATGTTTATCCAACTTGTTAAATTATTTAAAAAGCAGCTCAAAAAAGTAAAGTTATTTATGAAAAACACTCTAGCATCATACATTTACAAAATCTCACTTTGGTTGATATTTTGTGTCTAATGCAATGAAATTCAAACATTTTTTAAGTGTGAATTTAAGTCAAATATATCTATATATACAACAATATCTATAAGCTTTAACAGCATGTAAAAAACTGGTTGGTTGCTTTACAAGTGGGTGAGAAAATCAATTTGCAGTTGATACTACAGTATTTTTACTGAGAAAATTAGTAAATTTTACAAATAATTACCAGGGCCCTATGAAATTTAAATGTTTAATTTTTCTGGATTACATTTTAATGGTTAAATTTAAAAAATGTTAATCAAAAAGCATGTCTAATTATTTGAAATCATGAAACATTAACCATTTAACAGTAATTAATTATAAGTTTAACAAAAATAAAAATTTTATGGCCCTTTGAAATATGTTTTTTTCCTTTAATTCAGTTTTATTTTTATAAAATTCTGTTTGATGAATTTCTGGATTCCACTTCAATGGTTTCTTTGCATGTTAATAATCAAAAGCATCTCTAATTAATTGATTTTGAATAATATAACATAATTTAAAATAATATTAGATTTTTTTTTTTTTTTTTCAGAAATACTGTGTTGTGTACTTAAATTTTTCTTGTAAATAAATTCTGTTAAATAATTTCCCTGGTAAATATTCCTTAAAAAAATACTCTTCTAATATTTTTATTAGTAGAAGTAGTACTATCATTACATTAAGCAATATATTTCTGTCAGTTTCTTAAAGTTAAACCACGACAATAGTTTATGACAATAGTTTTGCGCCACGCACGTTTCAGCATGTGTAGTAAACAAATTTCCGCATTCATTCACACAAAGACATGCAAAACATGCAGGATTCATATTTAAATGGTCTTTTTGCGCTTAATATTCACAGACACTAGTCCATATCGCATTTTGATTCAAGTGTACTGACCTACTTTTGATTTATTAATTGCAAATCTGGCAAATTACATGAAATGCCGCATTATACAGTAAATTCTACTTTTTTACATTTTTTTTTTATTCTGCAATTCCATCCGTGTTTTCTGCATCACGGAAATCACAGGGCCCTGCAAACTGGACAAAATTGCTGGAATCTATAAGGTGTCTGATATACACAGATCTGAATTGCTTTACCTTTAAGAGCATTTACTAATTTGCTTGAATAACGTTCACTGCTTAGTGGATTCAGCCTGAGGTTTAAGAAGTATAATGCTTTACAATGGGACATGTTTTCAAAAGTAGCAAATGCTCATTTCATTATATCTTAACATTTCACCACATAAATGCTAATCGTTTAGTGTTATTAGTGTTATTCAGATACTTTCACTATTAACAAAGTAGCTATAATAAGTAAACCGCTGGATCTCCTGCACTCATATGGAGTACAGTCAGATATACAGCAGCCCTCACCATCATCAAAGGCAAAACGGTAATGGTAGATGAGATGAAAAGCGTTTGTGATGTGTGCTTTCCAACATACCGCCCAGGGCTGAAATACTCTCGCTGCCATTCGGCGTGCGATTACGGGCTGAGGCCTTCATTCCTTCCACCTGAGCTGTCCATCAGAAGCATGGCACCAGGGCTTAGCAGCGTAGATATCTCTCTTTCCCAGAACTCAAAGTAATTGATCCAGATTTGGGTCTTTATATATTTATTTTTTACAGACAATTCTTTTTTGAGAGCTTTAAGCCACGAGCGCACCAGATACCGTTCAATGTTATAATGCACAATGGCTTAAATTTTCATCTATCTGTACACGTCATTGTATCACAACAGTGATTTTATGTAAGGGTTTCTGCTAATGTTATATAAATGACTAATACACAAAGAGCGCTCGCTATTGAAAATGCTTTGTGTCACCATAACCTCTGTTAAATCTGTCAAGCAGATGCATTTCAAATCCATTATAGGTATACTCACAACTAAGAACCAAAATAGGCTCATTGCCAATGAACCGAGATGCCTTTAATGTAAAACGTCATAACTTTGTAAAAACATTACATTTTTACTAACGTAAAAAGTCTTTATCTAAACTACTCTAAGTAAATGAGTATAAAAATCCCATCTGACAGATCTGACAAAAATAAAATCCTGTAAAATACAGTAGGCTCCAAAAACAGAGATTGCATTGAGAAAAAAAAAAAAAGTCAACATTGTAAAGTGTGTCAGCAACACACTTCTAGGTCTTTCTATATCCAAACAAGCTTTGCTTTTGTAATGTTTATGGGTGGGTGTGCTTGTTTGGTGTTTCGCTTGAATGTACTTGCCATTAAAGTGTCTCTAAGTATGTAAAGTGAAGCAAGCATCTTATCTCTGAGCTGAGAGCTGGCATTCACAGCTGGGAAAGCTAGGCTTTATGAAGATCAATAGTCCTCTCCCTTTCTCGCTCTCTCTCTTTGGCTTTACTCGGTCTCAAAGTGAAGAAAAAGAAAACACACCCAGTGAGGTGATTACCTCATGCATGAAGTTCACATCACCCTTTCAGCCAAGCAAAGCTTTATGGGATTACAGGAAAATACCAGTGGAAAACAGGAGGATGAGTACAGGATAACTGTCTGTGCACCTCAAAGGAGAGGTTAAAGATGAGGGAATCATCTTATGTCGCCGGTGACATTTGAGTTAATGCCGTCACAAGTGTCCTCGCAAATATTTGTAAATATTATAACTTGGTCCAATCCATCTAAGAATGTGGGAACTCTAACAAGCCATTGCAAAAGGTTATGATTCAGGATATAAATGCTTAAAGCGTTTTATTTGAAGAGGGATATCAAAATAACTGCTCAGCTGGAGTAATGGTGAACAGGTCAAAAGGTAGATCTGGTTATGTGATATTGCAAAAAAGTACTATTGTTATGTAGTAGGGCTTAGTTTTAGCAAGGCACCCGTATCTACAGACTGTATGATGCAAAGTGTTTACAAAAATAGCAAAAGGTTATGAAAAAAATCAATTGGCTGGCTCCTACACAACTTTCGAAAGAGTATGTGTACACCTTGAATCCTCTGGAGGCAAGGGAGGCAGTGCCTTCTTAAAATATTGGATGAGAAAAAATTTGTAGTACAAAAATAAAACAGTGTTACAAAATATAACATTAGAAAGTGTATAAATCACTTGTTTTTCTAAAGAAACACTGCCCAACTGCGACACCAGCAAATCTCTGTATGTGATCAATATTTACCAAGTTTTGATGACTGACAATCTGAAAAATGTAAAAAAATAGTTATAAAAGAATAGCTGACCATAAATTCACAAATAAAATATATGTGACCCTGGACCACAAAACTAGTCATAAGTTGCATGGGTATATTTGTAGCAATAGCCAACAATACTATGTATGGGTCAAAATGATCCATTTTTCTTTTATGGCAAAACTCATTTGGATATTTAGTAAATATCATGTTCCATGAAGATATTTTGTAATTTTCTTACTGTAAATATATCAAAACTTAATTTTTGATTATGCATTGCTAAGAACTTCATTTGGACAACTTTAAAGGTGATTTTCTCAATATTTTAATTTAAACAATATTTTGCACCCTCAGATTTCAGATTTTTAAATAGTTGTATCTCAGCCAAATATTATCCTATCCTAACAATCCATGCATCAATGGAAAGCTTATTTATTCTCAATCTAAAAAAAATGACCAGCTGGTTTTGTCATCCAGGGTCACATATTGTTTAAATTGTTACTGCCTTGAGTTATTGTAAAAATATAAAATATTCTTTGTTTTTTTTATAATAAAAGTATAAGTCATGTTTATATAACAAAGAAAATGTGGCTGGGACAAGAATTCACATATGAACAGTTTTTTTTTGTTTTTTTGTTTTTTTTTGCATGGCTTTCTATTTGAAAAAAAAAAGAGAAAAAAAAACTCAACCCTCTACGCTGAAAGTAAATCACTTGCATATATGTATGTAACTAAATATTGCATGAGACCAGTTTTATTTATTTATTTGTTATTATTTTTATCCATTGGATAACCTTTCAGATTTCACTCGCCAGTGATTAGGTTAAAAGCTAAAATTAGGTTAAGCACATATTAGGGCTGTCAAACAATTAATTGCGATTAACTGCATGCAAAATAAAAGTTTGTGTTTACATAAATATGTGTGTAAACTGTGTATATTTATTATGTATATATAAATACACATACATGCATGGATATATTTAAGAAAAATATGTTTATGTATTAAATATATTAATATATAACATTAATTATATTAATAAAAATATATACATGCAAATAAATGTAAATATTTTTAAAATGTATTTATATATACCAAATAAATATACACAGTATACATATATTATGTAAACAAAAAGTTATTTTGGATGCGATAAATCTTAATTAATCATTGAACAGCACTAATAGTTAAGAAAAATATGTTATATTTGTATACAAAATATTTATATGTACATATAATCTTGTATGTAAATATAAATATATACATACATATAAATATTTAAAAAAACATTCCTGTATGTGTGTGTATTTATATAAACATAATTAATATACACAGTACACACACATATTTTATGTAAACACAAACTCTTATTTTGCACCCGATTAATCATGATTAATAATTTGACAGCCCTAACAACTATATTTAATGAAACAAATTAAAAATAAATGCAACAGAATGAAAGATTAAGTATATTTAAATAAATACATTTAGAATGCAATGAAATGTATTTGTTTATTTATTTTCCACAAAATAACAAATCTTGTTCACTGAGAAATCTAACAAAATTTATGCTTAAAAATTGCAATGGGCTAGGAACAAATTTGCTTAATATAATTTTGTAAAAGTAATATCATGATAAAAATAGGACAAAAACGCATATACACTGCAAAACTGTATATATTTAGCAATTTATAATAAGTAACTCTGTGAAAAAACTAGTTGACAGAATTTCATAAAGATGTTAATGAGTTTTGTTTCATTCTGACCACAAAGTCTACACACAATTTCCACTTGTTGATTGTACATTACTCTGTTATTGCGGTATCATTGATTTTAGATTTACTCGTCCCTAAATCTCAAAGCAAACAGTAATTGGTCATTCCACGGCAATCAGCTGTGCGTAAGCTGTGTTTATCTTGGCCCAGATAAGCTACAATGTGGAGCAGACTTCATGCCAACAGTCAAAAGTCTGGCTTTGGCTAGATCAAGCAGCTCTGGACTCTCTAATTGTTTCTCCTGACCTTCACCCTTTGAAATGTAAATAAGCAGGATGCTAATCACGATGTGCCAGACCTCAAGAAACAAACGAAACCTTACATGCCTTACATAGACACACTGCAAGCTACTAAACCAGACCAAATACTCATGCTGCACAACAATAAAGAAATAAATGAGTCAAATCCAAAAAAGCAACCCCAACTGAAAGTAGTACTTGGTGGGATTTCATATTTCCTTAAAGGAGAAGTCCATTCCAGAACAACAATTTACAGATAATGTACTCACCCCCTTGACATCCAAGATGTTCATGTCTTTCTTTCTTCAGTCTTAAAGAAATTATGTTTTTTGAGGAAAACATTTCAGGATTGTTCTCCATATAATGGACTGGAATGGTTTCCCCTGAGTTTGAGCTTCCAAAATGCAGTTTAAAGGGTCATCGGATGCAAAGTTCACTTTTACATGTTGTTTGAACATTAAAGTGTGTTGGCAGAGTATTTACACATCTACCCTATTATGATCAAAATCCATGCAGTGGTTTTTAATTAATCTGTAAAAATAATATCCCCTTTTTCAAATCGAGCAATTCTCAGATGCCTGACGGTGTGGCGTCACACCGACAGAGGCCTCTCCCACGATAGCTGATTGACATGAGCATCTTACCTCAGACCCGCCTTAAATCAGCTGTAACAGTGTGACCTCCATTGTTTCGATGCCGGAGCAGGGATGTAAATTAGACAAAAATATCTCAGATTGAGCGATTGAGGTGTTGTGTTGCTGGATGTAATAATGAACATAGTGGTCGTCATTTACTCCCGACATCTGAGCCGCTGAAGATGCAGTGGATTACGTTTGTTTGTGAATGGAATGGACCTCCCGATCTACATATATCCGTTTATGTTCGCGCAAATCATTCGTGATCCAGCTTCACTTACAGCAGAAGTGAGTATAAGGGTTTTTTTAATAAATCTTTGCGATCGCCTTTCCTAATAAAGTGGTAGTTATGAAGTTTAGCGGCTAAATGCGGCTAAAGTAAACACACTCGTCACTCCACAGAGAGATGAGAGGGGCGGGGCGAACAGAGCTCATTAACATTTAAAACAACCTCGACCAGAACAGCATCATTTTTTGCAAAGCTGATTTTGGCAAGGTAAAAATGGTGTTGTTTTACACTATCATTGAGAATTTTTAACCAAAGTATATTATAGACTTTTCATTAAGGCCCTAAAGAATCATATCAACTTGTGGAAAATGGGCATCCGACCCCTTTAAATGCAGCCTCAAACAATCCCAAATGCGGTTGTAAACGATCTCAGCTCAAGTAACAAGGGTCTTATCTAGCGAAACAATTGGATATTTTCATAAAAATAATACAATTTATATACTTTTTAATGTCAAATGCTTGTCTTGTCTTACTCTCCCTGAACTCTGTTTATTCTAGCTCAAGACAGTTAGGTTATGTTGAAAAACTCCGACCGTATTTTCTCCCTCAACTTCAAAATCGTCCTATATCGCTGTTTTACCTTTTTTGTTAAGGGTGTTTGATCTTCTTTGCATGTTCACTTTGCAAAAACTGGGTCGGAACTTCTGCAGCGATGTAGGATGATTTTGAAATGATTTTTGAAGTTGAGGGAGAAAATACGATCAGAGTTTTTCGACATACCCTAACTGTCTTGAGCCAGAATACACAGAGTTCAGAGTAAAACAAGATGAGCGTTTGAGATTAAAAAGTATTTAAATTGTATTTTTTTAATGAAAATAACCAATCGTTTCGCTAGATAAGACCCTTCTTCCTCGGCTGGGATTGTTTACAACCGTATTTGGGATCATTTGAAGCTGCATTTAAACTGCATTTTGGTCAAACTGCATTTTCAGGACACCATATCAGTCCATTATATTGAGAAAAATCCTGAAATGTTTTCCTCAAACAACACAATTTCTTTACGACTGAAGAAAGAAAGACATGAACATCTTGGATGATTAAGGGGGTGAGTACATTATCTGTAAATTGTTGTTCTGGAAGTGGACTTCTCCTTTAAGTATAAATAAATTACACTGCTGAGAATGCAAAGAAGCAGGTGTTTACATCGTTACGCACATGCATAGACACAGGTGCACTGTGAATAGATGTGGTTTCACAGTATGAAGCTGATGAGGATGGCTAAATGTTAACAGACCAACACTTTTCCCGTCGTGCATTTGTTTGTTTGTTTGATTTGAGTTTGATCCCTAAATCCTCTTGTCTCACAAATGAGCGTTTGCAATACAGTGGTCACACGGTTCCTCGCGGATATGAGGACAGCTTAACCCCAAATGTCTCCGTGGAGTTGATCATTGCCATCTGTGTGAGAGCTGGCGGTTTGATGCACACCCTTCGGCTATCTGCACCAGCCGCGAATAGACATTAAAACCTACAACAGATGGACACGCCGCAGCTCTGTCAAACAGAGGACAAGCACACACACAAATTCACGGTTCGGAGAAAATAAGCGTAAATAAGCACATAATGCAGCACGCAAGGTATGACAAGACCGGCGTCTTTCTGCGAGCTCATTACTTCTTGATACGCCTCAGTGACTTGTCCCGCAATTGAAAATCACACAACTCTACAAAGCTATTGTGCTATACTCTCAATACTCATTTGTATATACGACAGTATAAAAAGGCTCTCAAGCAGGCTCTGCGTCTGTCTCGGAAGACGTCTTTAGATGTCTCCTTGTTTTCTCTGAAGAGGCTAGAACAGAACGTGGGGGTGAAAATGAACGAATATCTGGCGGGATCATGACTGGCACTGGCGTGTTTTTTTTCAGTGGCTGTTCCTTCCTATCCTTCTCTCCAGCAGGGCTCTGATCTCATTTGCCTCTCGGTATTGATTTTGCATTTAAGGATTAATGCAGAGTCTAATGGACAATCAGTCGGAATAGCACCCCACCTCCCTCTCAGTCTTCTCGGCATCGGGAGGAAGGGACCGCCGAGATCTATAATCAATTTGTTTTGCAGCAATGCTCGCTGTTGTTTTTGGCAAATCATTGGCTTGTCTTTATTGCTTAAAAGCTGAAATTTAAAGATGCTTCTCAAGCACATCATTCTCATCTGAACTGGTGCCCGGAAGCAAAATAACTTCTTGAAATATCAGAGCAATACTATATACAATAAGGAAGAGGTCACCCATAAATAAACCTTCTGCCCAGTGTTATTTAAGTATTATTTCAGTTTTCATTTTGATTTAAGTAAGTTTTACTAATTTTATTATGCACATTTTTATTTTGAATTCTATATAGCTTTAATAATTTTTATTTCAGTTTTAGTCATTTTAGCACTTGTTTCAGTTAGTTGTCAAGAAAACATTTCTAATTTAATAGAATCTAATTTAAATGAAATCTAATTTAAATATTTTTACATTTAAATTGATCTAATATTTATATCTAATATTTTATTTCAGCTTTATTTCATTACCAAAAACTATTTTAAGTTTGAATACAATGAATGGGTCATGCACTGTATAAAACCCTTGATTAAGATATTTTTTTCAAGATTTATTTATTTGACTAATTTTAATTACATTTTTTTAATAGTTGCCAAAACAACATTTCTACATTGATAAAATCTAATTTAAATTAAATCTAATTTAAATAAAAGTGGGTTTTTTTTTGTTTGTTTTTTTTAGTTTAAATTGATCTAATATTTATATTTTATTTCAGCTTTTCTTTTTTTTTTCAATTAGCAAAAACGATTTTAAATATTTTAAGTTTAAAATAACAACACTGGTTACTTTACTCCATGATTTTCTTTTTTTTAATTATTATTTTTATCCACTGGATAAACTTAGATTTCACTTTCTAGTGATTAAGTTAGAAGTTAAAATTAAGTTTAGAACAGATATATCAACTATATTCAAGTAAATAAATAAATAAATAAATGTTTGAATACAATGAAATAGATCACGCATTGTATAAAAACCTTGATTATATTTATTCATTTAATTTTAATTGAATTTAATAAAATCTAATTTAAATAAAACTTTTGAAGTTTAAATTCTAATATCTACATTTTAAGACAGCTTTATTTAAATTATAAAAAAAACTATTTAAAATACTTTGAGCTAAAAATAACAGCACTGGTTCAGTATCAATCAGTATTTACTTTATTTTCTTTTTTTTTCTACAGAAGAAAAACAGAGAAACAGAATAATTATATATATAATTATTTTTTATTTTCCATTTTTAAGTTTTAGTTAAAATTTTAATACGTTTTTGTTATATTTCTTAGTTAAATACGTCTATATAGTTTTTATTTTTAATTAGTTTTTCACTTTTAATTATTTCTTCATTTTAATTTAATCTTAAATGTAGTTATAATGAAACTGCTTTTTATCATTTTATTTTAGTTTTAGGTCACCATAACTGCATTACATTTTATATATGTGGTGAACAGATAAAGTTGTTGTTCATTATTTAATTTAATTTAATTTAATTTCATTTCATTTCATTTTGTTTTGTTTTTCCCTTCAGTAGGAAAGTTATCCACTTGCACAGATGTACGATTTTTGCATTTTGCTCAGTTATTCTCACCACAGGTACTGTATAAGCTATTGTACTCTCCGAATTAAACTGTGCATGAAACTTTTGCATTGTTTTTTGCAAAGCCTAGGAGCTTGACAATCCACTTTCTTTGTACATAAACCGAAGATTGAACATTCTAAGATCACTTATTGTGTTTCTGTGAGGAAAACGTGAAAATATAATAGGGTGGGAATGACGTGAACAAACGGTGGCAAAATGTTCATTTTTATCTGTCTATTCCTGGAGCGATCCAGGAAAATGTTTAGCTCATTTCTCACTAAAAAGAGAGCATTATAAATGGATTTAGGGAGCAGCATAAAAACGATCCACTCTGCACTTTGGAGCTAATGATTTTGTCCATGCAGCTTTGCACTTGTCATTTGTGCACTGTGGGTTTTTTGATTTCTTTTTTTTTTTAGACACAGGTCTGGTTGAGCCGGCTGTCTCAGCTCCTCTGGGTTCTCCAGTAGCACCTGTGTCTGCTGCACCTGGGGTCTTTGCAGATGGAGTTTCTCTCTCCTCTCCCTGGTGGGGCTTCATCCTTGCGACTCTCCAGCTTGAATCTAAATCGCACTGCCCGTGGCTATGTCTGGCTCCTGCGACTCAAACATTCCCCACTGTTTCCCCTCTAGTTCCTCATCAGCAAAGTTTGGCTTCGAGGCACAAGGTCGAGGCCTCTCTGATCAATGCTGCACGGAATGAGGGCGCTATTTCACTTTAAACCTGCCTGTGGCGTTCACACATACATGCACTAACACACACACACACCTAACGCCAACTGTGCCGGTGGTGGAGCTCAGGTCGCGCTCCCTCCTGCGATCCAAACTAAATGATGCATATCCCATTATTCAGAGAAGTAGGTCACAGTCTATATACCACTGGCTCGCACAATATCTTGCCCATATCTGGGACATGGAGAGAGACAAAAACTGTTTGTTTAGGATTTCAGGCTTACATTTGGCCTCTCCGAAGATTGAGAGGTCTGGCCAGGACAGGTCTCTAAGATGTCGCTCTCAATTATGTCACAATGTCTGTCTCAGTGGTCCTGTTGTGAGAGCCACCAGTCACCATCCCACACATTGACTAAGGGGTCGTTCAGATCACTTGTAAGGCCCATTAGAGCCACTTGCCAAAAGCAAATTCACTGGCTGATTGTTCACCTAGCGGTCTGAAAGCTCTAATACATTCAGAGAGTGCATCTCTGCCTACAAATACGAATGCTAGCTTTCTTGAAAGAGAAGAGTAGAATGCAACAGCATTAGTCCACAACAACAACAACAAGAATTCGTGCTGACTCACCACGCTCTCAGAATAAAAGGCACAAAAGCTGTTACTGAGGTAATACCTTTTTAAAAGCTACACATTTGCACCTTATTTACCCCTAAAGGCTGCATATTAGAACCTTAAAGATACATATTAGTTCCTAAAGTGTACATATTACTACCTAAATGGTACATTTTACCACCTTTTAAAAGGGTATAGCCACAGTGAACACTGTACCTTTTTTTCTTAGGGCCCTGATACACTTCCATATCCATAATCAGTCCTTTAAGTGTGAATTGTTCATAATCTGAAAACTTTAGCATAATGTGGAAAAAAATATTGGAGTCTCAACTTTATTTTATTAGTGTCCATTTATTTTATTGAAGGAGAAGTCCACTTCCAGAAAATTTGTATACTTTTTAAGCACAAAAGCTCATGTAGCACAAGCTCTGGGATGTGCGTCCACGATGCTACGAATTAGTGTTGTGTCGTTCTTGAACGATTCGTTCATTTTGAATGAATCTTTAATGTGACTCAGGAAGAACGAGTCATCTCGGGGAGTGATTCGTTTAGTCATGCATGCGCAACATCCTATTAGGTTTTGTACTGGAATTAGTTCACTTGTTTCGAGTCTTTGGGGTTTTTCGAGTCGTTCGTTCATCTTATGGTGCTGTCACGTGATGAATGAACAACTCGAACCTAAAGACTCGAGAGATCAACTAATCGATTCTTTTTCTGGCTCACACTGCATTGGTTAAGCTTATGGGGCTGTCACGTGATGAACAAACAACTCAAACCCGAAAAACTTGTCAGATAGGTGAGGCGAGCTAATCATAGACTAAAGACTAAAGGTAAACAATGAATTATTCTTTTCTGTTTCTTATAGCATTATAGTTTTGTCTTGTTTGTAGTGTGATCAACGCTTGTGTAAGCAGTAGATGTGTTAGGGAAGTAGCACGTAACGTTTTAATTATATTTTGCTAAAATGAACGAAATGACTTGAAAAAAGATTCGTTCATTTTGCTGAACGAGACTCAAAGGTCCGAGTCGGTAAAATGATCCGAACTTCCCATCACTACTACGAATCACGTCTAAGTTCATCGTCTGTGTACTCTGGCTCAAAAAAGTAGAGTATGACGTAAAACTCCATCTTATTTTTCGCTACAACTTCAGAATCGCCTGACATCGTTGTACCTTTTTGTTTGTAAACAGCGTCTGACTTACTTGCACTTTCTTAGTCTTTGCGCGTTCGCTTTGTAAACACTGGGTCTGTAGATCCGCCTACGTTCCACGTGACCTTTCAACGTGATTCAATAGTACATAGCGTCGTGAACACACATCCCAGAGCCTGTGCTACACGAGCTTTTGTGCTTAAAAAGTATACAAATTTTTATTTTCCAAAAAAAATGACCGATTGTTTCGCTAGATAAGACCCTTCTTCCTCGACTGGGATCAATTAGAGCCCTTTGAAGCTGCATTTAAACTGCATTTTGGAAGTTCAAAATCGGGGAACCAATGAAGTCCATTATATGGAGAAAAATCCTGAATTGTCTTCCTCAAAAACCATAGTTTCTTCACGACTGAAGACAGAAAGACATGAACATCTTGGATGACAAGGGGGTGAGTAAATTATTTGTGAACTGTTGTTCTGGAAGTGGACTTCTCCTTTAAACTGGGTAAATTATTACACTTTTTTATATTTTATGTGGTGTCATGATTTGATTTTGAAAAAATCAAAGGTTTATTATTGTATGTTCTTTATTGTATTCCTTTTAAATTCACTTATTGAAAGAACAACAACAGCAGCAGCAGTATGGTGTAACATTTATTTGAAACACATGTATTTGGTACTAGCTACCTTATATCTTTACTCTTTCCTTTAATTCTTTTCATGGTTTTGGAAAGCTTGTCTCGGATGTTTCTCTACGTCGCTTTTGGCAAAACTCCGGGTCGTCGACACCAAGCTTCATTGCAATTTGTTTCTAGAAACTGAATACCTTCTCCGAATCTTTAAAGTCTCTCCGTGAGCGATCATACAGGCGCGGATACATTTTTAAATATTTCCATATACATTATACGCATTTTTATTTCAGTTTTGTTTTTTTGTTAAATTAAATACTAAATAAAATACTAATTAAATACTAAACTAAATGTCTAATTACAAAAAAAAAAAAAATAAATAAATATATATATATATATATATATATATATATATATATATATATATATATATATTTTTTTTTTTTTTTTTTTTTTTTTTTTTTTTTTTTTTTTTCTTATGGCTGCTAAAACTATAAAAAATGTGTTTTTACTTATTATATTACTTGGGCCTATATCCAAACACAATTTTATTTTATTAAAGTCAAGTATGAATCTCATTAAGTAAGTGTTTTTAAGCATTTTACATTTATTCCAAAATATTAACTAAAGGCAGTAACAATTTAAACACTATTTTATTTGTGTATTTTATTTACGTTCAGCTATTCTTTTTAAAAGTTTACTTCTCATGAAAGCTTGGTAAATATTGGTCACAGACACAGATTTACTTTACATTTTTATCAAGCTCACTAAAAACTTCCACAGATCATGTTTTCATGCCATTTTAAGTCTTATTTTGACGTAACTAGGTGGTTATATCTAAGTGTGGGAGTTGTTTACTAGGTTTTTTTTAATTATTCTTCCCACTAACGCCATTATGTTTGGTTATTCAGACTGATTTGCGAACACAGAATGTGCACAAGCACAAGAGGCGGGATTTAATCAGATGAACCAATCACAGCTGAACATAACTAGTCATATCCAATCATGTCGCGATGGAGGCATTGCCTCCTCTCACATGACTTAAGTTTACCCCATTCATTCTCACCTACCCCTCAGCAAACTCAACACACGCTTTAGGGTGTCTGTTAAAACTCAGTGGGCTCAGGGGAGGTGAGAAAGATATATATACAAAATGAATCATAAAATATGAAATGAAATGTAAAAATAAAAATTTCCACCAGCACCAGACTACAGTTTGAAAACCCCTGGTCTTGATGCTTTCACTGAAGAGTTAGACCACTTTAGTAACAATAAAGTAGCTGCTAGCCCTAGCACCTCAAAACTCATTTCAAATAGTGACCGCAGGGAAAAACCAGCACAAGTCGCTCAAAAATCATATGGCGTACCGATCAGGCTCATAGCGCACTCATCCAAGCACTGTTCTCAGCCTTTCCACGGTCGTATTTTTGACTCTGAATAGGCCACTCTGCTATGAAGTGCTGTCCATGATTAATACTGAAACTGTATTAAATAGCCCCTGGTCTGAGATGATGAACGATGCACATTCAGCTCACTTACCGTCCCTGAATATGTATGAAAGGCCATAAAATTTAATGACGCTTTACCTTTCCCAAATGCAGTACACACTGGGATGCCTGTCTGAGAGACTACAACAATCCGCCCCTTTGTAAATCCTATAAAACATAGATTATTCTATGCATACTGACCGCATGTGGACAGTATTGCGGCTGTATTTCATAAAGAATGGGTCCGTGTGGATTTCAGCCACTGCGTGCGGAAATGCTGACGACCCGAAAAGCTAGAACCATTAGACAGGGAGCAAATCACAGAGGTATGTTTTCAAGAAGGCAAAACAAACAAATGCCGCCCCCCTTAAGGGGCTTCCTCCTGTCGCTTTGTGCATTGCGGCTTCTTGATTAGAAAACACAGTCTCTGTGTTTCCTGTGTAATAGCTGACGGCTTACAGGGTAGACACATCTCAGTAATTATATGTATTGGTGTAGGTGTTTGTGTGTGTGTGTGTTGTGTGGGTGTCCCGTCTGAAGAAAAGCTCTGTCACTCTGGTAAGTCATGCATAACAGTCAGGCAGACAGGAAGAGCTAAAAGCATTCGCTCCCACTGTGATGTGTTCCATCATAACATGTCACAGGCGCTCTAGTTTCGAATCATCACACATATACATGTATGTACACATATGCGGGACGAGGAGGGTGTCAGAGGACACAGAATAAAGAAAAGCCTTAGTCATCAATACGTTGCAGCATCCTAATGATTTGCTTCCTCTGAAGGTCAAGACAACAAGCTGCAAATTAGGGGTGATCGAGCCAACAACGCACAATATGGAGAGCGAACAGAGATGAAAGCACTCTAGGTTTATCCAATAAATGCAAGGAGATAATTACAGGGTCATTAGGATTTAATGATACTGATGATTTCGCCTGTCCTCATGCATGATAAAACACAGGGGCAAGGAGAGATGACACTGTGGTGTATCTCTGACCTAGGAACAATTTTGGTGAAAATAAAATAAAATAAAATAAAATAAAATAAAATAAAATAAAATAAAATAAAATAAAATAATTTTGTTAGATCTTAAAAAAAGATTTTAAAATAGTATTAAAAATGAAAAAGAAAAATGAGTTTAATAAAATGAAATGAAAATGTTACATTTATTTTATAGAAAAGTTTTCAATACAAAAGGGTAACAAACAAACAAACAAATATATATTCGTACATTTAAAATTTTGGGGTTTATATATATATATATATATATATATATATACCAAACAAAAAAGTAAATATACGAATAGGCATAATTTAAGAAAACAGTACAGATTTTAATATAAAAATGGTAATAAATTAAATAAAAATGCGTATATATTTGGAAAATGTATTTGGATACTGAAGCCAAATGCAAAATGTATGAATATCACTGTATTAAATAAAATGTCAAATTAGTAAAATTATGAAATTATGGGGCCATTATTTTTAGGAAAAAAAGCACACTTTTCAAAATTTCAAAATAAAAGGCAAAGGCCAGGAGAGAAAATAAAATAAAATAAAATAAAATAAAATAAAATAAAATAAAATAAAATAAAATAAAATAAAATAAAATAAAATAAAATAAAATAAAATAAAAATATCCTAGAGGTTAGTTAATCCTAAATTAGGTCATACATCCTAAAGTGGAAAAAAAGTTTATTAAAAAAAAAAAACATAATAATGTGTTCATTAAAAACACTAAATAATGTTTTAAGTCAGATAAAACGGCAAAAGTTATTTTATAGAGTTTGATTTAAGCTATGTTGATGTGCAGTGATCCCAACACTTCAGTGACAACTAAATATTAAAAAAGGTGCCATTTATTTAAAAGAAAAAGTACACTTTAAAAAAATGCAAAAATAATTTTGTTAGATCTTTAAAAAAAAAAAAAAGTATTAAAACATGACAAGAAAACATTTAACAAAATATGAAAAAGTGGCATTTATTTTATAAAAAAACCATGCAGTTTTCAATACAAAATGGTAACTAACAAACAAATTATCATTAAAATGTTTTTTGTTACATATATATATTATATAAACAAAAAAACTTTAAATGTACAAATATCATTAGTTTAACAAAATATGAAATAGCCAGCATTTATTTTACAGAAAACAGTACAGATTTAAATGCAAAAATGGTAATAAATGGATAAACAAAAGTGGATATATATTTGGAAAATGCATTTGAATACTTAGCCAAATGCAAAATGTATGAATATCACTGTATTAAATATCATGTCAAAATAGTCAAATTAAAGGGTATTTATTTTTAAGAAAAATAGCACACTTTTCAAAATTTTACAAAAAGATTGATTAACGGCAAAGGACAAAACTAGATATAGCATTCAAATATAGCATTTTTATTTTCAATAAATAAATGAGATATTTGTTTAAAAAAAAAGGTACACTTTTCATTCTGAATTTAAAAAAAAAAAAAAAGAATTAATGTGCAATTAATCCATTCCATGTCTTGCAATCCAAATGGATCGCAATTTGCTTAATTTATGAACAACACACGTTTCCATTTAGATAAACAGGCATGTGTGATTGTGCGTGTGTTTTACTGAAACATCTGAAGTGGGCAGACGTTCTGAGATTTTCAAGGCAGTTTCCACAGTAACCATGGCAGTAGCCATGAAGAGCAAAACCTTGAGTGGATTTCAATGAAACTTAACACTGCTTTTGCACAGATGAAAGTCTTTGCTGCTTCTATTATGACAGAATCATTCTAACCTTGATTTTATTCTCCAAAGGTGAAGTCACACAGCAGTCCACTATCTTTATCAAAAACTTATCTAAATTAGCTATAAAACACAGCATAAAATCTGTATGTAAAGTATCTGAAGCTTACAGAAAAAAAAAGTTGTATAAGCCTATGAGGCAATACAAGCACTATAATAAAGCAATCAAGAAATAAGGTAATCAGCTGAGCAATGTGGAAAGTGGATCAAAGAGAGAATAAAAATGCAGAGAGAGTAAAATGTAAGAGAGAAAGAAAGCCTGAGAGGAGACGAGAAAAGAACCAGGAGCCTTAAAACAATGAATACATTATGGCACACCTCCGATGGGAAGTGTGACATCAAAGCTATGCTAATGCTCATAAACAGCTCAAAGTAATGAGACCGTCACATGCGATCTCTGTCACATACCACCAGAAAACACAGCAATCAAAAGCAAACACTTCAGTACCTGGCTGCCATATTGCACCAAGACATTTCACATGTTTAGCTAAACATTTGGAAACGTCTTGACATCTAAGAAAAATGCAGAAACCGAGCAAATAAAATGTTTTCAGCTCTGGGGGGAGAAATTAACCGCAACACACAGTTGCCACTCACTACGCCTCACCTCAATGATTTCTGGTATGATTTGTGCATAATAAACAGCACATCTTCATGCGTGAAAGTAATTACGATGCTTTGAATTCCTTTCGCTTCTTTTTAATTGTTATTTCACAGCTACTGGACCAAGATTAATCACTAGTCTCATGACCGCCTACAGCACATCTAATGCTTACTGCACACAAAAACAATGGCATGATATGTAAACAATAGCCAGATCTGATCTGATTGGCCGGCTTTTTGCAATTTCAGGTAATCAAAGGAAACAAATTAGCGTTTAGAAAGGTACCAGGTTGCAATGCTTATGGTGTGTGTAAATGTACGAATATCATTAGTTTAACAAAATATGAAAAAGTGGCATTATCAAGTGGCATTTTATAGAAAACAGTAGAGTTCTCAATAAAAAAATCGTAAAAATAAATATTTTTTTGTTGCAACAAAAAAGAAAAAACACAACCATAAGATACATCCACATATCCTTTTAATAAAGTGTTTTATACAACTTTTTACATTTTAATACTTAACGCTTTAACACCTGCTCCAAACACACCGCACAAACAGCGATACATATACTTTTTAGTTGTTCTTATACTGTCATCAGCAAATAAAATACATTTTAGTATATCTGATACTCTGCACGTATCATTGACATTTTATTATAAACAGTTTTGGACCCAAGACCGATCCTTGTGGTACACCACAAGTTATATTCATGTATGTAGATCTATGTTCACCAATTTCTACAAATTTTTAGATAACCGAACCAATCGAACCCCTCTTACACTTTTAAAAAGGGATAATTTTGCAGCGATGCCATAGAAGAAATATTTATCGTTCCCCAAAGAACCTTTCAGTCAACAGTTCTTAAATAACCCATTTTGAAGAACATTTTAAAAATCTATAGAAACTTTTTCCACTATAAAGAACATTTTCTGCATCTGAAAGGTTCTGTGGATGTTCAAAGTTCTTCATGAAACCATCAGTGCTAATAAAGAACCTTTTTTTAAGTGTAATACCATACCTCTCTAGTTGGTGTAATAAAATATAGTGATTTATGGTGTCAAATGCGTTATTTAAATCTCTGAAAATTCCCACTACGTTGTCGCCTTAGAATTCTAAGGTTCTATCTGCATTCTGAGCAGTTTTGAGATATTGAGCTTAAAAGTTTTTGCATTCCATTTTTGTTTTCTAATAAAACATAATAAAACATCACATAATGTAAATAAGTTGTCACCGAATAAGAATGTGAATAACTCAATTTTGACAAAAATGTCAGATAGAAACTTATATTTCTAATACATGTTTCTTCTTATCTATACCATTTGTAATGTCCTCAATTAATTCTATTCGTGCTAAAGATGTTGATCTGTTTGTCCGAAATCAGTATTGACTATTAACTAGACGGTTGTGTGTTTCAATAAAATGATCTTTCTGTAAAAAGTGTTTCAAGGATTTTGGAGAACTAAGGGAGTATAGAAACAGGCCTGTAATTTGTCTGTAAAATGGTGTCTGAATGAACAAATAAATAAATACATAATAATTGTTCTATTGTAGTTGTATAATAGTATCATCACAGTATTATAGTATTGTTGTACTGTAGATGCAGCCTAAATAGGTTTATTGTAAATGGGGCTGGGCGATATGGCAAAAATTTAAGACCTTGGTTTTTTTTTTCAGAACGTTTGACAGATTCTCGATTTTTTACGATTTTTAACTGGTCAGCTTGAAAATGTAACTACTACATGATTCAAGTAACTTTTTCTTTATTAACTCTCTAGTTAAAAAAAACAATTTCAAGTGCACCCCACATGAAGTTGTCAACATGATGTAAATGTTAAACAAATCACTTGTTAAGTATCTGCAGAAAAGATGCATGAACTACAACTACATCTTGTACTAACTTGACTTGACTGAATATGTGCATATTTTATGTTCAGAAATAATATGAGGAAAATACTCTTTAAAAAAAATCTCAAAAGTCAAGGTAATTCAAATTCAAATACTATCAAATTCAAATACTATCAAATACTATCAAAGTAATAGTATATGGTAATATTTCTATTCTAAATCACGATTCCTCGATTTCTAAAATATAAAATCATGGCAAAACATTACATTTGAATTGATAAAATCGGAAAAATCGCTCAGCCCTAATTGTAAATAAAAAAATATAAATAATTTCAACAAATTTACATCAATACATGCATGATTTCTCAAAGATGTACTCAACTCTTGGGGCTTAAAGAAAGTTCAGAATTTCCAATTCGTAATTATGACTTTATGGTAGGATTGACATGCGTGGTAGATTCACATGCTAAAACATTAGCTACATTTAAATCTAGACTCAAAACTCATTTGTTTAGCTGTGCATTTACTGAATGAGCACTGTGCTACGTCCGAACTGATTGCACTATGTATAATTCTTTTCTGTTTTTAACTGTCTTAAATTTAAATCAAATTTTAAATCAAATTTTAAATCAATTTTTAAATCATTTTAAAAGTTTTTACTTTTTTTTTTTATTATTGTGATCATTGTTTTTATGATTATTCTACTTCCTTTTTTTGTGATTATTGTTTTTATTATTGTCTTTATGATTATTCTACTTTCTTTTATGTAAAGCACTTTGAATTACCTTTGTGTATGAAATGTGCTATATAAATAAACTTGCCTTGCCTTGCCTTGCGTTCAACACATAAATACGATGTTTCCAACATGACCTGAATGCACCATTTTGACTTCTAACCACAAAGTTAAACTTTTCCACACTTGTATAACTATTCATGGAGACATTATTGAATGAGTTACAAATCAAGTAGCAAGTTGATCTACTAGAGTAGAATCAATTTTAGATTTTCCACATAAACTACAGACTATGACTTCACATGTCACTCCGTCAGCATGTACCAATTTAAATGTATGATTCTTTTCCCAAATAAGCTGTAAACTGAACCAGCCTTTATGCATATAGTCAGAAATCTGTCTCTGTATGATCAATCATTACTCAGTTACTGTCTAATCAATTGTCATTAGCGATCAAGGTGCTGATGGGAAAAATGAGGCCTGCAATCTATAAGTGCTGTAGGGTCTTTTAACTCACGCCTGCTTGGTTGATTAGAAATTCCCCCTCACTCATATTCCCTGAGCCCTAACAAAAAGCCTCTTTAGCAGGGTTTAATTAGTGCCAGAACATACTGGGTTTGGATCTGGCACCTTTCTTCGCAGATTTCTCAGGAAAAAAGTATGCTACTACTGTTATTACTACTTGCAGTGTCAATTGGGTTTTAATGGCAGATCCATCAGCAGTCTTTATTCTACAACCTCATCATTTACAAATTAAGCACAGCTCGTTAGCATGCGATAGCTATTTTATCCTCTAACAGAGCCTGGCTAACCTCTGGTTGTGCTTTGACAGACACATTTTAGGATTTCGAAATCCTCCCAGGTGCTCATTGTGCTCTGCGGCATCTCTAGAGACGGTGAGTGGCACCTCCGGAGTGACAGACGGCCTTTGCTCAGCTCATGAGTCTGCCTGCGCTGGGACATAAACTCACGGTGACAGCCTCCATTCAGGCCTCCCAGGTGTCTCCTCTAAAACAGCTATTCAACCTTTCAGCTTCTTAATGAGAATCAACAAAGCTTCAAAGCCTTTCTAAACTCCAGCTTCCTGTCTTTCACAAAATGGTTCTCTCTTTTTGCTGTACAGCGGGACCGAACGTCACACAATGCAAACTATTCACTCTTTATTGTGTTTGTGCAGTGAAATCACATTTCCTGCAGTGTAACTTGCTATAATGTACCTAAAACTATTTTTAACATTATTAGACTTGTCACAATCTCATTATTCTCACACCGCTGCAGTATTCGCAGTCAAAATGACTATACTAGTAATACCACCAGTAGGTGGTGCTATAAAGTAACTGTTGTTGCACAATAACACAAAGTAGCTTGAATTTTATTTCTTAATCCAGTGGTTCTCAAAGTGTGATACGAGTACCACTAGTGGTACTCAGGCTTGCTCAACTGGTACACAGAGGAATCACTAAATTAAATATAAATTAATGTTAAAACACAATACAATTTAATTTAATCTTTATTTGAGTAAAGTTTTTAATTTTTTATTATCTATATATCTATCTATCTATATATATATATATATATATATATATATATATAACTTTTAGGCACAACACATTTTAATTTAATCATTATTTAAGTTTTTGTTCATGTTTTGTACATGTTCAAACTGTGTATTTACAATGATAAAGTGGCTGACAACAATAAATATTCTTATTAGGAATAAAACTGCCTCGCTTTTGAACTGTGCAGAGCTGTAGTTGAATAGTTAGGCCTACTATGGTACTGTTTTTTAATGCTGGTCATTATGGTAGTACTTGGAGAGCCAAATATTTTCTGAGGTGGTACTTGGCATAAAAAGTTTGAGAACCACTGTCTTTTTCTTAAATTTTTACTTAAAACTGAAAAAACACATAATCATATTAAATTGTGTTGTTTTCCAAAACTCAAAAGTTTTGAGTGTTTGATCATAAAATTCTCAGTATATAAATGTGGACAGATTGATACATTTGCGGTATTTTGATTTACACTTTCTGTTAAATTCTATGTTCTAAATTCTAAAAATCCAAAACCGTGATGTTCCAACAAATTTTTTAAGCTTTATTATATAGCATTTTAAGTAGGCCATATTGGTGTAAGTTTTTTGTACCAAAATGTATTTTTATATGTAGTTTAATTTTATTTTCACATTTATTAAATAAATAAATAAATGTAAATATAATAATAAAAATGAAAATTCTAGTATTTTTTCTATACAAATGACCAAACCTGTTTTACTGATTTGGATAAATTTACCCAAACATTTAAATTCTGTCACTTTTTTCATTCTTGTGGTGCTCCAAACCAATATGGTTTTCTTTCAAAAAACGAAAAAAGAGAATTTTCACAATGTTATTACAATAGGAACCAAAGCTTTCAGGATTCAAAAAGGATGAAAAAGCAATATAAATCTGTGAGTTATTAGCCGGGTTTCCATCCAAAGTTGCAAATTTAACTTGAGTGCAAAAATTGGAATATCACAATGGAATATAAAACATTCGCAAATAAGCACCGTTTTCATCCAAAGAGTCAAAGAGAACAAAATCACCACTTCCTGATAAACTGACACTATATATTACTAAGAAAAGAAGGAGAAGCCACTGAATATAGTAATTTTCATATATAATAAATTCCTTGCACCTCAGAACAAACAGATGAAACACAATAAATGTGACCATTTCTTTCGGAGGTGGATGCCTGCTGTTTTGGGAATGCAGTCGTGTAAGACAGTTCTGTGAGGCGATTATACAGAAATACTTTGATGACAGACTTTGCTCAGGCATTTCAGAATGACCATAACAACATTTCAGATGCTGTGGAATGAGATTGGTCCACTGGTTAGACGGGTTTTGCCGTTCCATAGCGCAAAATCACATGACTTTTTGATGTGTATGGAGGAATTTATTTGGCAAATGCGTTTCCATCTCCCATTATTAGCATTAACCCTTTTTCGCACAAGTCAAAAACCACGAATAAAGGGATTTTTATTCGAAATGTGGCATTTCCATCACACGTTTCTGATGCAAATTTTCAAAATGTGCATAAAAACAGGGTGATGGAAACATAGGTATTGACACAAAATCTTAAAATTATTATTATTATTTTTTATTTTTTTCAAAAAGCAAGGACTGATTTTACCACCCTGTTACATTACAAAAGCCCTCTTAAAAACACATTTTTTCCCCTCAGTGGATGAAACACAACCTTACTTTGTTAATTACACTTTACTTTGCAGTAAAATTCTGTTTGACAGAGTAAACAATCAACAGCTTTGGAGTTTCAAGGCCTTCAACTAGGCAGTTCACCTGCAGGTCTTTTCTTGTAAAGAATGCTTTAAAATCAACCAAGGCCAAATTGGCTCTTCTCAGACATTTAGCCAACATATATCATTAGCTGTTGTCTCACGCCATGGTTCCTTTTCCCTAGCTTGCACTTTCCAGAAATGACCAATAGTTTGTATTTTTTTTTTTTTTCGGATAAATAAGTAAGTAAAAGTCCCTGATCCACACAGGTCACAACAACAGTGCTGTCGCCCCCATTAAACACGAGCCTGAAATAGTTTGTGGTGTGTGATAAATCACTAGCTAATGAGAGAGAGCGGGGTGGTAGTGCATTTGTATTCCGCCCAGCTGTTGGCAGACTTCTATCTGCTTTGAGCCTCTCACGGCCATAGAGGGAGGGAGAGAGACTGCATTAAGCCATTATAGTCTGCCGTTCACCCTGAATACAGATGTGCGCGCAGCCATTTCAGTCCATCATTTAGTGTCAATATGCACAGGAGACAGAGGCCAGAGGAGGTAATCATATACGCAATAAACGCACCTACCGAATCTTTATCTTCATCAGCTGGGCCAAGTGAAGTGCAATTAGGGTCTCCTGGCGTAGGACACATCGCCTAGCTGCTCTTTACAGTTTGTGCTTATGTATGCCTGTAGATGAGCAGCCATTTCCATTACCAGAAACTGGTGCAAGGATACAGCAAGAGCTTTAATGTGCTCTTTACCACTTAAGCGAGTATATCAAGCATGCCGGGTGGCACTGTCTCATTTTATAGCTGCTGCAGACCTCTTTTATGACTCAATATCTGCTTACTTTAGTAAGATCTGCTTACTGCAAGCCAAACCTGGCCAGCCATGTTTGCAGCAGGGGAGCTGTATCAGATGCCACCTACTGTATCAGAAGGTTCAGCTCATCAAAGTCGCTGAAGTGGTCTGCAGTTTCAAAAGGCAAGGAAACTTTATCAGTTGAGCACGAACAGTAATAAACTGGAACACGAGTAGTAGGGCTAGTTGTAGGAAGATTTGAAACCTTTGTGAATCATTTGTTTTGAACTAGTGACTCAACACATATCAAACGGCCAAAGTCACATGATATCAGCAAATAAGGCTTTGTTATGTCATAACTGTTTTAAAATGTTGCCAAATTCAATGGTTGAATCACTGTAAACCCATGAACCACTGTCTGCATGTTTTTTACCAGACCTTGGATCAAATTAGTAGACATTTAATGACACATTTGTATGATAAAAAGGAAGATTTGTAGTTCTTAGAATCTCTTTGCACGTATTTACCAAGCTCTACATAAAACAAACAAAACGAGCCTTACAATTGAATAAAATAAGACATGTTATACAAAAATTTCATATTCAATGGCATTAGAGGATTTGTTAATTGCATTTAACAGATTACATTTTCAATAAACATTTACAATGGTGTTTTTATGCATTTTTGATCCATTTTTGAGTTTTCATTGCATGTATATCGTTTCAAACTAGCAGGTCTAACCTGTGTGTGGCGTTTTGAATGCTTCAACCTTAATTTCTCCTATTGGTAGGGTCACGTGATCCTTTGTATTTTAGTAATGATCACAATTTATGCTATGAGTTTCATCTGCAGTTTTGCCGACTGATTATTTATCCTAAAATCCTTTTTTTTTTTTTGACATTTGCGTTATTAGTAATAAGCCTTCACAAGCTGTCATCAGTTTAAATCCCCCTAATCAGAATTTTTCTTTTAAACAGATACTCATCTGCCTAGTGTTTACATAATCTTCTCAACCTGGCAACAATGCGACTTTTAATAGTAACAAACCTTCACAAGCTATCATGCAAGCGGTTGCCAGATATCAAGAGTTATAATCCCCTAATCAGAACTTTTCTTTTTAATGGATACCTATCTGCCCAGTGTTTACATAATCTTCTCAACCTGGCAACAATGCGACTTTTAATAGTAACAAAGCTATTATGCAAGTGGTTGCCAGATATCAAGAGTTCAAATCGCCTAATCAGGACTTCAAAAAAGTGAATCATTCTCTGACACAATTGGTTCTAAGTTTTGAAAACCTTAGTTTCTCCTATCAGTAGGACCACATGATCATTTGTATTTTAATAATGATCACAATTTATGCTATGAGTTTCATCTGCAATTTTGCCCACTTATTATTTATCCTGAAAATAATATTTATATTTTTTTTTTTTTGGATATTTGTGTTCTTAGTAACAAGCCTTCACAAGCTATCATTCTAGCGGTTGCTATATATCAAGAGTTTAAATCCCCCTAATCAGAACTTTTCTTTTAAATACTCAGCTGCCTAGTGTCTACATATTTTTCTCTACCTGGCAACAATGTGACTTTTAATCGTAACAAACCTACACAAGGTATCATCAAGCAGTCGCCAGATATCAAGAGTTAAAATCACCTAATCAGGATTTCGAAAAAGTTAATCATTCTGTGACACAATTGGTTAAAAGTTTTGAAAACCTTAATTTCTCCTATCAGTAGGGCCACATGATCATTTGTATTTTAATTTATCACAATTTATGCTGAGTTTTATGTGCAATTTCACCCACTGAATATTTATCCTGAAAACCTTTTTTTGACATTTGCGTTATTAGTAACAAGTTTTCACAAACTACCATGTAAGCGGTTGCCAGATATCAAGAGTTTAAATCCCCTAATCAGAACTTTTCTTTTTAATGGATACCTATCTGCCCAGTGTTTACACAATCTTCTCAACCTGGCAACAATGCAACTTTTAGTAGTAAGCGGTTGCCAGATATCAAGAGTTAAAATCGCCTACTCAGGACTTTGAAAAAGTGAATCATTCTGTGACACAACTGGTTCATAGTTTTGAAAACCTTAATTTCTCCCATCAGTAGGGTCACATGATAATTTGTATTTTAATAATGATAACAATTTATGCTATGAGTTTCACCCACTGATTATTTATTCTGAAAACTTTTTTTTTTTTTACATTTGCATTATTAGTAACAAGCCTTCATGTAACTGGGCATGCAAGTAGTTGCTAGATATCAAGAGTTAAAATCCCCTAATCAGAACTTTTATTTTAAATGGATACCCATCTGCCCAGTGTTTACATACCTGGCAACAATGCAACTTGTGCACTATCTGCACTGAGAAAAAAAGTGCTGATGATATGAAAACTCCAGCAAACAAGTTAGAGCTTAGTGATCTCCACTGCAATATTATGCTCAAACTAAATTGTAATACAGCAGTCTGTTTTCTTTCACGCAGCCGTTTGTGCTGTTTGCTAACCTGAACTGTAATAAATCTGAACATAATTCTGGCCTATATTGTTTGCAATTGTGGCTGTGGAATAAATGCCCTTACGCTGTTCTTTAAATAGAAAAATATTACTTGTATAGCTTTTGAGAGAGGCTTCTTATTTTACCCCTTTCCATGAAGAGTTTATTTATATGATAAATATAATACACTATTAATATACATTAATATAATACACACTAGATGAGGTTGACATTCTCTTGATTTGTGCTTATGTAAAAGTGCAATAAATTCGATGAAATAAAAAAACACTGACAACAATCATGATCAGTAATCATGATTACAGTTTTTGAGTAAAATAATCATGATAATAGTTCTGTGCAGCCCTATTGAGTAGTATCAAATACACACAGATACTGAGTAACGTTGTTTTGCTCATATATGCAAAGCCGAGTAAACATCTAGGATGTGACAGTAGGGTTTACGCTGCTTTGTCATGTGAACCTAAGCATTCATTTAATAGATTGCATAAGCATGCGGCACCCTGGACCAGATTAAGGCCATCCGTGTTGTGAAGGCTCTTTCTCTATGTCTGTAATCTGATCAGTTCAGATAAAATCAGGTCTAACGCTCTGATGCACTCACCAACACAAAACACTTCCTTTCTCTCAACACAACACAAATATTTATCCCATTTTCACCTTGCGAATACAAGACTAATATTTGCAAACCGATTAGACAGGGGATTGGCACTGCTGAAAGACCCTATAATAGAGATCAGAGAACACAAATATGAAATGTTTTTATATGCATGTGTATATAAATCATTCCGAGTCAGTTCTGCTGAGATGATGAGGCTTAAATAAGTGCTGTATGGATCCATGGGCTACTTTAAAGAGATAGCTTTGGTTAGCTAAGCTCTATTAATCTTGTTATGGATGACACAGGCTTTGCTCCATACAGAGGAAAGCAGAAGGTAGCGGTGATATGCTAATGCAGATGACAGCTAATGCACGTTGATGATTTATTTCTAGATCAGAGGGGCCTGATGAAGCTTCAGTCACCAAAGAATTTCAGCGGCACTGGAGTAAGAAACGACGGCACAGAATATCAACGCTCCTATAATCTTCTATGACTCCATCAGTGTTTTGAGTCACAATGCTCATTTTATGGTCTACTTAATATTAATTTCAGTAAAATCAAAGTTGTGTTTGTTAACATTGGTTAATGCACTGTGAACTAACATGAACTAACAGTGAATGACTGTATTTTTATTAACTAACTTTATTAATTATCTAATGCTAATAAATACCTTAATTTAAAGTTTTACCCATATTTACATATATTTTGCATTAAAAGATTTTATTTTAAGACAAACTGCATTGAAGTTTATGGCACAAGTATTTTCAAAGCAATTAAGCCCACCACAATCATTAATGCAATGTGAAAAAATAATGAAAAAATTATTGTATGGTGGCTGGCGCAAACCATGTGGGAAAAAATATACATTGTGGCTACAAATTAAGAATTTGTTTTCTTAATTTTTTTAGTAAATAGTGGCAACATTGTACCAATTTGTCGTTTCTTTGTTTGAATTAATTCAACAAATTAGTACAATGAGTAGCCATGATTTATTGAAATGAGGGATCTAAATTAATAAATCATGGGAAGTTTCATGATTTAGGTTAAATAATGATGGAATGATTTCTTAATTTGTGGAAAAATAATTGTTAATTTATGGCCACAATAAATATATTATTTATATAATATTATTATAATATTAATATAGAACATATTTACTTATTCTAATTCTATTTTTTTCTTTATTATTATTATTTTTTGTATTTATTTATTTATTTTGTTTTTGCTTTTTACAGTAATGGGATTTAAAGAAAAATGTGTTTAACTGTTATTAAAAATGTCACAGTGCAAAAAACTATTCGTTCCAAACCCGTATCACTTTCTTCTGTGGAACATAAAAGAATGCTGTTTAAAAAATAAAAAGTAATACAGGTTTGTAATTGATGAATATATAATTGGTATTTTTGGTTAAACTATCAATTAACTTTAATGTTCCCAAAAATAGCAAGGTTTCCTAATATATGCACTGTTACTGTATATTCACATAACTTGGGGGTGAAATATAACACAATTTTTTTACACATGTAGGTGTAGTGCATGTTTTTAAAATTGAATACATTACCAAATGCTCTTGAACATCATTATAATTATGCTTTGATAAAGTACACGTTACAGCTGGAGCACTTGGAAATGCTAGGGAATTCACTAGAGTATTGATAGTGCTATTATGAAATTATTAGATTAGATAACTCATCTTTTGTCAGTTCCTCTTCCTTCGAGTGATTTATTCCCTATTTTTACCCTTGATGGCCTCTAATTCATGATCATTTTTCTATGTTCAAGTCTCAGCAGACCACATCAACCACCATCCTGTACAACAGTGCTGCAGACACAGGGCACACATTCACTGTGAACACAGAAGAAAGCCTCCACACATACACATAACTAATGGAATTATAGCCTCATTGGCCTTTGTACACAGAATCTATTTCTATTCACAGCTGTCAGTTTTCTCTTGCTTAAAGCAGCAGGGTGGCAAGATCAAAACAAGGCACCGGTGCCTCAGTGACAGCTCATTATCACAGACAAACACCCCCTAAAGTGACTCCCACTCGAACCTCTGCCATTTTACCTCGCCGCCTCTCCTGTCACTCTGACAACAACCGCACTCTCCCCGTATACAAACGCCAGCACTCCCGAAACCGACATTCAGAACGTTTAGAGCTGATCATGACCTCACTGTGGCTGTGTTGTGATTTTATGCAGCTTCAAAATCTGGCTGTTTGGACTGGAATTGTTTCAGTTTACGACTCTCGCCAAATGTTTTCTGAACGGCTGCCCGAAAGCTTTTTACATCCCAGTGACTCTGTCCTCAGCGACTCAAAAATAGCTTCCAGAACATTCAGGTGGTGCCTCACAGCATCTGCAGAAACACTGCAGGGTTGTTTTAACCTGTGCGGACCTGTAATAAAAGAAAAACCTTGGTGGTCTGAGGTGTAACTTTTAAGGGACAGTATTGGCAAGCATCTTGAGTGGTCATCTGCTGTGCATCTCAAAGTTGGATTTAAGGTCAGAAAGTGCACTGAAGGTTGAGTTTGGACCTCATATCCAGTATCTAATCTACTCTGGCATGTTTACATCTATCAGTTCGGGTCACAGTTTAATTCTATTGTTTTAGCGGACATAAATCATCAAGTCAGGCAACAGCTGGCCATCCAGGCCTGCAAATACTCCATACCAGTCAGAGCAGATATACAGTACAAATCTTCCACAGAAAACAACATGGATGATTGACTGATAGAGATGATTTAACCTTGTAGTTCATGACATCAAATAAAGTCACAAAAGCTAAAGGAATAAATATAGGATTGTTCTTTACTCAACCAAACACATATACACTACAAGTTTGGAATAATTTTTTTTGAAAACATTTTCTTATGCTCACCGTGGTTGCATTTATTTGATTAAAATTGCAGCAAAAACAGTAATATTGTGACATGTTATTACAATTTAAAATAACTGCTTTCTTTTTTTTTTTAAAAAAATCTTTTAAAATGCAATTGATGCAACGCTCAATTTTCAGCATCCATTACTCCAGTCTTCAATGTCACATGATTCTTCTAATATGCAGATTTGGTGCTCAATTATTATCAATTATTTCTGCATTAGAACAGCATTTATTTGAAATATAAATGATTCATAATATTAATAATATATTTACTCTAAGGTCATCCTTGCAAGTTATTTATTTATTTTTAAAAGGAAAATATATATATACCGTACTTCTTAATAGTACTGTATTACAGTTTCAACAAATATATTAAGCAGCAAAAACTGTTTTCAACATAATATAATAATAAGAAATTATTCCAAATCAGCATAAGTGACCCTTTTTCTTTTATGACAAAAATAATTAGGATATTAGGTAAAGATCATGTTCCATGAAGACATTTACTACTGTAAATATATTAAAACTCAATTTCTGATTACTAATAAAAATTTCTAAGAACTTCATTTGGACAACTTTAAAGGTGATTTTCTCAATATTTTGATTTTTTGCACCCTCAGATTGCAGATTTTCAAATAGGTGTATCAAATATTTTTCTATCCTAACAAACCATACCTCAATGGAAAGCAAATTTATTCAGCTTTTAGATTATGCATATATCTCAATTTCAAAAAAATGACCCTTATGACCAGGGTCACATATTATTTTTGAAAGATCATGTGACACTGAAGACTGAAATAATGGTTGCTGAAAATCCATTTTTGCCATCACAAGAAACAGTGGAAAATAATAATCCACAATTTTCCCGTTTTACTGTATTTTTGATCAAATAAATGCAGCCTTTTTAAGCATAAGAAACTTCTTCCTTAATTATTCCAATCTTTTGACCGATAGTGTACATTGCTTTCAGGTTTCTCTCAGTTCTATATTTGGCTCCAGAAATGCAGAGGAACAAACCAGAGACAAGACTGCTTCTCCAGACATCCGTAAACAGAAGCATATTATGTTTCACCATCTCAGCATAGCTAACATGTCTCCTAATTACTCACATGCAAAGAGCAACCGTATGACTGAAACTATCTTAACAACAATCTGTCTCAAACATGCAGCTTACTGTACCACTATAACTCACCTACAGCTTACCAGGTTTGCTGTGATTCCGGCCTGCTAGTTGCATCATTTCAAGCAAAGCTCAGTGTTACTCTGAACTGCAAAATAACTCAATGAGTGTGATAATCCTTTTTACCCTTTCCAATTCTTTACTCAAACAATCACGCAAGCCGTGGGAATCATTGCGCTCTTGCTGGCTTCTTGGCTCCATCTCATCATATCATGGGTCTAAGCTCAGCAAGAGTAATTAAACAAGTCTGAAGGACTTTCTGGCATCCTGGCACCACATTCAACACAACAGACAGCTACAGGAGTTTTAGGATCGGTCCACGGTGTTGGAAAACATGCTAATTTCAATGTTGTGTAAAGAAGGGGAATCATGTTAAAATAATTGGATACAGTCAACCATAAGGTCTGCATACAAGCAGTTCCACTAAAATCTATTACACATTAAATATGCAGTTTGTTAGAAGTACTGCAACATGAATACCCTACTATAAAGTATATGTCTTGTCAGCATGATGAAACCATAGTTTCCCACACCCCTATCCACAGTGCACTCGGCCCTCAGAGCTGCTGTGTGAGCCATAAATTGAATTATAGCACCACCAGCCAGTGGAAGAGGTGCTGCAGTTCAGTTACTCATCTACTCTGTGTGAAAACTCAAACATTGTGGCCAAAAATATAAAGCAGCTTCATATCAAACAGTATATTTTGTATGATGGTGTTTTATGAACTTCAGAACAACTGTATACTATAGCAAATTGCATTTCATTTAAAGTAATTCAAGACAAATTGTCAAAGTTCTGTCAAAGTAACTGATGGAATTTGACTCAGCTTAAAATAAAATAAATACTTATGGTGTATTATTTTGAATTTAGATATAAAATGTAATTTTGGAACATATATATGATAGTTTAAATATATAAAGTAATATAATATATTCTAAATAAATAAATTCTAAATGCTTAAGAGAATCACAAAATAAAGCATGCAAGGATAGATTTACATATTGTTTTGTTGATTTTACTTTTTTGGTAACAGAAAGGCTAATGAAGACTGATGAAGGCGTTTCATGTCGCTGTGCATGTTTCAGTTGCATGGCAAATGACGATAAACCCTAAACAGCAATGACAAGAATCTGTCTAAATAGCCCTAAATCTCATTGTAGCTAAATAAACCCAAAGACCACTGCAAAACGCTCTTTAATTTCTTCTCTCCTACAGCCCTTAATATTAACCCTGCATGATTGAAATTCATAACTAAACCCGTTTGCTGAAAGATGAAACTACGAATTCAACTCCTGCCACTCAAAAATCACAATATTTTATGCAAGTTCCAACGCTGCTATCGTCTTTGTCTTCCTGTAGTGAATGCTAATATCACTTTTATCGGAAAAAAATGCATGAAATTCAAGTGCACATATGACTGGGATACGCCTCCTATATCATCGACTGGATCTGTGCCAATGCTGAAGACTATTACTTCATAGCTTCTGCTAGTCAATATTTCACAAAAAAAAAAAAACTCATGACACATAAAATGACATTCTTAATGTCACCATAACTTAGAATAGAGCAGATTACGGATGTGGATGCATATAAAAGAATTGATTTCAATCTAGTCTTTCAACACAACCCCCTCCACCGCCCAACAAGCACACAAACACACACACAAACCCATCCATCCCATTATCTCAACTATACAAGCACTCAGACCAAACCATGGCTGTATCTTTTATGCATGAAGCTGACGTTCAACAATATGCAATTATGAAGCATTTCAATGCAGTTATTTGTCATTTCTGAGAGCAAAATAAAATATTCTACTCCTTAAGATACATTTTGACCTTGCCTTAAAACCAAAGCCCCGCCAGATACTCTGAAAAGAGATTCGGACTCTCGGCACCGATTCTTCAAGGAGGTCGAGAAGGGACAGTTCAATGTGAAAAGCCATTCGATATTCAGACAGAAAAGTTTACCTAGCAGAAGGAACGCCACTCCGGCTTGAAGCACCGAGGGTCAGAGGAACCGAATCTTCTCACTTGTCATATTTTCCCATGTTGTGCTCCACTGGATTCACACTAAATTCAAAGGTGAGCGTGATATGAAGGCATCCAACTCCCCAAAGCCCATATCCAAAACCACTAAAATCCAATGGGTTTTTTTTCCTTTCGACGTAATGGATAGATATCCCCAAAAAACGTACTCTGAGGGACAGTCAAATTCCTGCGCAATGTGCCCGACGCCCCTCAAGAAAGCCAAGTACTTGTTTTCCCCTCAGAAGCGCGGAAGCTCGTTCCATTCTCCTCCCGCCCGTCGACGCACCTCGCTCGAGTGCGAGCTTTCGTCCGCATTAAACCCGGGAAGTCAAATCAAATCTCAACAGGGAGACCTTCGCACCGCCGCACCTTTACAAGTACTTCCTCCCCGCTTAATCCACACAGTAACTAACCGACTGCCTTCCGCGGCGACCCTCCATCCAAAAGGTATAAAAAGTGTCTTCTCCTCAGGCAGCGTACGCTCTCCACACGCGACTGGAGATGGATTAATAACTCTAAATGTCTCCGACAAGTCGATGCAACACACATAGGACGCTGAAAATGTAAAGAGTGGTCTAATTAACTGCCCGTGAAGCGGGAAGAGAGAGCAAATTCCTCATCATAACGGTCGAGCTGTTTAAACAAACTAGTTTTGCACCAGCCACTGCCTGGGATCATCCGTATAACGGCTGTTCTCTCTCCCCTGCTGCTTGGATTGGGAGAGAGAACGCAGGACGTCATCACGGATTGGCTCAGACTGACGCTCGCAATGCTTGATACGTGTGTCACTCTGCGCCTCTCAGTGAGAAGTGTTGTTGATTTAGTGCTCGAAGACGACGAAAAAGGTAAAGAAAACCACGGACTATGGCAAGCTGTTTTAGCGTTTATTGCTTAGAACGACTGTTCTATTGTTTTTTTTTAACTAGTAACTTATCCAGTATTGCAACTAAGCAGGGTTGCCAGGTTTTCACGACAAAACTCGCCCAATTGCGTTTTGCAGGGGGGTCCCGTGGTAAATATCATGTTCTGGAGGTAAAATACATGTTTTGTACCATGGGTTCCCCTGGTAAAATTCGCATTCCATGGGCTAAATATCAGGTTTTTGGGGTCATTTTTTAACTCACAGACATGAAAAACAACCCGCGTCAACAGTGTTAAAATAGTCCAATTCCACCTTGGCAACACTGCAACTAAGGCTAACTTGTTATGAGACACTATCCACCTTTTTCTTCCCTTAAAAGTGGGCGTGGCAATTTGTAAATTTTATGGGTCTGACTTCTGGTCTCATCCACATCCAGCTATTTTTAACTGTACAAAACAGCTCGTGTTGCTGAGTGATATTGCAAATTGGTGTGTCTTACCATATTATTTTAATGTATTATCTTAATTATGAGCACACTTCTCGTTATTTCCCTATAGCGGATAATGAACCTGAAATCTCTCCTATAGGCTTACTTCCGCGTTGAAGAAAAAGGTGGATACATTTATGTTGCTTGACAAAATTTCGTAGATGAAATCCAGTCATTCCAAAAAATAGTGATCAGAAGTTTCGTGTGAACGTGATTTTTATTTTTTTTTCTGCAGATTTCGCTCATGTTCAAGTTGATCATGCAAATTTGCCACTCTAAACAAACAGAAAGTATGAAAACAACTGGCTTAAATATCCACAACGTCAACAAGACTGAAATAGGAGCATGTGCTTTATCTGTCAATCAGATGGGTGTGAAAGTTAGGGGTAGGTCATTCGTACAGATTCATACGAATTGGGGAACTCGTAAAATACGTATGATTTAGCAAAAGCAAAGTTGACCTATCATGATACTAGTAACTTATCTCACTAATTAAAATCGCTTTTTAGTTGGCGTAATGATATGTCAGAATGGCTACTATAGCTAAATGAAATTTTTTACTAGAAGTTATTGGTATAAAGGCTACAGTAGTGAACAGCTTGGGTCAGTTACTTAAACTATAAGTGCCTAAATGACATGTACTAGCAAAACTAGAACACATACTTTAACTAGTCGACATCACAGATCAACAGCACTATACCCCCCAAAAAAGGGAATTTCAGTAGAATTTGTTACTTGTCACTTCTAGGATAGATCAGTAGCAAGAAAGTAGCTTTTTTCTGACCAATTTAACAGAACTAGAAAATGATTTAAAGGTAGTTGGTTTAAAGGAATAAACGTTCATCTGGCTTGCCATACGTGGATAGGTTACTGTCTGTCACTGACTACCGTTCAACGCAAAACCCTTAGCCCCGTCCACGGAAATCCAGCAGATGGTCGGGATTAAGAACGAACCTTACGTGGTCCGTGTGCAGTAATGTTCTACGCGGTGAATGGAGCTGTAGCTGATTAAGCTATAAAGGTTTGAGGTGCTGCCGCTGAAATACGGCTTTCACACCTCGGGTTGTGTTGTGTGGGGCAGGAGATCGATTACTGACGATCATACCAATAAAAGCGTCAACGCTGCATTTACTTCTGCGTCAAGAGTTCACTCATTACATATAGCTTGACATTTCAGCTGTCGATATCGATGCAACTCTTGCATTCTATACCGTAATTTAAAACACTCTGAGTTAATGGCCATCAAAAGCTATGTAATAAGGACTATTTCTAGTTTTACTACAGGCGAATTTGTGTATACAGGTTTAACTGCTGCTATAAACATAAATACACACCACAAACCAGTTCAGGAGAGTTTAAGGGTTTAGTTATGGCGATTCAGCACCATGGACAGCGATCTCGGCAGTTTATGCACTGTTTTGATTCGTATGTGTGGGGGGGGGGGAGTTGTATTTTCTAATATGCAGCACCATGGACAGCGATCTCGCCAGCCTGCGCATTTTGTTAGTATGTTTGGAAAAAAAGTATTATTTTCTGATAATAATAATATAACACTAATAATGTGTGTAAAAATATACAAAAATGACATAAAATTTAAAAAAGTAACAATTAATATTAATAATAATTCTACATGTTTATGTAATTTCTTACTGTTTTGATGTAATATTTCAGGTTTTAGTAATATAAATATATATACATACACACACACACACCAAATTACATAGACAATACTATATAAAATAATATTAACTCATTAAGTAGCACAGGTATATTTGTAGTCATAGCCAAAAATACATTGCATAGGTCAAAATTATATTTTCTTTTATGCCAAAAATCATTAGGATATAGGATAAGTAAAGATCATGTTCCATGAAGATATGTTGTAAATTTCCCACCATAAATACATCAAAGCTTAATTTTCGATTAGTAATATGCATTGCTAAGAGCTCAATTTGGAGAACTTTAAAGGTGATTTTCTCAGTATTTCTTTTTTCTTTTTTTTTTTTTTTTTTTTTTTTTTGCATTCCAGATTTTCAGATAGTTGTATCTTGGCCAAATATTGTCTTATCCTTTAAAAAAAAAACATACATCAATGGAAAGCTTATTTATTCAGCTTTCAAATGGTCAGATGGATATGATTGGTTTTGTGGTCCAGGTTCACATATAATATGTAAAATATACTAAAACATATAAGTAATATTAAAACGTGCATAAATACTGTAAATGGCTGATATCACAAATCAACAGCATTATATAGAAAAATGTAAAATTTTAGTTAAAAATAGTTACTTGTCAGGATACACCAGTAGCAAAGCAATAAGCAGCAAAAATGTATGTAATGTATATACCATAAACCAGTTTTAAGTTACCAAATGTACAGCATCTGATGTAACTGGAATTCAGACTTGCCCCCTCTAACCGCCAAAGTGTTGTCTGCAGTCGTGTTTGAACTTTTCCTTTGACGCAACAGTTCAAAGTAACCTCACACTGAGGTCCTCGTGGAACAGTCTATGAATCGTAAATGATCCACCCACTTCTTTTACATAAGACCACCATGCGTTCATTAAAACCATTTGTACATGCTTGAAAAGAGTTTGACAGGTATTTGACTTTTTCCACTCGGTTGATTGCCTGGGCCATTTACTATTAGTTTTGTCATCAGCTCGCTCCATAAAATAAAGACCAGTCATTTTCTTTCACTCAGTGTAACTGCATGCAAGTAGAACATATCATTAAAATGGCTTTATGCGCTGGATCAATTTATTCCGAAGCATAGCGTGCGTGCAAGAGGTCTGTTGAGATGGGGGAGCTGTTGCACTGAACACTATATTGCTATGGATTATTCAGTCCAGCACTTCCAGTACAGACGTTTATATGAAGCAAGGCAAAACACGTTATGCTTTCTCTACAGGGTGAATTGCAAAATGGCCATGAAATCTCCTTATTTGTACTCTTTTTATTACCGTTCATTGTGGGTGTTCTCCTTCCAATGTAAACACTTCCACTCAGCATTAACCAGCCCATCAGCATCCACCCTGCAAAATGAAATGCCCCCCTTGCTGATCATCCCATAATCAAGCTCTCGTTCAGCTGAATTAGCACTTACTTTATTTCACACTGAAAGCCGTTAGGAGGATTCTGATTTGCCCATGCAAGGCCATGTTTGCAGACAGAGATAATTTAAAACCTTGAAATTGTAAGAGCTAAATTTCATTTCAAACTATTTTAAATATAGCATTGAATAGATATGAATTTGTGTAATGATATGGATTGATTAACCTTCTTATTGTGTTTTGGTCCTTTTGACTAGGAGAGGATTTTCTTTTTCCCGAAAATGATAGTGAAAGTATTAGTTCAGAACAAAAATTTTCTGATAATTTATTCACCCCCATGCCATCCAAGATGTTTATGTCTTTCTTTCTTCAGTTGCAAAGAAATTAAGGTTTTTGAGGAAAACATTCCAGAATTTTTCTCCATGTAGTGGACTTCAGTGGGGATCAGCAGGTTGAATTCCAAATTGCAGTTTCAATAAATAGTCGAGGAATAAGGGTCTCATCTAGTGAAACGATTAGCAAAAAAAATAAATAAATAAAAAATAAAAACTGATATACTTTTTAAACACAAATGCTCGCCTTGGCTGGGATCGTGTAGAGCCATTTGAAGCTGCAATGAAATTTGGACCTTCAACCCACTGGTTCCCATTGAAGTCCACTCTAAGTAGAAAAATCCTGGAATGTTTTCCTCAAAAACCCTAATTTCTTTTTGATTAAAGAAAGAAAGTTGTGAACATCTTGAATGACATGGGGGTGAATAAATTATGAGGAAATTTTTATTCTGGAAGTGATCTAATCTTTTAACGTTTTCACATAGGACTAAAAACTACTAACATTGCTTAGACAAGTTATAACAACTTCCAAAGAAAAAAAAAAAAGAATAAAGTTGGACTTTTTTTTTTTGGATTTTTTCCCCCACACCTTGTTACACATGTAGTATTCCTGGTCAAAAATGACCAGCCTGCAAAAAAATTCTTATAAATTTCCCATAATGTTGTATTATTATCAAACAGCATATTTAATCTTTTTATCTGTTTTCTTTCAATTGGCACTTTTTTGGAACTGACTGATCATGGGCTTCATTGATTTAAGCTTGTGCACTTCCATTTTGGAGTGATTTGGATAATTTGGCAGTGTTCACTCAAAAACTGAGGTGTGTCAACTTTTGTAATCAATGAGGTCCACGATCAATCAGTTCCAAATAGAAATACAAGACCTGTGCTAATTGGAAGAAAACAGTTGACAATTAAAGCTGCAAGCAACGATAAAAGGGCCCTCGTACCCGGGCTCACCACCAATTGGTGGCTTTAGGAAAACAGCGAATGGTGAGCAATATGTATTTAAAGTGGTAAATACAGGAGGAATATGTAATTTATTTTTGCCAAACACCCTGATGCCAGCTGGTGGCGCTATAACTTTAACTGAATATTGGAATTTAGATGTCTTCAGGCCAGGACTCTTACCAAACATGTTAAATTTGGTGCCAATTGGACGTTTTAACTAGTGAAAATCATGATATCTCCTGTTGCCAGCTGGTGGCGCTATGATTATAACAAAATATTGGCCTTTAGATGTGTTCAGGATTTATCGAACGTGTGAAGTTGAAGTGTGAATCAGACATTGTATGGCTGAGTTATAACAACTTACTTTTACATGGTGAAACATTGAACTTTGTCAAGCCGCCATGGGCACGCCCTTCAACGAAAACTCAAGATCTTTGCAATTTATTATCACGAAGGCCTTTAGTGTAGACTGACCAAACATAATGTTGATGTCATTAAATCTCTTACACTGACCAAATTTGGCGTTGATCTCAAAAAATCTCTAGGATGAGTTTGTTTAAATGCAATGCCTGAAAATGGCAAAAACAGCACAAAACTTGCTGAGAAAATTCAAAACAGGGTTCCCACTCTTTTATGAACACCAGATTCAAGGACTTTTTAAAGCACCATTTATTTTATATCAAGCACCTATCAAATACACACGCCAGCATATGTAGTGTCATGAAAGAGTAATGAGGTTTTGAAGCGTAGGTTTCATACATTTAGACCATTTTGAGCAGTCCTGTTCAAAGGAATTTTGAATTTCTCAAATATTGATAAAAATACATATTCTTGCATCAAACTGTTTTTTGCTGTAATTCTTGTAAAAGATTTAAATTTGAAAGAATTTTTCAATTTTTAAATGAATAAAAAATGGTTAAACAGAGCCCTACACTCTTTTTTTAAAATTTCTGATTAAAACAGTATAAAAACAAGTAGAATAAGAATAAGTTACCAATCAAATGAAATCAGTATATAAAAAAAAAAATACTACAGAGGTGGCACAGAAGAACACAAAAGTGGCTTGTAGATGTGTTTTCAGATGGTTTAATGAGGCTTAGCGGTCGCATGAGTGCAATGAAATGCATAACTTCATGTTGAGGTTAATGTTTTATATATAAATTTTTGAATATAGAAATATTAAATGATTTAAATAACAGAAAAAATACTTTAAAATGAAAGTAAAACTGCCAGTAGGTGGCGGCAAGTCCCTGATTATATTACTGAATCGTTCTTTGAATTGATTCGTTTGAACGGCTGATTCATTCAGGAATGAAGCAAGTGACTGTCTTTTATGAATGGGTAGTTGAATCAGATTCGTTTAAAAACGCCCATTCATCAAGCTAAGATTTTTTTGTCATGCTACCCCATCTCCACCCCAAACATTAACGCTGTTTCATTTAGTCTTTGACTGTGCATATAGTACAATTTTTGAAATAGCACCATTCTACTAAACAAAATTTATTTAAAATTTATTTCAAGCACTTTCAAGGACCTATATTTGTTTTCAAGTACTTTCCAGGCCTTGAATCCATGTGTCTGATATTCAAGTACTTTCAAGTACTTTCAAGAAGCGTGGGAACCCTGTCAAAATAACAGACTTCCTGTTGGGTTTCGGAATTCATACTGGGGGACTTTTTTGCAGGTATTGGTGTGTTACATGTGTCTACCGAATTTCATACATGCATGTGAAAAAGCTTGCGGGGCACTTCGTTAAAATTTTACTGGTGGTGCTATCAAGCCATTTTGTCACACCCACTTCTGAAACCCATATCAGATGTAAATTTTCACCATTTTTGATGTGTGCAAAGTTTCATGAGTTTTCGAGCATGTTTAGGCCCTTAAAAAGAAGAAGTGCAGAAGAAGAAGTGCAGTCGGCACCAATAGCCTTGTGGTTAGTGCGCCGACATATAGCACAACTGTGATCGAGCTCAAATTCCGTCTCGAGGTCCTTTGCTGATCCCACTTCCCTCTCTCTGCCCAGTACTTTCCTGTCATCTCTCTACTCTCCTGTCCATTAAAGGCACAAAAAAAGCCCAAAAATATAACTTAAAAAAAAGAAACAAAAAGAAGAGCAATTCCAGTAGGGTCCTCACACCATTGATGCTCTGGCCCTTAAAAGACTGAATCCAATGTTTGCAGATAATATAGCATAATAAGAGTTTTACAAGCAATTTTTAAAAGGCCAATCATTTTTTACCACAATTAGGTAAAGGATTTTTAGCATAGCAATAGGGTTAAAATGTTAGGAATAGATTACTTTGCTGTCACTTGCTAACACCTTTGCATGTAATGGTGAAAACACTACTCTCATTTAATTAGCAGCTCTCTACAGAGTATAAACATACTGATAAATATTATCCCCGTATTCCCAGGTGTCTTCTGCTGGGAATCTGTCATCTGTCAGAAGCAAACTAGAGTAATTGATGCAACTGACAAATCAGACAGACCTAGTGGGCAGAAAAAAGTTGTGGAAGGCCGCCTTCACTAGAAGGGAAAGAATCAGTAACTGTTTGATTTCCCTTGAGAAAATGTTTCTTTTTTTAATGACTAATACGATAATTAAAACACTCTCTCTTTTTCCCCCTTCATCCAAAAACAGATGTGAGACATTCCCTACGTAACACCCATGTGCTTGTGCTCACACACGCATGACCTGCACTCTTTTGTGCTGTATCTTGTCACATCATCAGAGGGAATGAAACACCTTTGCTTTAGCCCCTGAGGGACACTTTTACGCTGCTGATTTGAGCTTCTGTTCTCCTGAGACTGCCTCTCTTGTAATCATGCTATGCATCTGCACAGTACAATATTCTGTTTTTAGAAAGACAGGCAGAGGATGCTAATGACTCTGATGGAGTGTAACTAGCTGTAATTTTATGCAGTATGAATAGAACAAAAAAGTACACAGTCTGAGATGAGCTTTTCTTTCTTTATATGTTAGGGGTGCTCGTTCAGTAGATACATGGATGCTCCTGGATTTGAAGGTTTTCCTTGTCATTTTTTACACCCTTGTGTTACTCCAAAGCCATATGCTACTGCTGTTGTTGTTGTTGTTTCCCCAGGATGAACCTTCACACAGCATTTTTTTTTAAATGTAACACTACATGCTAGTAATTTCCCAAGAGCATTTGTGTTTAAAAGAGGGAAAACACCATACAAGATTGGAAAGACATCAATGAGTTTACATTTAGTAAAAAAAAAAAAATTATCAGATAGATAGATAGATAGATAGATAGATAGATAGTTATGAATGGAGATACATATGCATATTAAAAAATAATAATTAATAAAAAATTCAAATGAATAGATATACATATTAAAAAATATTAATTAATAAAAAGATAGATTTTACTTTTACGTTATGAATGGATATACACACATTAAAAAATTAATAATTTATAAAAAAGATTGGAAAGACATCAATGAGTTTACATTTAGTAAATAATGACAGTTCTACTGTATATTTGTATTTTCTTGAAAGAATTTAGTCTATCCAAAAATGAAAATCATTTTACTTAAATACATACACCGATAGCCAGACAGAAGATAGATAGATAGATAGATAGATAGATAGATAGATAGATAGATAGATAGATAGATAGATAGATAGATAGATAGACAGATGAATGGATAGTTATGAATGGACATACATGTGCATATTAAAAAATAATAATTAATAAAAAATACAATTGGATAGATATACATATTAAAAAATAATTAATAAAAAGATAGATAGATAGATAGATAGATAGATAGATAGATTTTACTTTTACGTTATGAATGGATACTAATTAAAAAATAAAAATGGATAGATATACATAGTAAAAAATAATTAATAAAAAGAGATAGAGAGATAGATAGATAGATAGATAGATAGATAGATAGATAGATAGATAGATAGATGGATAGTTATGAATGGATATACATATGCATTTTAAAAATAATAATTAATACAAAATAAAAATGGATAGATAGATATACATAATAAAAAGATACACAGACATTTATAGATAGATAGATAGATAGATAGATAGATAGATAGAAAGACAAACAGACAGACAGACAGACAGATAGATAGATAGATAGATAGATAGATAGACAGACAGGAAAATAGAGAGAGACAGGTAGATACACAGACATTTATAGATAGATAGATAGATAGATAGATAGATAGATAGATAGATGAATGGATAGTTATGAATGGATATACATATGCATATTAAAAAATAGATTTATTTTACTTAAAAAGTTATAAATGGATATACATTCAAATTAAAAAAATAATAATTAAAGGGGTCATCGGATACCCGATGTTGATAAGTTGATATGATTCTTTAAGGTCTTAATGAAAAGTCTATAATATACTTTGGTTAAAAATTCTCAGTGGTTGTGTAAAACAACACCCTTTTTACCTTGGCAAAATAAGCTCTGCAAAAATCATCTCATTCTGGTTGAGGCTGCTTTAAATGCAGATGAGTTCTGCTCGCCCCGCCCCTCTCTTCTCTCTGCTGCTCTGAGAGATTTTTTTCTTTAGCCACATTTGGCACGTTTAGCCGCTAAACTTGCTAACCAGCACATTATTAGGAAAGGCGATCACAAAGATTCATAAAAAACCCCTTATACTCACTTCTGCTGTAGATAAGGCTGGATCACGAATAATTCGCGTGAACATAGACGGATATATGTAGATTAGGAGGCGCATTCCCTTCACAAACAAACATAATCCACTGCATCTTCAGCGGCTCAGATGTCTGGAGTAAATGACGTCCACTACATTCATTATTACATCCAGCAACACAACACCTCAATCGCTCAATCAGAGATATTCTTGTCTAATTTACATCCCTCCTCCAGCACTGAAACGAAGAGGGCGGACTCTTACAACTGATCAAAGGTAAGAAGCTCATGTCAATCAACTATCGTGGGAGCGGCTTCCGTCGGTGTGACGCCACCAAAAGGGAATATTATTTTTACAGATTAATTAAAAACCACTGCATGGATTTTTATCATTATAGGGTAGATTTGTACATACACTGCCCACACACATTAATGTTCAAACAGCATGTAAAAGTAAACTTAGCATCTGATGACCCCTTTAATAAACAGATAGATAAATAAACAGATAAATATACATATTAAAAAATAATAAAAAGATAAATAGATAGATAGATAAACAGATAGATAGAATTATTTTACTTCAAAAATGAAGTATGAATATATGAATGAATATACATATGTATATTAAAAAAAAACTATAGCTAATAAAATAAAAAGCGATATACATAAAAAATAATAAACAAAAAATATAGATAGATAGATAGAAAATTATTTTATTTTAAAAAGTTATACATGGATATACATATACATTTTAAAAGAAATAATAATGAGAATAAAAAACAATATATATTTAAAAAATAATAATAAATAATTATAGATAGATAGATAGATAGATAGATAGATAGATACCAAAAAATAAAAAACAATAGATCTATGTATTAGTTCACCCAAAAATATTTAGTATTTATTTATGATTTTGTCTTAACTTCAATAAGAATTTATATTTATATACATATAATTCATATATTTTATTTACACACATACAGTATATTAATGCTGCTTATGGATGAGGGTGTCGCTGCACATGATATGTCAATGGTATCACTGCATCACTATAGCATCAGCTGCAGGGCTAAGAAGGGGTTTTATGTCATAAGTACAGACACATGTGTCTGTGTGTGTTTGTGTATGTTCAAGTTCAGCGTGTGTGACAGGTCATGTGCTTTCTGATTGAGAGTGCTATTTGCTCACTGTGACACAGAAACTATTTTGTTCTATTTCCTCTATGTGCAGGAAAATTTCTCCAAGCCTCGGCCCACCTGCTGGTTACCTTCCCCTTCACGCAGCCTGCAGAGAGCAACCAGGCAGAAATCTCCCTGAGTCACATCATCTCCTCCTCAGCCCTCCGGCACCACCACTATCCAACAGAAGCAGAAAAAAAGATTTCAGGTAAAAAGAGTAAGGACCTCAGGATTGATTTTTTTTTTTTTTGGCAGCGGTCTCATTTATACCTTGCGCTGTCTCATGTTGATTGTGTCCTGCAGACCAAACATCTTCAGCAGAATCTAATTATTGGCCAGGTATTTGCATATTTGCATACTGATGAGTAAGCGAATATGACACGTGCACGAGCAGACAATAATGCGCTTCTGTTAACCCCTTAGCGTTCCGACATTCCACCCGCAGAACGTTTTGCATTGAGTTAAGTCTGACAGGAACGCTAAGGGGTTAAGGTAGTCGACTACACATCATTTCACTCAAAGACTTAACAGCAAATAAAAGCCAAATTGTCTGGAATAAAAAATGGATTCTGCACTCATCATTAAATTGCTGTGAACTGAAAAATAAAAACACAGAGATAAACAAGCTCAGCCAAGCCAACTAAAGAGCCAATATGATTTTAGCAATGATTTTATGAGTGCACTTGTCCAGCAATAACAATCTTTAAGGACAACTGTACACTGAAAAAAAGGTGTAAATACAATTATCACAAATAACACACTAAAAGTGAAATTTCAAAGTAGAAAGACAAAAGTAGTTTTCTAACAGTAGCTTTTGCAAAATCTTTGAAAAACAGATACAGTCCAACTTTTTTGCCAACATTAACTTTTTGCCACTACTTTACTATATATCTATCTAACTATCTATCTATCAATGACAAAATTAAATAAGATTTAAATAAGATTAATATAATTTGTCTCTATGACAATAGATTTTGTAAGTTTATTTGTCCATGAATAAATCAAACAGCACAGGTCATAATGTCACTGTCACTCACCATATGCAAGACGAGTTTGTCTTTTTCCTTCAGCAAAACAGCACCTACCACAAAAAAATGAAGATATATGGTGATTTGGTTCCTTATAGTTTAAGCATTCCTGTGTTTCCAAATGGAAATCTAGTGAAGTTATACTACATAAACATGCAATGGCAAAAATAAAGATAAAAGTTATAAGACTGGCGAGCAACTCTATTTTATGTCAATTAGTCAGTCATATTTTAATTTGACATGAAGGAAAACAAGATTCTACAGTCCTAGTTCATCTTTTCCAGAATTTGTTGACCAATTACATTTCAGTGTTGATTCACACCATGATCCACAACAACATAACTCAAGGACCAAACTGTACTTCTATCCCTCACAGTTTTGTCTTCATTTGTGGTAAATCAAAAATGGTCTGACCGGTGAACAGGGTTGGAAATTAATGAGAGCTTATGGCAAAAATGCCACCAAAATCAACAAAAATACCCCATGAATTCAAGTCATATAGGGCTTGTGTTAAAATAAGGTAAATAAAACCCCAATCTCCTCCTGAATATCCCGAAAAAGTCCGTTGACGCTTCAGTTCGCTCATAGAATCTGTCAATCTCAACTGACAATCATGACGTCACGCTCCCGTTTTTATAGCTTCACATAACTAACTAAAACCAAACTTATTTAAAAAACAAACACTTGAACTTACATCAGCGTGATAAAAACTGCATCTTTCACAAAAAACATCTTTGGAAAACAATTATTTGAGGTGAAATTTATTTATTTAGTTTGCCTCACGTCCCTTTAGATTACATGGAGAGGGCGGGGTTTATGACTTAAACTGGGACCAGCCACTTGGAGGCGATCGAAACGTTTTGGCTTCACTTTTCAAGACTTGTGCGGCACACTTGGTAAATTCGCGGATTACATTCATATCCACTGCGTCAGATTGCATTTACACGCTGTTTTGTGCAGCGTTGAGCCTCATAACCAATCAAACGCATTTCTGTTGAATTTAAGAATGCACTGGCCAATCAGGGGCGCTTAGATTAGTCAGCGCTCAAACTGCACCAATCAGAGGCACTGTTTAGCTGTTGACGAGTGCACTAGAGCTCCACGATTAATCATTAAAAGATCCCGATCTCAGTTCAAACACCTACGCCATCTCATTTCAAAATGACCATTCTCAGTGTCTATTAAACTTTAGGACAAATCTTACCAGAACATCTGTGACAGAGAGCAGACAGTTAGCATGTTTAAATAGGAAACAGCTTCACAAAGAGTCTTTTCAACTGCACAGTATTATTTCTGTCTTATAGTCATTCATGTTATCACAGAAATACTGGAATGAAAGTTTATAGTACGGATATAAACACTGACGTCTATAGTAGCGATCAAAATAGAGCACGTCATCTTTTGAAAGTAATTGGCGCTTCAAATAACGTTTGTGACGATTGCATTGTTTCCTAGTAACTTCGTTCAGAAACGCTGATTCATCCAGTAATGAATCATTCATTCAAACCACTTTTTCATAATTTCAGTATTAAAAATGGTTGTATTAAATAGGCTATATATTCAATACATATATTATATATGAAAATTAGTTAATAATTTGTTCAAATTAATTAAACACGTTTAAATAGGCACACAACAATAAATATTTTGTCACATTGTTTTGTTTAGCTCAGAATCGTGGGAGAATTCTGATCTCTATTTGAAACAAACAAAAAAAAAAAAGAAATTGTGACTCAATTTATCCATAATCGTGCAGCTCTAGAGTGCGCACACTCACGAATTCCCTCATCATAAACAACACAGTGCAGAAACAATTAATTTCATAGCTTCAGTGATTATAATGGGTGTTTATGCATAACTTGTCCTAGACTTGGCTAAGGTCATGGACTGACATGTTTGTCTGTGAGGCCAGAATGTGACTCGCCCAAAACGAAACAAAAACAATTTATATTGTTTTCTATATCGATATTAATAATTATTATTACAACATAAAGAGCAATAATCTGCAATGATGATTTTTGTCATAATATTGCAGCCATATAAGCTCCTGTTTTTGACATGTATAATTAAGATACAATTTTAAACAATTTTTGTTATTGACAACAGTTTAAAATATGAATTAAAGTAATTTTGTAAATGTAATTATTTGACATAATAATATAATATAATACAATATAATATAAATATTTAAATTAATTATGTTTATATAAATACACACCAATTAATGTATATATTTAAGAGAAATATTATATTAATTAAAATATTTTATTTATATATATATATCATAGAAATTATATAAAAATTATAATAAATACATATACTTGTAAATATTTCTTAAATATACATGAATGTGTTTCTATTTATAAATACATAATTACACACAGTACACACACATATATTAGGCAAACTCAAACTTTTACTTTGTATGCGATTAATTGCGATTAATCGTTTGACAGCCCTAAATATAATATAATATAATAATTTTTTTTTTTTTTTTTATAATAATAAAATAAGAAATGTCCTTAAAAATGTACAAAATGCCCCTGGAAATCAATTCCAGGGGGAAAATATTGCCCCTTAATGGAAAGTTCATTTTTGACCATGCTGGTGAACATGATTTTACCAAGTATAGCATGTTCCTGGATTAATATTCCGATCAATCAATCAGAATTGAGGGATACGTTTACAACCAGAATTTGGTGCTTCTACACCCTTGTTATTGATCTATTATTTCCCTCTGATTCTAGGGATAAAGTATAGGTAGGGTTAGGTTTAGGGGTTGAGGATAAAACTAGTGTTTTTGGACAATAATGTTGATCCAGGATCATCAAAAGATGTTGATCCAGCATAGCTGAAATCAATACGGTGCCCTCAGGAATGAAACCACTGCCTGTTTTGATAGAGTATGTTTGTTCTAGAGCTTGCATGTACAGTATCGGGAATGGCACAATCTTGTCAAACAGTTTGGTAGATTGGGAACTGCCTGTCTGGGGTAGTTACTAGGATGTGCTGCATTTCCATAAGCATCCATCAAAACTATGTGTTGCATTTCTTCACATACTGCTCAGGACTGCTTGTGGCAGAAGGTCTTATCATTTTGTCTGGTTAGCAGGGGGCAGCTGATATTACCATGCAGATGAGCACTGGCAGGATGGAGGCAATCTGTTTGCCCTCAGTCAAAGAGGAGTTTCAACACCTGCTTGAGTTTCCTGCTCCTCCTCCCTATCTGCTGTTTGCCGCGTGTCATGTCTGGGGTTCTTCACCGCCCCTTTATAATTGGATCTTGCTCTGTAACTTTCTCCCCCTGCAACCATTATTTTGTAGGAGCTGTGTGAAAAAATGTAAAAAGAATTTACCGCTTGGAAAGTACAAGAGAAAAATGAGATGTTCTCTCAGGCTCTGTATTTCCCGCTCTTCGAGTCTTCCCTCGCGGGGTGTACTGGAGGGATTTGTGTAAAGAGAGCAAGCTCAGTAGTTCTTAAGAAATAAAGAGACAGGCATCTGGTTGTGGTAGAATGATTCCCGTGGGGCTTTAAGGATCATGTAGTGAGTGTCTCTGCTGTCTGGACAGCTTCTTCTGGGACTGTTTATGTCGTTTCAGGTGGGTGGACATCAGCCTCAGCCTTAGATTGGTATGACAACCATATGATGTATACTGCAAACAAAATTGGCAATCGCTTTCTGAATTTGGAAAGTTCAAATCTGATTGGCTGACTTTACACAGCACAGAGTAGCACAGTGCTTTTTCATCAATCTGTCTGGAAACAAAACACACAAACCGATTCAAACAACGCTTTATCAAGCCAAGACTCTATTTTGAACTGGAATGACAAGAATAGAAACTTGACCCCAAAGTTCAATTCTGAATGTATTTCACATAATCTCACCTTAAACAACTAACAAACAGAAGAAGCTGTGGCATTCCGATGGTCTATACTGCATGCATACAAGCTGTGTTATGGACTTGACCTTATACTAGAAGAACATTTCAATATATGATGATGACATTATCTTAAGTCCCAGATGTAATTCAAAAGCCAGTACTTAAAACTGCTGCACAGAATTAAACAGCCCCATACAGTGTTTCTGATTTGCCATAGCTGACCGTGACACAGTTTTGTAGTAACTTCCAATTCCCTGTCCAGCAAAGAGCTTTAAACTCAATCCCATATTGGATTCGAATCACAGAACGCATGCAGAGGCATTTGGTGAAGACACGTAAGCCTTGGTTCTACAGCCATTAATATAACAAAGGCAACGAGCGTACCTACTGAGGCCGCTAGATAAGTCAGGCAGCAATCTATTGATGCTCGGCATTGCAGGGGGAGGATGCATCTGTGGTGATTTTTAAGGTCACGACTGCATCTTTCTGCTGTTCTGTTTATATGAATAAACAAAAACTATATATCAAGCTGTCACGTTCACTATAAAAAGCCACAACAGTTTCCTGCTGTTTCAAGAGCCCCGGCCAATGTCCCAGTTCATCTCTGAATAAGAAAAATTACTTTGACTAGCACACCATGCATGTTTCGAACACCATGCTTATGGTTAGTAACAAGGAATGAAGGCTTGGCTCAGACAGACCCTACATCAATTGAAAATAAAAGTTTAGAACCATATTTGGGTTCCTAAAAGAACCTTTCAGTGAACAGTTCTTAAAAGAAAATTTTTTTCCTAAAATAAAGGCTCTAAAAAAAAAAATCAGACAGACCCTACATCAATTGAAAATAAAAGTTTAGAACCATATTTGGGTTCCTAAAAGAACCTTTCAGTGAACAGTTCTTAAAAGAACATTTTTTTCCTAAAATAAAGGCTCTAAAAGAAAATATTTACAGCGGTGAGGAACATTTGAATAATCTGAAGAACCTTTTTTCACTTTAAAGAACCTTTTTTCGTATGGAAGGGTTCTGTGGATGTTAAAGATTCTTTATGGAAACACCAATGAAGACTCTTAATTGGACATTTCATAATTTTGGACATTTCCCTTACCTGAGCAATTCATTTTAAGTCTTGGATTCTTTACTAACAAGCTGATGAGCTGAGTCAGCTGTGTTATGTTGGTGTGCCTCCAGGAAAATGTAAAACACTGATCGAAAGAACCTTTAGATCAGTCCACCTTTTTCTTCAATGCAGAAGTAAGCCTATGTGTGAGACTTCCAGTTCATTAGCCGCTATAGGAAAATAACAAGAAAAATAACAACTTGAAGTAAATGGTAAAACTGTTTGCACTACAAAACAGTGTGTTCATAATTAAGATAATACATTAAAACAACATGGTAAAACACACCAATTTGCAATATCAAGCAACAAACGAGCTTTTTGTCCAGTTAAAGGAGAAGTCCACTTCCAGAACAACAATTTACAGATAATGTACTCACCCCCTTGTCATCCAAGATGTTCGTGTCTTTCTTTCCTCAGTCGTGAAGAAATTGTGTTTTTTGAGGAAAACAATGGACTGCTGTGGTGCCCCGAGTTTGAACTTCCAAAATGCGGTTTAAATGCGGCTTCAAACGATCCCAAATGGGGTTGTAAACGATCCCAGCTGAGGAAGAAGGGTCTTATCTAGCGAAACAATCTGTTATTTTCATTAAAAAAAATACAATACTTTTTAGTCTCAAATGCTCTTCTTGTCTTGCTCTCCCTGAACTCTGTGTATTCTGACTCAAGACTGTTAGGGTATGTCGAAAAACTCTGACCGTATTTTCTGCCTCAACTTCAAAAATCATTTCAAAATCATCCTACATCGCTGCTGTAGTATTCCTAGAGAATAACCGATCCAGGTACTGAACTATCAAAACCACATTTTAACTATCACAAAAAGCCAACTCCATTGTTAAGGAAATTGCTCTTACCTGATGGATAGAGTGCGTGGTCAGCAATTCAGTAATCCCTGACGATGTCCTAACCAGATCAGTCAGGTCCAGTCAACTTAGAGCTTGATAGAAGTTTCTTTCAGGTTCGGATAATAGGTTATAAAAAATAAATCACTCTGAGTCTTATTTTAAGAGAGGTTTAAACAAATCACCATTTGAAATGGTTTCGGTTTATTAATATATACAGTAACCCATAAGCAATAAATTCAAAATAACAGCGAGAAGGTCCTCACCCGAGTTGTGGCAAGGAGGAAGATCAAAAACTGACATTATATAGTCTTGCATAAACATCATAAAGTCTCCTCCTTTTACTTCCATATAAGTCAAGCATTTGGTAAATACATACACACACACATATCACTCTCTGTGAGGAGGGCCCCCAGTAGAACTACAGTATCTTCTGCATAAGCAAGCAAGCCTATTCCTATTTTGGTTCACTCATTATAACACCTACAGTAGATTAAGCAAAACACATACCCTTATATGGCTTTATCACACGTTCTGAGCCAAAAAGCAACACTTCTATATAGTAAAGTGTAAAATTAAATTAAATAAAAGCAATCAACCTGTTTTAGGAAATGCATCCCCCAGACAATACAACTAATCCCCCAGAAAACAGCAACACTTGGTTTGAGCTATTATCACCTCTGTCAAGATACACACATACATTGCTTTTTAATAACCATTAGAGGTGAGAGCAATGGCTTGAAGTTTTAATATTTCCAATATTTCTTAATATTTAATTCAAGATAAAAATAATTCAAAGCAATCAATTCTCTCAGCAGTTTCATTATTCTCTTATTTATCTCTTCTTTCTCTTGAACAGACTTGAAAATTATGTTGACATTAGTGGAAGTGCATTGGCATGGTTCAAATCGTACTTATCTGACCGCCATCAATTCATGGCAGTAAATGAAGAGGTCTCATATCGATCACAAGTGCAGTATGGAGTACTGCAAGGCTCAGTACCAGGGCCGATACTTTTTACGCTTTACCCTTTGGAGATATCATCAGGAAATATGGTGTTAGCTTTCACTGTTATGCTGATGATACTCAGCTCTATATTTCTTCGCGGCCCGGCGGAACATACCAATTGCAAAACTAACGGATTGTGTAGTTGAGATAAAAAACTGGATGACAAGTAATTTCTTACTGCTAAATTCTGAAAAAACAGAGGTGTTAATTATTGGACCTAAAACCTCCGCGTGTAATAACCTAAAACACTGTCTAATACTTGATGGCTGTTCTGTCAATTCTTCATCATCAGTTAGGAACCTAGGTGTGCTATTTGATGACAGTCTTTCCTTCGAAAACCACATCTCTAGTATTTGCAAAACTGCATTTTCCATCTCAAAAATATATCTAAATTACGACCTATGCTCTCAATGTCAAATGCTGAAACATTAATTCATGCGTTTATGACCTCAAGGTTAGATTATTTTAATGCTTTACTGGGCGGTTGTTCTGCCTGCTTATTTAACAAACTCCAGCTGGTCCAAAATGCAGCAGCTAGAGTTCTTACTAGAACTAGAAAGTATGACCATATTAGCCCGGTTCTGTCAACACTGCACTGGCTTCCTATTAAACATCGTATAGATTTTAAAATCTTGCTAATTACTTATAAAGCCCTAAATGGTTTAGTTTCTCAGTACCTGAGCGAGCTCTTATCACATTATAGTCCCTCACGTCCGCTGCGTTCTCAAAACTCTGCCAATTTGATAATACCTAGAATTTCAAAATCAACCGCGGCCAAACTTTGGAACAATCTACCCAACACTGTTCGGGATGCAGACACGCTCTAGATTTAAATCTAGATTAAAGACCCATCTCTTTAACCTTGCTTACACATAACACATCAACATATTCCTATAATTCAAATCCGGTAAAGGATTGTTAGGCTGCATTAATTAGGTCAACCGGAACCAGGAACACTTCCCATAATACCCGATGTACTCAGTACATCGTAAGAAGAATCGCATCTACACTAATATTAGTCTGTTTCTTTCTTATTCCGAGGTCACCTTAACCACCAGATCCAGTCTGTATCCAGATCAGATGGTCACTGCAGTCCCCCAGATCCAGTCCGTACCCACCCCAGACGGTGGATCAGCACCTAGAAATGACCTCTACAGCCCTGAATGTCAGCGGAGATCAGATGAGCCCCAGAGACGGATCCCCAATGAAGACCTCATCACCTAGACAGCCATCGGCACAAGACCACGGAAAACAGATGAGTTCTCTGCATCTGGCTAGAGGAAAACTGGCCCCCCGACTGAGCCTGGTTTCTCCCAAGGTTTTTTTCTCCATTTGTCACCAATCGAGTTTTGGTTCCTTGCCGCCGTTGCCTCTGGCTTGCTTAGTTGGGGACACTTTATCTTCACACGATATTGTATTCTATTTGAACTGAACTAAAATAGATTATGACATCACTGAATCCATTGATGAACTGCCTTTACCTGAAAATTGAGTGTTTACTGTTGCCCTTTTGCATTATTGATGCACTATTTCCTATTTAATACTGTACAGCCGCTTTGTCACAATTCTGTATTGTTAAAGGTGGTATATAAATAAAGGCGACTTGACTTGACTTCTTGTTTGCTAACCAATCGAATCATTCCCCTTAGTTTAAAAAGAATCCTCTGGTGCTCCTCTGGTTCTCCCTCGTTTTTGCCTCTGATGCTTCCTCCTTTCTTCTTTTTTATTCTGCTTGAACTGGCGCGAAGTTTGTTTCTGTAATTCTTGAATAAAGAGGTCATCCATGTAAATTTAAAGTTTTCCTGGCTCATTGTTAATATTCCCCATACAGGATCGTTCAGGAAATGACACATTAACATTGCCAGATGATACTACACTGCAGTAGTTCCAACCAGTCTCTGCAAAGTGAAAATGCAAAGAAGATCAAACACCCTTAACAAAAAAGTTAAAACAGCAATATAGGACGATTTTGAAGTTGAGGGAAAACATGAGATGGAAATTTTTCTACATACCCTAACTGTCATGAACCGGAAAAAAAGAGGGAGGTCGGGAAAAGCAAGACAAGACGAGCATTTGACATTAAAAAGTATATAAATTGTATTATTTTTATGAAAACAACCGATCGCTTCACTAGATAAGACCCTTCTACCTTGGCTGGGGTCGTTTACAACCGCATTTTGAATCGTTTGAAGCCGCATTTAAACTGCATTTTGGAAGTTCAAACTCGGGGCACCATAGCAGTCCATTATATTGAGAAAAATCCTGAAATGTTTTCCTCAAAAAACAATTTCTTTACGACTGAAGAAAGAAATACATGAACATCTTGGATGACAAGGGGGTGAGTACATTATCTGTAAATTGTTGTTCTGGAAGTGGACTTCTCCTTTAAAAGTAGCTGGACACGGATGAGACCGGAAGCCAGACCCATTAAATTTACAAATGGCCGTGCCCACACTTACAGGTGAAAAAAAAAAAAAAAAAAAAAAAGTGGATAAAGAAGCTTTTGTGCAATGGGCAGTTTATATGAATGTTAAAGAGCAGGTCATATGGGTTTTTGATAAATATCTCTTTTGCATTTTGCGATCCTTCAATGTAAACAGTCTGCAAAGTTGTTAATTCAAAAGGGGCATAATACCTCAAGATATTGTCTGACAAAATAGAGACACTTTAATCATTATATTTTTAATCTTCTGCCTGTTACTGATCTACATCACCAGTTAACACATTTGCATAATCCCCGCCTGCCTGCAAAATACGAACAGTCTGACCTGGCCACATACACTTCCACTACTTAGTGTGTTTACATCATGTCGAGATGTTCCAGGATACCACAGCAATACAATTCGAAACTTTTGTTGTGCTCGTCATTTTACATAGGACTGCTTCTCTAATCTTGGCTTTTATCTTCTTTGGCTTCTGATCTTCTTTGTTTGGACTAACAAGCATCTCCAAACCACAATCTGCAAGTACAATTGATACGTTATGTGTACATTCTCAATTGAGTGCGCAAAATTTTGTGCTAATATGTGATGTATGGTACTATGTATACTGATGTATATTACTTGCTGAAATTACGAACCCACTATTTTCTAAGAATGTGTCGATTAATGTAGACTGTCGCTGTTCTAATTACTTTGTTTAATAATACAGAATGTAGTGTAGCGCACAGACTTATTCACCATTATTGTTTTGTTAAGTGTTTACAGTTTAGCAGCTAAACTTTAGCTGTGGGCACTATTCGCTTGCATAAGTGTTAAACTAATTATTTTAATATTTATTAAAATGTTATTATTTTAAGAACGGATTGGAGCACTATATTGTTTTATGTAAAGTTGCATGCTAGGGTTGCCAGGTTGTCACAACAAAACCCGCCCAATTGCTATGCAAATCTAGCCCAATCGCGTTTTGAGGGGCTTCTCCTGTTAAAAGTCGCATTCCGGGGGGGGGGGGGGGGGGAATACACGCTTTTTGTCCAAAATAACAATTGGAGCACTATATTATTGTTTTATGTAAAGGTGCATGCTTGAGTTGCCAGGTTGTCATAACAAAACCTGCCCAATTGTGTTTCGAGGGGCTTTCCCTGTTAAAAATCGCATTCCGGGGTATAAAATACAAATACACGGGGGGCGTAACAGTAAAAAGTTTTTGTGATGCAATGATTTCATGGATAAGCTGGCACAGCAGGTCAGTTCTGCTTTGTAGCAGTGTTTAGATACTCAACACAGTGAAAGCAGGAGCATTAAAGCATGCTGAAAATGACTCATTTAAAGGTAACAGTGTTATTTTAGGATGATGTCATTCTTTTTTCTCAAGAACAAGTCAGTAAAATGTACAAAATCAACATATAGAGGATAAATTTTGTCCAACATAACAATTGGAGCACTATAATATTGTTTTATGTAAAGGGGTATGCTACGGTTGCCAGGTTGTCACAACAAAAACCCACCCAATTGCTACTCAAAACTAGCCCAAATGCATTTCGAGGGGGGTCCCCCGTTAAAAATCACGTTCCGGGGTGTAAAATACACACTTTTGGTCGAGGTCACCCGGTAAATTTTCATTCCAGGGACTAAATATGACGTTATTGGTGTCACGTCAACCCTTGGCATAAAAACCAACTGTTGGCAACACAGATGGTAGTGCTCGCTAACTTGCTCAAGTATTCCTCTCTGTGCCATAATATTATTTATTATGTAAATTATAGACTTTGCACTTCAGTCGCATTCTAACGGTGACACAGTGAGGAGGGCACGCTGATGTTTGGTTTTGATTTTATTTTGAAGAAGTACCAACTGCGCTGTCAAGTTAGCAATGCTAGAAGCCTGGAACTGATATGTTTTGTGTTTGTGTTTGTGTGCGCCAGCGCGATTACTTCAACTTTCCTCATACCAGCAAAATTAAACTCAAACTTAAACAAAAAACAAATAGAATGTCGCTTTCTGCCATTCGAGTTTCCTTTCTGTCACAAAACTGAACTGAAGCTCAGCAAATATAGGCTACGTTACTCACTAGACAAGATGCATTTATTATTTAGATGCGGCATGGACGCACCTGGAAAAACTGAGCGCGTCACAACCGCGTCACTTCCGTGAGCGTAGCTGGCGCGCGCCTACGTTTGAAATAACGAACTTGAACGCGCAAAAGACATGATATGTGAAAGGCTCCGTCACGTGAACACTAAACAGCGCTGTGAGATCCAGTGTGAAACACTTGAATTCAGCGATGAACACAAATGACTGTTTCTTGATTTGAAACAATATAACTCATTAGAACATGCAGAAATAAATACTGAAGAAATTAAAAAAAATTAATGACCTGGTTTCTACAACTTTTACTTTGGAGCAAAAATCTGACTTTAAACTTGAAAGAAATAGAGATTTGACATTTATTGTGATAATTATCGATATCGACTGATATGAAAAAAATTATTGTGATAATTTTTTTGCCCATATCGCCCAGCCCTAGTTTAAAATAAATAAAAAGAAACCTAGCATAGTAGATTTTTTTTGGTTTTGTTTTTTGCTGTTGTACCGAAATCATATTGAACCGGACCCTCGAACCGAGGTACATACTGAACCGTGACATCTGTGTACCGTTACACCCCTAGTATAAACGTATATTCTGGGAAAATGATGTTTTCTGACCTTAGATGCATTTAAACCTGTTGTAGGGGACTCCAACACAATATTAGGATACTTTAAAAAACCATATGACCTGCTCTTCATGGAACCATCAATGCTAATAAAGAACCTTCAGAGCGTCAATGCCAATAAAGAAATTTTGAGAATGTTTAGAGTGTAGTAGCAAAAATGTCATAGTCTATTAGCAATATGGCATGTACAGCTGAAGTAATTTACTCAGAAATAACTGCCAGGTTGACTAGGGATGAAAATGACCACTTTTGACCTTAAAAAAAATATCAGTCATAATATATGAAGAGTTCAGATGCAAAACCAGATGAAAGCCATCTCGGTCAAAAATGAGATAATGATACTGAGTAAATGCTCTTGACACATATTATACGTCCATCAAATACTTTTTCTTCAAACTCGCTAAAATACCAGCCTCAGCCCAATCAGAAGTACCGGTACTTACATAGAAACCTATACATCTGAGCCTGATAAAAATGCATTTTTTAAAGAAAGATGTCAGATGGATTTATCTGGTTTTGCATCTGAACTCTTCATATAGTCAGCTCAAACTCAAAATTCTTCCACATCCACCTGAAATGAACCAACAGAATGTTGTTATAGTTGCCAGTATCTTGGAAATGCCATCCAGTTACACTTATCACTGAAGCTGGTGTTAATCAAGTTGAATGTCTGACTTTGAACACCATTTTTCTGTTATTTTCTAGTCTGAGAAATCCAAGTTCCGCACTGTCTGGAATATACGGCAAATGTCAACCACATACCTTCTCTGCCAGCTGAGATGAAAGGGAATAGCTTTCTCAAGGTGTTTTATGGACCTCCTTGGATAGTAATCCTTCTCTGATGGATAATGGAGGATAATGTTTTTAGGAGCTTATGGAGCAGATCTTGCAGCTACACTCTAGAAATAAGAACAGGAAGAGAGAACATTTAGTTTCCCCAGTGAAAAGCAACATATTATGGCATTGGATTGAAGGGGGTCTGAGCACAGTAGCTGAAAGTATGGCTCTCCTCCTCTGCCTCGCTAAATATCTAACCCCCCTTTGTGAAGAATGGAGTCAAGGATTCAATTGTGAAGGTAACCTTCATGAATCTCCACGAAGCTAAGGCTGATCTGATGAGGGATTGTGGCTCGGTGCCGTGTGAGGTGTGGAGTGGGGAATAAAGCATTAGCAGGGGGCATAATAGTAAAGAGGTTTTGTGATGCAATGATATCATGGATAAGCTGGCACAGCAGGTCAGTTCTGCTTTGTAGCAGCGTTTAGATACTCAACACAGTGAAAACGTGATCATTAAAGCATGCTGAAAATGACTCATTTAAAAGTAGTAGTGTTATCTGTGACCCTGGACCACAAAACCAGTCTTAAGTAGCACAGGTATATTTGTAGCAATAGCCAAAAATACATTGTAAGGGTCAAAATTATCGATCAGCAGGATATTAAGTAAAGATAGTGTTCCATGAAGATATTTTGTACATTTTCTACCGTAATTAGTTCAAAACTGATTTTTTTTTATAAGTAATATGCATTGCTAAGAACTTCACTTGAGGCGATTTTCTCAATATTTAATTTTTTTTCCATCCTCAGATTCCAGAATATCAAATGGTTGTATCTCGGACAAATATTGTCCTATCCTAACATACATACATAATGATGTATAAATCCCAATTTTAAAAAAAAATGTATGACTGGTTTTGTGGTCCAGGGTCACAAATAAGTAAACCCTATATGCCATCTAAGAAAAGTCTGCAAAAAATGTCAATAGGTAGTCATTTTCTGTAATGATTTTTTTTTTTTTTTTTTACAGGTATTTTACATTTATTTATTTAGATGTATTTTTCAGACACTTATTTATTTATTTTATTTATTTATTTATTTTTAGAGTGTACGCATGCTTTTTTTAAACGTACTATGGTTAAGAATCTAAGTCTGGATATGGATTTTTACAGTTAACAAATTACATACTGGGATTAAAAAAAGAAATGCCATAGTGAGACTCTTTTATCAATTTAATATAATGGATAAAGAAAGAGAGAGAAAAGACATGGCAAATTTATTTGATCTGAATGGGATTAATAAGTCATTTGCAGTCTTTGTTTTTGAATTTAATTATCATCAAAGCTCTGAAAAAAATTAAATATATTTAACTAAATTCCTTTATTAAAAATACAATAAAACCAGCTTAATTCTATGAACCTCAATAGATTTGTTAACATCCAAATGTTGATATATATCTTAGCATTAAGCTCTGAAAAAATTAAATGCTTAACCAAATTCATTTATTAAAAATGCAATAAAAGCAGTTTATTAATTCCATAAACCTCCACATCCATCTATCCATTTCAATCAGTGTTTATCTATCAAATGTGAAAAGCGTGTGTGTGCTGGAGCTACACTTTTTGTATGAATACCTATGAATATTTATGAGATCCTGTTGATTATTTAAATGGCTGAGGCAACATATAGCAGAAGGAGACCATCTGATAATGTGACACGGTGGAAAGGAGGTTCATGTGACGGGCACACTCATTATTAGTCCAAAGCTAGTAAAGAATGTGTGTGATGGGGCCTTGACATGCCCAATCTGTCAGGCATGGCTTAGCCTGCCTCTCTGACACTTGCCTAAAGTGTTTACAGAACAGATCCGTTTGCTATTCTCCTTGGAAAAAATGCCTGATTAATCCAGTGATCGGCTCCAGACTCCAGCACAACGCTAGTAAATAAACACACACAAGCTCAGGCACACACAAAGTCATCCTCAACTGCAAATGCGACCGAACCACCAACTATTAGCTTTCACCTTGGACAAGACATATCCACTAATGAGTTCCATGGACAGCTTTCTTTTTTTGACCTGCTGATTTTCTTTTTTCCTGTTTTTGCAAACATCATTCAGTGGTTTATAAACCAGTAGTTGATTCCGTTTTCATCTTCCATGCAAGGATAAAGAGTCAAGAACTCTATTTATGCACGCTATTCTGCTTTATGCTAAGCCAGTGTGCGGCAGTTTCACAGATGGATTTATCTGGATCAAAACAGGGCCATCTACGAGTACTTGAGCACACAGTTTTAAATGTACAAGATACTAGCAAATAGAGTCCAAAAAAAGCATGCTAAGCCTACTCAAACGAAGCAGTACATTATACACCCACAATCCAATGCAGTCCAGATAAAGGAAGGATCTATCTGTCTCTCTGGAAATGTTTGTATATCTACCTAGCTGTCTGTCTCTCCATCTTCCTGTCTGTCTGTATGTATGTTTGTCCATGTGGAAATATATATTTACCTGTCTGTCTGTTTATATAGAAATTTCTGTATATCTGCCTGCCTGCCTGTATATCTATTGTTCTGTCGTTTTGTCATTCTATCTATTGTACTGCCGTTCCATCTATCTATCTATCTATCTATCTATCTATCTATCTATCTATCTGTCTGTCTATCTATCTATAAATGTCTGTGTATCTACCTGTCTATCTATCCATCTATCTCTTAATTTTCATCTATCTATCTATCTATCTATCTATCTATCTCTTAATTTTCACTTATCTATCATCTGTCTGCCTCTTAATTTTCGTCTAACTACATCTCTTAATTATAGATAATCTATCTATAAATGTCTGTGTATCTGTCTCTCTCTATAAATGTCTGTGTATCTATCTATCTATCTATCTATCTATCTATCTGTCTGTCTGTCTAGAAATGTATCTACCTGTCTCTCTCCATTTTCCTCTGTCTATCTATCTATCTATCTATCTATCTATCTATCTATCTATCTATCTATCTATCTGTCTGTCTGTCTGTCTAGAAATGTGTATCTACCTGTCTCTCTCCATTTTCCTGTCTATCTATCTATCTATCTATCTATCTATCGATCTATAAATGTCTGTGTATCTGTCTCTCTCTATAAATGTCTGTGTATCTATCTATCTATCTATCTATCTGTCTGTCTATCTGTCTAGAAATGTATCTACCTGTCTCTCTCCATTTTCCTCTGTCTATCTATCTATCTATCTATCTGTCTATCTATCTATCTATCTATCTATCTGTCTGTCTGTCTGTCTGTCTAGAAATGTGTATCTACCTGTCTCTCTCCATTTTCCTGTCTATCTATCTATCTATTTATCTATCTATCTCTTAATTGTTGTCTATCTATCTATCTATCTATCTATCTATCTATCGATCTATAAATGTCTGTGTATCTATCTGTCTGTCTGTCTGTCTAGAAATATGTGAATCTAACTGTCTCTCTCCATTTTCTTCTGTCTATCTATCTATCTATCTATCTATCTATCTGTCTATCTCTCTATGTCTCTTAATTGTTCTCTATCTATCTATCTATAAATTTCTGTGTATCTGTCTCTCTATATAAATGTCTGTGTATCTATCTATCTATCTATCTATCTATCTATCTATCTATCTGTCTGTCTGTCTGTCTAGAAATGTATCTACCTGTCTCTCTCCATTTTCCTCTGTCTATCTATCTATCTATCTATCTATCTATCTATCTATCTATCTGTCTGTCTGTCTGTGTCTGTCTAGAAATGTGTATCTACCTGTCTCTCTCCATTTTCCTGTCTATCTATCTATCTATCTGTCTCTTAATTGTCGTCTATCTATCTATCTATCTATCTATAAATGTCTGTGTATCTATCTCTCTCTCTATAAATGTCTGTGTATCTATCTATCTATCTATAAATGCCTGTGTATCTATCTCTCTCTCTATAAATGTCTGTATATCTATCTATCTATCTATCTATCTGTCTGTCTGTCTAGAAATATGTGTATATACCCGTCTCTCTCCATTTTCCTCTGTCTATGTATCTATCTATTAATGAGCCGTCTTTCATTTCAGGGTGTAAACATAACACAGTCCTTGACGCATATTAATGACAACAATGTAGCCGACCTCTTAGTTCACACCTTCCTGAATATATGTGAAATTTCATTCAAAGGTGAGGGAACATGACCACTGTACAAAATGAGCAGGAATCAGAGCATGTAGGTTATCTCAGGATGACACAGTCTGGCACCCATAGAATGGCAGAGCTCTCAGCACCAGTCCTCACTCGCTCACCTCTGGAGGAAAAACAAAAGACCTCCCGCTAATGAGCAGCACAGGTGACAGGAGAGACAGAGCGAGTCAGAAATAGAGACAGACTGCGTATGTGTACTGTCACGTATGTGTGAATGAGAGAGCGGGCAGGAAGCACACACAGCCACCTGCCACTCGATACTGCGGTTGAAGCCGTAATGAAGCATACAAGCTGTCGTGCTCTTGTAGCCTGATAAATACACTGACTGAACAGCACTGACAGTCCCAGCCTTCCCATGAACCCTCTCAGCCTGGACATAGCCACCAAATAGTACCAGGGAGTGTCTGAATGGTGTGTAAAAATCACTGCACAAAATTAAAATAATAGATAATACTGAAGGATAGTAAGACCCATTTTAGTGGTAAATGACTTAAGTAAATGATTCAGTGACTCACTCATAACACACAAAAAATACTCCTTGTCACCTACCGGCATAATGTTGTCTGCAAAAAGACCCAAAGAATGAAACATTGAACAAATCTATAGTTTTTTTTTTTAGAATCTTTTAAAATGATTTAAGATTTCATTAATTGCAGCTTAGCATTTCTCTATGCTGATTGGAAAACCCTTAAAATCTGTCATTTATGCCCAGTAGTGGAAAAACTTTGGTGTAAGTGTCTAACAGTATTTGAAAATGTTAAAACTCTGCTGTCACTGGAGTTAAAGGTGCTTGAAGATATAGCCAGCCGTACTATTTTAGCATGCATAATTCTGTATTTTGCAGATTATCCTCTGTAAATATTGTAAAAGTTCTCTTCTTGGTTAATTATTTCTGAGAAGTAATTTTAGTAGCCGTTCTGAAGCAGCTTTAAGTATCAACAGATTTGAAAACATATTTTTGCTCTTGATAAGTGACATCTGTGCTTGTGAAAAGCACCAATCACTACTAAAACACAAGCACAGAATTTTACTGTTTTTTCAGCACTTTAAGCCATTAGAGACAGAAAACCATTCATTATTTCTCCTGTTGCACCGTGTATATTATCACCTCCAAATGTCTCAGATATCCGGATTTATTCCTGCAGGAGGTCCAACTATGCTGACTCTACTGTATGCTTTCTGGCTTTCGGTGGGTTATGTTTATGTGTGCCTAAGTGCATATGTGTGTATCGCTCCAACGCGATGTGTTTTTTGGCAGAGTGAGGTGCGAAACAGCTGCCGTCTCACCTGCTGAGAGACTCTGGCACTCATTCGCAAACTTGTGAAACCAAGCAGAAAAGAAAAAAAATGCATGCCCTTGTGTGACGGTAAAACACACGACAGGGGAGCACAGACAGGATATCAGTGGTTGTTCTTTATCATACAGACATAAATAACCGTCCATGTGACCAAGCACTTCAGGGAGCCCCGCTTCTGATTTCCACCTGACTGATGCTAGTTGCATTCAACAAATATTCACCATTATCCATCCTCTTTCTGTATTGTGCTTTTATTGATAGCAGGCCAGAGTTGAGAACCCCTGCATTACAGTTTTAAAAACCAAATCAACATATTAAAATGATTTCTGAAGGATCATGTGACACTGAAAATTGGAGTATTGGCTGCTGAAAATTCAGCTTTGCTATCACAGAAATAAATTACATTAAAATAAATAAATACATTTTAAATGGCAATATTTCAAATATTATTGGGGGTTCAAGTGTGTAGTGCTGAAACCCTATTGTAACTGTTAGAATGGCAAAGGATCAGCAATCTTCATGTAAAACTGATCAGGCAGACCAAACCGTAAGTCGTAGAGACTTGAAACTTGGAGGGATGGTAGTACTCCCACCGTCTACAACGTCACCAAGGCTCACCCTAATTGGCCTGACGGGGGCGCTACAGCACTCAAAAGTACGAAATTGGTCATAATTTCACATAACGTCACAACCTCAAGTGTCTCATGCCATTAGAATCCTTGGCTCACGCCGGACAAAACGCATGCCTTGGATTCATCCGTCACCCTGGTGAAATTTGCATTTAAAAAAAAAAAACTACTTTTGCAAACTAGTCCAAGGTTTTTCGCCTGACTGGAACCAAACCAGTGCAGGAAGATTTTCTGGAGAGTGAATATCAATACCACAAAACTCAAAAAAAAAAGCTGAACTTTTGACTCTCTGTCACAAAGGGACATCAAAACATTCGAAAGGGACAGGGCCACCTTTACTAAAATAGCTATAACTTTTGAATGGAATGAGATATCTTTACCAAACTCACAAAGTGTTTATAAGAGCTGAATCTGAGGTCACATTAAAAAAAAGTGGGGCTTGGCCAGTTGGTGGTGCTATAAGAGGGAAAAATCATAAATACGGCCATAAATTTGCAACCGCTTGCCTGGTCGATGTGAAAATTGGTATGCACGGTCATGGTCCAAAGTGTCACAAGCGCCTATAAGGACATTTGCGTATTTAAAAAAAAAAACATGTCCGCCATAGGCCGATGAACTTTGAGCACCTATTAGATAAAGTTGGCGGAGGTCGTTTGGAATAAAACTCTGTGGGCCTGTTTGACTCACAGCCCTAAAGGTCTGTAAAAAATTTTAAAGAAATCGGTCATTTGGGGGTGATATTATATTTTTCAAAGGGCGTAAAGATTGTATATTGCACTTTTTTTCACACGTACGCACAATATTCATATAATACGATAGACCTCCTTATTCTGAACAACTTTGCCTCTAGAACCACTGCTGTTAATCAAACCATTAGTCAAATGTTTGCAAAGATGTGAAAAACCTACTTTTGCGAACTAGTCCTAGGTTTTTTGCTCAAACTGGAAAAAACACTGCAGTACAATTCTCTGGACTCTCTAGGTCAAAAATTATCAAAAAAGATTGAAGTTTTCCCTTTGGGAAGCTATAACGGGGACGTTTAGAAAAGGGGCCTGTCTACATGTACCCAAAAGCCTATAACGCCTAAAAGAAAACTCAAAGCTTTATGAAACCTGGTGAGCACATGCGACAGGGGATTCTAAAAAAGCATGCAAAGTTTTAGGGTGATCAGACCACAGCTGTTGCTGTAAGTCATAAACATTAAAAAACACCATATTTCCATGGCAAATGACCTTGTTTGCCAAAAATGCTTTTTAAAAAAATCGATTTAAGTGGTTACAGACTTGCTAAATAATATGTAATATCTTTTTTTTATGTGCTTAAATGCCTTTAAGTGCTTATGCCCGGGTAATCGCTGCTTGCAGCTTTATTTATTTATTGCGATCAAATAAATGCTGCCTTGGTGAACAATATAGCATAAAATAATCTTACTGACCCCCGATTTCTGGACGGTAGTTTACCTATAAGACTTATATATGAAATATGTTAATGTGTTAATATGCGCATATTTTTATGAGCATACACCAAACATAAATATATTTAAATATGACAGTAAACAATTTTATACTGTATCATATAACATCATATGATATTTATCTATACCATGAATGAGGTGTTTTTGCTGCTTGGGCTCTAATCTTTTCGCTTTTCAAAACTATTCTGGTTGGACTCCATAGGGAGGTTTTCATTGTAAATGTCTACATCTACATTCTGGTTGAACTCTTTCAAAAAAACAAAGTAATTGTATTTATACTGCACATATTGTTATAATCCGTTTGAAATGTAATACAGTGTACTTAAGAATTACATGCAGCTCTCTGAATGTATAATGTGGACCGTACAAAAACAGTATTCATTACAATGATTGCTTGTAAAGCTTTTTTTTGTTTCAAGCCCAAGCCTATTGAGTTTAAGATGACATGTCATAAACGCTGCACGCCGGTTGTGCAATTATGGGATTTTGTAATATGGCATCCCATGGGGATTAAAGAAAATGTAAGATACGGACGAACAGCCAGAGAGCAGAGAAAGCTTGAGTGCACGTGTCGAGCGAGGAATTTTACGGCCCACTTTTAAATCACAAAACGGGAGCGCTGGGAAGAATCGTTCACATACACCCAAGTACACATTTCACAACCCCTATTCTCCTTCAGTCTCCATTCCAGGTGCTGACGAATGACCAAGGCAGTTGCTGAAGCAGAGAGTGCCCTGCTTTTCTGCACACCAGATAACTCTACCTAAAACTGGGTGCCGTGCCCAGGACATTTAGCTGCCAAAGCACTGATTAGCTCTCTCAGCTGTTCAAATGAATGGACAGGTGCACTCTAGACATTAGGGCACTTCAAGGTTTACGGTCAGCGCTCAGTGAGTGAACAAGCACAAGTCAAGGGAAATATACAGGGATTGACAAAACAATGCGAACACCTGGGAAAAACAGTCAGTATTTCTTTATTAAGGTTTCTTCTAACCTACTTAGAATTCATAGACATTCAAACTGAAGATGAGACTCTGCTTCTCACTCTTCTCTCCAAAATTGTGGATGTTCACATTATTTTGTCCAACCACTGTCTATGTGCACTGCAATGTCTGTAAGAACAGAACTGGAGATTCAGTCTTTGCTGGTGTTCTGACACTCAGAGCTATGACTCAGCAATGCTTCATATTGTGTCTGCTCACCTAATGCATCATTACTGACAATTTTATGTGAAAGCTGCCTCTACATATTATCATGAACTTGTGACCTTTAGTATTTGTAAACAGAAAGGTTGAAATTGGCCTATAATGCAAAACAGGATTTACTAAGAGCGGGTATAGATATTTAATCTTTTAAGTCAACATGAAGAGCATTTGCTTTGCATTTACCCTCTACATATAATGTGATGGAGTGAAACAAAGTGAAAAAAATTATGTGTTATTGATTTATTTATTTTTCTTATTAGATTGTGAAAATTATTTATCAAAAGGATTTTATGCTTACCATAGCTGCATTTATTTGATCACAAATACAGTAAAATATTTTTTTACAGTGTATTTTAAAAGGCAGCTACACTACAAAAAAGTAAAAAACTCAAAAGTCAAAAAAAAAGTCAAACGTTTTTGAACAGTAAGATTTTTAATGTTTTTTTTAAACCAAGCCTGTATTTATTTGATCCAGTGTACAGCAAAAACTGTAAAAAATGAAATATTTTGACTATTTAAATAACTGTTTTCTTTTTTAATATATTTTAAAATGCAATTTATTCCTGTAATCAAAGTTACATTTTCATCATCATTGCTCCTATCTTCAGTGTCACATGATCCTTCAGAAATCATTCTAATATGCTGATTTGCTGTTCAAAAAATATTATTATTATTATTATTATTATCAATATTTAAAACAGCTGAGTACATTTTTTCAGGATTTTTTGATGAATGAATGAATTGAAAGATCTGAAGATCAGCATTTATCTAAAATAAAAAAAAAATAAAAAAAACTTTTGTAACATTATCAAAAGCTTGGAGTATAATTTTTTGTTTTGTTTTTTTGTTTTTTTTTGTTTTTGGAGAAGAAATTATGTAAAATAATACTTTAATTTAGCAAGGAGGCTTTAAATTGATCAAAAGTGATGAAAAAGATATTTATAATATTTATTCATCAAACAAAAATTACTTATGAAGGATCATGTGACTGGAGTAATGATGCTAAAACTGCAGCTTTGAAATCACAGGAATAAATTACATTTTAAGTTATTTCAAATAGTAAAAATATTTCACAATTGTACTGTTTTTGCTGTACTTTGGATCAAATAAATGTAGGCTTGGTGAGCACAAGAGACTTCTTTAAAAAACATTAAAAATCTTACTGTTCAAAAACTTTTGACTGGTAGTGCAACTAGATTTTGGATCAGTGCTAATAACTGGACACATCAGCTGGTTCTAGCATTGGCAGGTTGTCTTCCAGGAGATGAAAACATTTATTTAAAGGTGACAGGGTTGAGGTGACAGGATTATCGGAGATAGCTGCACTAAACAGCTTTCTTGGTCTCGGAGACAATCTGCCAATCACAAAGGGATTTTTAAGGCTCATGATACAGACAAGTGCTCATGTTCTTTATGTACTGCAGCTCGAAATTTAGCTTTAATGTACTTTAGGGATGTAACAATATTATCAATACTGTGGTATCGTGATAGCAAAACTGTCTTGTTTATTATCGTGGTCCCTTATTATCGTAATCCCTTTATCAAGTCTGTTTTCGCGGCATGTTTTTTTGAACCCTTTCCAACGATGACTGTATGATTTTGAGATCCATCTTTTCAGACTGAGGACAACTGAAGGACTCATATGCAACTATTACATAAGGTTCAGTCGCTCACTGATGTTTCAGAAAGAAACATGATGCATTAAGAGCCGGGGGTGAAAACTTTTGAACAGAATGAACATTTTTCTTATTTTGTCTAAATATCATGCTTTTTTTCATGTAGTACTGCCCTTCAGAAGCTACAGAAGATACTTACATGTTTCCCAGAAGACAAAATAAGTCAAATTTACCCTCATCTTTAAATTCAAAAAGTTTTCACCCCCGGCTCTTAATGCATCATGTTTCCTTCTGAAGCATCAATAAGCATTTGAGCCTTCTGTAATAGTTGCAAATGAGTCCCTCAGTTGTCCTCAATGTGAAAAGATGGATCTTACTATCACACAGTCATTGTTGGAAAGGGTTCAATTACATAAAAATGCTGAAAAACTACAAAATCTCTGGGACTTGAAGAATTTTTCTGAAGAAGTTTAACTGTTCAGGTCAAACAAGGGACTCATGAACAACTATCACTAAACAAAACAAAACAAAAAAAAAAAAAAGTGGATCATCCAGGTAACAACACAGTAATAAGAATCAAGTGTATGTCATTTTTATAAATTCAACTATTATTTTCTCTTGTGGACTACATGTAAACGTCTTTTTTTTGTGAAATATCTTATTCAGGTCAGTACTAAATAAAACATAACATGCATTTTGTATTATCCCTCTTATTTTGGTAAAATAATTTACATTTTACAGATTCTGAAAGGTGTATGTAAACTTTTGACTTCAGTTGTTTCTGCTCCCCTACCGTATATGAACCTTATCAAAAGCTCTCTGTGTGCGTGTGTGTGTGCAGTGTTTGTTGTCTAAAAAGACACAGCTCGTTGGCCGTTTGAGGGTTTCCAGTAAATCCGGCCGCTCTGTGTTCAGCTGTGGCCATGGGCTGCTCTTCTCTGTAGCATCTGTTCCTGTCACATACTGTAATCTTCCATGCTACGCTGACCTTACCATATCCACACAAACACTGGCCAGAGAAGAGCTGCAGTCCAGAGGGAATCTGGTGGCATGGACAGCAGAAGCCCATAATAGTCAGATCCATAGCTTTCCTTCCCCTGAAGTCTCCTGGGGAAAAAAAGGCAACAGAAATGTATGCTATTTCAGCTCTTTTGTATCTCATGTTACATAGAATACTGTTCAAAAGCCTGAGGTTAGTATGATTTTCTTTTTTTCTGAAAGAAATGAATACTTTTATTCAGCAAAGATGCATTAAATTGATCAAAAGCAACAGTAAGGACACTTACAATGTTACAGAAGGTTTTTTTTTTTTTTTTTTTTAAATAAATACTGTTCTTTTAACCTTTTTATATATAAAAGAATCCTTTAAAAATGTACCATGGTTTTCATTAAAATAGGAGCAGGACAGAGCAGTACTTCATTTGTGTATTTTCTCTCTTTTTTGAAACTTAATAAATGTGAACCAAATTATCCTAATATTCATAACAAATGAGTCTGGCATCAGTGCAAAAACAGCAGCTTCACATTAGAAATTACTGGAGATGAAAACAAAACACTTAAAATCTAAATAATGTTATAAAACGGACAGTTATACAACTGTATAACAAATAAATTCTCTTGTTTGCGATCTTACAAACAAATTAACATGCACTAAGAATGAACAATACTTCTACAACCTTTATTAATCTTAATGTTAATTTCAGCACTTACTAATGCATTATTAAAAAGTTGTGTTTGTTAACATTAGTTAATGCACTGTGAACTAACAAACAATGAACGACTGTATTTTTATTAACTAACATTAACAAATTAATAAATAGTGTAACAAATATGTTGTTCATTGTGCGTTCATGTTAATACATTAAAGGTGCAATAAGAGATCTTGGAAAATGCTAACTTTAGCCTGATAGCACTGAAAGCGAACTTCCCACCCTCCCAGCAAATCGTCGTCCAAAAGCCACGCCTCCCGAATGCATGAACGCACACAAACTAGACGACCAGAGACAGCATTACAACAATACATTGCAACACCGAGTTGAAATGTTCAACAGCCCAAACTGTGGAAAACTGTGTAGTGATAATAAAGCACGGGAGAAGAGAAGATGGCGGATTTTTCCCGAGTTTAATAAAACGCCTCACACGTCACTCATCCACATACATGGGGATCGCGCAAAAATGTACACAAGCATGCATTCAGCTCCGGTCACAAACAGAAAGGAAATACATAAAATAAAGAGAGGCATATGCCGGTAGAGCGAGTCATTTCTTCACCTTTCCAGAACGTAGTGACACCTGTTATGCACATGAGCACTTGTCAGTCTGCCACAAAACTACCTTAAATGCTCTAGTGGCCGTTACAGCATCACATGTCATCAATTGTATGAGCAATTTATAGTACAGTTAGTAAAAGCATTACAATACCAGGACGGAAGATCAGGTTTTTAACGTTTGCCTGCCTTTCGCGCTCTGTCTGCAAAGCGTTCGTGAACGCGCTGATGACGTATCCTGTCTGCGCGAACAGGGTGCGCAGAGGTATGCAAATACATATTTAACAGGCAGGTAGGAAAACCATTCAAAACGCTCGAACCGTTTTGATTGGACGAACATTTCTTGGTCCTACGCCCTCCACAGAATATATAAATATCCAGAAATACATTTAGACCGCTTAACAGAGATGGCAAAAGTACACACATCCTTCACTCAAGTAGAAGTACAGATACTCAAGTTTAAAAATACTCTGGTAAAAGTAGTAGAAGTACTGACTACACTTTTTTACTCAAGTTAAAGTAAAGAAGTATGAGCTCGGACATGCACTTAAGTAAAAGTACCCAGTACTACTGCCTTAAAAAAAAAAAATAAATAAAAAAAAAAAAAAAAACAAAATTTAAAATTTTATTAGCTAATGAATGTATCAAGGCCGTGTAGAACAGGGCAGGACTGGGACAAAATTTCAGGCCAGTGAAATCTCACACTCATCCAGGCCATCCCATTCACCCACAACAAATTCTGAAACCATGGACAACATTATTTTTGTATGGCCACATTTAAAAAAAAATTATTTAAAACCTAATAAAACCTAATAATTAAAAGTTCTCTATTGAACTGCACCTTCATTTCCATTTTCCTTTTCAGTCTCTTTATTTTCCATGATATCTCTCTGCATCTCACTTAGTATGTTTACTTTTTTTCACAAATTTTCTTGTACCCTTTTCCATCAGCCATCTACTGTTATGAACAGAACTGTCTCCACCTTCTTGCAAAACAACCTCCTCATTATATTCTGTTTGCAATATGTTATTTTTGTTCAATTTAAAGTATCACATAATGACCAGGTGTTGTTTTTTATCGTAAAATGACTTAAATACTATAGATTTAGTAAAACTATATTTTCTAAATTGCCTAATTCTCAAAAATAGTACAAGAATAATTACATTATGACAATATCTTTACAGAAAAATTCTAATACTGAACTTATTGCTTTATCATGAGTCATATTTTTCTCTTATCAAAATTAACCATGTATTTTGCTGGATTGATCTGTTTTAATTCACAACCATAGTTTTACTTCAAATTTCATGGTTAGTATTGCAAAACCATGGTTAATTTGTGGTTACCATGGTTTAACTATAGTAACCATGGTTTTTGGTTTTAATTTAAGTTAAGGTTGTGTTATTATCTGCTCTAGCTCCCTCTAATCGTATTATGAAACGATCTCTTATAACATTTGTTTGCTAAATTGCTACTGTAACTTTACAGTAGATAATAATGATGTCCTTTAGCATACAGTATTTTGAGTAATTGTAATTTAGTTTAGTTTACAGTATTATTAATCCTCTGGCTGCTACTGCTAAGAGTTGCTAGCACTTAACTAAGTAAAAAAGACAAAACTACAGTAGCCGATTTACAGATGAAACTGACCTGCACTTGAAGTCCTGGTCAATAGTTTTGCCTCTCAGATCCACTCCATTCTTGAGTCTCTCGTATTGATTACCGATTAACCGATTCATGATTTAGAGATTTGTAATTGTGATCCACCAAATCCAGATTGAAACTAAAGTAACGAGCCTGGTTTGAAAATCTAAGAAGTAGAAAGTACAGATATTTGTGTAAAAATGTAAGGAGTAAAAGTAAAAAGTAGTCAGAAAATAAATAGTGAAGTAAAGTACTGATACCAGAAAAATCTACTTAAGTACAGTAATGAAGTATTTGTACTTAGTTACTTCCCATCTCTGTAACTTAATGATTGCTATCGGGATGTGTAGAGACTTTCAACCAGCATAACAAAAAATGTTTCTAAAGACAATCACCTATTCCACCTTTAACTAATGTTTACAAATAACAACTTATTGTAAAATGTTATTGTAAATAAATCCCTAAATCCGGCTGAACTACTCTTTAATGCCTTAAACATGATATTATGTATATTACTGAAGCACTTCAAAGATGAAAGATTATGTATATTTTTTTACTTATATACACAACCTTTACAAACTCCTTGAAAAAATACCAGACTTCAGTTCTCCAAGATGGATCAAATGATTCTTGGAAATCACAATGTTTGTTTTAGAATTTGAATATAGTGGTACATATTTTATTTCCATGAATAAATGCAAAAATATAGATGCACACAAGGTATGCTAAACCTGTCTGGCACAATGTCAGCATGAGGCTTTGTAGAACAAGCACGCTACCTTCAGTCGCAACCTTCCTGCAGAAGCTTCAAAATGATCAAATCCACATAAAATAATGATAATGAGGTAAACAATTTAAGTGTGATGAACCTGCCGTATTATTTTTTTTTTTTAGCAGAGACTCTTGCAGAAAACTGACGAGCAGAAAGTGAACTGTGTGTTGCTCATGTCAGACAGTGTGCTCGTCGGTTTCAGAAGAAAGCTGTCTGTAATGACTTCTGACGTTCCCGCCAAAGCAGCCTTTTTTTGTCTACAGCTAGCAGTCTGGGATACATGGAAAATTCTGTCTTTGTTGTTGTTGTTTTGCTTTCTTGTTTCCTTCTTTTATGTTTTGCATTCTGTATAGTGTAAATAGCCATCTCTATACGATATCTTATGACAATAATATTTCTGATAATCTTTATACTGTGAAACATAAATTAAGATATTTTGACAAATGTCTCAGTATTTTATAAATACAATTAAAGTTCTATTCATTTATAGTAGAAAGAAGGCCATACAGGTCTATATTACATCCTTAAAATTTTGGCACAAAAACAATGAGGGTTTCTAAATGAATGCAAGCTAAAAGAACACAGCAAGAGTTCACATGGTGCTCATATGGATGATGCAGGTTCGAGTCCAGCCTGGGTCTAGATTGCCATGTTAAAAATATCTTCAGAATAATTACTTTTAATAAAGCAATTTAACTATCTCACATCACAGCTAATTATACTGAAATTTAAAAAGTTCAATATTTTCTTATTATCCAATAATTCATTTTAAAAATTGCATTTACTATGCATAATATATGTTTTTATATATGTTTTATGTTTTCCATGTTTGTATGTGCTTTTGAATGAATCTCAATTAGAGCCACAGCATTAAACTTAAAACTATACTAAAAATAAAAAAAAAATACATACATAAAAATTAAATAAAAAAAAAATCTTAAAAGGCTGTTTAACTAAATCACATCACAGCTAATTATACTGAAACAAATGAACAGTTCAATATTTTTTTATTTATTAAAAAAAAAATTATCACATAATTAATTTAAAAAAATTGTTTATTACGTAATGCGAATGTTGTACTTTTAACAATAATATAATTTAACATTTAAAATTTAATTACAGATACATATTTTTAATGAATCTCAATCAGAGCCACAGCATTTAACTTTAAACTACACAAAACACTAAAAAATAAATAAATAAATAAACTTGTTAAACATTGATAAATAAATAAAAATACATAAATAAAATAAATATTTAAATGTAATAATAAAAATGAATGACTAAGAAAGAGACAGACAATCATTTATATAACTTGGTAATCATTTTTGGTGAATATCTTGAATATATGAATCTCAATTAGTGCTACAGCATTAATTTAAAACTATAAATAAATAAAATAAATAAATAAGAATAGACAATCATTTATATAACTTGGTAGGCTTGGTAATAACTTTGTGAATATCTTCAATATAATTGAACAGTTAAGCTAAAAAAACTGATTTAAATCACATCACAGCTAATTATACTGTAACAAATTTACAGTTCAATATTTTCTTTCTTTTTTAAAAAAAATAAAAATAAAAATACTATTCTAATACTACCCATAATTGATATAAAATGCATTTATTCCATATTGTGAATGTTGTGCCTTTAATAATAATAATATAATTTAATTACAGATATATTTTTCATGTACAAAAATGGGTTTTTAAATGAATCTCAGTCAGAGCCAAAACATTAAACTTTAAACTACACAAAATACTAAAAATAAATAAATAAATTTATATATATATAAAATAAAATAATAGAAAAGTAATAGACAATCATTTATATAACTTGGTAAGCTTGGTAATAACTTTTGGTGAATATCTTCAAAATAGTTGAACTACAGTCAAGCTATAATACTCTTAAAAAGCTATTTAACTAAATCACATCGCAGCTAATTAACCTGAAACGAATTAACAGTTTAATATTTTCTTTATTTATTTTTTAAGCACAAAAATGGGCTTTTAAATGAATCTCAATCAGAGCCACAGCATTAAACTTAAAACTACACAAAACACTAGAAAAAAGTAAACTAAAAACAAAAAACTAAAAATAAATAAAATAAAAATACAATTAAAAAAGGAATAGACAATAATTTATATAACCAAAAAAAAAAAAAAAAACATAGAAAGAAAAACATTTAACAAAATATTCAAATAAAAATGCAGACCTAAAATGCAGCGCATGCTTAAAGGAAAAATAAACACTGTGCATGTGAACGGCAGTTAACCCAGCTTTCCACGGACATCGAGACGGGTGGTGGAAGCTCCGCCAAGACCAGGCTCTTTCAGCTGCTATTGGGCGTATGAAAATCGAAATGGCAGGGCTAGTTGGCACTCTAGGGATGCACCAAGGCCGCATGTTGGGCATGTGAGCGAGAGGAGAAGCTGCAATGCAGACACACTCTGTTTGTTTTTAGGATTAATGTCCTGTCTCGGCAGGACTCATGTTTGCACAGCCAGAGAATGAGTGAGGGACTGAGAGAAAAAGAGAGAGAGAGAGAGGGCAGTCGCTACAAAGGAAGCTACAGTCCATGCGCCTTCCGTGAAATACTCTCTCGCATGCGCTCGGTTGAGAGGAAAATCCTCCAGAGTATTCCAGGTGTCTGAGGCAGAGGTCTGACATCGGCAAGGATGAGGACAAACTCGAGCTGCATGGCAATGATGCTGATATGAGTATCACACACTGTCTGGAATGGGAATAGAGAGAACGGAGCTGGCTGAGGAGGATGCGTGGACGGACATGCATATGTGAATATGGGGTTGGCAGGCCATTTGCAGGCTTCTGAAGCTCAAATAATGGGGTCATGAGCTTGCCGGCTATTGAGGTTGCGAGTTAGAGCAGCCTTGCTATCTGGACTCATTTTAGCACATGTATTAGGACAGAAATTACACAATCTGTCTCAGTTACATCGGTTTGTTCAGCGCTGGTTTAAAGATCTGATGACATTGATAAATGGGAAAAGATCTTCCCTAAGAATCATTTCATTTCTAGGCAGAGCTGAGTTAATAGAATTCCTGATTAAAAGACTGGTTAGGACTGGTTTGGTGATAGTCTAGTTGTCTAGTGTGGTCTTTCTGTCAAAAGTGGAAGAAAGATTAAAAACTTGCTTGTTCTGCAATTTTTGCTGAAATATATATATGCAAAATGACAAATTAATTAATAAGACAAAACACAAATAAATACAAAACAAATTAATAAGACAAAATACTAGGGTTGCCCCTAATAGTTGAATAACTGTTAGTCAATGTGAGGCTTGGTCGACCAAAATTTTATTAGTCTCTTAGTCGCAGAAAAAAAATTTCCACAGGAAGTGGCGAAGTCACGCAGATGACAGATGAAGGCGCTGGTGCGGTAACTTGCTCTTAAAATACTTTGTCATTTTTTGGTTATACAGATAAGAGTAATACATCTTTCAAATCTGTAAAGACTTGTTTATTTGTGTGCACACAGAATAACAACGAAACGTTGCACTTTTGTAAAATAATGAAAGGAAACAGGATGCGCTTTCTGTCGTCTCGGTCTCTGTGAACTTGTGCGCTAAACTTTGATGTGTATATTTGCCTTACAGACATGAAAAATATATCTATAGAGAGTGAAATGTCTACTTTTAAATGAGCCAATTCAAATAGAACATAAATATTCTCAGATTATGTAATCCATATGAAACAGGCATACAGCCCTTACGAAAATTAACCATGGTTTTATTATAGTAAAAGTGTAGTATCCATTTTTTGGTGCACTGATTACCATTTGTATAACCATAGTTTTATTACAAATACCATGGTTAAACTATACATAGTGTAGCAAGATCGTGGTTAATTTGTGGTTACCATGGTTTAACTATAGTAACCATGTTTTTTGGTTTTATTTGTAGTAAAACCATGGTTAATTTTCATAAGGGAGGTCCATCACTACTGTTATTGTCGTCGACTTCATCTCTATAGCAAAAACAAAGAAGGAACTAGTTCAGTGTTCAAAGAATGAACAAATTATCAATAAATTAAAACGTTAATGCAGTCTCCTTGCTGTTTTTCCCCTGACACATTCATAATTATTATATCTGCCGGCGCACTGCGGCAAACATTTTTTTGTGCGCTTGAGCACTTATGAGGCTATGTAGGCAATTTAAGGCTTATTATTATGATTTATATGGTTTATTAATAAACGTCTGACTAAAAGTCGGCTAATGCTTATAATGAACAACTACAAGTCGACCAGAAAAATCTTTAGTCGAGGGTAGCCCTACAAAATACAAATTAAAAGAAATATCTTGGTTCAGGCATTGGGGTAATAGTGCACATTTTTATGACCAAAAAAAAAAGCATTATATGGCGCTATATACCAAGTCATATTCAAAGACATATAATGAAATTTAAATAATTCAAAAGAGGAATATAGCACACAAACCTTATGGACTATTTTTATGATATTTTATGGTTCTTTTAGTGATGTTTGACAGGCCCAAACCTTCTTTAATTGAATATGTTCAAAAGAAGTCATAAAAATTTGACTTTATGTCTGCCACATAAGAAAAAGCAAAAGTCTTACAGGTTTGAAACTTATTATTGAAAATAACAAATTATTAATTTACAGGATAAGTTTGCTCATTTTCAACCAGCCTTGTCTTGTTACAATGTCAGTAGTATACAGTATGTAAATACAATGTGAACTGTTCATCCATGTTACCTTCACCCATTTTATAACCCTGTTTATTTGTCACCAACGGAAAGTCGAACGGATGATGCTAAACACATCATTCTGGTTGAAAACCTGCAAACTTAAAGGAATACAGTAGTTCACCCATATACAGTACAGTAGCAGTTCATCCATATGACAACTTCTGTGGAATATGTGTGTGTGTGTGTGTGTGTGTGTGTGTGTGTGCGCGCATTTTTGAGGACCACTTTTTGCATTTAATAAAACTGAAGGGACATTGGACCTGTCAATCACCACAAAAAGCATCCTAAAATATTCAAAAATAATCCAATATATACTATATTATACTATACTTTTTTTTAAAAAAGATTAATTTTTTGCCTTTATTATGATAGAACAGTGGAGAGCTGACAGGAAGCGAAGTGGGAAAGAGAGAGGGGGGCAGGATCGGGAAAGGTCCTCAAGTCGGGATTCGAACTCGGGACGCCCGTAGTGCAAAGGCAGCGCCACAAGGCTATCACTGCCAACATAGGCTATACTACTCTTAAATAACTTAAATTTCAGTTTAAATTTCATCACGTCTTCAGATGACTAAGTGAAAGCCATATGGATGTATGGTGATTTCATAGCAATTTTGCATCTATTTGAGTTCTTTGTCTTAATACTATCAACATATATTGTGTTTTTGGCCCAAGATGGGATCCTGGTGTTCTTGTGTCCCCATCAGGCTTCTACAACTACAGTAAAGGATTAACTCCTTTTATTCACCCCAAAGTCATCCAAGATGTTCATGCACAAATGCTCGTCTTGCACTAGCTCTACATACTCGCATAGTCATGTTGAAAAGGTCACACATGTAGCTATCGATTATGTTAGTGATCGAGTATTCTAACCAATTATTACATCGATTAATCAAGTAATCGGATAAGAAGTTTTTCTTTATTAAAGAGCAATACTAAATATACAAGAGAAAATAAGATAGGTCTCTTAAAATAAACAACTAATTTGTTTTCTTTTTAGAAAAATGTACATTTTTATTGCTGAAATTGCATACATTGTGCATGTACAAACCCATTTAATGCATTTATTTGCCAAATTAAATTCAAAATGCAAATGCAAATATATCAATGAAATAAATAAAAAAAAAAAAAAAAAAAAAAAAATTATATATATATATATATATATATATATATATATATATATTATATATATATATATATATATAAGTCAAGAAATTGAGGCATTAAGATGTACACACTATTTAATTCAGTTCAGAGGGACATGAATGCATTTAACTTGCAGTTACAAATGCATAAATAATATTTTGTTATTTTAAACAAAACACTGAATACTGATATTTACATGCATTTTTAAAGTGAAGATACTTTAAATGTGAAATCAAAACCGCCAGTAGGTGGCAGCAAGTCGCTGTTAAGTAAGTGAGTCATTGCAATTGAACTGAATCATTTAACGGGTGATTCATTCAAGAACGAAACACCGTCATGTTGCTCAAAGATGGAAAACAGTGCTGTGGCTGTGTTTAGAATGGTTATTTGTTTGGCGAAATAGAGCAAAAACAGGCAATATGCTGTCTAAAAAAGTCTCTTAATATTAACTTTTTGTTTATGGATGAACTGTTGCATAAAATCAGTATCACATTTGTAATCATGCTGAGGCACTCTTCGTTTGATATTCACTAACTTTCTAATTTTCTGTGTGTCACAGAGTGAGAATGAGACATAGCATAAACACAAAACATAGCTAACTTAGGGACATCATAACTAACCACCATTAATTTACGGTCCAGTATTTATCGGTTTGTGCGTCAGTAATAATAGTCCGTGGGGAAACACAGTGTTCCGTGTAGTTACAGTAAGTGGACTACATGAAGCCTCGAGGCAAAATTTTTTGCCTCGATGATTTTTTGTATTCGAGTTACTCGAGAAATCGTTTCAGCCCTAGTCACATGTGGTTAGTTCTAGTAGGATGGAAAAACTCCATCTCTTTTTCTCTTACAACTTTAAAATCATCCAACATAATTGTTTTACCTTTTTTGTTAAGGCTGTTTGACTTTCATTGCGCGTTCGCTTTGTAAACACTGGGTCGGTACTTCCACCTATGAGTCATGAGTGACCTTTCTAACGTGATTACGTAATGTGTGAAGTCCAGCTAGTGCAAGATGAGAATTTGTGGTTAAAAAGTATGCAAATTAAATTTTTTTTTAGAAAGCGACCAATCGTTTTGCTAGATAAGACCCTTATTCCTCTGCTAGGATCGTGTAGAGCCCTTTGAAGTTGCACTGAAACTGCAATGTGGATCTTCAACCTGTTGGGCACCACTGAAGTCCACTATACGGAGAAAAATCCTGGAATGTTTTTCTCAAAAACCTTAATTTCTTTTTGACTAAAGAAAGACAGACATGAACATCTTAGGGGTGAGTAAATTATCAGGAAATTTTAATTCTGGAGTGAACTAATCCTTTTACCAGCAAGACATTCTTGGCGTCAACAACCTTCAATGGTTTTTTGCAGGAATGGCATATCTTTGCTGGTTCACAAGCTAGACCAGCACTAACCAGTCTGGACCATCATGGAAACTCATTTTCATATTTTCAGCCAGGCCTGTTTTAATACACCCCATGAACAATTTGAAAAGTAAGCAGAGATACGCGGCTTCCTCGTGGAAATGTTGCATTTGGTTTCTCGCCTTCCAATTCCATCTTCAAAACAATGCTGCAGATATTCGTAAAATTAAACCTGAAGGTCCTTACCGCACACTCTCAACTCCCATCTGCATCTGCCGGTGACAATATGTGAGAACTACAAGCCATGAAATGAAATAATAAAGGCATGTGGCCTTCAAGACAGGCTTGTTAAGAGCACATTTCACAAATTTGCACCGGTACTTGCACAATATTTCTGTCGAAACCCTTCCTATATGCTTGCTAACCTATTTTTGATCACATCAAGAGCAACATGCATTATGTGTGACAGTGCCTTGCTTTTACAGAGCCAGCGTCTTCATTTGTTTTGCCATATCTTAATGTTTGTTCCTAAGCTACAACGTACAGTCCTCAAATAACACGGGACCAATACAAACAGGAACAAAAGCCAAGGTCATTTCTTCCACTGCTTTAAGCCTGTTGTCTATAACCAGTTAAAGCCACGCAAACTATCACATTAACGAGTTTGTGTGCTCTGTGCATCTTTAAAAAGGTTAGGCATTAATAATAAATAAGTTGGACTTCAGGCTTTATCGGCACACGTCGTCCTTGACTAGCACTTTTGATTGTAATCATTCACCTGCCCTTCACTGAAACTTCAGAAAAATCAGCCAGGATATAATAGATGCTGTGCTAAAGGGTACTGCTTGCAGATGGATCAAAAGAGTGGAGTAGCAAGCATTTTAACCTGGGGAACATGTGCCTGCCATCCTGTTTTGGGATATAATCTTTATATTTTATGAGCTTTATTTCACTTGACAGCATGTGAAAAGAAAAACTGGGTATGTAAAATCATATCAAAATAAAAAAACCTTGGTTGCTAAAAGTTAATAAAAGATAAGTCAGATAAAGATTAAAAACGTAAGTTATAAATGTTTCAAAATTAGTTTATGGAGCTTTTATGAAATTGTTTAAATACAGACTTAATTTACTTTAATTGTGATTAGAGGCAGATTCTCAGCAAATTTTGTTCATGTGCCTTATGTTTTTTTTTCTCTCTCTTTATAAACATGCACTTCAATGTTTCTCAACTTGGGGGCCTCAGAAAACTTCCACGTGGCTTAAATGTGGCAAAATGACTTAAAATGATTTTTATTTATTAAAATCAATTCATTCAAATACATATAAATCTGTGTTTTACAGTGTTTATTAATATTTTGAAAAATATTTTTTTTTCTGTATAAGTTTATTAATTCTATTTCAGTTAGTTTTAGTTAATTAGTACTTAAAGTAGCAACCAGCTGAAATGAAATAACTTAAAATAATAAACAAAAAATAAGAAACTAAAATAAGTTGACGGAAAAAAAAGAAAATAAACAAATAAATAAATAAAGGTTTAGCTTTCATTTTAGTTAAATAATAATAACAATAATAATAATAATAATAATAATAATGCTGATAATAATAATAATTACATCAACAACATTAATTATATCTATCATTTCCTATAATGAATGGAAATTATAAAGCCATAAATGTATAATATATAAATAAAAACAAAATAAATAACATATTTTATACTTTGTAAAATAATAATATTCAAATAATATATTATTGTCATATAATTCGATATATAATTTTATTATTATAAGTTATAATATAACTTAATTTATATATACAATATCTAAATAAATTTATAATAATAATTTATTATTAATATAACTTTTTTATACATTGTAAAATAATAATATTCAAATAAAATATTATTGTCATATAATTCTATATATAATTGTATTATTATAAATTATAATTAATATAACTTTATATATACAATATCTAAATTAAGTGATATAAATGTATTATATAATTAATTGTAATTAATAAGCAATTCATTAATAATTAAATAAAAACTAAGGGGAACGCAAGATAAATTTAAAATGATTTAGATTAGATTAATATAATTTACAATATTATTTATTCTAATAAATATAATCTTTGTTCACAGTGCATTAACTAATGTTAACAGGCACAACTTTTCATTTTAATAACACTTTAGTAAATCAACATCAACTAAGATTAATACGTTAACCTAAGTAGTTAACTAATGTTAATTAATGAACTTTATTGCAAAGTGTTACCAATTAACTAATTAATGATCTAACTTATGTAAAAATGACAAAAAAGAATAAAAATAAAGGTGTACAACATTTAAAGTGATATCTAGTTTCTTATTTTATATTATGTACTTTATTGTGCAAATTATACGTAAAATCCAAAGTAAATATAGTAATCTGTAGGAAGCACTAACACTTTGAAACACTTGTGACAAATGCCTGCTAATTGAAAAAAATGCAAATGTTTTAGAAGTTAAAAGTAGTTCAAAACGACTGCACTGCATCTGGCCGTGTATGAATGCAAGAACATGTTTTAATATGACTAGCACCCACCTTTCAACAAATTACTGGGCGAGTTATATTCATCGGATGGGTTGATAAGGGTTAACATGTCCCTCCCATTTCAGATCGTTCCTACATCCCTGAATAAAAACACAGACAGGAGTGTAAGCTGCTTGTGAGTCGTATGGGAATGCATCATGGTGAGTTCACATAATACTCAGTAAGAGCTCAATGTCAGCTTCCATTCGTCTTACCTCTCTCCCCATCATATCAGCTCCTCAGGGACAGAGTTCATGCTTGATTGATCCATCTTTAAAGAAGATGTCTCAAAGCCCAGTCTGAGGCATTTCAACAAAACCAGATGGACTTGATGTTGGTGTTACGTTTACAGTGCTTAACGGATTACAGTACAACACAATGTACACTAGTGACAACCCAGAATCCAATTTAGTTTTAATGCAACTATTGAACGTATCGGGGAAAAAACTTCAGAAATGTCCTGTGAGTTGGTATACCTTGCAGTTTCCCGAAGGAGAATGTTGTTATTCTGTGATTGCAGTCATTTTCAGGAGCCTTTCTTAGTGTGTCTGATTAAATTTGAGATCTCTTAGGATGTGTGACATGACTGTGCCCTCGCTTTTCACCTCGCTCTCCATCTCCTCTCACTCACTCGCTCTCGCTTTCTCACACTTACTCTGTTCCTCGCTGTTTTCGGATAAAGCAGAGGCTGGTGCCGCTCGTGAAATGCTCTACTTCCCCCTGACACTTTTAGAAATGGCAGTGAAAATTCATAAATATTCATGTTCCACCACAGATTCATTGTGCTGCACATCTACAGGGCTGATAGAGAGAGAGCTTTTCTATTAGCCGCCTTTCTGCTCAGATAATGTTGGGTTCTAAAGAGAGGCATTTTGGAGACTGGCTACATGGGCACCTCCTATCAAGAATGACAGGAAAGGAAGGGAGGAAAGGACGGAGAAAAAGCGCAAGAGAGGACGTGAGTCACCAGGGCGAGTGAGCGGACCAAAATTAATCGCTTAAGAAAGAGGAACGCTCACGCTCACTTCTGCGGAAAGTTCAGCAGTTATAATCTGAGATGCTCATGCAGTGCACTTTGTCAGCAAAACTCTACTGCTTTGATTTTAAATGAGTTTATAATTAAAGAGATAATTCACCTAATGATGACAATTCTGTCAATTACTCATTAATACCCTCATGTCGTTCCAAACCTCCATTATTTTCTTTTGCAGAACACATAAGTTATTTGAAGAAAGTTTGGGTCCAAACAACATTGGAGCCCATTTACTTTTGCTGTACAAACAAAAAACCTTTGAAACATAAAAGATGTTCTGAAGAAGAAGAAAAAAAAAAAAGTCATACAATTTTGGAAGTAAATTATGACAAAATTTCAGGGGGTGAATTGTCACTTTAAACAATATCCTACCAGTAAAATTCCAGATAAAAGCACTAAAACCAGCCTAAGCTGGTCTAGCCGGACCAGCTAAAGAGGTGATACATAGAACAATAGACAGAACGATAGATAGAACGACAGACAGAACGACAAAACGATAGATAGAACGATAGACAATGATAGAATGATAGACAGAACAACAGACAGAATGACAGATAGAACGACAGAACGATAGAACCATAGACAGAATGACAGAACGATAGATAGAACGACAGATAGAACGACAGAACGATAGACAGAACGACAGAATTATAGAACAATAGACAGAATGATAGAACAATATAGAACGATAGAATGACACATAGAACGACAGACAGAACGACAGAATGATAGAACAATAGACAGAACGATAGAACGATAAACAGGATGATAGAACGACAGATAGAACAACAGAACAATAGATAGAACAATAAAACAATTGATACAACGATAGACAGAACGTTAGAACGATAGACAGAATGACCGATAGAAGGACAGAACGACAGATAGAACGACAGACAGAAGACTGAACGTTAGATAGAATGATGGACAGAATGACAGAACGTCAGATAGAATGATAGACAGAACAACCGATCGAACGACAGAACGATAGAACAATAGAACGAAAGACAGAATGACAGAACAATAGACAGAATGATAAAACAATAGACAGAATGATAGAACAATAGACAGAACGATAGAACAACAGACAGAACGATAGAACAACAGATAGAATGACAGAGCGATAGATAGAATGACAGACAGAACCCCAGAACGTTAAATAGAATGAAAGACAGAACGATAGACAGAACGACAGATCGAATGACAGAACAACAGGTAGAACAATAGACAGAACGACAGATCGAACGACAGATAGAACGACAGACAGAACGACAGAACAACAGATAGAACGATAGAACGACAGATAGAACGATAGACAGAACGACAGATAGAAAGACAGAACAACAGATAGAACGATAGAATGACAGACAGAACGACAGATAGAAAGACAGAACAACAGATAGAACGATAGAACAATAGATAGAACGACAGAACAATAGATAGACGGATAGAGAGATGATACATAGACAGAATGATCAATATACATAGAAAGATAGATAGATAGATAGATAGATAGATAGATAGATCGATAGAACGACAGACAGAACAATAGACAGAATGATAGATAGAACCGTGTTTTCACAATACCAAAATTTTGACTTCGATACGATACTAGTAAACAAAACTGTGCGTCTGTGCCATTCATTAACACAGACACGCAGGAATATGGCTCTAAAATATAATGCATTCTTAAAGTATCAGTACTAGTAAAACGCAGAATCGTACCATTTTAAAAAGTAGGGTATCACGATACTTTTTAAGTACCGGTATATCGTGCAACACTGCAGTGACAAGGCTGGTTTTAGCTGTTGTCAATCGAGAACAAAACAGAAGGGACCAGAGCAATATCTAGAGATCAGAATATCAGAATATATACAGGTGGGCTATTATGACTTGGCCCTCTAAGCAGTCAGAAAATAACTACCCAGAATTCACCAGAAAGTACTCATCAACACCATATAATTTACTCTGAATGCAGTGACTGCACTGAAACACATTAAAACCACGCTAAAACACACAGTAAGTGCATAGCAATGTTCGTGCATAACAAGCACCTACAACTCAATGGCAAAAATAGGAACTACCTACAACAATCTAGTAACTACAATGCAATATGCTAGAAACAACTCAGAAAACTTACCAACTGGGAACCCTGGAAACCAATCACAACACGCTAACAACGTTGGCGATTACTTCCAAAATGTAAAATCTAGGTTTCTTATTGTTTGAAAAGCCTGAACTAAGAAAAGTACTAAACAGTCATCATCTATTCCAGTTTTCATTAACAAAACAACAGGACAATGGAAAAAATCTGCTGGAAAAGTCATCTTTCTAAATCCGCCTCACCCTTGTTCAGTGATTCAGAACGTTCAGTAAATTGGTGATATCTTGTTCAGGGAGCAAATTTCCTCTTATTTACTGAAGCACATCTATTATGAAAAATCTGCTTGTTTTCAACCACCAGGACATGAATAAAATACATTGTTCCCTCATTAATGTTTCATGAATCACAAAATACTAGTGTGTATAAATGTGATGGAATAAAATGACAAATGTGCAGGAGCACAGGAACCACAACACGGGAGGTAAGATAAGGAGAATGACTTCATGATGCTAAATACTGCGGTCTGACTCAGTGTTCAGTAGAATCAAAACCGTGCAAACAAAACACCACAATATATGAAAACATAACCCAAACAATAATGAATGATCTGAGGTTTTGAAAGCTGGGCAGATGAATGAACAGGGTTGTGCATTATAGAAAAGTGAATAGGAAATGCATTTTAAATGTCAATTCAATCTATGAAACAGAACTGAATTTTAGTTAAGGTAGCAAACAGGGTTCAGACTTGCAAATTGAATGTATGCAAAGAAATTAGAATTAAAGTGAATAGAAAGTAACTTATTTTAAAATAGAAAAACAACAAACCATAGAATAAAAGAAGAGAAAAGACAGAGTGACAGGAAGACAGACAGACTGAATGATAGCCAGAACGATAGACAGAATGATAGAACGATAAATAGAACAATAGACAGAACAATATATAATGATAGATAGATAGATAGAACAATAGATAGAACACTATATAATGATAGATAGATAGAACAAACGATAGATAGATAGAAAGATAGACAGATAGAATGAATGAACAAACAAATGAACGAACAATAGAATGATAGATATATAGAGCGATAGAACGATAGATAGATAGAACAATAGATAGATAGATAGATAGACAGATTGATGATAGAACAACAGAATGAATAAACGAACGATAGATAGACAGATAGATAGATAGAATAAACGGATAATAGACAGACAGAACAAATGAACGAACGAATGATGATAGATAGACAGATAGATAGATAGATAGATGAATGAACAAACAAATAATAGATAGATAGATAGAACAAACGGATGATAGACAGACAGACAGAACAAACGAATGAACGATATATAGATAGATAGATAGATAGATAGATAGAAAGATAGATAGACAGATAGACAAAATGAATGAACAAACAAATGAACGAACAATAGAATGTTAGATATATAGAGCGATAGAACGATAGATAGATAGATAGAACAATAGATAGATAGATAGATAGATAGACAGATTGATGATTGAACAACAGAATGAATAAACGAACGATAGACAGACAGATAGATAGATAGAATAAACGGATGATAGACAGACAGATAGAACAAATGAACGAACGAACGAATGATGATATATAGATAGATAGATAGATAGATAGATAGATAGATGAATGAACAAACAAATAATAGATAGATAGATAGATAGATAGAACAAACAGATGATAGACAGACAGATAGAACAAACGAATGAACGATATATAGATAGATAGATAGATAGATAGATAGATAGATAGATAGATGATAGAACAACAATGAATAAACAAATGATAGATAGATAGATAGATAGATAGATAGAACAACATAATGAATGAACGAACAACAGAACGATAGATATACGAACGACAGAATGACAGATAGATGATGGAACAAACGAATGAACGATAGATAGACAGATAGATAGATAGATAGATAGAACAAACAGATGATAGACAGATATAACAAACGAATGAATGAACGATAGATAGATAGATAGATAGATAGATAGATAGAATAGATAGATAGATAGATAGAATAGATAGATAGAACAACATAATGATGAACGAACAACAGACGTAGATACGAGACAGAATGACAGATAGATGATGAACAAACGATATGAACGATAGATAGACAGATAGATAGATAGATAGATAGAACAAACAGATGATAGACAGATATAACAAACGAATGAATGAACGATAGATAGATAGATAGATAGATAGACAGACAGACAGACAGACAGACAGACAGACAGAACAATAGATAGATGATAGAATGATAGAACAATAGATAGATAGAACAATAGTTAATAGAATGAACAACAGATAGATAGATGGACAGATAGAAAGATAGAACAAAATGAATGAACAAACGAATGATAGATTGATAAATAGATAGATAGATAGATAGATAGATAGATAGATAGATAGATAGATAGATAGATAGATAGATAGATAGATAGATAGATGATAACATTATTCAGATTCAAATTCCAATTAAAGTTCCAGACGGTTTAAATTGAATTATGAATTTCACACATGAAGTGAAATGGAACCTTCTAGAATATAAAATTTTTGGTATAACCCAGTATTTGGTGCAGACACAAGCCAAATTCAGCAGAGTTTAAGATTTTAACATGTAAATATACTATGAAGCGTTACCAATAAAATGTCTGAATGAGAGAGTGATGCAGGTCTGAGGTCAGCTGTGGTTGTGAATCTTTGCTCTGCTGAAAGAGGAATCTCATTCATCCCTGTCTGCAGTCTGTCCAGCGGTTCTGGTTCAGTACTGATTTTCTATCGATCTTCTGCCTCTCTCAGAGCTCACAAGACACTACGATAAGTCTCGCTGGACCCCCCAACTATCCGTCTGTTTTTAGGGCCCTGCTTTTCACCCAGGGGACTGAATGCGTGTTAAATAATTCCTGAGCGGCCACTGATATCGGATCTGTCAATTGTAGATCTCTCCTCTCCCCTTCATTTGGGACATTGATTTAATCCCGGTGAAAATCTGTCTCGCTAAATAATTTGTATTGCTCCTCTGTCTTTGGGACGTTCTCATTTTCTTTTCATCAGATCAGAGACTTACCAAAGCTCAAAGGCCATAACTGTTGGTTACTCAGTGTTAAAATGTTCCCAGAGATTTCAGCATAATAAGCACCATTATGCAAAAAGCTTGGTATCAAAACCATAATCTAGGCACGGCTGGGAATAATAGAAAAAAAAAAAAAAAAATGTAGCATGTCATTTGTTAAAATGCTATGCTTTTTGTAGTATTTACAGAAATGGAAGACAAACATTCAATAGGATTGTACAAAGCTGGATGTCACACAAAGGTTTGGAGAAATTTAGCATTACATCACTTGCTCACCAGTGGATCATCCAGTGAATGGGTGCCGTCAGAATGAGAGTCCTGCACATTTGTCATTGTATTCCATCACATTTATACACATTATTATTTTGTGATAAATGAAACATTAATCAGGTGACAACATATTTTATTAATGTCTTGGTGGATTTATCAGCTGTTTGAACTCTCATTCTGATGGCACCCATTCACTGCAGAAGATCCACTGGTGAGCAAGTGATGTAATGCAATATGTAAAATGTTCTTTTTTGTTTGAGCTATTCCTTTAAATCCTAAAACAGAAAGAATAACACTATACAATCCTATAAAGAGCCCAAACAAATTCTCGGAATGTTATTAACTTTAATCAATTATTCAAATATCAATTAAGTAGGGATTCAGAGATAAAGTGAGCAACATTCATGTGATCTAAACATGACAGCTCCCATACAGAGACCTTATGCAATCTTCATCTCATACATAATTTTAAACATAATAACATCTTCAGTACTATTATTAATTTCTTTATGTGTAAAATTACTGGGTGCATGTTTAATACTTAGATTTCCATGCTTTTTTCTAGGACTTTTGGTACAGTTTACATAATTTCTATGCCACTGTTCACCTCACGAATAGAAGTGAAGGTAATATAACGCATTTAAATGATACACTCTGCAATTAAATCAAAAACAGCTCACAGTGAATCCATTATTAGGCCTTCAAGTGGTGCGGATAATGATACCTCAGTCTGGCTAACTCATTACGAACCATTTGAAGGCAATAACACAGATCCAGAAAAATACATTACAGTCTGGCTGTATTGATTAAACACTGCAGTCATTAAGGCAGTTAATGTAAAATACAAAGATAATTTTTTGTGAAATCTCTGGTTTAGAAATCTATTATAAATAAATACTTGGATATAATAACAATAATAATAATAATTATTACTATTATTATTGTATAATATAATATAATATAATATAATATAATTGATTGGTCAAACACATCAGATATTATGGCATTTTAAAAACAATATATGAAAAAAAAAAAAACAGATTATTTATGTGAAAACTGGTTCAGAGACATATAAAATGTTCCCTTATATAAATATAAGGACATTTTAGTATTATGATTACTACTTAAAAAAAAAAAAAAAAAATTCTGTATATGAATTTTTTCAAAGAAAATATTTTATCATAATATATTATATAAATACATAGTACAAGTTTGGTCTGAATACGCTAAAAAGCAGAGATATAGCCTCAGTTTGTCTATTATTCGGAAATCATTTGATTGATCAACTTGATTTCCATGTTTTCTAATTGACATGGTCTAAAGATGATAATGTCTGATTTTTATCAAAAACAAGTTTGAAAAAGTTGGTATTCCAAAAAATTCTAAATCAGACAAACGGTCTAGAACGAGTTAGAAAAAGTCGTCTTGTTGTTTTTTTTTTTCCAAAAATGGTCCAGAATGAGTTCGAAAAAGTGGGTTTTCCGAAAAATACTAAATTGGACAAACAATCTAGAAAAAGTTCGAAAAAGTAGATTTTCCCAAAAATTCTAAATCAGACAAACGGTCTAGAACGAGTTTGGAAAAGTATTTTTTTCTTAAAAATTCTAAATCAGTCAAACGGTCTAGGAAGAGTTCAAAAAAGTAGGTTTTGGAAAAAAATCTAAATCGGACAAATGTTCTAGAACAAGTCAGAAAAAGTAGATTTTCCGAAATATTCTAAATTGGACAAACGGTCTAGAACGAGTTTGAAGATGTAGGTTTTTCGAAATTTAAAATTGGACAAACGTCTAGAACGAGTTTGAAAAAGGTTTTCCAAAAAATTCTAATTCAGACAAACGTTCCAGAACAAGTTCGAAAAAGTAGGTTGTCCAAAAAATTCTAAATCAGACAAACGGTCTAAACATTTAAATGACACATTATAAAATATAGCAAACAGTTTTGAAACGACATGAGGGTGAGTAAATAATGAGTAAATGACCTTCAACTCAACTTTGTATCTTTCCTTCTCTTTTTTCTCTTCTTTAAGGTTTAGCTATATCTGACTACACATGACATATGCTGTCTCACTCTACAAAAAGCCTGTCAATGGATCCAGACAACACACATCTAATGAAGTGAAACACCTTAATCTCAGAGGAGCTCAGGGCAATGGACTATAGGAAAATGATCATGATACATGAGATGCAAGACATTAGATGAACGCTAAGAGAGATAGTATGGAGACATGACGATATTGATGACTGACATTTACAGCAGCTCATGGGGCTTCAGACATCAAATTAGTTTCAATAGAGGTGGGGGGGGAGAATTGAACTTAATTGAACTGAATTCAGGCCTGTTTCATTTTATGTTTGGATTCCTTGGGCAAACCACATTTATCTGCGGTTTTATTGTATGCGTTGTGAATTATAAAAGGCGTATTTGTTTGGTTTAATTCTGTCATTTTTTCTAAACTTATACACTGAATCTTCACGCAGTTCTTTTCAACACGTACAATGACTTAAACATAAAACTATCAAATGCAATTGACAAATGGTCTAGAATGAGTTCGAAAAAGTAGGTTTTCCGAAAAATTCTAAATTGGACATAAGGTGTAGAGCGAATTAAAAAAAAAAAAAGTAGGTTTTTTTGAAAATTAAAAATTGGACAAGCAGTCTAGAACGAGTTCAAAAAAGTAGGTTTCCCAAAAAATTCTAAATCGGACAAACATCTAGAACGAGTTTGAAAAAGTATGTTTTTCAAAAAATTCTAAATCTGACAAACGTCTAGAACGAATTCAAAAAAGTAGGTTTTTCAGAAAATTTAAAATCAGACAGTCTAGAACGAGTTTGAAAAAGTAGGTTTTCTGAAAAAATTCTAAATCGGACAAACGGTCTAGAACGAATTTTATAAAAGTAGGTTTTTCTGAAAACTAAAAATCGGACAAACGGTCTAGAACAAATTTTAAAAAAGCAGGTTTCCCGAAAATTTCTGAATCTGACAAACGGTCTAAAACGAATTCAAAAAAGTTGGTTTTTCGTAAAAATTCTAAGTTGGTCAAACGGTTTAGAACGAGTTCGAAAAAGTATGTTTTCCAAAAAATTCTAAATCTTACAAACGGTCTAGAACAAATTAAAAAAAGTTGGTTTTTCGGAAAATTTAAAATCAGACAGTCTAGAACGAGTTCGAAAAGGTCGGTTTTCCAAAAAATTCTAAATCGGACAAACGGTCTAGAACAAATTTTAAAAAAGCAGCTTTCCCGAAAAATTCTAAATCTGACAAACGGTCTAGAACGAATTCAAAAAAGTTGGTTTGTCGGAAAAATTCTAAGTTGGTCAAATGGTCTAGAACAAGTTCGAAAAAGTACAATTTTCAGAAAATTAAAAATCGGACAAACAGTCTAGAACGAGTTTGAAAAAGTAGGTTTTCCAAAAAATTCTAAATCAGACAAACGGTCTAGAATGTGTTTGAAAAAGAAGGTTTTTCTGAAAATTAAAAATAGAACAAACAGTCTAGATCAAGTTAAAAAAAGTAGGTTTTTCGTAAAAATTCTAAATCGGTCAAACAGTCTGGGATGAGTTCGAAAAAGTAGGTATTTCGAAAAATTAAAAATCAGACAAACATTCTAGAACAAGGTTTATCTGCGGTTTTACTGGATGCACTGTGAATTACAAAAGGCATATTTGTTTGGTTTAATTCTGTCATTTTTTCTAAACTACGCTGAATCTTCACATAGTTCTTTTCAACTCGTACAATGACTTGAAACATGACTTGAAACATGAAACTATCAAATGCAATTGACAAACATCTAGAACGAGTTTGAAAATTAAGTTTTTCAAAAAAATTCAAAATCTGACAAACGGTCTAGAATGATTTTAAAAAGAGTAGGTTTTTCAGAAAATTTTAAATCAGACAGTCTAGAACGAGTTCGAAAAAGTAGGTTTTCTGAAAAAATTCTAAATCGGACAAACGGTCTAGAATGAATTCAAAAAAGTTGGTTTTCCTGAAAAATTCTAAATCGGACAAACGATCTAGAACGAATCTTTAAAAAAAAGTAGGTTTTCCGAAAAATTCTAAATCTGGCAAACGGTCTAGAATGTGTTTGAAAAATAAGTTTTTTCGGAAAAAGAAAAATAGAACAAACAATCTAGATCAAGTTAAAAAAAAGTAGGTTTTTCGTAAAAGTTCTAAATCGGTCAAACAGTCCAGGATGAGTTCGAAAAAGTAGGTATTTCGAAAAATTAAAAATCGGACAAACATTCTAGAACAAGTTCGAAAAAGCATATATTTTTACGATATTGATGACTGACATTTACAGCAGTTCATGGGGGGACATCAAATTAGTTTCAATAGAGGTGGAGGGAAAAAAAAAAAAAGAAATTGAACTGAATGTTACATCATTCAGGCCTGTTTCATTTTAGGTTTCAATTCCTTGGGCAAACTATGTTTATCTGCAGTTTTACTGGATGCATTGTGAATTATAAAAGGCGTATTTGTTTGATTTAATTCTATCATTATTCACTTTTTCCAAACCTATACACTCAATCTTTACGCAGTTCTTTTCAACTCGTACAATGACTTAAACATAAAACTATCAAATGCAATTGCTTCAAAATGTCTCCGTTTTGTGTTACACAGAAGAGAACAACCATTTAAAGATGAACAATTGCATTGACGGCAGACTTTGTTTGATTCAATCGATGGATGTTCTTTTGAAAATCACGCAATTGGCGTTGTTATCAAACTAGCCAAGAGATAAACAAATGAATCGGTTAGACCTTTATTTTCACACCTTTGCTCTGAAATAATGCTGTGAGGCTCCATCTGCTCCTCTTTTCCCATCGTGCACAGTTTTTCTTTTTGAGATGCACCGCAGACCTGCTGTTCGGAGAAATATGCCAACGTAAAGATGATCAAGCGCAGTTAAGAGCACCCTTCTACCTCCTCAGTATCCGGTGCATCCATTATCACTGACCTTGACCTTTCATTGCCGTGTTCTCACTGTCAGAATCTCGCTCTAGGTGCGTGTTAACCGCATGGTAATCGAGAGCAATAAAGACTAGGGGTCACGGCGAGTTTGCATGAGGTTCTTCAAACTCCACGAGTTTAATACATCGCTCTCTAACAGTTTCCCTCCACGTGTTAGCGTTTCTGCACAGCACGAACTCCTAAAGCAGCTACTATGGAATATGTTATAAAAGCTGTCACAGAAGGACTGTGATAAATGATTGCGCTGCGCTAATAAACTGAGTCTGTCTTTTATAGGACGTCTCCACCTGCTCCGACGCTCCACACCTCTCGATTTCACCTACAGGATTACGCAACAGACCTATACCGGTGACATCCCCATCCATTAATCTCAGCTTTTTTAAATAGTTTTTCAGTCTGAGTTCACTGTACTTTATGGCTTGTTGTGCCTTGAAGGTACTGAGATGTTGTATGCCTGATTATAATAGTAAAACTGGTTTAATAACAAACAGATGAAATTTTCTTTTTGCCTCGCAAGTCTGCTTAGGTTGTCTGATCAGCACGAATGCTGTGCAAGAAGACGAACTGCATAAAATTATACAATAGTGTGAAATTATATATTGTTATTATGACAACTACTGTATTCTCCAGAATGCAGAAAGAGAAAAGTAAGCTAATTTCCTTTACTAATGACATAAGTATTATATTTCTACAGTATATCATTAATTATTCCGTTAATTACTTAACTGTCTGCCTCAGAGCTGTTCTATTGTTAACACAATTAACATGCATATAAGTAATAAAGTATTGGGAAACATGAATAATTTGTTAGGACTTAGACTTCGTGTTAAATGCTCAATATGTATAAATATGAAAAATAATAAAATATAAATAATAAAAAATAAATAAATAAAATAAAATTAACACTTTTATAAACATCTTTTTGCCCTTGATGTTTTGAACATTGCTGTCCACAGAGTCTACAGAGATGTCTACAGAGTAGGGCAAACATTTAAATAAAACAAAATAAAAATAAAATAAAATAAAATAAAATAAAAACATCTGTTTACCATTGATGTTCTGACCATTGCTGTCCTATGTCTACAGAGTATAGGGCAAACATTTTAATGAATGCAAAATAAAATAAAATAAAATAAAATAAAATAAAATAATAAACACTTTGATAAACATCTGTTTGCCCTTAATGTTAATAATATAACAAAATAAAATAAAATAAAATAAAATAAAATAAAATAAAATAAAATAAAATAGCTGCCCAATGTCTACAGAGTTGGGCAAATGTTTTATCATAAATAAAATAAAATAATAAATAAAATAAAATAAAATAAAATTTTCTGAACATTGTTGTGCAGTGTCTATGCAAATGCTGTTTCATGAGTTAAAATAAAATAAAATAAAATAAAATAAAAAATAAACACTGATAAACATCTGTTTGCCTGTAATGTTAATAATATAACAAAATAAAATAAAATAAAATAGCTGTGCCATGTCCACAGAGTAGGGCAAACGTTTTAATGAATACAATATATATATATATATATATATATATATATATATATATATATATATATATATATATATATATATATATATATATATATATATATATACACACTGTATATAATATAAATAAATAAATGAATAAAATTAAAAAAAATTATAATAAACACTTTGATAAACATCTGTTTGCCCTTAATGTTAATAACAAAATAAAATATAAAATAAAATAAAATGTCCTGAACATTGTTGTCCAGTGCCTGTGCAAATGCTGTTTCATGAAATAAAATAAAATAAAATAAAATACCATTTCTTCAATCAAGGCTGCGAGACACTTTATGGCGATAGAAACACATCACACCTGTTGTCTCTCTGTCTCTCTCTCTCTTTTTTTTATTTTTTATTATTATTTTTTTTTTAAGAAAAGGGACAGTCATATATGCATATTTGCATTAAAAAATAAACTGAACAACAAAATATTAATGTGCTTTTAAGGAATTAAAAGTGATGCTTTAATGAGAAGGCTCAGCATAATTGCACATCCAAACTAACGTGCTCATAAAACTCCTTATAATGCAATTAGAAGGTTAAAAGCATCTGCGAGGACGACCATGATGTTTACAGACGCAGGCACATGCTGAACGTGAATAGAAACAATCAGCGATTCGACAGACATCTGAAAACGTGTACCCTGGGAATATGAATAAACATGTCATGTTTGAAAGAGATGTCCTTGAAATGACTGCGTCTATAAATGTTTGTCAGCAAACTGATTGTATTTATCGCAGACAACTCAATTGTTTTGTCGGCATGAATGAACTTCCCTTCAAATATGCACAGACTCACAAACTCGCTTTCAAATTCAATAATTCCTGTTTAATTCAGCGATATGCGAGTGCCATTAAGATTAAGTCGCCATTGAAAATCCTTTTAATTTAGCCCTACTTGACAGTCAGGAGGTGACAAGAAATCTGCAAGTTCTGTCAAGCCTCCATCTACATATAATGAAAATTTTAATTCGCAAAGCTACTTCCCTTCATGCACCGTTAAGTGCTTTATCTATGAGCCTAATCTCTTTGCAAGAATCACTGATGTCGCTGGAAACCGACATTTCCTGAATCTCAAAGAGCACGGAATATCGAGTTAATATCCCTGGAGCGCTAACAAGAATACTAAAGAAATGAATTGAAGAAGAAAAAAAACAAAAAAAAACAGTTCGAGCTCATTAGAGGGAACATTGGTTTATGAAATGTATTTCTAGTCTATAACTGAAACGATCAGTGTGTCTGCGTGAGATCGTCTGCATGTGAGCTTCTCTGGTTTTCTGCATTTTGATGAGCTCATTTTCATCAACCAGTGATTCATTTATCAAACAATCTATTATGTTCTATTAGTGAATACCTTGGGAAATTAGTCATTAATTTGGAGTCAATTTAGATTCGAATTCAACTCGCACATCAAACGGCGGTATTCTACGCTGCGACTTCCTGATTCCATTGAAGCAAACTGAAAGCAGGGCTCAACACTAAGGATTTTTTCTACTGGCCCAGTGGTTCAAATTTTTACTTGCCCGTTCAAAATTTTCACTGGCCGTGCCACAAAAAAATGAAACTAGTTGCTGTTATCATTGTTTTTGACTCATGTTATCTTTTTATTCTAATAAATAAGTTTAGGGTGGCTTCAGATTGATTTGGACACTTTTTGTAATTGAAATGACTTGGAAAACGTTTCCCAATCAACCTCAAGTCACCCTTTATGACATCAAAATTTTACATACCAATTGTACAATTCTCGTTTACAACTTCAATATCACAGCAAAACCTACTAGCTTAACAAATATAAAGTTCAAACATTATTTGTTTGTTCAAAAATTATTTATTACAAATGAAACGATGCTTTAGGGAAAAACAGCAGACGGACTGAATGAACGCAAATTTAGTCTCTGCCAGCAGGCGTCGCTTATCCACCTTATTTTTCAATGCGGAAGTAAACTGTTTTCTGGTAATGTGTTAGACGTCTGGTTTATAATCCGGTTTATAAACAGTTTGCACTACAAACCAGTGTGTTCATAATTAAGATTATACATTAAGATAATATGGTAAGACAGCAGTTTGCAATATCAAGCAGCAAAACGAGCTTTTTGTGCAGCTAAAAATTAGCTGGAAGTGGATGAGACCAGAAGCCAGACACAAAAAAATGTACAAAGCACCCATTCTTATGGGAGCTGCACCCATTCTTATGGGAAAAATAAGGTGGATAGAAAAATTATTTATGGATTTCATGTGACCTCACACAGTGGTGCAGCAAATAAAGGGATTATTTACCAAGAGATGTGGATGTATGGGTTCATTTTGTTTAAATATTTCTCGTGAGCATAGACGCGTTTTTAGTATTTTACTTTAGCGAGTTCACAAAGGATCTTGCAAAATGTTAATTTCGCATGCAAGACTGCTGATTTCGTTATGCTCCACCTAAAGCTTATAAATCAATGAGATGTTTTTGATCTGTGACTATTTTCTGCTTTAGAGCTGTTTTGAACTTACTGTTTCAATGCTTTCGCTTACTGGATCCTTGGACTTTCCAGGGATTTAGAAGTTTAAAATTATGTGATCACAACACCCTACTTCTTTTCATATTTAAGGTATTGTTTTCGTTAGCCTATAATGTACTAATTCGAGAGCTTGGTTTCGTGAAAATGCGTATCAATAGCACGATTTCCTGTTTCTATTTGGCGTATTTATATGGTGAAATTGACTTTGGCGTGCATATGATATGCATGTGGTTGACGTGCATAATACACAGTTTTCGCGTGCATATTATACGCATCTACCCCACACCCCTAATCCTACCCATTGCGTATCATACGCCAAGTTATTTTAAGTCAATTTCTAACCGACTCCACTTGCATTCATTCACGTGAATTGTCGAGATGAGGTGACCCCTTCTGGTAGTGTGATTTATATAGTGTAATTTCTAATCACCCCAGACACTGACGCTTTGACCGAGTACCGATGTTGTGCCCATTTTCGACCCCTGCCAAATTATTACCCCCCCTCGTTGAAATCGCTACCTGATTGCATAATCCTAACCCCGCACCTAACCCTAAACCTTCCAATACTAGGGGGGTAGTAATCTGGTGGGGGTCAGAATTCGGCATAACACCTGCAACATGTCAGAAGTATAAAATGTTTAATTCCAAAACTTTGCCATTTACCAATGTGTTTTTCAAAATACCTTTTATATTTTTTATGTTTTAACCTTTATTTATTAAATATTACAGTCCAAGTGTATGTAAATGCCTCATTTATTTAAGTAAACGCATGGGTAATTTTGCAAAATGTGTTAAATATTTTACCTACACTTAAAACTGCTGTTTTTTTTTTGTTTTGTTTTTTTTTGCTGTAATTACATGGTTTTGTAGATAAATTGTTGCGTAAATAAATTTTACTCATGACAGCTTGATCAACTTCTGAGTTCTTTAATGGCCTTTAAAATTGCTTTCATAATGAGATGTTTATAGATTTGTTAAGTCATGTTATTTATGTATTCTAATCTATATAATTAAAATGAAAGTAAACGTTTTGGCTAGGTAACATTATAAATCTTAAATGAAATATTAATGAACAGTACAAGTTATTAGTGAACAGGCTAAGTCTGGCCGATTCCGGCTTGGATGGATGCGGCAGCGTCGGTAAGTTGCGGCTGTCTCAGATTGATTGGGTCCAGAATCTGGCACTGAGTACACAGACATCCAGGCCAGGTGAGGCAGGTGGGCAAGTTTCTAGCAGGTGAGAATTTACCTGAAACTAGCCCGAGTGTATGGAGAGGGATTGTGTATGAGGTCAAAATGGTACATTTTCACTAAACTTTAGTAGAGTCAGCAGTTTGCGTGAGAGTAAATAAGGATATAATCCTAATGCATCTATAAAAAAAAATAAAATAAAACAAACAAACAAAAAAAAAACATTGTTTTTCGTTGTTGGTTAAGTGTTATTTTGGTTTACGATCACCAAGGAAAGGCTACGCAAGGTCCTAAAGATGGCGGTTGTGACAAAAAAGTCACATGACTGAAACCCATGAATAGAAAAATTATACAGCGTCTCCATGGTTACCGCTGTAAACAAAGCAGCGCCGTGCTTATGAACACAACTTTAAATGCATTATACAGAGGCAAATGAAAAGAAAACATTCGTACGCCATGTAAACATTTCCTAATACAGTCAGTTCCCTTCAGAGATGCATTAATATAAACCCCGTTTCAATATTTAGGATAATATTTTCAATATTTTGCGCAATGTGAACCGTGATCTTGCTCTACCTGCTAACAGTATTTTTTCCTCTTTGCATTAGTCTTCAGCGTCTCTGGCCTCTGTTAATGGATGTTTAAAAAGTTCGTAATATTTCCACACATGACATTTAGAAAATTTATTACATGCAGTTCGTGTGCAAGCCCGGAACAGAGATCGGTTGAAATATGGCTGGTCGATCATTGCATCTGTACACCGCTGTATAAATATAGATTTATTATTGTTAAAGCTACAAAGTTACTCGTCAAAACGGGTACATTTAGCTTGAAATTTTAATTGAACAAGGCACGTGCAAATGATAAACTTTCATGCAGACGCAACAGTGACAGATTCGTCAACTGTCCTGAGCGCCTTTCAGGCTGGCCCCGGGTCATCATGCTCTCCTTATTGTCGAGCCCTGGAAAGGCAATCTGACTGTTACCCTGCTGCCATTTCTCGTGTCACACCAGGAAATGTTGTGCATTCGCGGCACGTGATGTTCCTCAGCTCCGAATTCCCATTAAAGCTTCATCTTTATTTTACATGCTATGTCTCAGGTGTCTGTGAAGGTATCAATCAGAAGCTCCTGCAGTCAGGATGAAGTGTTATGGGTGGTAATTGGTGTACTGACCCTGGGATTCACAGCAGGAGGTCACTCACAGCAGATGCTCTGCCCGTTTCTGTGTTTCCTGTAACACAGCTCTGCATCAGCCGTTAAAGAAAAGCTTTAAGGTGAAGTGTTCGCTTTTATGTTGGAATACTTCTACTACACCAGAGACAGTTCTATATTTTAATCTTTTATTTTTAGGAAAAGCTCATCCAAAATGCTGAAAATCTACTTGTCTACATCTTTAATAGCCTGAGGGGGCCATTTACACAGAACGCGTTTTTCATTCCAGTGTGCTACTTTTTCATTGTTTTTCTATGTAAACACACGCTTGATGGACGTGCATGACGCTCGCATCTTGTGACTTTTGTAGTGGCTCACACATGACCGCTGTGGTTTTAGGATGCCTTGTCAAGTTAAAAGAATTTCAACTTTTACATGCAGCACCGCTCATCAATGTCAGTTCCAAAGCAGTGGACCAATCACAAGAACTCGGGGGCGGGACAACTGTGTCCGGACACCCTGAAATATACAACATTTCTTCAAGCGATTATCAAAACTTCTTATCACAAAAAAAAGGAATTCTGCTGTTTGCCTAGTTCCGTTATTTCCATTATTGTTGTTATTGCATCACGCCTCAAAAGCACGTCTTGAGACTTGCTTTTTAAAAAAACATTCCTGAGTTTTTAGACACAAAGACGCGTTATGAGTGAATGGCCGCTGAGGGTGTTTCTATCATCTGCAAATTTGGAGAAATTTAGCATTACAGGTATTGAACTTGTTCACCAGTGGATCCGCTGCAGTGAATGGGTGCTGTCAGAATGACAGTTGATTAAAACGTCACAATAATCCAACACAAATCCATCATTACAATGTTTTAACTTTAAACTGTTGCTTCTGGCTAAAATATAAGTACATAATCCATAATAACACTTCCTCTAGTGAAAAGGTCCAAAAACACCAAAATCCACCAATATATTAGTTTTAAAATGTTTTCAGTCCTTAAGCTCTACATATTTCTCTCCTGATTTAAATGAGACTTTGAGAACTTTAAATAAAAACTTTTTCCAATGGAGAAAGTGATAGAGGACTTGTTTGAAGTCAAAAATGTCATCTTTATGCATTTTTAAAATATATAACTGATGAACTGCAGTCATGTGGGTTACTTGTGGATTACTTCCATGGTTTTATCATCTGCTGTGATGCTTATTCTGACGGCACCCATTCACTGTAGAGGATCTAGTGGTGAATAAGTGATTTTTTTTTTTTTTTTGCAGTTGAAATGAAAAATAAAGTGACAAACTGGAATAAAATAAAATAAAATAAAATAAAATAAAAAACACTTGATCATGCATATTTCCCTCCCGATTCAGAAGAGAAAACGCCTTCACTGGAGAAAGTGATGCCTGACTTTTTTTTTTAATTTAAAAACATCATCTTAATGGGTTTTATTTATTTATTTATTTATTTATTACGAGCAATAGAGGATGGATACCCGACCTGAGCCCGACGGGCCGGGTTCGGACAGATATTTAGAAAGGATGCTCGGGTTCGGGTCGGGCTCGGTCACATCAGCGCGATAAGGCATTGACCATTTAAAATTTAAAACTGCTTAGTAGGTAGCCAATGGGGCTGTTTCACTTGATGCAAAGGTTCGTTTTTGTGATTAAAATAAATGTAAAATATTACCCCAAATCCGTCTTCCTGTATGCGGAAATATGTCAAACTAGCCAGGACAACGAACGACGTGCGTAACTGCGTATTAAGCTACATGTGTCAGCACTCAGCAACGATGGAAGACGTTAAAAAGAAGTTGGCCTCAGGAGATTTTAAAACCACCGAAAATGAAGGAAAGTCAGCTGTGTGGAAGTATTTCTATATAGTTGTCAAGGCCGATAGCGATGAACCTGTTGGTTATGTTCAATGTAAGGGTTGCAGAGTTCTCATGACATATGACAGCAAGAGGACCGGGAATTCCGCCCTGCAGCGTCATGTAGATAGAGGTTGTAAATCACCTGGGCTACTGCAGCCGAGCATCACTACCTTTACTAGTACCTCAAGAAAAATCCCTCAGCAGGCCAAACAAAAACTGACTGAGAAATGCGTTGAGTACTGCTGTAAAGACATAAGGCCATTTCGTTCCATCGAAGGAGGGGGTTTCGTTGAGTTGGCCCAGCAGCTTATTAACGTCGGTGCTACATATGGTTCAGTGGCAGCGCAGGACGTACTGCCTGACCCCACCACTGTGTCAAAACGGTGCCGTGAGCTAGCAACAGAGAAACGCAAAAAGCTGGTTGAGCAGCTAAATGACGTTCTGACTGAGGTGAATTCCATAGGAATGACAACGGATATCTGGATGGAGGATTACCACAAATTAAGTTACATGACCATCACTTGCCATTTCGTGACACGAACATTTAAAATGATAAGCACCGTATTAACAACAGCCGCATTCCCACTGGAAGAGGCTAAGACAGGGGAGAATATTAGGAGAGAAATCATCAGACTTCTAACGGAGTATGGCCTGGATATGAGTCTGCTAAATAAAGTGGTGTGGGTGACAGACCAAGGCTCAAACATCATCAGTGCCCTCAGACCATATCGAAGACTAGACTGCCAAGATCACCTTTATAATACGGTGATGCGACACACCCTGGACCCCACACAACTGGCCCAAGATGCTCCGACTGTTGCCGAGACTCTGCAAGCTACCAAGGCACTGGTCAAATATGTCAAAAAGACGGAAATGGCAGCTTTGCTATCAAAAACCGTCATCCAAATGGCAGACACAAGGTTTAGCACGGTTTATCTGACCTTAAATTCTGTCAAGTCAGTTTATCAAGAACTACGCGAAAAACTAAATAACCGTGCAGAGGGCTGGCGGATAGATGCCATATCTCCAGATGTCCTTGATTTTCTTGTCGAGTTCCTGCAACCATTTTATGATGCTCAGCGTGAACTTGAAGGGGACCAGTACCCAACCATAAACCTGGTGTTTCTGTGGTTTGAGCGACTGAAGCGTCACTGCAACAGAAAGACGACTGACAGCCCCTATCAAGCCATCATCTGCGAGCGGCATCTCAGTTGGATTTTGCGTAAAGTGGAGATCCAAGAACTCCAAAAAATTGCAACTTTCCTTTGGCCTAAATATAGCCAGTTCCGAATGTTGTCCTCTTCAGAGAGAGACAACCTTCACCTGGAGGTTCGGAGACAGCTCAAAGACCTCCACAACACTGAGGAGGCCGCCGAAGGACCTGCGCCCAAGAAAGCTGCAGTTGACTTTGAGGAGTGGGAAAATGTACCTGTGGCAGATGCCACGGACGAAGTCGAGAGGTACTCAACTCATAATCATGCAATGCAGGATGAAAGAGATGTTTTGGGCTGGTGGAGAGATCAGCAACTCAACTACCCGAAGCTTAGTGTCCTTGCCCGTGGCATCCTTGCCATTCCAGCCAGCAGCAGTAGCAGTGAGCGCAACTTCAGCGCTGCTGGCAGGACCATCGGGCAGAAGAGGACAGCCTTAAAGCCATCCACCGTTGATGCAATCCTTTTTCTGCATAAGAACATGGATTAGCCTAAACTTTGATGGATGGATTATGTAAATAGATCCCATGTTGCACTTTAGTAGCCTATACAGTTTTCGAGGAAAATGGTAAGAGTGATTTTCATTTCAATAGGCTGCATTTGTGTTACGTTAATGTTATCGCTGGGGACACTGTTAATGTTATCGATAGGCCCACAAAACCTGTTGTGTTATTATTTAATTTTTATTTTTGTTTTGTTATTTTTGTATTGTTTGATTTTGTTCTGTTAGCTTGGGCCATTTTTTGTTGGGCTATGTTTATTTAATTTCAATTGGCTATATGATAAAGCCTCTTGTGTGTGCGCCTGTGTTATAACGGCGCTTTTTGCCCCTTGTGTGCGCTGATGCTCTCCTACAGTTGCTTAATAAAAGCGGGCTTTCCACACAAAAAAAGTGCATGTGTCATTAGCATGAGAAAAAAAATTCGATTTTAACTGTGTCGGGCTGGGATCGGGCTCGGACATAAATATCTTAATGCCTGTCGGGCTCGGGTCGGGTTCGGTTACTGCTCAGTCGGACGCGGGCCGGGCTCGGACAGAAAAATGCGGCCTGATCCGCACTCTAACGAGCAAGCATCTTTCCACATAACAAGATGTTAATTGACAAACTGGAGTCATGTGGATTGCTTGTGGATTGTTATGATGTTTTTATCTGCTGTTTGGACTCTCATTCTGACCCATTTACTGCAGAAGATCCACTGGTGGACAAATGATGTAATGCTACATTTCTCCAAAACAATAAAATAAATAATAAAATAAAATAAAATATTTTTTCCAAATCTGTTCAAAAAAAGAAACATCCAGAGGCCATCTAAGATGTTGAAGAGTTTAAATAAATTTTCAGGATATTTCCATTTTTGTGTAAACTTTTTTAACGCACTTCCTTTGTCTGCACTTGAAATGAAAAATAAAGTCCAAAATAAAAAAGCCACAAAAATACCCCAAGTGACAAACTGTAAAATAAGATAAAATAAAATAAAATATTTTTTAACCAGATCATAACATTATACATTTAAGGTATAGCTTACCCAAAATGCTTTGGATGCTTATTCTGATGGCACCCATTCACAGCAGAGGATCCACTGGTAAACAAGTGATGCAATGCTAAATTTCTCCAAATGTGTCCAAAAGAAGAACATCCCCATTTTCAGCATATTTTCATTTCTGAGTAAACTTTTTTAATGCACCTCCTTTCTCTGCACTTGAAATGAAAAATAATGTCAAAAAAAAAAAAAAAAAAGCCACAAAAATACCAAGTGACAAACTGTGAAATAAGATAAAATAAAATAAAATATTTTTAACCAGATCATAACACTATAAATTTAAGGTATAGCTTACCCATGCTTATCCAATGCTTTGGATGCTTATTCTGATGGTACCCATTCACAGCAGAGGATCCATTGGTGAACAAGTGATGCAATGCTAAATTTTTCCAAATCTGTTCAAAAGAAGAAACATCCCGAGGCCATCTAAGATGTCAAAGAGTTTGAGTAAATTTTCAGCATATTTTCATTTCTGAGTAAACTTTTTTAATGCACCTCCTTTCTCTGCACTTGAAATGAAAAATAAAGTAAAAAAAAAAAGCCACAAAAATACCAAGTGACAAACTGTGAAATAAGATAAAATAAAATAAAATATTTTTAACCAGATCATAACATTATAAATTTAAGGTATAGCTTACCCAAAATGCTTTGGATGCTTATTCTGATGTACCCATTCACAGTAGAGGATCCATTGGTGAACAGGTGATGTAATGCTAAATTTCTCCAAATCTGTTCAAAAGAAGAAACATCCCGAGGCCATCTAAGATGTCGAAGAGTTTGAGTAAATTTTCAGCATATTTTCATTTGAGTAAACATTTTTTTAATGCACTTCCTTTCTCTGCAGTTGAAATGAAAAATATAGGCAAAAAAAGAAAAGCCACAAAAATACCCCAAGTGACAAACTGTAAAATAAAATAAAATAAAATAAAATAATAAAAGAAAAGATAAGTAAAGAAAATAAAAGAAAAGAAAATAAATCCTGTAGTATACCACTAAATCTTTTCATCTCACAATATGATGCAACAGTTTTGTTGTTTGAATTCTTCCATTTTACATTTATCTGCAGGGTTTAGAGATATTTGCTTAGAAAACCGAGGAAATTTGCATAAAAGACGGTGCTGCTTCAGTTTAACGACAGTTTCCAAAAATATAAAAAGAAAAAAATGCTGAAAAGCCTATAGTTTTGAAGAAATGATGAAGCACACGACAACAAAGCCTGTTTAAACAGAAAAGTGAGTTTCCATTCTTTACTGGCATATGGCTACAAAAATATCTTTTTAATGTAATGCACAGGTTCAATGCAATCCAGGTTTTCTTTTGATCTTGACAGGAAATGGTTTTACTCCCAGAAAATTAATCTTGTTTCAGAATAACCAAGCGTACTATGTAAACAAAGGTATGCATTTTGAAAAACTAAATTATCCCTCATACATCTTTGGATTTGATTTCCAATGAAACTCCCCGTCACGATACACAGGAGTACGGTGGGAGTGAAGCAATTTATAATGTGTGGAACTAATATCTGAGGAAAAAAAGGACGAAATGAATTGCTAGTAAAATGACGAATACTTCCCTGATGATAAGAAACAAATCTCGTTAATGAGATGTGCCAGTTCAGGAAGAAAAAAAAAAAAAAAAAAGGAAAAACACATTAAGCTGCTAAGATTGAAAATTCAACTAAGATAACACAATCCCCCCAGACCCCAAGTTGCATGTCTGTTTACTAGTTTTCATTTATATTCCACGTCTGTTATATTGCCGCTAATTACAGGCATCAAACATACTTACTAACAGCAGCAAATGAGATGCAATGAAAGAGTTTTTAATTATTCATATTTTAGAGTGGGGGATGGTTTGACTCTTGATCTTAAACTTGTAATGCAGTTCAAACCAATTAATCTATTTTACCAAGACAGGAAACGTATCATAAGGAAGCAGATGAAACATTAACCAACACTTCTCTGTTCACACATTTATGACCACAGTCAGTTAATAGCAGGGTTTCTTCAATATTAATTAGAGATTGAAATTATTAAGTTTTACCTCAATATCTTGAAGAAGCTAGCATTAGCATTCATGCAATGAAGCCGGATCTCCTGTAAGTACACAACCGTATACGTCCATTTTTTATAAACACAATATGTACTGTGTGTACAAGAACAAAACACAAAATTAACAAAAAATAAATAGGAATTCTATTAAATAAACCAGCATGACAGAAGTTCTCTAGTAAAATAACTACCGAACTCCAGACGGGTTTATTACGAGCTGCACCTGATACAATTCTATAGACGTGCTATAAAAACATTACACCAGTACAGCTCCAATAACTTGATTCAACAAACATTGATTCTCCACCATGACTGGCTATAACACAAATCAATGCTCTGCTTTATCATTCTCCACAAGATGAAAAATCTCATTACGAACTCACAATACACAACATAAATATGACACTGTATTGAGATTGTGTGAGGTAACTAATACCGGGGATGTTTCATACCACACAGAGCTCATTACAGGAATTGGGTTCAATAGCAGTTAAGCTTCATCGACCGAATTTGTGGCATAATGTCTATTAGTACAGAAAATTATTTTGACTCATCCCTCAGTTTTAAAAAGTACACGAGGCAAGGGAGTAAACATTAACAGAAACACTGATGAAAAAACAGCCAAGAGACTCAAACAGTAAACGCATAAGCATGATACTAGTTTATCATTTGAGACTAGTTTCCCACGTCTACACTCTCAGAAAAGGTACCCTAGTGGTATCCTCGCAAAACATTTCATTATATATAATAATACAATGCTAAATAAATATTTATATTATGACAGATATATCAGTATGATAACCTTACAACAATTCTGAGGGGTTGTGAAAAAAGAATTGTGAAATTAGAGAAAAAAAAAATCAAAATGACCTTTATTTTTTATAAAATGATTTCTGATGGATCATGTAACAAGACTGGAGTGTTGATGCTGAAAATTCAGCTTTGCATTCAGGACAAAAAAAAAAAAAAAAAAAAAAATCACAACAGTTTGTTGCATGTTTGTTGTAAAAAAAATGTGCGCTGATCAAAAGTACTGTATAAAATACTGTATAATTGACTGGCATTGTTTTGATTTTTATAGTTATTTTTATAGTTATATGATTTTAATTGTTATTAATTTATTTGATCATCCTTTTTATGTCACTGCAGCACAAACGAGTGTACTTTGCTGACAAAGCAAGTTTAAATTTGACCAAAATCCTATATCAGATTGAGTTAAGAATGTAAAGGCAAAATTTACAGGAGTCCAAAGCCAATAAATAAGGAAAAAAAAAAAAAAAAAACAACATGCAAAAAAAAAAAGTTATAACTCACAGTTGTGAGAAAAAAGAATTGTAAAATAAAAAAAAATAAAAAAAAAAAAAAGAAGAAAATCAACTTCATTTTTTTATAAAATTATTTCTGATGGATCATGTAACAGGACTGGAGTAATGATGCTGAAAATTCAGCTTTGCATTTCAGGAAAAAAAAAAAAAAAAAAAAAAAATCACAACAGTTTATTGTATGTTTGTTGTAATATTATTCATCACAAAACTGGATTGCCATATACTGGCACCAAAAACCAACATTTTCAGCTGTGAAAAATATGATTTACTCAGCGAGGGAATAAAAAAGTATAACTCACAGCTGTGAGGGGGAATCGAAAAATTGAAATTACCTCTATTTTTGTTATAAAATAATTTCTGATGGATCATGTGACAAGACTGGAGCAATGATGCTGAAAATTCAGCTTTGCATTACAGGAACAAATCACATTTTAAAAAATATTAAAATAGAAAACATTTTTTGTATGTCTGACCAAATAAATGGAGGCTTGGTAAATATTTCAAACTTCTTTCAAAAGATTAAATCCATTATATATATTTTTATGTATTATGTATATTTTATGTATATATTTGAATTTATTTAATACTAATATAATATATGTATATTATGACACAGATACTAGTACCAGTATGAGAACTTACCAACAATTCTACGCTATAATAAAATAATAAAATAATAATAAGTTAGAATTGTGAGATATAAACTCAGAATTTTGATAACAATAGTCTGAATTGTGAAATAACTTGTGAATGTGAGGGGGGAAAAAAGTCAAAACTGTGAAATAAAAAAATCTAAATTACCTTTTTTTATATTTTATTCCTTGGTGGGGAACGAGATTGCTAGGTGTAAACAGAATTCAGAGGAAAAAAAAAAACAAAAAAAACAATTGCAAGATGTAGACTCAGATCTGTAAGAAAGTCAGAACTGTGAGATAAAAAGATGCAATTAAGCTTCCATAAAGTTCTCAACAGAAATTGGATTTAATGCATCCTTCCTGAATAAAATAAGAAACTTTTCAAAGGTATTAAAAAAACCCTTTGTAATCAGTATTTTGCCACAAGTACTGTCAACAGAAGTAAATGGAAGATTCTTTCAAGTAGCTTCAGTTTACAACAAACAAACCTAAAGCTGCCACAGACGTTTCCTTTACCTCACAGAAGATGTTCTACGACTAAATGGCAAAAAGCAACAAAACTATATTGCTCAAGCTAACAGCTATCACCACAAATGCAAGCTATTTATCGTGCCACATCATGTCGCTCGCTCTCAGCATACATGTACAAACACAAATGTGCCGCATATGGGAAACACATCAGTCACATGCAAAATGTCAACGGCGTGTTTTTCCTACAGGCTTCTTCCCTTGAGAACCAATGGGCTTGAGAAAATGGATGGTGTTATAAAGCAGTGAACGAACAGGATGGAGGGAGCGTGTGAAAAGGTGTTTTTGACCCTGGGGTGCTGCTTTTCAGCCCTGATAGGTAAGAAGAGACCCCCACTCCCGGTGGTCACTGGCTTATTAGCTCTGCCTCTCTCTGCCACTCGCTGATGGGGTGATTATGGGCCATAACGGCAGCCGTGTGTGGGGGCCCTCATTAGAGAAACTAATGGACCTCTGTTTGTGTGCACGAGAGAGAAAGAGAATGACAGAGATGAAGCGATCCGATGAAATGACAGCCCACACACAAGTCCATATGTGTACGTGTGTTCATGAGCACTAGAGAGACAAAAAAAACACAGAGCGGGAAACAGAGATAAAGCGACTAAGGTGATGACCGGAGGTGAGAGAGATGATTAAAAGTGTAAATGATGAAGAAGGGAACCATAATTACCGTTTCCTGCAAATGTAAATGCAGCTCTTTTGCTCTTAATTATGCATCTGGCGTGATGTTGGGAGTTCAAAGGTATCGCTGGGTAAGACCGGCTCCTCTGTTAGTGAGTAGCTGTAGAATTACCATGCATTAACAGGACTATAGTTCCCACCGCACACAGTTTTAATGAGCTCAACACACTGTAATCTCGCTCGCTGGAGCAGCTTTCTCAGCATTCGCATTGGTCTGTGTAAAGCACGCTTCTTCAAATCGATGGCATATCAGGATCTGCTATGGGTATTTTAATTTATTCCTTTATTCAGCAAGGATGCATTAAACTGATCAAAAGTGAGAGTAAAGACATTTATAACATCCGCTGGAATGCCATTTTCTTGTGTACACACATACAAAAGCTACACTCTAAAAAAAAAAAATGCTGGGGTTTTTTTTTTTAACCCAAATGCTGAGTTCAGCCCGTTGGGTCATTTTATTGGGTTATTTTTAAGATTTTTTTACCCAGATGCTGGAAATATTGGTTTTGTATTTCTTCAGTTTTAAAGGACGAGTTCAGTTCCAGAATAAAAATTTCCTGATAATTTACTCACCCCCATGTCATCCAAGATGTTCAAGTCTTTCTTTTTTCTGTTGAAAAGAAATTAAGGTTTATGAGGAAAACATTCCAGGATTTTTCTCCATATAGTGGACTTCAATGGGAGCCAACGGGTTGAAGGTCCAAATTTCAGTTTCAGTGCAGCTTCAAAGGGCTCTACACGATCCCAGCTGACGAATAAGGATCGCTGGGAACTTGTAAAGCCCTTTGAAGCTGCAATGAAACTGAAATTTGGACCTTCAACCTGTTGGATCCCATTGAAATCCACTATATTTGGAAAAAATCCTGGAATGTTTTCCTTTAAGTTGAATATATTCAACATTTTGATAAAACTGTTCTATGTTCCTAATCAGAACAGACTTTTTAAAGTAATTGTGCTGTATTTCTTAAAAAAAAAAAAAAAAAATGAAATGTAAAATTTTAATTTTATATGGCATTTGTACAGACTTTGTATTTTGTCTTCCAAGTTCTAAATAAAAATGTTAATTTTCCATCTTGAGCATGCTTTGACACTTTATTGAAGGTTTTTGTTTGTAATGATTTGTAAAATAACTTTGTTTCTTTGTAGAACATTTAGTGCTTTCATTGTAATAATCTAGGAAAAATCTGTAAAATAAGGGTTTTACACTGTAAAAAAAAAAAATAAATAAATAAATAAAATGGTCAAATGACTGGCAGCTACGACTGCCAAACAAAAACTGTAAAATTAAAGTAAAAAATTGTAATTGAAAAAAAAGAAAAAATCTGTACAATAAGGGTTTTACGCTGTAAAAAAGTCCCATAGAAAAAAAAAAAAAAAAAAAAAAACGGTCAAATGACTGGCAGCTATGGCTACCAAACAAAACTGTAAAATTAAAGTAAAATATTGTAATTGAAACAAGGAAAAATCTGTAAAATAAATTGTTTTATCTGTAAAATTATTGTTTTTGCAATTTCAATTAAGATATTTTACTGTAATTTTATGGTTTTTGTTTGGCAGCAGTAGTAGTTTTTTTTTTTACAATTTTTTTTTTTTTTTTTATGGTGTAGTTTTTCTGTAACTAAGTTGCTAGGTCATTTTTAATGTTGGGTTATTTTTTTCGTCTCTCTGACGAAACAACCCAGCTGGGGTACAGTCAAAGCGCAGGCTTTTTGAGTCCTCTACAGGAGAGAGGGACTTCTTTGGCGAAATAAAGGTTTGTATTCAATTTATTTCATTTATAGTCTTTACTGTGCTGTAAATTGTATTAATTTATGCAATGCAACATTAGGATGAGATGTCAGAAAGCTGCATCCTGTTTCGCAGGAAATGCCTGCTTTGCGTAAAATAAATGGATTTTATTCATTATCGTATCGAGTTTAATCTTAAAATATGTTCTCTAATGTCAGTACTGTTTGTTTACGGACAGTTTTTGGAGTCAGTCATGGCATCTTTCAGCTACGAGTGAAACGCAAGGTGGCGGTCTTAAGTTCGCAGTTACCCCGGTGAACAGAAGCCCTTCATCGGCGACACACCGGCATGAGAATTAGTGTTATTTCGACGATTACAGAAAACAGTTTAATACACTTAAATTAAAATACTACTTTTAAATGTTACCTTTTTTTGCCAAAATGCTTGTTAAATGAGCTTAAATATATGTAATATTGTAAACTATGCTTTATTCACCCAAATAAATTCAATTTGTCTCATATTTTGTCCACGTGTTTTTGCTTAATAATAAAATGTTCATCTTTTGATTATTGCTGTTGCCTCTAGTAATTCTGTGCAAGTTTTTCAAAGTTGCAGCCCAATTTAAACCAGCAATATAATAATGTTTAAATAATAGTTGGCTTAATAAAATAACCCAGCATTGTTTGGTAAAAACATTTAACCCAACCAGCTGGGTCAAAATAACCCAGCATGTGTTCTGTCCAATATTTACCCAGCTCTGGTTTGCCAAATAACCCAAGTTGGGTTGTTTTTAACCAAGCATTTTCTTAGAGTGTAGAGATTACGGTTTATAAAGTTATAAATATGTATATTTTTCTTACACAAACACATCGATTCATTTCAGAAGGCCTTTATTAACCCCCTGGAGCTATATGAAGCATTTTTTATGATGGATTGATGCACTTTATTGGACATCAAAATCTCAACACCCATTCACTGCTATTATAAAGCTTGGAGGAGCCAGGACATTTTCTAATATGACTTCGATTGTATTCATCTGAAAGAAGAGAGTCATATACACCTAGGATAGCTTGAGGGTGAGTAAATCATTGGGTTAATTTCATCTCTTTATCTGCTCTTCAAATAACAGGCTTTTAATTCAGACCATCTGGAATGCCTTTCCCTATAGACATACATTGTAAATGCATTAGTGTAAAAACAATTATTAATACTATTATTTCTTAAGAACTGCGCATCTGAGGTAATCAGCATTACACACATGCTGTCAACAGTGCTTATGAAACTGGATAGAGGTTATTTCCTTTTTCCCCCTCAGTCCTAGAGAAAGTCATTGTATTGTATACAGCGGTACTGAATTCTCCTGAGAAACAATGTATAAAAACATGGTTTTAAATGCATGAACTTTAAAATAGCCTACTGTTGGTGAGTCAGAACAGAATGAGACGAGGTTATTGTAACATACTTCAGAGTAAGACATTACAGGTTGTTGGGTGACCAAAAACGCATTAATAGGATTGTAGTGCACTTACCGTCTCATGTTTTCATACTGCTGATGCATTTGGCCTTTCAATCACATACCACCCGAAAGCATGTCCACTTCTGCAATGTAACATAATAAAAAGCATTTTTATCGATCATTTTCAATTACCATCAAAGCGTAAATATCATCAGTCGTAATACAGCCCTTGCATTTGGAAAAAAATAATTCTGCTTATTTGCTAAAAAGGCCTCATATATATACATACAGTTGAGGTCAGAAGTTTACAAGTTTTCCAGAACCTGGAAAATGTTAATTATTTTACCAAAATAAGAGAATTATACAAAACACTATATTTTTTTAGTACTCACCTGAATAAGATATTTCACATAAAAGATGTTTACATCTTTTACAAGAGAAAGTAATAGCTGAAATAATAAAAAATGACCCTGTTTAAAAGTTTACATACACTTGATTCTTAATATTGTGTTTTTACCTGAATTTTTGTTTTGTTTTGTTTTGTTTTGTGCTAGTCGTTCATAAGTCACTTGTTTGTCCTGAACAGTTAAACTGCCCGCTGTTCTTCAGAAAAATCCTTCAGGTCACACAAATTCTTTGGTTTTTCAGCATTTTTGAACCCTTTCCAACAATGTATGATTTTGAGATCCATCTTTTCACAGCTATTACAAAAGGTTTAAATGCTCACTGATGCTCCAGAAGGAAAAACAATGCATTAAGAACCGGGGGGTGAAAACTTTTTAAATCTGAAGATCAAGGTAAATTTTACTTATGTTGTCTTCTGGGAAATATGTAAGTGTCTTCTGTAGCTTCTGAAGGGCAGTATTAAATGAACAAAACTATTATATTTAGGCAAAATAAAAAAAATGTACACATCACCCCCTGGCTCTCAATGCATTGTGTTTCATTTTGGCGCATTAGTAAGCGTTTGAACCTTCTGTTATAGTTGCGTATGAGTCCCTCAGTTGTCCTCTGTGTGAAAAGATGGATCTCAAAATCATACAGTCATTGTTGGAAAGGGTTCAAATACACAAAAATGCTGAAAAACCAAAGAATTTGTGGGACCTGAAGGAATTTTCTGAAGAACAACGGGCAGTTTCAGGACAAACAAGGGACTCATGAACAACTATCACTTAAAAAAAAAAATTATGTAAACTTTTGAACAGAGTCAATTTTATAAATTCAACTGTTATTTTCTCTTGTGGACTATATGTGAACATCTTTTTATGTGAAATATCTTATTCAGGTCAGTTTTAAATAAAAAATAATATGCATTTTGTATAATTCCTCCTAATTTGGTAAAATAATTAACATTTTGCAGATTCTGCAAGGTGTATGTAAACTTCTGACCTCAACTGTATCTAAAACAGAGCTTTGATGCGCTTATCAAAATAAAAGAGTCAAAAGTCAAAAGTATTACATCACTTGCTCACCAGTGACAGATTTACACAAGATGTTAATTGATGGACTGGAGCGGTGTGGATTACTTGTGTATTATTGTGATGTTTTTATCAGCTGTTTGGACTCTCACTCTGACGGCACCCATTCACTGCAAAGGATCCATTGGTGAGCAAATGACGTAATGCTACATTTCTCAAAACCTGTTGTGATCTAGAAACAAACTTATCTACATTTTGGGTGGCCTTAGGGTAAGTACACCTTCAGCAAATTTTAATTTTTGGGGCGAACTTCCTCGTCTTACAAATGGTTTTCGAAATAAAAAATGTTGCACATATTTTGTAAAAAAGTGTGACATGCTAGAGCAAAAAACCCACTGTTTTTAGAATCACCACCCCAAAATTAGTAAGAAACAAGTATCGGATTTCGTCACACTTTTATAGGAAGGTTTAGTTGACAAGGTTTTGATGAAACGTACACCTCTGATCACAGCCATTTGCTTTGCAAGTCTTAAACTCTCATCCGACATCTACTCCAACAAAAGCAGCTCTAAACAGCTTGATTCTGTTAAAAACAACTCGACAAGAGTCAGGCTGAATCAGAAACACTGTTTAACAATGTTTTCCCTTCTTCTGCTCAGACGAACTGACTACAGCTCTTTATTTACCAGACAGTGCAATCACAGTTATTCTTCTATTCTGCTGAGCAGGCTGACAGTCAGGCAGTGTCAAGCAGCTCGCTCCCCTCGGCCCGAGACCTTGAGAACGTCTGTCATGCGTCCTCTCTCTCTCTCTGATCTTGTTTTTTTTCTTTCTCTCGCACCTCCGCCTGCCCTCCCTCTACCCTCCTTTACGCCGAGATAGATTGCTCCTTGTCGCTGCCGACAATCTGTGGTGCTCGGAGGGGGAATGGATAACTGGGAGATTATCCATTGTGATGAGAAACATTATTTTATTCTTCGGGATAAGTGCAAGCAAAGTCTTCTCTGATTCCCAGCAACAATCAATCTGCCAACACTTATTGCTGGGCGGTTCATAACAGGCTTCTGCATTCATTACCCACGGCAAACAGCGAGCGAGAAAGCCGATGTGACCCGCATACGAAAAACCTCTCGACTGCTTATGTACACAACCTAACGCCCGCTATCCGGCCTGACCCGTCCATATACTGTAAGATCTCCACTTCTAAACCAGAGCACCATCCATTCTTATGCATTAGTAATACTAAACCCTCTTCTCCTGCCCACATGATTGTTGTGGTTCTCACTGTGTTAGTAGGGCTCGGTATTGAAACAGATTTCATGATTCAATTTGATTTCATGACAGATGTATTCAAACATACAATAGAGTGTTTACATGACGCGTCATCAGTCGGCCATAGTGGAACTGAAGCAAACAAAACTCACATATTTTGCTGATTATTGCTGCTGAAAATGGTCAATTATTGTCATGTTTTGGGCTGTACTAATCGGTCGGACCGGGAAAATTATTTGGAGTACTATAGACTCCCAAAAGTTATAAATCAAGGAGAAGAGTGCAAAAAACTGTCTAAGAAAAAAAAAAAAAGGCATCTGTGGTTGGCTAATTAGGCTAGCTAATTAGACCAATATCTTAAATAATACTGCTTGTACATATCTTTACCACCTATTAACTTTAGTTTGTCAAAATATTGCACGCTTTCCTGCTTACTAAGTCCTTCTTGATATGATTTAGCAGCTTCTACATGTATTTTCTGTGGTTTAGACTGCATAAATTAGCAGAACAACGTATTTAGTAGTACATTAACCGTGCAGTCCATGTTGGGTTTTTTTTACATCCAAGTATCTCAATATAAATATAACTGGGTAAAGGCTAGAAAAGATACAGCTCTGGCTACTGAGCATGCGCACATCAATTTAAGGTTATTTTTGACACACTGTACAACAATAATACTGTTTTTGTATTATAGTAAGGGCTAAGTTTATGGTTGGGGTATGTGTACACATTAATAAAACACAATCTACTAGGTAGAACAATTCATTTCATTGTTAGCTTCCGGTCGGAGCTGTAATTTATCCCTTCTAGCCACAACTATATGACTGACCAAACCGTGACGAAAGTGCATATCCTCTATAAATACTAAAGAACAGATTAATTGAAAAGATAAAAATTAATATGTAGGCCTGATAAACTACATATATAGCAAAATACTCTTCTCTAGAATTCATTTTAAATGGCTAACTACAGAGCTATGATCACTGAATGGCTTTCCTGAGGTAAATGTATGCTGTCCTGTTGTTTACAAGTTTGTTATAGTTCTTCTTGCGGCTGAAACGCTGATTGAGTGATTACATGGTTAAGATATAATTTTATATGTTGTATTGTATCATTCAACATACCTTTTGAAGTTTATTCATGTTTATTTCGTCCTATATCCAACATTAGATAGAGATGATCGGTTTAACCGTGCCGCTCCCCTTGAACTGACGCGGCTACTTCCGATCTGCCAGGCTACATTTAAGAGCGCCAAAACGGTATTTATAATTTGAATTTCGTAATAAAATGACAGAATTTGAAAGTTGAGATTTTGTTTCATATCAAAAGTAACAAAGCACAACTTTAAAGTAAATTATTGCAACTTACTGAAGTTAAACAGGAGGCATGCTGTTCACGCATCAACAGGAAACGGCACAGATGATTCGTTCTTGAGATTTGAATCGATATCAGTTCATCAAAATAAGAATCGATTCAAATAGACACAACAAATCAGCCCAGCCCTGTTCGTTAGCCTTTACCTCAAGAAACCAGGTGCCAGTTGCATAAAAGGTTTAGACTAGTCTTAAAAAGTTAGTCAGCTAATTTTTTCTTTAAGTCTGGTCATAATGTTTTAAATTCAGTTACAGAAAAATGTAGATTAGTCTAATTTGAATCCAAAAAATAAGACTGATTACCCTTTGGTTAACTGCTAGTTGGTCACACTAGTACTTAAGACACTGTCTAAACATAGAGGCTAAGTTTATGCAACTGGCCCCTGAACTTTCCTGTTTGAAGGACAATACTTTGCAACCCATATGCTAAATTTAATTTAAATATACATTTGAGGTCAAAAGTTTACATACATCTTGCAGAATCTGCAAAATGTTAATTATTTTGCCAAAACAAGAGGGATCATACAAAATGGATATTACTCATATGCAACTATTGCAGAAGGTTCAAACCCCACTGATGTTCCAGAAGGAAAAACTATGCAGTAAGAGCCGTGTCTTCTGGAAACAATCTTCTGTGGCTTCTGAAAGTTAGTACTAAATGGGAAAAAAAAAAAAAAAAGATATTTGGCCAAAATAAGAAAAATGTACTTCATTCTGTTCAAAAGTTTTCACCCCTGGCTCTTAATGCTTTGTTTTTCTTTCTGAAGCATCAGTGAGTGTTTGAACCTTCTGTAATAGTTGCATATGAGTCCCTCAGTTGTCCTTGGTGTGAAAAGATGGATCTCAAAATCATACAGTCATTGTTGGAAAGGTTTCAGTTACACAAAAATGTGAAACACGCACACACACACAAACAAAGAAGAAGAAGAATTTGTGGGACTTGAAAGATTTTGCTGAAGAACAGCAGGCAGTTTAACTGTTCATGACAAACAAGGGACTCATGAACAACTACCACCACACAAAAAAACAGCTGTGGATCATTCAGGTAACAACAGAGAACTGTATGCGTATGTAAACTTTTGAACTGGGTCATTTTTAAAAATTCAACTATTATTTTCTCTTGTGGACTATATGTGAACATCTTTTATGTGAAATATATTATTCAGGTCAGTACTAAATAAAAATAACAAGTTGTATGATCTCTCTTATTTTGTTAAAAATAAATAAAATGACTAAATAAGTAATAATAAATCAAAATAATTATAGGTGTTTCAAGTGACAAAAGTGTGATGGTGTAGATGATGACTGAATCTTCGCTTTATAAGGTGTGACATGGTTGATCTGACCAAATTTACACATGTGAATGTGTGACTTCTGGCACATAGTTTTGCATAAACACCTTTTTTTTACCTGCAATATAGATGCAAATTAATTGTTAACTTTTTTGAACTTTGCATTTAAAATGTATTTGCCCCTCAGTTTGAACGGGCTTTTGAAGAGCAGCATGAAAATCATTGCTAAAATCATGCCATGCTCTATATTTTAAATTCTCCATTATTTCCGAGCAGGAAAGAGGTGACTGATCAATGTCTCTGGTCCACAGGCAACTCTGTGAAGTATGGTCATGCTAATGACACTGACCGTAGTTTAATATTCAACAGTTCAGTGATGAAACCCATTGCATCACATCTGGCTATTGTTGCAGATGATTACATCACAGTCAGTCCTCACTTGTTTTCTTCAAGTATCCATCAGTAGTTCTTCTCAACTTCACTATGATATGATTTCACTCAAAACACCAGAGAGCTTCAGGCAACACATGCCTGTCTTGCAAATACAATCCGAGCTATTTAGAGGTGAATTCACTAACCAAGCTAACAGCGAACGTTCTCAGAGCTTTGGCTGATGTTCTGACAATGTTCTCTCAAAGTGAATAAACATTATTCTAGTAACGTCAATTGAAGATTTATTCAAAGTTATCTGGTAATGTTCCCAAAACATTAACACAAAAACATTTATACATCATTAATGAAAACTTTTTTCTTGAAACTTTTAGTTAGATGTTCATCTAACATTTTTAAAGGGGACATCAGATGCGAAATCCACTTTTACATGGTGTTTGCATATAAATGTGTGGACACAACCAACTTTTTTTAATCCCCAAAAACCTAAACAGTCTTGATTATCAAGCCGTTTTGATTTTCTGTGCAGTATGACATTGTACTGCTCAGGCCCCGCCCACGAGCACTGACAAACTGTCTCATATTAGCATATTTCCACCCTCAGCCAGTTGTATGCCATTTTCTCCGTGCTCAAGCAGCTACAGTCTTGTAAGCAATGTAGGTGTTTTGTATTTTGATGTAAAAGTGAACATAAGTTTTCATTGAAGACATGAGTTTTCATTTTCTCCCAACATCAGAGCCACTGAGGACGCAGTATATTAGTTCTGTTTTTGATGGTAACGTGCCACTGAATGCACAAAAAAAAAGGGAAAACGGGGGCGGGGTGAGCAGTATCTCCTTAGCATTTAAAGAGACATGCACTGAAACAGCTCGCTCTGAACAGAGCTGTTTTTGACAAGATAAAAAAGGTAAACTAAAGTATGTTACAAAATATTCAAAAGATAATAATACCATAATATTTGCAAAATAATCACATGAAAAGTTTCCTTTATGTTTGCAAAAACAAAAGGGGAAATCTGACTATATTTGTGCCATATAAAGCATTACACTGAAATAAAATCTTCCTGTTGGAAAAACAAATAATACTTACATTTTCCAATATGTCATTCAAACAAACCCTTGCTTACAGCTGATTCAATGTATAATTTGAGCTCATATGCTCAAGAATCCCTGCTGAAAAAAACAGCTAAAACCAGCCTGGCTGATCTTAGCTGGTTTAAGCTGGAAATGGCTGGTTTTAGCTGGTCGTTCCAGCTGGTCTCCCAGCTAAGGAAGTGACCAAAACCCCTCTAAAACCAGGTAAGGTAAGGTAAGACCAGGCTGGATGACCAGATAAAACCAGCCAACCAGCTTAGGCTGGTTTTTAGCTTTTTTTTCAGCAGGGATTACCTTTTTTGTCAAATATCTGAATGAAATAACATTACGAATTCATTCCGAATAAAATATTACAAGCTGGGTTTCCATCCAAAGTTGTGAATTTAACTTATGCGGAAAACTGGAATATCGCATAAAACATTTGCGAACAACCACTGTTTCCATACAACGAGTCAAAGAAAACAAAATCATCACTTCCTGATAAAATGGCACTAAATCACTGAGAAAAATAGAAGAAGCCACTGAATATGATCCTTTTCATATCTAATACATTACTTGCGCCTCAGAGCGAGCAGACAAAACAAAATAAATATGGTCATTGCTTTCGGAAGTGGATGCCTGCTATTTGGGAACACACTCGTATAAGGCAGTTCTGGGAGGCGATTATACAGAAATACTTTGATGACAGACTTTGCTCTGGCATTTCAGAATGACCATAACAACATTTCAGATGCTGTGGAACGAGATCGGTCCGTTGGTTAGTCAGGTTTTGCCGTTCCATAGCGCAAAGTCACATGACTTTTTTCATGCGCATAGAGGAATTTATTTGGCAAATGCGCTTCCATTATTCACATTAAGCCTTTTTCGCACAAGTCAAAAACCACCTCAAGCGAGCGTAAAAGCCTTTTTGCGAATTAAGGGATTTTTATTCAAAATTTGCCATTTCCATCCCTCGTTTCTTATGCGATACTTCAAAATGCGCATTAAAACAGAATGATGGAAACGTAGCTACAATAACGGTTCATCTGGGGACATAAAATGACTCAGTAACAGTTCTGAACGATTCACTGCCAAGTGAGTTCAAAGCTGTTTCTTAAATCATTTTGATTGAATCATTTGATTAAAAAGAACCAGTTTGTTCACAAATGGACTCTTAACAAGATCTGACGAATATGGATGCACACATAGTTTTCAGTCAGTTTGAAATGACAATAAATCCCTCATTTCTTAGAGAAAAAGAACATCTTGCATATTCTGAATTCAAGCATCATCCAGGATTGTTCTATCAACATTCTTCTTTGGTTCTCTCTTGGCTAAATGCTTTTTTGATTATTTCAGAAATTATTTATGAAACACATTCTTTGCATAGGTGATTATTTGTGACATTTGCGATTATTTTATGAATTATTTATGATACATTTCCGCTGCCTCTGGCTTCTGATCCGTAAGATCTTGTCTCTCCCTAAATCTCCACCCTCCTGTTTATGTCTCCAAGCCTCAGTGTTTCTCACTCTCTTCTTCTTTCTCTCCGGTCAAGTGTGCGGCACAGCAGCAGATGTGCCTGACGTTGTTACATTTGGCTGTGGTGTGAAACCAGTGCTCCAGTCTCATGCTACCTAATTAACCCAGACTAAACGCAAAGTTTTGAGAGCCGCGGAGGAGCGGGACCGGATGTGCTGCCGTCTCTCCGTGACCCATTTATCGCTGCCGTTTCAGAGCTCTATTAATAGCATACAATGCAGAAGAGAAGAACTATACTACCCAAAAAAGGAGGTTTTTAATGTACCTCTAAAAGCTGAGGTGGTGCTTCGGGGCAAATCATTCCTTTACTATTGCGGGCATCTCATTGTGTTTACATCTGAAGACGAGAGACAGAGTAGAATAATAAAAGAGACTTATAAATAATGTTGTTTCATAGAAGAGCACATGCTGGGCTTTGTCAGTAAGAAATTCCTTTTTTACCAAGCTAAGGGAATTTTGCTGAAAAAAAAAAATCTTAAGTTGACTTAAGCAGCTGCGCCCCTGGTTTGAAGTACAGCCAAATTTATATTTTAATTAATCCGAAGGTTTAAAAGACCAAATAAAAGCACATTTATTACTTCACACTGGGCTTGCAGTGACAAACTACTTGTCATTTGTTGACTGCAGGTCTTCTGTAAAAATACACATTGCATGTAATCACATAATATGCACTCACTGGTAACAGGTTATTGTTTACATACATAATGTAAAGCTGTAAAAAGGTTGTATAAATTATTATTATTATGAAATTAGTTACTGTATTATGAAACAAAAGTGTGAATTAATGCACAATATTATATTTACTAATTAACATAAACTGTTCATTATAGTTCCTAATGCATGAACTCATTTTAATGCATTAAACATTATTGTGCTACTCAAGCATTAATCTTAACAATTCTGTTCTTAAAATAAAATTTACTTGCATTTTCAAACCATTTTCGGCTGTCAGGACTAAATTCTTATGGGTGTTTCTTTCTCCCCAAGGCCCAATTAGCAGGACAGACCTTAACGGACCCTCATCATCACAAAACCAGATACACTGTTCCTGGTTGTCTCCCAGATGATGTCTCCCTGATGCACTGCAGCAACAGATCCTGGAGATATAAACAATAGTTTTCATTTTTGTTTAGCACTTTTGGCCCTGACATCTCCCTTGCATCATTAAATAATAATAATACTTACTATATAATGGATTACAATAGCACAATTTACAACTTAACCCAAGTCCTCATGAAATCAAAATGTATTTTTTAGTACAAGTATGTTAGCCTTAAAAGGGGTCATCGGATGCAAACTTCACTTTTACATGTAGTTTGAACATTAATGTGTGTTGGCAGTCTATCTACCCTATAATAATAAAAATCCATGCAGTGGTTTTTAATTAATCTGTAAAAATAATACCCCTTTTTCAAATCGAGCCATTCACAGAGGCCACTCCCACGATAGTGGATTGACACAAGCGTCTTACCTCAGACCTGCCCTAAATCAGCTGCAACAGTCCGACCTCCATTGTTTCGATGCTGGAACAGGGATGTAAGTTAGACAAGAATATCTCCGATTGAGCGATTGAGGTGTTGTGTTGCTGGATGTAATAATGAACATAGTGGTCGTCATTTATTCCCGACATCTGAGCTGCTGAAGATGCAGTGGATTACTTTTGTTTGTGAAGGGAATGCACCTCCCGAACTACATATATCCGTCTATGTTCGCATGAATCATTCATGATCCAGCTTCACCTATAACAGAGGTATAAAGCGAGTATAAGGTTTTTTTTTTTTTTTTAATGAATCTCTGCAATCACCTTTCCTAATAACGTGCTAGCTAGCAAGTTTCATGGCTAAACGCGCTAAATGTGGATAAAGTAAATAATCTTTCAGAGCAGCATGTCACTCCACAGAGAGAAGAGGGGGCGGGGCGAGCAGAGCTCATTTGCATTTAAAGGAACAATCCCTTTGAATGGGATGATTTTTGCAGAGCTCACTTTGACAAGGTAAAAAGGGTGTTGTTTTACATTACCACTGAGAATTTTTAACCAAGCTATATTATAGACCTTTCATTAAGACCCTAAAGAATCATATCAACTTGCGGAAAATGGGCATCCGATGACCCCTTTAAGGTCATCTATAAGCTTTTGTGCTCCAAAACGATGACAAAATTTGCATTTACAAAATATAAGCATTCAAAACTTACAGTCTCTAAGTTCCACCAATATGGATCAACGATTCTGATGACATCAACCTGCACTTCGGTTCTCTTCAAACTTTCTGTCCAATCAAATGCTCACTAGAATCCGAAGCGTCCCATACTAACCTGAATAAGATATTTCACATAAAATACACTGACATATAGTCCACAAGAGAAAATAGTTGAATTTATAAAAATGACCCCGTTCAAAAGTTTACATACACTCGATTCTTTTTTTTGCCTTTTTGTGCTTTTTGGATGATAGAACAGTGGAGATTAACAGGAAAGTGTTGGGTGGAGAGCGGGGGTGCAGGATCGGCAAAGGGTCGGGATTTGAACCCAGGTCAGCCTGAAGTGCAGTTGCACGTTAACCACACGGCTATAGTTAAACTAACTAACAGTTAAACTGCCTGCTGTTTTTTTTTTTTTTTTCTGAAGAACAGCGGGCAGTTTAACTGTTCAGGGAAAACAAGGCACTCATGAACAACTATCATTAAAAAAATCATTCAGGTAACAACCCAGTATTAAGAATCAAGCATATGTAAACTTTTGAGTGGGGTCATTTTTATAAATTCAACTATTATTTTCTCTTCTGGACTATATGTAAACGTCTTTTGTGTGCAATATCTTATTCAGGTCAGAACTAAATAAAAAATAACATGCATTTTGTATGATCCCTCTTATTTTGATAAACCAATTAACATTTTGCAGATTCTGCAAGGTGTATGTAAACGTTTGATCTCAACTATTTGTGAATCTGCGCAGACCACAAAATCTATTGGACCCATTTGATATCTACACAGAATGCTATATTTTACAGCAGTATGGCTGAGATTGTGGCTGTTTTTAAAACTCTGTCAAATGCGGCTTGACCCAGCTCAATGGCTCTGGCCCAAGCTGTGATATAAACTAAACACTACTGGCTATTCAAAAAAGCAGTGGGACTACTTGATTTCTCCCGCCTTGTCTTCCTGTTTCAGTTGAAATTACTTCAACACGGAGAATAAAGCTTTGTGTTTCAAAGCACTTCAGTGGACCTCTAAGGCCAAATTATAAATGCTTTGTCATCTTGGTAGGCCCCAACTTTATACATAGTGGTTTAAAGTAGAGGAAAATGTCTGTTGTGTGTGAATCAGATTTTTTTTAGCCAAATATTCAATTGTTTTCCATTTGCACAATGTAAGTAAGACATTCTTTTTTATTTAATAGTATCAATTTACAGCATGTGTCATTGGAAAGAACCACAAATTAAAACTACATGCATGCCACAAGTAAAGACTCAAATCCAGCTTTCGGCCATATGGAAATGTGTGATGAATCTGCCTCCATCTGTGGATTGTGTTTGTTCAGCAACCCGCAAAAAAACGCATATCCTCTGATTGAGTTTAATGTGAGACAGGAACCTGTTTAGTATGGACATCCAGACACGCACGCAGAAGGAAGCTTCACCTTTTGTTTAAAGCAAGCGGCGAGGTTTGAAAAAAAAAAAATAAATAAACGCTTGAGAAGAGTTTTTTTTTTGCTTTGCGGAAATATTTAAATGAATGAGTTTTAGCCTTTCCTTGGTGGTTTGGGCTGTGCTTTTTTCATCTGCAGGGCCTTGACTTCTATATCAAGCTTTTGGAAATTGGTTTTATTCATTTTTCTTCCTTCTTCCATCTGGTTTTCACTGAAGCCAGTGTAAAAGTTGGGCTAAAAACAGATAATACCATGTAAGCAAAATAGAATGAATAGATGGAAAGGAAAAAAGCGAGACCGAACGGTAACACGGCAGAGGGAATTTTTCAGTTTTAGACGTCCTTTGGCCCGCTTCTCCTTTGATGTCAAAGGAACGATAGTGAAGAATTGAGTCAATATGCTATCAGTCTAGAAATGTCAGTAAAGTATGCCACAGTATCTACCGCAGGTATGAATCTATTACGGGATAAATGCACAGATCTATCTGGCCCACATCTCCCATGATTCTTAGTCTTATCTGACACTGAATAGGTCTGAGACTGTACCTCGGCTCTAATCTCTTCTTGCATACATGGGGATTAACCTTTTGCTCTATCACCATAAAACTCTGATTTTCAAGATCCCCGAAGGTGCTAAAAATGATTTATTTTTTCAATAGCTCAGTGGTAGATGCCCTTAGCAGAGGCTCAGGGTTGTTGTTGCTGCACTGCATCAGTAATTGTAATGCAGCTGTAGTCCATGTGAACGTCGAGACCCTTTTGGCGTCTTTCACACTGCAATTGGGGCACTACTGTCTCTCCTCCAGCTCAGACGTGGAAGGACACTCAAGGAGAAAATCTGTGGGGTTTTCTTCTGCTGTCCCCCCTTATAACAAGCTATAAATTCCAAGTTCATGTGGCTTTGTTACTTTTACTTTTGACTGTCAGGTGTGCCAGAACCAGCTACACCAAACCAAGTAGGCTGATAATGTTTCTTGGCTGCCTTGCATTAAAAGCACATATTTGATGCAGGCTATCATTTAGTGAAGTTTCAGATTGTGCTGTTACTTTTTTTTTTTTTTTTTGACCATTCTAAAAAAAAAAAAAAAAATTCATATTTTGTGCATTTATCTAACATACAGGTTGAAATTTGACCATCTTCAGCAATGGGGGAAAACACAGTAAATCTCCATAAATAAAATCAAATAAACTGCACTTGTGTGAAAAGATAATGAATGTCTGACAAATTGCTATGTTTTCTAAAACAACCAAAAAAAAAAAAAAAAAAACAATGCCCAATAACCAATGCAATGGTTTTAATGAACAAGCAACCAAAATGTAGCTGATGACATTTTTAATTGTTCAAATGATTTTTTTTAATCTAAAAAACCTGAACTAAAACTAAAGCCATCCATTTTCATTATAAATATAACAATAACTGAAATGGAATAAAATATATTTTCAAAAAATTATTTCAACTAGTTGAAAAGGCAACATTTCTTATTTTCATTTAGGTTTAAATTAAAGTACTAAATTAACTAAAACTTAAAACTCACTAAAAAAAAAAAAACAATACAGATATTTTAAAAAATGAAAAAAAAAAACAGAACAAAATTACTAAAACTTTAAAATGAAACAAATAAAAATGCAAACAAAAAAACTAATTTAAAATATAGCAAAACCTATATCAATGATATTAAAGTATCACTGATTTTTTATTAATATTATATTATTCATTAATATAGTATATATTATATATATAAACTATTAGTCTATTTAACATCTTCATTATAAATTTGTGATATTTAATTGTATTTTATTTTAAACTCATTAAGTGGGAAAAGCACAGTAAATGCTAAATCTTCACACATGCAAAAGTAAACTTTAAAAAAAAAGAAGAAATAAAATAAAATTGTAATAAAAAAGACTGTACTTGTCAATCAATAAAAAAAATTATAAAAATAAAACAACTTACAATTTCTAAAAGATATAAAGAGACATACCAAATCAATGCATGCAAATTTTAATGAACAATCAACAGAAATGTTGACACAGTAAATCTCCATAAATAAAATAAAGTAAATTGCATTTGTGTGAATTATGAAAAAATAATAAACGTCTGACAAATTGCTTTGGCTTGCAAAAGTAAACTTAAAAAAAAATAAAAAAAAATAAAATTGTCATAAAAACAAAGATTGTGCTTGTCTTTTAATGAAAATTAAAAGAAAATACAGAAATGTTGACACAGTAAATCTCCATAAATAAAATAAAGTAAATTGCACCTGTGTGGATTATAAAAAAATAGTGAATGTCTGACAAATTGCTATTATTTCTAAAATATCCAAAAAAAAAAAAACAATGTACTGTTTAATGAACAATCAACAAAAATGCAGCTGATGATTTTATTTCTAATCATTCTTTAGAATATAAAATTCAATCTCCTGATCAGCTAATAACTAACAATAAAAGGTATATATTTTGATATAACATTTTAATGCCAAAAACTGATGTAGAACACAAGCAACATCAGCACACGCTAATTAATATTCATGAGCTTAGGCTCACCTCACTTACTCCCTGTCTGCCAATAAGAATACATAGAAACATGAGATCAGATCAATAATACAGACAGATGAATATTTAAAAAATGAGAGAGACAGAGAGAAAAATGACAAAATGATTCAAATACGAGTCTGCAAAGGCATAAAAAACCCAACTTCCAGACGCAATATGAAACACCAGCTGCTGTATTTCAGATCAAATTGACCCAATAGATGAGTGATTTACTATAGTCTGATATTAAAGCTTAACTGAGATCCATCATTCTTCGGTTTTATGTGACACTCCTAACCTCAGCCATTTGCCAGCAAGACAAGATAAAGCCTAACCACATGCATATTCATATCAGACGAGCTTTTACTGGAATTTCCAAAAGTAAACTCATACCTATTCAATAGTGTAGGACGCATAATATGAACTTACTGGTAAACACCAGCAATTAGTACATCTGCAAAAAATGAAACATCCGCATTTAAATTTCAGCTTAATAAAAAAAAGAATATATATATATATATATATATATTTTTTTTTTTTTTTTTTTTTTTTGATTTTAGGTGGTGAAATATGACATGGAAATTTCTTGCAACTACCTGTCATCCTGAACAGAACATTTGCAGTCATCAACATAACTTCACAGCTGAACTGTTGCCTAGTAACAAATAGAAAATAATGAAAAAAAATAAAATAAAAAAAAAAACTCAACATACGACGAAAAGGAACAACTTACAGAACGCCGTGAAACAACTGATTGAAGTGCAATCAAGAGATCTGAAGGACCTAAACAAACATACAGGGACTGTAATGTTTCGCATCAACAACTGTGAAATATTTACAGAGATTTACAAAACCAGGTCACCGTACACTAATTACAAACCATTGTATTCTCCAGCAGTGGCATAACTTAGACTATACGGGACCAAGTCCAGAAACAGCGGATGGGCCTCCTGCCATCTCCATCACCCACCAGACTAAACTTAAAACACATGAAAATATAACATTGTACTTTTTCATTATTGCTCACTTTGTGTCTCTGCCCATTTCTGCTCCCTGGTCTCTGATGTCTACAGCATCTACAGTATCTCTTCACACATTAACATGGGGAAACAGACCATTATAAGATGAGCTTCAGAGCTAAGAAAAGATTCAGAGCTATAGGCTACAGTGAGCTCCAAACATACAAAACAGGGTTAATAAGATTTCACAACAATCCCCTATATAGACACATATACTACACTGTATATAAAACAATCAATGACAAACCATCTAATACAAAACAATGAAATGTTGGTAATTTCACTAAAATAACACTTTTTAATAAGCTCTCATTAATTAATACAGCTAACTAAATAACTAACAACGAGCAAAACATCTTTAAAGGGGTCATCGGATGCCCATTTTCCGCAAGTTGATATGATTCTTTAGGGTCTTAATGAAAAGTCTATAACATGCTTTGGTTAAATTTTCTCAATGGTAGTGTAAATAACACCTTTTTTACCTTGCCAAAATCAGCTTTGCAAAAATCACTCTGTTCTGGTCGAGGTTGCTTTAAATGTTAATGAGCTCTGCTCGCCCCGCTCCTCTCTTCTCTCTGTGGAGTGACGAGCCTGTTTACTTTAGCCGCATTTTGCCCGCTAAACTAGCACATTATTAGGAAAGGCGATCACAAAGATTCATAAAAAACCCTTGTACTCACTTGTGCTGTAAGTAAAGCTGGTCTCTTCTGCTCACCAAGCCTGCATTTATTTGACCCAAAACAGTAAAATTTTGAAATATTTTTACCATTTCAAATAATAGTTTTCTATTTGAATATTTTAAAATGTAATTTATTCTTGTGATCAGAGCTCAATTTTCAGCATCATTACTCCAGTCTTCAGTGTCACATGATCCTTCAGAAATCATTCCAATATTCTGATTTGCTCTTTAAGAAACATTATTATTATTATTATTATTATTATTATTATTACCAATATTTAATAATAATAATAATGATAATAATAATAATGCAATAATACATGTTTTTGAGCAGAAAATCAGAATAGTAAAATGATTTCTGAAGGATTATGTGACTGGAGTAATGATGCTAAAAATTTAACTTTGAAATCACATTCTATCAATTTTATAAATTTTATAAATTTTTAAAATTTTATAAATTACATTTTAAAATATATTCAATTAGAAAACAGCTATTTTAAATAGTAAAAATATTTCAAAATTGTACTTTTTGCTGTACTTTGGATCAAATAAATGCAGGTTTGGTGAGCAGATAAGACTTCTTTAAAAAAACATCAAAAATCTTACAGTCCAAAAACTTTTGACTGTAATACACACACACTATATTTATTTGGTGTTACTTTAGTATCATTAGTTTGCTAATATTTTGAAATAGGTTTGATTTTTATATTTTCTGCTTTTGTTTTTATTTTAGCTTTAGGTTTGTAACTTTGTTGTACGTTTTTGTCCTTTTAATTAATTTTTTTTTTTTTTAAACATTCATATGTTGTTGTTGTTTAAGTTTTAGCTAATTTTTATTTTATTTTACTCTATTTTTTTAGTAGTCATTTTAGTACTTTGATTTAATAATAATAATAATAAAAAGATCATTGCCTTGGCAACCATTCAAAATAATTTTATTTATTTATTTATTTATTTTGGCTCTACACCAATTTTTGCCATTAAGATGTGGTATCACAATACATGACATTTTATTGTTAATTAACAGTTGATCTGGAGAAATCTGTAGTCTGTAGAATGATTAAAAATAAAATAAAACATTTAAACATGATTAAAAATGTCATTAGCTACATTTCTGTTAATTTTTCATTAAAGCAGTGCATTGATTGGGTATTTCTTTTTAGATATTTTAGAAATCACAGTAATTTGTTTGACGTTCATTATTTTTTTCTTAATTCACAAGTACTGTTTATTTTATTTTATTTTATTTATCATTTAATATTAATTTTACTGCAACAAATGAAAATGTTTAACGAATTAGCCAAGTATCAAATACAAAACGGAAAGGGTTTTTTTTCTTCTTCAATAATTTTATCAATTGAACAGTGTGGTCTGCACATTTAAAGATACTGAACGAGAAGCACAACACAATCTGAGAACTGCTACACCACGGCTATGAACATCTAGAAGCTTAAATGTTGAATAAAACATGCCAGAAATTAATCTGCCTGTACACAAACTCCAAACATCATAACTGCAAGTTTGATCCCAATTTCCCTGATCATTCCCGCAGTGCCCTAAGGCAAAGCTGTTAACCCCTAATAGCCCAGGGGTGAAGAAATATCACGCTGCTGTCAAAACAACCATTCTTCACGCCTTAAGACATATTTAAGACATATTTATAGCACACATTAAGCCTTCAAATAAATCACAACATATGAAGCATGTAATTTTTTCAATATTAAAATGAACTGTTCCTATCTCAGATATAATTAATCCATTTATAGGTTTACCCCAAAAAGCGTAACACTTCAGCTCCACATACTGCTTTGTTTACAAATGACTGATAAGATAAATTTTTGTCCTGAAGTGAGAACAGCCAGTGATTTGGGATTCTTTTGGATTAACTGTGTCCCTTAAAGGAGAAGTCCACTTTCAGAACAAAAACTGACATATAATGTACTCACCCCCTTGTCATCCAAGATGTTCATGTCTTTCTTTCTTCAGCCGTAAAGAAATTGTTTTTTGAGGGAAACGTTTCAGCATTTTATTCCATATAATGGAGTGATATGGTGCCCCTATTCTGAACTTCCAAAATCCATTTTAAATGCGGTTGTAAACGATCCCAGCCGAGGAAGAAGGATTTTATCTAGCAAAACAATCGGTTATTTTCATAAAAATAATATAATTTATATACTTCTTAATGTCAAACGCTCATCTTGTCTCACTCTGTCTGAACTGTTTTTTTTCCGGTTCATGACAGTTAGGGTATGTCGAAAAACTCCCATTTCATGTTCTCCCTCAACTTCAAAATCGTCCTATATCACTGTTTTACCTTTTTTTGTTAAGGGTGTTTGATCTTCTTTACATGTTCACTTTGCAAAGACTGGGTCGGTACTTCCGCAGCGATGTAGGATGATTTTGAAATGATTTTTGAAGTTGAGGGAGAAAATACGATTGGAGTTTTTCGACATACCCTAACTTAACTGTCTTGAGTTAGAATACACAGAGATCAGGGAGAGAAAGACAAGACGAGCGTTTGAGATTAAAAAGTATTTAAATTGTATTTTTTAAATGAAAATAACCAATCGTTTCGCTAGATAAGACCCTTCTTCCTCAGCTGGGATCATTTACAACCGCATTTGGGATTGTTTGAAGCCGCATTTAAACTGCATTTTGGAAGTTTAAAATCGGGGCACCATATCAGTCCATTATATGGAGAAAAATCCTGAAATGTTTTCCTCAAAAAAAATAATTTCTTTACGGCTGAAGAAAGAAAGACATGAACATCTTGGATGACAAGGGGGTGAGTACATTATCTGTAAATTTTTGTTCTTTAAGTTGACTTCACCTTTAAATCTCTGACTTTTAGTACTAACGTTTGTATCAATAGTACATTTTTTTTTAACCTGTCTGTATATGGAACAGTTTGCCTCTAGGCTAAATGCAAATGATACACAAATTCAACGAAATATAAATAAATTAAAATATAAATATTTTATATATTTTAATATATATTTGCAACAAAAACACTGCAAAAAAAGTGTTACCTCTGCTTTCCCCTAGTAACTGCACAGAGGTGGCAGACAGTGCATATCCATGTGCGTAGCTGCTTGTTTGTGCCTGGATTTCAGAAAATACATTTGGATTAAAGTGCCCTTGACCTTACAGGTAATCAGGCTGTTGGGGAAGCTGTTTACGTGGCGCAGAGGGAATTCAAAGTGTGTTTCCTTTTATAGTGTGCAGAAAAAGATGGCACCTTTCCAGAGTCTACATGATGAAGAACGGTGATTCTCACACCATCACCATTACTATATACATTCCATATTTACAGTATATGCACTTTCATTTGCTTGTGCACGTCAACGTATATGAGGGAGAGAAATATGTAAATTTCTCATGGAGCTAGCAAGCTGCTGGTCGAGCGAATAAATTATTGAAATATTAGAAAGCTTGCCGTGTGCTTAGAGGAGCTCTGAATATTCCAGCTAAACACCCACACGCACAAATATAACCCACTTTCACACAGCCAATCAGTCATATGTGCATGCCTGGCTCCGCTCTGCTAAAACAGTGTGTGCCTTTCTGACATTTAATCAAGACGACGGCCGCTAAATGAAGCCAGAATACTCTACTAAAAGACTTGATGACATAATCAAGTTGCAAAATTGAGAAACGTCCCTCTTCATACATATACAGTAGCTACATCTCGAATGAAACCTCCAGTTGGTCTTGGGTAAGACTGCTGTAGATTATTCATTTCGGATTCTTTTCATATGTTAGTGATTTGCACAGTGACGACTGGTTAAAGCAGGCAAAAATCGCTTGATATCATCAGGGGAAACTCACCATTATTAATTCATATGATGTGATGTGACTGCAAGATGATGTGATTATGTCTCTGCAGCAATTCAACATGGTGATGATATCATGATCATGTTTCTAGATGGCACAATTTCCATTTTCTGTCATTATGCTTGTTGCTGCTAAACTTGTCTGTCAGCTTGGTTGTTTTCTGTTTTTTTTTTTTGGTCATTTGCATCTTTCTGGTTTACAGATATGATCATATACAGTATGACTGCAGCGTGATCGCATCAGTTCCATTATGCATTGAAACCATGCAATATAAACATACTGACAACATATGCTGGTACATATCTACACTATTGTTCAAAAGTCTGGGGTCTTTTACAGGAAATTATAATTTTATTCAGCAAGAATGCATTAAATTCAAAAGTAACAGTAAAGACTTTAATATTTATATTTAAAAGAATATATTTGGAGTATTATTTACATTTACATTTCCAAACATTCATTTTGCCATTAAAGGAAAAGTCCACTTTCAGAACAACAATTTACAAATAATGTACTCACCCCCTTGTCATCCAAGATGTTCATGTCTTTCTTTTGTGTTAAATTATGTTTTTTGAGGAAAACATTTCAGGATTTTTCTTTATATAATGGACTGATATGGTGCCCTGATTTTGAACTTCCAAAATGCAGTTTACAACTGCATTTGGGGTCGTTTGAAGCTGCATTTAAACTGCATTTTGGAAGTTCAAAAGCAGGGCACCATATCAGTCCATTATATGGAGAAAAATAAAATGTTTTCCTCAAAAAACATAATTCTTTATGACTGAAGAAAGAAAGGCAAGAACATCTTGGATGACAAGGGGGTGAGTACATTATATGTGAAACTTTGTTTTGGAAGTGGACTTCTTCTTTAATTATAATAATCCAGTGAGATTTTTGTTTGCATAAAGAGTCTGACAACAGCCAGTTTTCCACACAGAGATCTGATCTCATGATCATCATCCAATCTGTCTGGAATGACATGCAGAAACAGAACAAACTGAGACAGACTGAATCAAGAAGAACTGTGGCAATATCTCCAAGATGCTTCAAGAAACCTCCCTGCAAAGCTACTGTGCTGTTAAAAGTTTTAGGCACTTGTTAAATAAGGATGCTGTCAAAAATAATGTCATAAATAGATTTTCTTTATTAATTAACTTCTATGAACTAAACTGAAGAATTAGTTCACTTCCAAAATAAAAATGTACAGATAATTTACTCACCCCCTTTCTTCAGTCGTAAAGAAATTAGGCTTTTTTGACGAAAAACAATTTAGAAATTTTCTCCAATTTTTCTGCAGTTTGAATGCAGCTTCAAAGGGCTTTAAACAATCCCAGCCGAGAAAGAAGGGTCTCTACAATTTATCCACTTTTTAACCACAAATGCTCATCTCGTCTAGTTCTGTGATGCGCATGTGTACTCTGCGCACTCCGGATCAAGACAGTTGGGTTATGTCGAAAAACTCCCATCTCATTTTCTCCTCTAACTTCAAAATCATCCTACATCACTGTTTTACCTTTTTTTTTTTTTTTTGGACTTTCTTTGCACATTTACTTCATAAACACTGGGTCGGTACTTCTGCAGCGATGTAGGATGATTTTGAAGTTAGAGGAGAAAATGAGATGGACAAGATGTGCATTTGAGGTTAAAAAGTGAATAAATTGTCAATTTGTTTTAGAAAATACCCAATCGTTTCGCTAGATAAGACTTTCCTTCTTCTGCTGGAGCCCTTTGAAGCTGCATTTAAACTGCATTTTGGAAGTTCAAACACGCAGGCACCATAGAAGTCCACTATATGGAGAGAAACAATTTCTTTATGGCTGAAGAAAGAAAGACATGAACATCTTGGATGACAGGGGGGTGAACTAATCCTTTAAATCAACATTTAATGTGACCATTCTTTGTGTTTAAGGCAGCTTTTGCCCTAGGTGCACTTGCACATAGTTTTCAGGCCTTTCAGGTATAAACTTCTGAGATATAAACTCACAATGTTTAGAGTTTATATCACACAATTAGGACTTTTTTTTCTCAGAATTGAGACTTTCTCAGATTTCAGAACTTGCAATTTCTTTCATGCACTTTTTTCTCGTGATTCTGACTTTTTTTCCCTCAGAATTGAGACTTTCTCAGAATTGTGAGTTTATATCTTGCAATTCTGACTTCATAAGTTGCAACTGGGAGTTGGGAGTCTCGCAATTCTGACTTTTTTAAAGCCCAATTCAGACTTTACTTCTCACAACTTTTCTTCTCAGAATTGTGAGTTTATATCTTGCAATTCTGACTTCATAAGTTTCAATTGGGAGTTGGGAGTCTCGCAATTCTGACTTTTTTAAAGCCCACTTAAGACTTTTCTTTTCTTCTCAGAATTGTGAGTTTATTTCTCAGATTTGCGAGTTTATAACACAATTCTGACTTTTTTTTTTTTTTTTTTTGCAGTTCTGACTTTTTTGGCAACTGCAACTTTCTAAGAATTGCAACTTTATTTGAAGTTTATTTCTAGTTTATGTCTCACAATTCTGAGTTTATAACTCACAATTGAAAGTTTTTATCACAATTCTGAAGAAAAAAAATACAGTCAGAACTCCAAGATTAAAAACTTTTCTTTTTTATTTTTTATTCAGTGGTGGAAACAGGCAAAAAATAAAAATTATATATATATATATATATATATATATATATATATATATATATATATATATATATATATATATATATATATATTAAAATAGAAAACAGTTATTTGAAACTAATAATATTTCACAATATTAATGTATTTTTTACTGTATTTTTTTTTATCAAATACATGTAGCCTTGGTAAGCATAAGTGTCTTCTTTTAAAAACACTTAAAGTTTTACAGACCTCTTTTTAACTTTTGAACATAATATACATAGTGAAAGACATTAAAATGTTATGAATTATTTATAAAATGGAATTGTTAGAACCTTTACAAGAGTTTCACCACTCATTTATCAGTAAAAATGGAGAACATGGCCATACAAAATCCAAATGGGACTAATACGTGAAGTCATCTGAACTCTTTTTATGGCTGAATTTAATTAGAGGCATCATTAAAGCTTCACAAGAATAAATACATTATCAGAGTTATCAGCTAGCATGTTTTACTTGTTTACTAGTGTGCGAGTGTCTTTATGCTGTATAAATCTATTTTTTTTTTTTTTCAAAAATCTTAAAAAAAAAAAAAATTAAGTAAATAAATAAAAAACAGAAAAAAGCAATGAATTCCATTAATAAAATATTCAATGAACCTCTTTTTCAACAAATGTATGAGTGTGTTTATGCTCTCAAAAAGCTTCTGACTATTTTGACTGCCTCTAGAAAACTACAAAAAAGAAAAGAAAAGAAAAGAAAAACAGTGAATTCCAGTAATAAAATATTCTATTAACCTCACCAAAGGATTTGTCTTTTTTTTTTTTTTTTTTAAACTTCTCACCATGTAAAAAAACTGACAAATGTTAATTAGATCACATGGGATCACAAAACACTAATTTTTGCTGTATTATTAAGCTAACATTTGAAGCAAACTTAACGGTAAATCTGTCTTTCCTTGCAGCTAGAGCTGTTAAATGACAAATATCCCACAAAAAACACCTATTAATTAAGTAAACAAGCTGTTGTGTACCAAACCAACCATACGTTCTCAGCTCTATTTTAACCCTGAGTTTTGTGTGCAGCCACAGATGTTCTTTTTGACAGTCAGTCTGCCTGTGAAGCTGTCTGTTAAACGGTACACATCCTCACACCAGTCCTCTATTAGCAACACTTGTCAAGCCTACAGTACCTTTGTGGAAAATGTGCCTCCATCCAGAATACTGTCCTTTAACCACTCACAACTACCAACAGCCGAAACACTTAACCCTTGTTCACTTCAGAATTGCTTTAAGGCAAGAAATAAAACCTTGTGAACTCATTTCACAAGCTGTCAAAGGTTTTAGCTGCAAAGCATGGCCAAGTCCAGAGGAGAGGTTGATTTTGGTTGTTCTGACATGAAGCTAATTTTAGTTCAACTCTCCTGTTTGATACACTTACAGTTTTTTGAAGCACTGTCCTGTCCTACCACGTTTCTAGAGACAACGGCAAAACTATTTTTTAAAGGAGCAACTATTTTTTCCTCAAGATGCCAGTAAAGTGCACATTTCAACTCAGATTTTGATACTGAATAAAGGGTTGTGTCTGCATGCAACCAGTGGATACTGCTGTGTAATCAAAGGTCTCCAGTGTCTTATTAATCATCTGTCATTTCCCGCTTTTTCCGTCTCACAGAGAGAGATAATTGACATAATTAAGGATACAGGAGCTAAAGCATGTGTCAGGAAATTGATGCCACTTACTGAAAACAGTTAATGGGTACAGTAAATGTATTTCAGCTAGGGGTGGCACATGATGGTCGACAAAAACCCTCGAAAAAATAATATTGTTTCTTTAAATGTATCCCCTTTAATTCATTTAAAATGTTGTCATGTTTCAAATAGATTAATATTAAGTTCTTTTTTATAATAATATTACTGGTTGATAGTATATATTACTATATTGTATAATTATTTATTTATAATATATTACTACAGATCAAATGTCTGGAATCAAAGTTTTTTTTTTTTTTTGATTAAAGTCTACGTTCACCAAGGCTTTGTTCATTTGATCAGTGAAAACAGTAATAATTTGAATGATTATTACAATTTAACATAACGATTTCAAAGATTTGTTCAAAACATTTTTAAAAATTAAAATGTATAGAAAAAAAAAGGAAATGTAAAAATTGTAAAAAAAAAAAAAAAAAAAAAGTATATTTAAAAATTGTAATGTACAATTTAAAATGATTTTAAATTGTACATTGACATTTTTAAACTTTTATTTTTTATTTTTACATTTTCTTTTTTCAATTTTAAATTGTACATTTTAATTTTTTAATCTTAATTTAATTTTTATTTTTCAATTTTTTTTCAGTTTTCAATTTTAAATTGTAAATTAAAATTTTTACATTTTCTATCTTCTATTTTGATTCATTTAGACATAAAATCATTCTAATATGCTGATTTGGTGTTAAAGAAGCATTTCTTCTTATTATAAGTGCTTTACAGTTGTGCTTTAGTATTTTTGTGGAAACAATAATTTTATGTTATTTTATTTTTTTAAAGATATAAATAAAAATCTTTCGTAACAATTGTAAATTTGGCAAGATTTGACCAATTCAATGCATTCTTGCTTTTTTTTTAATTGTTTTTATTGTTTTTCATATTGATAATAAGAAGAAATATTTCTTAAGCACAAAATCAATTAAAAAATAAAATTGAATTTCTGAAGGATCATGTGACGCATTGCAATCAAAGGAACTAATTATATTTTAAAATATATTCAAATAGAAAACAAATATTTTAAATTGTAATAATGGTTTATAATTTTACTGTAATTTTCACTGTATTTCTGACCACATAAATGCAGTTTTGATGAGCATAAAAGACTTTCAAAAAACATTAAAAAATCTTTTGACAGTTAGTGTATTAAAACAAATGTATTACATATTGCACAGAATTAATATCATTATATATAATGGTATATTAAACATTTTAATAGCTAGATTTTAATGAAATTCTAATGAAATGTCGACAGTTTTCTTTATCAGCTGCTCTATTAGAGTCAGATAGTCTTATGGAGATGGACAGCAGCGTGTTTTGAGTTTAAGGTGGTGATGATGAGGACGAGCAGATGAAGTCTCTGGTGGAGGTGAGTGGACATCAGGTCTGAGCCTGAGGACTCTAAGTCTCTGTCACTCACCCCACTGATGCTGCACACAGACTCTTTCCCTGCAATCAGCCCATTTTATGGCACCTCCAATGAAGTCACTGTGACTCATTTTTCAATCACAATACATTGCTGGTCTACACTTCTGAGTATTGGCATAAAATGGTTTATTCTGGCCAAGAACCACTTGAAAACATTATATCATTATTATTTATTGTTGGAAACAGTTGCTGTGCTACTTATTTTTTATTTTTTGGAACCAGTCATTTTTTTTTCTTTGATAAATAAAGTTACAAAGAACATAAAAAAAAACATATTACAAAAGATTTATATTTTTAATACATGCTGTTCTTTTTAACTTTGTATTTATTAAAGAATCCTGAAAAAACCACAGGTTCCAAAAAAACCTGCATATTATCAGCATATTAGAATGATTTCTGAAGGATCATGTGACACTGAAGACTGGAGTAATGATGCTGAAAATTCAGCTTTGCATAACAGGAATAAATAACATTTTAATTCACATAAAAAACTGTTATTTTACATTGAAATAATATTTCACAATATTACATTTTTTCCTGGATTTTTGATCAAGTACATATAGCCTTGATAAGCATAAGAAACTTCTTTAAAGAAAAAAAAAAAAACACATTTAAAATCTTATTGATCTCAACCTTTTGAATGACAGTATATATAGTTACATCATGCCAATTACAGATTAAAGTCTTTAGAAGATTGATTTTCTCAAAAACACCTGAAACAGATTCTGGAAATTGCATTTCAATCCAGACTTGCCAATTTTGTGTGCATATACTTAGGGCCCTATGAAATCCATTTTATTTTTTCCCAAATTCCGTTTTATTTTTTTCCAAATTCCGTTTTTTCTGTTTTAATTTTTCTGGATTACGTTTTTTCCCGTTTAAATTTTTCTCAACTCCTTTTTAATGATTAAGTTAAGTTTTATTAATCAAAGAGCATGTCAAATTAATTAAAAATCACAAAACCTATACAATTTCACATCCATTTAATAAAGGTTTAACAAAAATGGCATGTTTAGGGCCTTATGAAATGTTCTATCTTTTCTCACCATATGTTTTATTGTTACCAAATTCTGTGTTTTAGCGTGTCTAATTATTTGAATGCATACTTAATTTATTCAAATTTATTCTTAAAATAGCCTTAAGAAAGTTTTTTTTACCCTCAGAAATTCTGTGTTGTTTTTTTTAAATGTTCTGGTTATCAAATGAAGGCTTAAAGCATTAATTTCATTTATCTTTTAATTATTGAAAACTAAGCATTTTTTTTTTTTGGCAAACAAAGGGGAATTTACTGTTAAAATGAAAACATGGAAGAAATGTTGTGTGATTATACCCTAAAAAATAATGTTTGTTTCATTTTAGTAATAGTAGTAATATATATCTGGCACAATGTCTTCAAGTTAAACCGGACTTTTCTTTTGACGGGTTGCTGTGTCTACCTTTACATTTCTGTGTGTATATGATATAAAGCTAGTTTTCCTAAAATGGAACGGTCAAATGCTCATGAAGTGACTCTCAGCAGATGTTGTTCATGTATTTATGTCCTCATTTAGTGAGACGACAGATGCTGAAATCACTCAGCGTCACGTGCGCTTCAGTGTGTGTAGTAAACAAAACCGCTCGTCTGCTGCATTCATTAAAACAGAGACACGCAGAACATGCAGGATTCACATTTAAATGGTATTTTTGCTGCGGAATATTTACAGATACTAGTCTATATTGTGGTTTGATTTAAGTGTAATGACCTACTTTCGATTAATTCATTCAAACTTTGACAAAATCCGCGACATTCCGAGTTATTATTCAGTAAATTCCGTTGACTGACTCAGGCCCAGAAACGCTCTGCGGATGCGCCATCTGAGACTAACATGTTCCCTTCTACTGTCACACACAATAGTCAAAGAACATGCATGAAAAGAAAGGGGGATAAAAACAGTTCCAGCACCTTGCAGTCAGTTGAAAACCACCGCATGGGAGGGGAAAAAAATAAAAAGGAGGAGAAAATCAAGCTTAATATGCATGAGCCACTGCACTTGCGAGAGTAGAGTGAGAACAGGCAGTCGACGCAATTCTGCATCCCAGCAAAAGCCAGCTGCAGTCTAAATCAAAGAGCAATCACTGTCCCTGGCCTGCCGAACAAATGAGAACAATACCCAGCCCTGATTAGGGAGAGCATTTGAGGCTCAAAATGGCGGGCCGTGATTGCAAAAGAGGTGTCAGTTATCCAATCACTTAGCCTTTACCTCTGCAGGTATTTAAGAGGAGGAGGAGGGGGAATCAAGCCGAGAAAAGGGCATAAACAGCAGGCAGATATGGAGGGCGCTAATGAAGATTGAGTCACCGTGGCGGTGCGGCTCTTGTCTGTGGAGATAAAAGTCTTTCAGACTGTGCAATCGCAGTTTTTGTAAGTGTCTAGCAGATGTGGGATAACGTTTGTCTGCCTGTTCTGTGATCTGAGCTGGGTTTGTTGTGCAGGAGTAGATAGAGAGATACATCAGGTCTATCCTGTAGAGATACTGTAGCCGATAATTAGCCCAAAGCTTATATATCGTGATTTTTCCAAACAATTCGACAGATGATGAAACATCCTTTGATAAAGAACGGACATTATCGTAGCAAGAGATCTTGGCCTAAGTTGCTTGAAGAAACTCTCATCAGGATATCCCTTTGAACGCAAAACCAGCTTGAACAAAAATAGATTCCCCTCTCTGTGCGAAAAACTGATGCTATTGTTTCAGCATCTTAATGGAATCGTTCCTTCAAAGCGCTCCTTTCTGCATATCTAAAGCTCGCTAGTCAAATACATCCTCTGTTTTTCCTTCACAAACCTCAGCGCTTTTAGCATCTGCTGCTCATTAGCTTCTAGCAGCTGTACGCGGGAAAGCGTCCGCCGTGCTGAAATCGAGTAAAATCGCTGGCGTTGTTCTTCGACGATTGTTTTTCTGGCAAATGACAAAACAGATTGGTCAAGTTGATGACTCCATCGAGGTTCCTTTACAAATGATACCACAATTTTTTTCCCAAGCGGCCTCCAGATCTGGTTTAAAACCCAAGCCAAATGTTTGGATGCGTGAGTTGGAGGAAGTGAAGTGGAAAAGCAGGAGGCTTTTAAAAAATGGATGTACCAAAAGGAGCCATCTCTATTTTAAAACAACGACAGCTCTCCTTAGTTGACTCAAAGCGTCTAATAAACAAGGACACGCCGTGTGCAGTCCTGGAAAACAATGCGTCCAGAGAGAGTCACGTGCTTTCTTGAAGACCTCTGAGTCATCTATATTTTACAGGGTCCCAAAACTAAGGAACAAAAGGAGTGAGGTAAGACTTAAAGTGAAATCTGGGGTGCTGAAGGCTTATTTTAGCTTAAAAACAGACTTGTGCTGAGGTGCGAAGTTTCAGTCACGCCAATCCCGCTTCTCTGGGATCCCCAGGGAGTCTGATTTAAGCCTCATGATCGTTTAAAGTTCTGCTTGAGGAATATCTATCTATTCTGGGGTAATCTTTGAAATATGTTATCTGGGAGTCGGGTTTCTTTAACAAAGGCTCTTGATTCTTGTTGTTGAATAGCTAGTCTCTGTTACTGTGCTGTACGTGGCGTGCGAATCATTAAAAAAGTGCAACAGTCTGAGACTTCACAACATTCATATTGAACCCTACTTATATTCAAAAAAGGAAATAACATGATTAATGGCGCTCTTGAATGTTTTTGTCAATTTCCTGCATGTATTGGTGGAGGCTGAGATTACTGTAGGGTGGTTGCATTGAGCCCAATTGCTAAGGAAATAGAGCAGATATACAAAAAGGAATAAAAGAGGACAAAGGAACAAAATGGTTGTAATATTGGTCTGTCTGTAAGTGCAAACCAACATGGGATGGGCTACTGTAGCACAATGTACAGTCACAGACATCCAATGCTGCCAACTTAGTAATTACGTTGCTAGATTTAGCAACTTTTTAGACTACCATAGCAACTTTTTCTTCAACAAATTTAGCTATTTTTAAAATTTATTTGGCAACTTTTAGCAACTGTGACTTTAATTATAAAAAGGCACACATTTTTCCTCTCAATTACACAAAAAGATGAAATCAAAGGTGTCTAGCAGTACACATATCACGAGAATTAAGTTGCTAGTTGCAATTGTTCATTAATATTTGTTCATTTATGATAACACCTTGTTATTAGTTTGCACACGCACTTGTTAATCAGTTAAAAAAATATATGTAAAAAAAATGGAAACAGTACTGGTAATTTTCTGCCTATATATTATCTGTTAAGTTGTAAACTGAAAACAAAATACAATGTGTAACTTAAAAAAAAAAAATAATAACAATTAAAAAAAAAATCAATACAGAAAATTTCTTCAAATTAAAGTAGCCTACATTGTGCCCTATTTAAAAGCCTATTCTTAAACTGTAAGTGACACTGCTTAAAAATATATTTTTTTTCATAATGTGTAGTGTTTTACTAGTTAATAAAATAATACAAAACATGTAATTTTTTTCAGAAATGTGTAAATGTTCAAAAATTCAATGACACTAACCGTGCAAAATTTGGCAAATCCAGGTTGTTACCAATAAAAATAACATTAGAATAGTTGTTTTTTTTTACTTTACTTCCTTTGTGCAGAACTCACCCTTTACAGACTTCGTATTGAAGTAGCGTTGTTTTACATCATTGTATGTGCGAGTGTGGTCAACCTGTAAACAAAGATAAACAACATCAAATCAGATTACAGATCAGATTAATTTACTTCACTTAGATTACTACATCACTTTATGATCGGTACATTTCACATTATAAATTCAGAAAATCAGAATCCTTCCATATAAATGCTTAAAGGAGAAGTCCACTTCCAGAACAACAATTTACAGATGATGTACATCAGGCTTAAGCTCCAGATATCTCAAAAATACACTAACAGACATCTTTAGAACACTCTCGCTTTTCAACAGACACCGAATAAGCGTATAATCGTAGTTAAATAACAACTGCGTCACATTGTGCGTTTAGACGCTAATTATCCACAGCGATCTCAATTAACCTTAATATAAACTACAAACTATTCGGAAACAACAATAAAATATGCTCACCACGCCGGAATCAGGAAAGATTGAAAAACGTAAAGCACTTTTGATGTTATTAGAGCTTTGAAAGTCTTAACAGCTACACGAATCTCGTGCTGTGCGCCGTTTCTTCCTTTTGAATGATTCTGAATCATATACGCTCCAAGCATCGCATTCTTAAAGGGACAGAACCCAAAACAGGTGGACCATGAAGATAAGAATTTGTTGAATAAAGTCATTATTTTTGTTTTCTTTGTGCACAAAAAGTATTCTTGTAGCTTCATAAAATTACAACTGAATCACTGATGTCACATGGACTATTTTAACGATGTCCTTACTACCTTTCTGGGCCTTTAAAGTGGTAGTTGTGTTGCAGTCTATGCAGGGTCAGAAAGCTCTTGGATTTCATCAAAAAATATCTTTATTTGTGTTCTGAAGATGAACAAAGGTCCTACAGGTTTGGAACGACATGAGGGTGAGTAATTATTGGCAGAATTTCCATTTTGTGGATGAACTATCACTTTAAGTTGCGTGAAGTCAGCCAATCAGACTGTGTCAAACAATCAGATGTAATGTAGTATGCTGATCTAAACCAGTGTTGATATTGTTCACTAAAACTACTTCTAATCATTTTCTTTTTGAAGTACAGCCTAAAATATATAAAATATATCTGTCCTAATTACTAGTATATATATATGTATATATATATATATATATATATATATATATATATACTACGAGTCAAAAGTTTTTGAACAGTAAGATTTTTTGCTTTTTAAAGAAGTCTCTTCTGGTCACCAAGCCTGCATTTATTTGATTCAAAGTACAGCACAAAGTGCAACAGTAAAATTGTAAAATATTTTTACCATTTAAAATAACTGTTTTCTGTTTGAATATATTTTAAAATGTAATTTATTCCTGTGATTTCAAGTCATTCTAATATTCTGATTTGCTGCTCAAAAAAATATATTATTATTATTATGTTGAAAACAGCTAGAATTATTTTCAGGCTTCTTCAATGAATAGAAAGTTCAGAAGAATCTTTATCTGAAATATCTGAAATATAAATCTTTGGCATTTATAACATAATAAATGTCTTTGTCATCACTTTTGATCAATTTAAAGCATTATTGCTAAATAAAATAAATTTCTGTAATATTGATGATGATAATAATTATAATAATAAATGTCTCTTGAACAGCAAATCAGCATATTAGAATTATTTCAGAAGGATTATGTGACACTGAAATTTTAGTTTTAATCACAGGAATAACTTACATTTTAAAATATATTTAAATAGAAAGCAGCTTTTTAAAATAGTAAAAAAAAAATCACAATATTACTGCTTTTGCTGTATTTTGGATCAAATAAATGCAGGTTTGGTAAGCAGAAAGACTTCTTTAAAAACATTAAAAATCTTACTGTTCAAAAACTTTTGACTGGTAGCATAAATATTAGATAAAAAACGTGAAATTTATATATATATATATATATATATATATATATATATATATATATATATATATATATATTATTATTATTATTTTTTATTATTATTATTTTTTTTTTAATTATTATTATTTGATGAAAAATCGCCATGGGTAACAAACTATAAAAAGTACTAAAATTTAAATATAAAATAATAATAATAATAATAATAATAATAATAAAACTTAAGTAAAATAAATAAAAAATATAGCAGAACTTATTTATTTAAAAAATAAAACAGAAATATTTTTAAAAAGCAATAAAATAGAAAATCGAAATATTAATAAATAGTATAATACTGAAATAACACGGCTCTAACCCTTTTTTTTTTCTCCATTTGTTTCTCTCACTCTCTTTGCAGAAGCTGGAGAAGTTGGGAAGAGATCCAGATCAATTATGTGCACAGAGCTGACTGAGTCACTGAATTGATTTTGATCAGCGCACATTGGGAATCAGGGGGGAAGAAAAAGGATGGAAAAGAAAATTCTAGTGGTCTGGGTATTTGTACATTGTTTTTTTCTGATCGAGGGCTGAATTGTTATTTGGTGGAGCGCTGTATGTGCAGCTTCACTGCTGATAACGGAAAAATACTATATTTATGTGCAGAGGAAGTTTCCTGATTACAGCCAATGCAATGCCGTCACAACGGTCAAGCAGGAGAAGGTCAAGTATCTTGTAATTATGATTTCGACAAAGATGTTTGTACTCGTAAACTTTTACACTAATCATAGTAATTCCGATATGACGTGAGAGCACCTTCAGTCCTAATTACTAGCTCTCGGCTTTTCACGTCCGCTAAAGCTTCTCTTAACACTTGTTCATTATCACTTCTTATGAAGGCATAACCTTTTTGCAGTCATTCTTACTTTAAGCTCTGTTGGTTTTTATTTATAGACACAATAGCGACTAATGTGCGTGATGATCTTCCATTTTATTGTGTGGTATTCTATAGGAAATTCACAGGGGACTGTGAGTGCTTTCTTTCCATCAGCAGGTACAATGCTACTGTAATTCATCGCTGAAATTATGTTTCATTTAAAAGTGAGGAGGAAACTTGTTGGAGACTCCATATGGAACAGAGCAATAGCACAGATAGTGATGAAAGGAGCTTCGAAACATACGGTAGGGGCGTGGGGAGAAGCAAAGAAACTTTTGTCCCAGTTTACCATAATCACATGATGTATGACACATTTAGATTGTGAAGTTAAAATGGGGTGCTAGCAATAGAAAAGCACTGCAAGAAAAACAATGCAATGTTATGAAGAAATGTCATAAAACTGTTCAAAACTGGCTCAACTTGGAAAAAGGTTTAAAAATGGGTTTTCTTAACTGTAAAACTCAACTTTAAACTGCACTCAGACACTCTTGAAGTTTACTATTCTGTAGCAATAGCACATTATATGCTGAAAACAAGTCAGAAATTGGCACAAAGAGAAAATTGTTCTTGTATTAAAGCAACACACAAAACAATCTGTACATTAGACCATCTTCAAAGTACAAACAGCACAAAACAAGATAAAGCTGACCGTCTTTTAAACGCCAACATAACAAAACATACAACACTAACAAGTCTTCTCTTCTTCCTTTTTGCATTTTGCATCAAAACACAAAACACATGAAACACCCCAACAGTTAAAAGAATTAAGCACAGTTTAATTTTAGAAATGTAAATTAAATGTGATTTTATAAATAAATAAATAAATGAAGTTGCATTAGCTAATTCAAATTTAAATTTGGTCATCATTTATGCATCACGGTTCCCAACGCAGAAGCCCATTCTATTTAAAAATAAACAAAGTAAAATGTAATTGTGACGTTTTATGTCAATTCTGACTGAAGTCTGATTTGTGAGGTAAAAAGTCAAAATTACTGTTAATGGAATAAAATAAATAAATAAACAAACAAACAAGCAGAACTGCAAGACTTACTGTAAATGCAGAATTTAGAGAAAATTCAGAATTACGAGATTTAAATGCAGAATCCAGAGGAAAAAAGTTAGAATTGTGAGATTTAAACGCGGAATTTTAAAAAAAAGTCTAAATTATGAGATTTAAATGCAGAAATCAGAGAAAAAGCTGAGAATTACAAGATTTAAATGCAGAATTCAGAGGAAAAAAGTTCGAATTGTGAGATTTAAATGCAGAATTCAAAGGAAAAAAGTTCGAATTGTGAGATTTAAATGCAGAATTCAAAGGAAAAAAAGTTCGAATTGTGAGATTTAAATGTAGAATTCAGAGGAAAAAAGTCAAAATCATGAGATTTAAATGAAGAATTAAGTGGAAAAAAGTCAGAAATACGAGATTTAAATGCAGAATTCAGAGAAAAAAAGTTAGAACTGCGAGATTTAAACGCAGAATTTAAAAAAAGTCTAAATTATAAGATTTAAATGCAGAAATCAGAGAAAAAGCTGAGAATTGTGAGATTTAAATGCTGAATTCAGAAAAAAAGTTTGAATTTTGAGATTTAAATGCAGATTTCAGAGGAAAAAGTAAGAATTGTGAGATATAAATGAAGAATTAGGAGGAAAAAAGTCAGAATTGCGAGTTTTAAATGCAGAAATCAGGAAAAAAGAGTCCAAATTACAAGATTTAAACGAAGAATTAGGAGGAAAAAGTCAGAATTATGAGTTTTAAATGCAGAATTCAGAGCAAAAAGTCAGAATTGTGATATTTAAATGCAGATTTCAGAGGGAAAAGGTTAAAATTGTAAGATTTAAATGCAGAATTTAGGAAAAAGTCAGAATTACGAGTTTTTCAATGAAGAAGTAGGAGGAAAAAGTCAGAATTCCGAGTTTTAAATGCAGAATTGAGAGAAAAAAAGTTAGAATTATGAGATTTAAACGAAGAATTAAGATTTAAATGCAGAATTCAGGAAAAAAGTTGGAATTACAAGATTTAAATAATGGGTTTAGAAAGAAATCTGAATTGTGAGATTTAAAATGCAGGATTCAGAGAAAAAAGTTAGAACTGCTGAGAAAAAAAAAATCTGAGATAAACAAAGTCCAAATTGTGAGAAAAAAAGTTACACTTCTTTCTTTCCTTCTTTCTTTCTTTCGTGGACATGGGTCTTCCACACAAACTTGAATGCATTTATTTCGTCTGAGGAAAAAAAAAAAAATGTCTATACAACGAAAGTCAATGGGATCTTTGTCAGACTTTTTTTTCTCAGAATTGCGTGATGTAAACTCGCAATTGCAAATAACTCGGAATTGTGAGTATATATCACGCAATTCTAACTTCATTTCTCAGAAGTTTATATTTCACAATGCTGAAAAAATCCTAATTGTGAGATGTAAACTGCGAGATGCAATTGCGAGAAAAACAGTTAAAATTCGCAATTTCTTTTTTTTTTTTTTTTTTTATTTATTCAGTGGTGGAAACTGACTTCCATAAGTTTGGACCCTATGACCTTCAAAATATCTCATGTAGGTTTGAACCGACATAAAAGATGACGGATGTTGTAGTTTTCTCTGAAGTGTACCTAAATAGGTCTTGTGGTTCTTTCAGGTCACTCATTTGACTACAGTGACCTGGGAACGGTTAGGATTTGAAAGTCCCGTCCCCACATCCTCAGCGTATACTCTGCTCCAGCTAGTTCTTAATTGCAGTTTTCTATAAACCTGCCCTGGAGGTAAAACAAGAGCTTTGAATAATTTATCGAAGCGTGTCAGACAATTTAGAAGGGGTTGTTCATTTAAAATTTAGAATCAGAAGACTCTTTTCATTAACCTCCTGCCAAACGACCACAGAATTGTAATTAAGAGATGAGGCGCGGCTGATTGGCAAGACTGACGTTCGAAAGGAAAAACGAGCTGACGAGAACGGAATATTTTCTTGTTGTACTTACAGCCGAATACTTAAGGGATTAAAAATCAATGAAACAAATTCCCCCCAACATGCATACAGAGGGAGGTGCAGTCATAATTACTCCAATTAAGCATTTTGTACGGGATAATGGTATGTGTGTGTGTTTGGAGGCTCATGTAGTTCACTGTAAAGTCCACCGTCATGAAGACATTGCCAGTCTAGCTGGACCTCGTGACCTTACTCTGTCAGGGGAACAAGATACATGGCATAAGCAATTCTGATGTACCACAGTATCTACTGCCTTTACAAAAGCACATCTCTGCTCAGAACGAGACACCTCTGCTGTTTAATTACTAGCAGTGCTTGTTCTAAATGGGTGAATCTCATGAAAACATGTTCAGGTCACACATTCTGCCCACAAAACAAGGTACTCGAGGCATCTACTAGCAGGAGTAATTAATTCACTCTAACCAACCAAACTCTTACTCCTTGACATGTTTTTACTTTTTGCATTTGGCAGATGCTTTTATTCACAGCCACTTACACTGCATTTAAAGTACATAATTAATCAGCTCATGCATTCCCTGGGAATCAAACCCATGACCTCGGCTTTGCTAGCACCATATATTAGGTTTTATTTTTATGTATTTGCTTATTTTTTATAAATTAATTAATTAATAAAATAATAATAATAATAATAATAATAATAATAATTATTATTATTATTATTATTATTATTTTAACAAAATATTTTTATTTAGAATAAATTATAAATATTTAATAATTAAATTACATTGATAAATTCTAAACTTTGCCCCTTGATATTTTTAATGTAAAATTTGGAAATGCTAATAAATCATTATAAAATAATTATGAATTATAAATATTAAAATGAATAGTTTATTATTATTATTATTTTTTTTTTTTTATTATACTATATTATATATTCTAATTTTTTATTAATTTGTTTATAATTTTTAAAGTTTATAAAAAAAAAAATAAAAATACAATTTCAAAAAGAATACAATAGTCTGCATTTTTTTTTCCAAGCTGAATTCATTATTTTGAATAAATGTTAACTTAAAATGTCAGGTTTGCATGACTTCGCCACTGTAACTTTCAGAAGACTTCCAGAGTGAAACTTAAGAAGACTTCTATGCAAATAGTTTTGTTTATTTTTATAAATATTTAAACAATAAAATAATAATAATAAATAGTAATAATAACAAAATATTTTTTATATTTTTAGAATAAATTATAAATATTTAATACTTAAATTACACTGATAAATTCTAAACTTTGCCCCTTGATATTTTTAATGTAAAATTTGGAAATGCTAATAAATAATTATAAAATAATTCTGAATTAGAAATATTTTAATAAATAGTGTTTTATTATTATTATTATTATTATTATTATTATTATGTTTAACACTTGTATTAATTTGTTTAAATATTTTTAAAGTTAATAAAAAACAAAAATTTAAAAAGAATACAACAGTCTGCATTTTATTTTTTTTTTTTCTTAAGATTATTTTGAATAAATGTTAACCTAAAATGTTGGGTTTGCATGACTTCACCATTTCCTAAATATTAAAAATACTTCTATGCAAATATTTTTTTTTTTTAGTTCATCCCTAAATATTACAATCACTATTATATCTGTCATCAGATTTTTTTGAGATTTGAGATATTTTTTTTTCATTCAGATGCTTGTTTTTTATTAATTTGTTGAAATATTTTTAAAGTTAAAAAATAAATAAAGAATACACTTACAAAAAAAAAAAAAAAAAAAAGAATACAACAGTCTCCTTTTTTTTGGTCAAACTGAATTAATTATTAACTTAATACATTTACAAAAAAAAAAAAAAAAAAAATACAACAGTCAATATTATATCTGTCATTTGTTTTTTTGTTTTTTTTTTGCTTGTTTGGTTTTTTTTATCTTTTTCTATGAGAAATGCTTGTTGTCATAAAAACATCACATGCAACTGTAAAAAGCACTTCATACAAACCTCAACAGTGGAAACTCAGCATCGAACATATTAAAAGTGACAATCAACTAACTGATGTGAAATAGAGGAACATCCTGTTCATCCTGGCATCTCAAAACTACAAGTTACTGCAACAGCAAAAGTGTAAATAAACTGGCAAATGGTCATAAATGCAGTTCGATTAAATATGTATGACTGAAGCGCATGCTGAGAAAAGGGAAAAATGGGACCACAAAGCCATTTTTGAAGGTCTATTTGAAGTCAAAAAATGAATTAAACCTGCTGCACTTCTTGTTTCCAAAAAAAAAAAAAAAAAAACATCACAATAGAAAAGCAGCAAAATGTAGTATTTTTATTCTTAAAAGTTCAGAACTTAAAAATAAGAATAACAAAAAGATAAAAACTACTGTCAAGCTCTTGTTTAGCTGTTAGCGCTCATAATTAGTGGTAAACACTCTCCATCACAGTAGTGTTTCCAATAGTTTGTAGTTTCCTCTCACTATGTCTGTTTTTCTTCCTCTCTCTCTGTTTTTCCCATCTGACCAGTCTCTTTCTGTTCATGAGCATGACTCAAAACTTACATTTTCAAGCTGAGTTTCTTGGCAGGCACTGTGAATGGATTCACTATAGTAAACATCATTACTACAACCTATAAATTAAATATCAGCATGCAGCATACGGTGGCAGGCCTCTTCTGACTTACATCTACAGTGTTTGACTGAAACTCCTAAAATAAGCCATGACTAAGGCTTAAGGAGCTTGTATCGGAGACAAACTAATCTCTAGCTGCGAAAAGTCAGTTTTAATAAAGTTATAAATTGGCTGTAAAGGTGAATTTTATGCTTTGTGTTATTCTAAATAATTATTATATTTTCTTATATCATTATTATTATTATTATTATTATTATCCTTATAAGGACCATTATTTTGTTGTTAAGGACCGTAACTCAAGGAGTATACAGTGAGAATTATTTATATTATTATTATTATTATTATTATTATTATTATTATTAATTAATTAATTTATTTATTTATTTGTTTGTTCATGTATTATTGTTATTATTATTATTATTATATTACAATTTTTTTTGTTTTAATATGATTATGCAATGTAATTAAAAAATTTTAATTATTCAATTAGATTATTATTATTATTATTAGATTAGATTATTTAATTAATTTAGAATTATTATTTTATTATTAATAATAATAATAATAATAATAATAATAATAATTAGAAGAATTTATTGTAAATATTTTTTATAACAACAACAACAACAATAAAAATAATAATAATAATAATTATTATTATTATGCTTGTAATGGGGGATTTCTTGTTAAGGACAGTAACTATACAGTGTACAGTATACAGTGAACATATTATTATTGTTATTATTTATTAATTCCGTAATGTATTATTATATTATGCTTTATTGTTTATTATATTACTATTATTTAATTTAATTAAACATTTAGAATTATTCAATTAGATTATTATTATTATTATTAATAATAATTATTATTAATTAATTAATTAGTTTATTTATTTTATTATTATTTTATTATGCTTTATTGTTTGTTATATTACTATTATGTAATTTAATTAAACGTACAATTATTCAGTTAAATTACATTATTATTATTATATTAGATTAATTTATAATTATTTTAATAATAATAATAATAATAATATAAAGAATTATTTATTGTAAATCAATATTTTAAAATCAATTTAATAGTATTATTATTAATATTATTATTATTTTAATTGTTGTTGTACTTCATTGTTTATTTTATTAATTTTAACTTTAGTCATAATTTTTAATTATTAGTTATTAGCATTTCTGCATTAGCATTTTTACATTAAAGATCAAGGTGCGAAGTTGATCATTTTTATTTATTTATTATTATTTAAACATTTTGAATTATTTTATAATTATTTATTAGCATTGCCAAATTTTACTTTGAATATCAAGGAGCAAACTTTATTTCATTTGACATTTTACAATTTCATTAATGCACTTTATTTAATTAAATATTAATAATTATGTATTCCAAGTAATAATTCTATTTTAATAAAACCACTATTACTATTATGTTTAATTATTTATTTTTTTCAATTATGTTTTTGTAATAAATGTTATTATTTCTGTGTAAATGCATACATACACACACTCCTTTAAAGGAGGTTTTCCACAGCTCTAACACTATTTTTGGCAGCCCTGTGATACTGATACACATGTGAGCGAGAGAGTCATGGCCCACTCCGGTCAAATGTTTTGATAAGAACAGCACATCAGTCCTCAGAGCCCCTTACAGCAGTTCCGGCTGCGTGCACGGCGGAAATCACCAAAGCATGACCGGCCGAATATATGATACGGCTTCTCCCATCATGCCGTGCACTAAAAGAACCGAAAATGCTGAGTGATGCTTGAGCAATCAGGAACAAGCACTCTGTCAGAAGACTGTCGGAGGAGGGCAGGGGCGTCACGGCCGGGCGAGCGAGACACAGCGGGGCCAGAAGCAGCATGCTGATGTCCATGAGGCAGTATGCGCCAGCGTCCTGACTCTGATTCATCTGTCATACCGAATCATAACTCTGAGTCATGTGCTTCTGACCTGAAAAAAGACAGCTGGGACTGTAAAGCGGTGGAACATGATCCAAAAAAACGTAGGATGGAAAATGCAAACGATAAATGCAAATAATCATGCGTATAATCACGCTGCTGGTGTTCTGTTGCATTGCCGCTTGATATTCAATGTTAAATCTGAGATCTGAAGCAGCAGGTTCAATAAGCATTAGAGTGTGGCCTCCATTCAAAACATTCAGAAGGTAAGGTTTTAGTAGCCACGCACAATAGCCGACTATGTTATCAACAAATAAATATGAATCACAGAGCACATTTGACTGTGTTTGGCTGGGATTTAAATATTATTTGCATAATCCGTCAGGCTCATGATATTGTTCTTAATTTGGTTTTAAACGGATTAAGAAAGGATCACTGCTGTGTACCGTTTCACAGTTGGTTAATTTGGCACCAAACGAGCTGTGTTCCTGCCGTCAACACTTGCCACAAAGTTCGCCCTGTGGAACTGACGATTAATTGTTCATCAAGAGTTTTGACTGAGGGCAGCGCCGGGTAACAGTACTTTCCAAAATAACTCATTACAGTCTTGCGTTACTCATTATATAAAGTAGCTGTCACTTTGCATGAAAAGCAGCATTTTGCATTACTTTTTTAACCATCAGGTTGGGACTCTTTCTCAGCTTGCAGGCATTTATTTTTACATTCAAGTGTTTTTGCTGTCTCAACATAGTTTGAATGCAGTGACATTTACTCTAGGGGTTTTTTAAAAATTTCTAAATATGACAATAATATCAAGATATTTACTAAAAAAAAAAAAAAAGACATATACACAAAATTAAATCATGTTGCAATATTTAACAAAGTATGTCATGTTTTGTTGTTTTGCTATTAATTTAGAGACAAATGCAACTTAAATGAATTACTAAAAATATTGTAAATAAATAAATATATATATATATAACACAAGCACTTTAATTGCATTTGTCAGTAAATGAATATACAAAAGATCTTTTCTTACATATTGTGACATTTATCCAGGTGAAACTATGAAAGCCTGTTACCGCCACTAAATAAAAAAAATGTACAAAAAAAGGTAAATGCGACTTTTTATTTTACAATTTTGACTTTTTTCTTGCAATTGCGAGTTTACATTTCGCAATTCTGACTTTTTTCTCAGAATGGTAAGATATAAACTCGCAATTGCGAGTTATAGTCAGAAATGCAAGACATACACTCACAATTCTGAGAAATAAAGTTGCAATTCGGAGACGAAGTCAGAATTGTGAGGTATAAACTCAATTCGGACTTTTTTTTCTGAATTGCGAGTTTATATTTCTGACGTAATTCCGACTCATTTATTCTAAGAACATATCTGCCTTTTGTTCTTTCTCAAAATTTAATTTTATAGCTTGCAAATGTGAGTTCATATCTCAATTCTGAGAAAAAAAAGTCAGAATTGCGAGATATAAACTTGCAATTCTGAGTTATAAAGTCAGAATTGCAAGATATAAACTCACAAATTTGACTTTTTTTCTCAGAATTGCATGATATAAACCCTGGAATTGCGAGACATCGCAATTCTGACGCAATTTTGATGAGTTTATTCTAAGAACATAGCCTTTTTCTTTCCAAAATTTTACTATAACTCGCAGTGAGTTTATATCTCACAATTCTGAGAAAATAAAGTTAGAACTGCGAGATATAAACTCGCAATTGCGAGTTATAAAGTCAGAATTGCGAGATATAAACTCACAAATTTTATTTTTTTTTCTCAGAATTGATATAAACTCAATTTTGAATTTTTTTCTAAGAACAGTTTATTCTTTTTTTCTTCCTCAAAATTTGACTTCATAATTTGCAATAGTGACTTTATATTTCACAATTCTGAGAAAATAAAATTAGAATTACGCAATTGCAAGTTAATTGCAAGTTAATTTCAGAATTAATTGATATAAACTCGTAACTGTGAGTTATAGTTAGATTTACGAGACATAAACTCGCAATTCTGAGAAATAAAGTTTGACTTGCGAAATATAAACAATTTTGACATTTTTAAAAATTTCTAAATTAATTTTTTGACAACTCTGACTCATTTATTCTAAGTGAATATCAGTCTTTTTTCTTCAAAATTTGACTTTATAACTCGCAATTGTGAGTTTATAGCTCAGTTCTGAGAAAAAAAGTCAATTGTGAGATATAACTGGCATCTACAAGCTATAAAGTCAGAATTGCAAGATATAAACTCACGGGTCAGACTTTTTTTCTCAGAATTGTGAGTTTATATTTCTGACTCATTTATTCTAAGAACATATTGGTATTTTTTCTTCCTTAAAATTTGACTTTGTAACTCGCAATTGCAAGTTTATATCTGAATTGTGAGATATAAACTGGCATTCATGAGAAAAAAGTCAAACTTGTGTGATAAAAAGCCACAAAAGCCATCAGTGGCGGAAACTGGCTGCCATATGAAAGAGATACTGAAAAAAGGGGGGAAAAAAAATTGGGGGCGGGGACTTTCATTGGTTTTTGATTGGATGGAGATAGAGCCATCCAAAGAAAGGGGCGGGGTTTAAGACGACTAATCGGTGGTTCAGACTATGACAATAAGTTACAACAATGACTGTGTCAGATTATGTGATTCTGACTAAAATTTTGTCATGTCATGAACAAGAAACATGTCAGACTACACGTCGCTACCCAACCATTCATAGTTTGCCGCCTTTAACGACGTGTGTCCTGTCAACAAACAGTGGGGCTAGACAGAATGTGCTGTGAGCGTAAACAAACAATAGCTAGCAAACAGAATGTTTTGCTCTGTCTTGTCGACTGAAAAGCCCCCCCAAAAAAGAAAACCTGACAGCGGACACAAATCTGGATTGCATGAAGAGGACAGCATGGACTGTCAAAGAGAACTGAGGTAAAAGTATTTTTATTTGACCTTTTTCACTCTATCACAGTAGTCCCTCAAGGAAACATCATAAATGCAGAAACATTGTTGCCATAGCTCCATGAACATTTCCTCCATTGTAAAATTCCACCTAGGACCGATACTATTGTCTTTCTTTCATTTCAGTATGTTTGAACGCATGTAGGAATGCGCTTTTATACTCATACTGGCCATTATTACAGATAAAAATGACCATGCTAATCTTTTTGTGGTGTATGGAAGCCCGTTTCTGCCATTGAATTTAAAAAAAAAAAAAAAAAAAAAAAAAGGTTATTGTGACTTTAGCTCACAATTCTGAGTTTTTTTCTCAGAATGTTGTGATACAAACTATTACAAACTATACAAACAATTGTTAATTATAAAATTAGAATTGCAACTTTTTTTCTTGCAGTGGGGAGTGTATATCTCACAATTCTGACTGTTTTTCATGCAATTCTTCATTTTTCTTGATTGTAAGATATTAACTCGCAATTGCGAGTTATAAAGTAAAATTTTGAGGGGAAAAGATCGATATGTTCTCAGAAATGCAAGTTTATATCTCACAATATTAACTCGCAATTGCTTGTTTGCGAGAGATAAACTCGCAATTCTGAGAAAAAAAGAATTGTGAGTTTATATCTTGCAATTCTGAGTTCATTTCTCAGAATTGCGACTTTATTTCTCAGAATTGCAAGTTTTTGTCTTACAATTTTGACTTTTTTAACTCGCATTTGCGAGTTTATATCACGCAATTCTGAAAGAAGTCAGATTTGCAAGTTTATATCTCACAGTTCTGACTTCATAACTTTATATCTCACAATTCGGAGAAAAAAGTCATAATTGTGAGATATAAAGTCGCATTTACCTTTTTTTCCATAGTGGTGAGGTTGTGAAGCATCACAGACTTTGATTCGGTTGTCATCCACTATGACACACTACACGATTGGAGAAGTCCAGCATACGTCACAAGACAGAAGTCTGTCATTTCGCTGAAACATCAAAATATTTTCATTAAGAATTATGCAGTCAAAAAAAAAAAAAAAAATAGAATAAAAAATAAATAAAGAGAAATCAAACATATGCACTGATAAATTGTTCACAATAAGATCAATAACACGCATTTAAACATAGAGTGAATTTTCATTTCACATTGAGTTTAATGCATTACTATACTCATCCTTGAAAACCGCATCTGATTGCATAATATGAGTTACTGTACCTCCAGTACTGCTTGCGAGTTTGCATCTTGGCCTATTACTCACTCGCCATAACAGCATGTAGGATCCTCATTTATCGTGTTCTGTCTTCACAGGGGCAGGGCCACGCAGCTCAGATTAAAGAGAAATATTCATTGAAATGTATCTCACCTCTATTTTTCCACTCCTGCGTGAGGGAATGGAGCTTTTGATCTCAGCAGCAGCTGGAATGTGAGTTTGGGCAAGGAGGAAACGTGGAGCGGGTTTCAATCAGCGCTGAGCTCGCTGACGACCCTCCGCTTCGTCTCCGCTCCTGCCGGCGGCGTGGAACAAGGCAGAGAGGCCATGCACATGACATCCTATTTCATTATTAATTAATCACTTAATTGCCTGGCAGACACTCTCATTCTAAGTGACTTGTGATGACTTATACTTTCAGGGTTTCGCTCGTCTGCATCCTTCGTCGTTCAGTCAGGTGGTTGTACTTAGGTTGTATTCACATGGTGACTGTTTACTCTTGAATGGTCCTGTTTACACAACAGAGTAGACTGCAGATTGAATTATGTCTGTATGGACAAATAACCAAAGTCAATCCAATTTCCTATTCTTGCAATAGTCATAAATAAGTAAACAACGCTAGAAAACATCACAGTAGACACAAATTGACGAGTTCAATTAGGTTGTGAGGTAATTAATCAAATCTTAATTAAATCTAAAGTTGAGACTGCTAAAAATTTTATTGACTGAAATTAGTTATAAAATGCGGTTGTCACTCTTATTTAGAACTGAACTGAGTGAACATGAATTTAATAATGTTCTATAATGTGTTAATAAATTCTGTTTCAAATAAATGCTGTTCTTTTGATCTTTCTATAAATAAAAACAAAACAAATAAAATAAAATTCAATTAAATTCAATTAAATAAAAATTCATAAAATAATAAAATTAAATAAAAATCCAGGAAAAAAAATAATCTAATCACAGTTTTCACAAAAATATTAAACAGCACAACTGTTAGAAATGTTTTATCAAATGCATATCAGTATGATTTTTGAAGGATCATGTGACACTGAAGACTGGAGTAATGATGACGAAAATGCAGCTTTGCATCACAGGAATAAATTACATTTTTTTCAATAAATTCAGATAGAAAACTTATTTTAAATTGTAATAAATATTTAACACTTTTTTTCTATATTTCTAATCAAATAAATGCACCTTGGTGAGCAAAATCTTTCAGAATCACTAAAAAAAAACCCAAACCTAGTTTCCTAACCATGCACTCCTGTTTCAGAAAAATTATTTTTAAGCTATTCTGTTACTGTATGCTGAACCACAGCCAGCAGTCAAGAAATTGTATGATTAAATCACAAAATATTAATCATCTAGAGTTAACAAAGCTCTCTTGGGTTTGTTGTAGCCCTCAATTCAACAAACCCTGTGCAAACACTTCAATATTTCAGAGACAGATTGATTGGTTTGCCGCTGAACGTGAAATCTTAGGAAACTATGATGGCGTTTGGTGTCTGTACTGGTCAATTTTAAATCCTGAAATCAAAATATGGCTGGATTTATCTGAACAACCTACAGGCAGTCATCAAATCATCTCCAGCTTGGCTGTATACATTAATTTTTCCATCTCCATATAATCTCACTGTTTTAAGCAAAGATTTCGGGCACTCGTTCTCGTCCGCCATATGTTCTAGTAGAGTTATGATTTGGCACTCTTAATGCTTTATGTAAGTGTTTTGAGATCCAGATGCTGGTGTAATTTTACGGAAAGTGAATTTTCCTATGTGAAGTCTGAGATCACAGCGAGGTACACAAACTGATTTGTATGCTAACACAAGCTAATTAGCGTCCTCTTGTTTTTACCAAAATGGGCTCAATTGCAAATGTTGAGTGGAGTTAATTCTGGTCAAAAGCCACTTGCGGGGGAAAAAAAAAAAAAAAAAAGAGAGGCCTCGGCTAAGCGTGCATATGGTAGATTGAGAGTTCAAGCCCACTGAGTTTTACACTGGAGTTAACATAGTCAGACAGCTCAAGATTCAAGAGTTATGCCAGAAAAGCCGTGCTGTTGTTCGGGAATGGACAGAGAAAACACAGTGATGCAATGAACTCCCAGAATGAGAGTTACAATCAACTATTTTTGCCAAGACAAAGTATTTCAAGTATTTCACACAAATCCAACAGGCACAATGAGAAAAACAAGTCGCAAATCTGTTCAACAAACAAATTATTTATTTATTTATTTCATTAGTTAATTAGTTATATAAAGCTTTGTGTTGTAATATAACTATATTTGACAGTTATGAATTTAAACGAATGAATAAAAGAGTAAAAAGACAATTTCTTGTAATGTTACTGTTTTTTTTTTGAATGAATGAATGAATGAATGGAATTAACTGTTGTAATCTGATTTTATATCCTTAAATAAATTAAATCTGTGTTGTGATGTGACTTTATGTCCCACAATTGTGACTTTAATAAATAAAAAGAAACTGATTTTATTTCTTATAATGTGACTTTATTTGATGGTTATGAATTTAAATGAATGAATAAAAGGGTAAAAAGACTGTTTCTTGTAATGTTACTGCTTTAAATAAATAAATAAATAAATAAATAAATAAATAAATGGAATTAACTGTTGTAATCTGACTTTATATCCTTAAATAAATTAAATCTGTGTTGTGATGTGATTTTATGTCCCACAATTGTGACTTTAACAAATAAAAGGTAACTGATTTTATTTCTTATAATTTAAATTTATTTGATGGTTATGAATTTAAATGAATGAATAAAAGGGTAAAAAGACATTTCTTGTAGTGTTACTGCTTTACATAAATACATACATACATACATACATAAATACATAAATAAATAAATAAAATTACCAGTTGTAATCTGACTTCATATCTTTAAATAAATTTAATCTGTGTTGTGATGCGATGTCCCACAATTGTGACTTTAATAAATAAAAGGTAACTGATTTTTATTTCTTGCAATGTGACTTTAAATCTAAAGATTATAACTTTATCTTATTTCGGATTTTACACTACTACCTAAACCTACTACTAGTATTTTTATTTTTTACTCAAAATTGAACATTCAAAAAAAGGTACATTCATACAGCTATTTGAATAAACGATATAAAAGCCATTCTTGAATTCTGTAATCCTTCAGCATACTAGTGCAACAGCAGTAAGCTGAATCTCACAAAAAGACTTAAACAAACAAGAAACTGTATGCGAGTCAGGCTTTCTGTCCTAAGGGTAAATAACAGACCACTGACTGATCATTATATACTATGTACAAGTTTTTCTTAGACTTTTCCAGGGTCATGGGTTCAATTCCCAGAGAACATACAGCCGGATAAAATATATTGCTTGAATGCACTGAATGAGAATGAAAGTAAAAATAAAATTGTGTAAACAGCCCAGCCAGTAAACCCATCAATTAAAGCCCATATTACTAAAAGAGGTCCAGACAGAATATGGTTACATAAACAAATACAGCAGGGAATGGGACATAACTCAACAACAATTTCTCCACAGTGCCACAAATGCAGTCTAAACAGATATTTTTAGCTCATGTCACATACCAAGTTTTTTTTTCCTCTAGAGTAACAAGCCCTAAATGTACTTTTGTCTAGTCATACAAAATAATGTCACCATTCTCTTAAACGGATAGTACAGGTTTAGAACAAGCTCAGCACAATGAACATAATTTGTGGAATAATGCAGCATTACCAATTAATCTACATGTTTCCCAGTAGTGTTGGGCGGTTTGAACAAAAATCTGCACCATCCTTTTTTCTTTTTTTTTTCTAGGATTCTGACGGTTTCTCGTTCATCACGGTTTTTCCCTGTGCCTCTGCATTTTAATCAGGATCCGAACAAACATGCATGTAGCATGAGCAGTTTTTGATGTAAATTAGTTTGTATAATTTCAAAATCTAAAGCAAAAGCTGACCTTTGTGAAATTATAATACATAAAACATATCTGCATAAAACAGAAACAGCAGACAGGCTGACTGAGAATGCAAATTCACTCTCTGACAGCAGGTGGCGCTTATGGAACAGCAGTTGTTACTATTGTAAACAAAGCAATGCTGGGCTTATAAATACTTCATTAATATGCATTATACAGAGGTAAGATGAAAAGAAAATACCATCCAAACTTTTCTGAAGACAGTTCCCCTCACAGTTATATTCATATAAACCCCTACCCCTAATTCTGTATTTAGGATTTTCTTCCAATATTTCGCACATGGCAAAGTTGGCTTGATCTGCCTGCTACAGTATTTTCTCCTTTCTGTGTTCGTCTTCAGCATCTCTGGCTTCTGTTAACGTCTGTTTAGAGTTTATTTGCCTAGCTAAAGAATTAGTTGTGTGTTATTAATAGTTCTAGAAGTTTTCCAACCATTAGTCAGGCCCTGTTTACACTAGGGGTGTCCGATATTGACAAAAAATATTTGATATTTTCTGGGATTTTATAGATAACAATAATTAGACGATATTTTGCTGAGTGTGTTATTGTGCTGGTAACTTAAGGACTACCATGGACAGCTGATTCCTAATTTTTTTTTTTTTTTTTTTGCATGGTGGTCAGTTCACACTGATAGAAATTAATCTTTTCCAATAAGTTTAAATAGATTTTTAGCTTTTATGAGCATTTTAATTTTTAAAAAGCCATTTTTTTAAAAAAAGTGTGAATTATCTTTTGAGTCAAATTCTTACATTTGGGCTGTGACAAAGCAAATGAAATCAGTATCAACAAAATTCGTCTTTGCAATACAAAGGAAACACAGAAGCTGCATCTGAAGTGGCATTTAGATGTATTTACACATTGTTTAATGCAGGTCATGAATGCATTTAACCTGCAGTTACAAATTCATAAATAATGTTTTGATATTTTAAACATAAAACGTTGAATACTGATAACTGAAATGATTTAAATCATAAAAAGATACTTTAGATGTGGAATTAAAACCGCCAGTAGGTGTCAGTAAGTTACTATTAATAAGTGAGTCAATGCGATTGAACCAAATCATTTAAACGGTTGAATCATTCAGGACGAAACACCGTGATGTTGCTCAAAGACGCAAAACAGTGCCATGGATGTGTTTGGAATGACTTCTGTTGGCGAAATAGAGCAAAAACAGGCAATATTCTGTCTAAAACGTAAGTTTCTTAATTCTTGTCTATTGATCTGTTGTAAAAAATCAACATCACATTTGTAATCATGGTAATTTTTGGAGAAGAAACGACACTCTTCGTGTGATATTGATTAACTATATGAAGTGGAATAAATCTATACATTTTCTGTTCCCATGTCTTGAATTTGTGATCATTCTAAATGTATTTTAATAGACTGAATCGAGCAGTGAAACAACACACTGTTAATGCGTATGCGCACTAGTCTAGACTTATCGTAATGCGTGCACTGCACTCCATGGGTGTTTTAAATGGTTTTTGCAAAATACCCCATAATGTCAACATCGTTGAACATCGTTAAAACAACAACTACGATATTATCACAGACGATATATATCGCACACCCCTAATTTACACTAGCGCGTTTTAGTATTAAAACGGCGTTATAAAAAGAAAACGATCTTCGTCTACTCTGACGTTTTCACTACGTTTCAGAAGCAATCTCCATCCACACTACACGACCGAAAATGCATGCCACATGACCATTCATAATGAGCATGACGTTATAGTTTACATGGTCATCAAGGATACACAGAGTGAATGTGGGCAGCCATGCCATCGTTTTCAAAAGTCTCAGTTTTGGTCCGTTTACACTGAAATGCAACCCCAGAGTTTTCAAACTAAAACGGGGTCTGTAGCGTTTTCAAAATCTCAGTTTTTGAGGGTAGAATATGCCAGAGTAGTGTAAACAACAGGCATAACCGTAGCAAAAGTTATGTGTTTTAAAACGAAAATGCCCTAGTGTAAACATAGCCTCAGAAGTTTATGCAGTTGACAGTGATCTCCTCTCAATTTATGACGTTGTCTATGTTGCTTAGCCACTCTAGTAGGGTACAAGAGGGTTAAAGGCGCCCCGGGGTAAAAAATCATAAAAGGCGCCTATCATTTTCCTCTAAACCACTAGATGGCAGAAAAACGTGGAGTAGCACTTTCCAAAACATCCGCTTTTCAAGATACACGTGCAAATTTGGTTGATGCATGACGCGATCACAGGCAGCAGTGTTTTTTTCAAATGTTGTAGATTTAAGTAGCAAACGAGAATTGCTAAAACTCTTGAAAATACAGTACACTGTAAAAAGTTTTCCCAGTTTCAGCTTAAAGGAGAAGTCCACTTCCAAAACAAAGATTCACATATGATGTACTCACCCCCTTGTCATCCAAGATGTTCATGTCTAAGAAATTATGCTTTGAGGAAAACATTTCTGCATTTTTCTCCATATAATGGACTGCTATGGTGCCCCGATTTTAAACGTCCAATAGGCAGTTTAAATGCGGCTTCAAATGATCCCAAATGCGGTTGTAAACGATCCTGAAATTATCTAGCGAAACTACAATTTAAATACTTTTTAATCTCAAACGCTCGTCTTGCCTTTCTCTCCCTGAACTCTGTGTATTCTGACTCAAGACAGTTATGGGAATGTCGAAAAACTCCAATCGTATTTTCTAACTCAACTTCAAAAATCATTTCAAAATCATCCTACATCGCTGCAGAAGTACTGACCCAGTCTTTGGAAAGTGAACATGTAAAGAAGATCAAACACCCTTAACAAAAAAGGTAAAACAGTGATATAGGACGATTTCGAAGTTGAGGGAGAACATGAGATGGGAGTTTTTCGACATACCTTAACTGTCATGAACCGGAAGAAAAACAGTCCAGGCAGAGTAAGACAAGGCAAGCGTTTGGCATTAAAAAGTATATGAATTGCATTATTTTTATGAAAATAACCGATCGTTACACTAGATAAGACCCTTCTTTCTCGGCTGGGATCGTTTACAACTGCATTTTGGATCGTTTGAAGCCGCATTTAAACTGCATTTTGGAAGTTCAAAATCAGGGCACCATATCAGTCCATTATATGGAGAAAAATGCTGAAATGTTTTTCTCAAAAAACATAATTTCTTTACGACTGAAGAAAGACAGACATGAACATCTTGGATGACAAGGGGGTGAGTAAATTATTTGTAAATTGTTATTTTGGAAGTGGACTTCTCCTTTAAAAACTGCCTTAAAATTTTAAGTTAATTCAACTTAAAAGTGCAAGTCATTTCAACTCGAGTTAAATCAACTTAAAGGTACTTTTAAGTTGATTTAACTTAAAATTTTAAGGCAGCTGCTGAACTTAAATTTTTAAGTTGAAACTGGTGAAAACTTTTTATAGTGTTATCTTGAGACAAAGGTCTTCTTGATTTCAGTTTTGTTGAAAATAATTAAAACAGCATAAATAACGTAAGAATATGTAAAAGTATGGTATTTAGGATAAAAAGCGCTCCTGCTGTTGGGGCTAAAAGGCACAATAAGTAACATGATAATTAATAGAAGGCTGACTTTTCCATTTGTTGACATGACATTGCTAGATTCAGATGGTAAATATCATATATTATGCTGAGTGTCTTCTTAGAGATAATCACCATGTTTAAAATGAAACCATATTTAAAAACATGCTATTAATCATATCATATAATAAAATATCATTTGTTGTTACTACTGTAAATTTATAGTCAATTACTATGGGATCGCCTTCAATGCTTTCAGAATCTTTACATTTTAAAAATGATTTTGGTTCTGTATTTTGAAATACATGTTTTTATACTAACATATTTTAATGACAGTATATTTTATTGAACAAAAATCATGTAATTTATCAAAATAAGCAGAAAATAGTACAAACTCTGCTAAAGTGATTGTATCAATACTGTGAGCCTTTTACCATGTGTGTGGGGTAAAAGGCCCCCCTTGCCACCTCATAGATTTATAAGATTTTTAAACAAAATAAACGACTTGTATGATTTACTTTCACACAAAATCTGTTGCTCCATGTTCAGTAGAAACACCCTTTTTTTTTTTTTTTTTTTTTTGCAATCATACACTTTGGGCATAGTGAAAAGCACATTTTTTTTTCTTTTTTTTTTCACACTTTTTTTATGTATACGTCTGCATAATTCAAACTAGTTTGAACCAGTATCACCCAGCACTATTTCCCACCTTTTATTTCAAAAAGAATCTGGGTTACAATAAGATACTTTCAATAGAAGTGAATGGGGCCAATTTGCAAATAATTAAAGTTGTCAAATTGGATGAAAATTAACACAGAAAACCATTTTTCACACTAAAATCATGTTAAGTGCATTTACAAAATGATAAGTTTACCATTTAAATCCTCCAAAAATTGGTATTCTCCAGAAGAGAACAGTTTTATTTGTCAGAACTGCAATTTTTTATTATTTTTTTTTTTTTTGGTAAATACTGTAGGAAATATTCCTCCCACTTAATCAGGGCTGGGTGTCTTAGATTAGTTTTCCCTTGCAGCATGTTATTCAATGGGAAATTAACATTTCTCTGATGCCAGTTATATCCTAGAGGACAGTTTCCTGCAGATGTGTTTGTTTTTACCATAGAAAGTTGTATCTGAACAATATTTCCCTCTGTTTCCAGAAGCAGAAGCATTGATTATTAGTCTCGTTGTTTGATCACGAACAGCATCGTCTTTGTTATTCCAAATTTAACAAGCTCTACATGAAGCGACGTGTGAGTTCAACCCAGAGCCGTCAACAACAAACAGAGTCTGGAAATGTCAGAGACACAACCCGAGACAAAAACAAAGGGTTATGGGTTGTAAGCTCAGGTTCTCCTCATGTTTTTCAAGCCCTTTCTTTCTTTGTCTGTCTCTCGCTTCAGAAAAAAACTACTGTTCTAGCGGGTTTCATCAGGATATGCTTCACTTTGATTGAGTCACGCTCCAAAATGTTTGAACATGTGTGAGACATTATGACTACGGCACACACCTCTACATTTATGACTCAGACAAACGCATTCTAAAGCACAGGAGGTAACAAAAAGTCACAGATATAGAACAGGCAGGTTTTAAGCCAACCTCGAAAACAAAAAAGTTTTTTACAAATGGTGCAATAGAGGAGCTTGCTGAGAGAACTGACAAGTTTGTGAAAAGCAGAGGCTGCAAAGTCTCGTTTAAGGTAAGTCGGTTCACTCTGCGGACATGTTTTAACGCCTCTGAGTAGCTATTTGCAGCCATGCAAGGAATAGCGCTAAACTACATGAAAGAAATACATGAGGAAAGAATAAAATGTCAAAATTATATTTCAATAACATAAAAAAACCACAAGAATGTTATATGTTGCACTGTTGTACACAAAAATCAATAATAATAATAACAACAACAAATTAAATTAATTAAATAATTTAATAATTGTAATAACTCAATAACTTAACTTGTAACTTTTAAATACATTTTAAGTGCAACTAAAATCAAATCACAGGTCAAAATATTAAAATATTTCATAAAAAATAAAATAAAATAAAGCACAACAAAACTTAAGACAAAACAATAAGCCAGAGTAAAAATAAATGTAATCTAATAATATTAATAATAATAAACCATTTAAGTTTTTTATTATTTATTTTTGTTATACTCTCTTATATTCCAATGAATACTTTGAGCTGCATTTTATTTTAAAAAAGTGTTATACAAACAAAATATACTATTTTTCTTTATCTTAAATAAATAAATAAATAAATAAATAAATAATAGTAAATAAATATTTTTCATACATTTTGTTTTAAATACAACAAAAAATAATCTGCAAGTTAAAATATTACCTAAAAATAATTTGAATTAAATTTTAGTGCTATAATAAAAATGTACTAAAATATAATAATAATAATAATAATAAAAGTAATTAGTAAATAATAAACATTTTTTTCTATTAATATGAATTATTTGAGCTGCATTATAGTGCTATATAACAACAACAATAATAATAATAATAACAACAATAACAATGTTTTTTTTTAATTTTTGCATTTTTTCTATTCCTATGAATTATTTGAGCTGCATTTTAGTGCTACATAATAATAATAATAATAATAATAATAATAATAATTAAGCTTTTTATTATTTTTTGTTTTACTTACATTTTTTTTCTATTCCTATGAATAATTTGAGTCCCATTTTAGTACTAATAATAAACAACAACTAATAATAATAATAATAATAATAATAAAACTTAAGTCGTTTTTTTATTATTATTATTATTTCTATTTTTTCCTTTTTCTCTGAATTCTTTGAGCACATTCTCAGAACAATCCCCACTGCAAAGATTTCAAATAAAAGTGGGCTTTGGGCAGAATCAGAGAACGCTCCTCCACTGGGGGTCAAATCAGCACGTTTTCCTGCTCCAGTTTCCTGTCATCACAAGTGCTGCTGTCTCGCATTGCAGGGTAACACAATTTGACAGCAAAGACAAGAGCTGACACTTTGAGGAGCACGAGGTCCTGGTAGAGGGGGTAGAACAGAGGACAGAGAGAGGAGGGGGAAAACGCTCTGAGAACTGAAGAAGAATCCTCAATGGACTATACGTTTCTAGAAACACCTTGACAGTTTCCCCCCACCTCATACAGTGAAGCACCCAGTCACGTCCTACATGAGCATATAGCCGCTCATTGGGATTCTGGGCCGGTTCTGATCCTGACCTTTCTGACTGTAATTAAGTTAACCTTATTTTAACAACAATGCAGAGAGCCTGTCATCATTTAATTAATTCCCATGGGCTGCAGTGGAGACACAGATGTGGGCAAAACCCAGAGACGTCAGGGAGCAGGAGATGAGTGCTCTTTCAGCTGTCTTGGGCTTGTGCGTCCAGCACTTAAACCAATTCGCTAAGGACAGGCAGTATGTAGGATGTGTAGGCAACGATGGCCACTTAAATACATCTCTAAGGACACAAATATCAGTCAGTCATGTTATAAAATGTCTTCTATGTTTGAAGCAATGCTTCAAGTTCAAACTGAACTGTATTGACAGCATGTGTGGGACAATATTGATCACCTCAGACGTGAACAGTTCACGCAAAAATAACAATTCTGTCATCATTTACTCACCCTTAAAGGGACAGTTCACCCAAAAATGAAAATTACCTCATGATTTACTCAACCTCAAGCCACCCTAGGTGTATATGACTTTCTTCTTTCAGACAAATACAATCAGAGTTACATTTAAAAATGTGCTGGCTCTTTCAAACTTTTTAATGGCAGTGAATAGCTGTTAAGATTTTGAAGTCCAATAAAGTGCATCCATCATCCATCATTTTTAAGTGAACTATCCCTTTAAGTTGTTCCATATCTGTATTAGTTTCCGTTGCTGGTAGCCACTGACTTCCACAGTAGTGAAAAAATACTATAGAAACCAATGGCTACCAGCAACTGTTTGGTTACCAACAGTCTTCAAAATATATTCTTTTGCTTTCAACAGGAAAAAAAAAAAAAAAGAAATTTATCAGGTTTGGAACAACATGAGGGTGAGCAAATGATGTTAAAATATTACATTTTGGGTGAACTATCCACAGAAAAATCATCCCTTAATTTTTGCACAAAATAAATAGTTGCATGCAAACAAAATTCTGTGATGTGCTTGCAAAAACAAGTTTTGAGAAGTGTTGACACTAACTTAAAAAAAAAAAACTTTAAATATTTTAAACACAAAAGGAATTACACTGTGCAGAAAAACATCTTACTTTTTGCTTACAAAACATTTTTCCTTTTTTTTTTTTTTTTTTTTAGTGTTAACATTTCTCAAAACTTGTTTTGGGTGAACAATCCAAGGCAAAATGTTTTTTTTTTTTGTTTTTTTGTTTTTGTGCTAAATAAATAGTTTGGCATGCATGCAAACAAAACTTTAAGCAAATTCCTTTGATGTGCTTGCAAAAACAAGTTGAGAAATGTTGACACACAAAAAAAATAAATAAAATAAAAAAATAAATAAATAAATAAATATATATATATATATATATTCTAAACACAAAAGGAAAAATGTTTTGTGAACAAAACATCTTACTTTTTGCTTACAAAACATTTTTTCTTTTGTGTTTAAAACATTTTAAGTATTTTTTTTTTTTTTTTAATTTAGTGCTAACATTTCTCAAAACTTGTTTTGGGTGAACTATCCATTTATGGCACCAAAAAAATCATCCCTTATTTTAAGGCACTTACAATGTAAGTAAATGGGGCGAGGCAAAATGTTTTTTTGTTTGTTTGTTTGTTTTTTTGTGCAAAATAAGTAGTTTGGCATGCATGCAAACAAAAGTTTAAGCAAATTCCTTTGATGTGCTTGCAAAAACAAAAACACAAAAGGAAAAACATTTTGTAAGCAAAACATCTTCAAACATAAAAAGAAAAAAATGTTTTAAAACAAAAAAGAAAATTTGAGTAAAACATTTCAAACACTAAAGTTTTGCATGCAAAATGGTTAAAAAAGGAAAAACGTTTGCAAACGAAAAAAAAAATGTTTTGCTAAAAAATGCTTTCAAAAAAAAAAGAAGGATTTGCAATGAATGAAAACGGACAAAAAAAGATCATTTCCATTCATTCAGTCATTCATTGTTTCAATTATGAGAATTATTTTCTGTGGTAATCGGCATTACGCAACAAATACCGCAATTTAAGCTTGAACTTGCATTGAACCCGGACCATTCGTTTAACAGCCAGACATTCACCTTTAAACCCTTTTAAAGCCATTTTGTGCTTTGACTTCTTTTATTTACAGCAGCTCTCCTGCTGCTTTGTGATTTGTTCCTCTGTCTGTGACTCTCAAAGTGTGACATGTTTCAAATTTTCCAGCCATTGCGTTGCTCTAATCAAAAACGTTCTGCACCATTCCATTTTATTTCCAGTCTGCATTGCCCCGTCACCATTATACCTTTTCCACCCTCCTTGCCTTTTCCTCACAACAATAAAATGCGCTAGGTAATTCTCATAAACGAGCAAGTATACATCTGGGAGGACTATTCTAATTTATGTGAAATTAATTGAGGAAAGTAGGCTTTTTCATGCTATGCTCATTTAGGAAGGCATAATTAAACTTGCAGGGAAAATAATGATGTGGAAAAAGAAATAAATAATGTGGGCAGTCAGCCAGCACAAGGAACATAAAAAAAGCAAAACTGAAGGTTGGGGAAAATAAACGAGGGCTTTACGTTGGCTGACAAGGAGACGTGGATACTAAAGGTCAAGCCCTATAATCTGCTTTCAAAGACCACAGGAAGAGCTCTGTTTCCAAACAGTGTCACATAAGGCCTTGAAAAGTGTTAGAGTTTGTCCAAAAGAGATAAATATCGCATGAGACTTTGGCCGGATTTGTGTCAAATTCAACACTGATGACAAATGGATGCAAATAAGGTGACTTAGTCCGGTCTATTTGCTAGCTGACTTCAGAATAGCAAATCATGTGGACTGCTTTTTTGATACTTTGTCTCATTTTAAGAAGGGATGTAACAATATCAAAATCTCAAGATATGATAACATTGCGGTATGCAGTCCACGATGTGATATTTATTGCGATATTTACATAAGAAGACAAATGAAGGCTTGGAAAAAATTAACCTTTTTTACATTTTAAAGGAGAAGTCCACTTCCAGAACAACAATTTACAAATAATTTACTCACCCCCTTGTCATCCAAGATGTTCATGTCTTTCTGTCTTTAGTCGTAAAGAAATAATGGTTTTTGAGGAAAGCATTTCAGGATTTTTCTTCATACAATGGACTTAAATTGTGCCCCTGATTTTGAACTTCCAAAATGTAGTTTAAATGCAGCTTCAAAGGACTCTAAACCAGGGGTGCTCAACCCTGGTCCTGGAGATCGACTTTTTCTGCAGAGTTCAGCTTAAACCCTGACCAAACACACCTGAACCAGCTAATTAGGATCTCAAGGAGCACTTGATAATTACAGACAGGTGTGTTTGATTAGGGTTGGAACTAAACTCTGCAGGAAAGTCGATCTCCAGGAACAGGGTTGGGCACCCCGGCTCTAAACGATTCCAGCCGAGGAAGAAGGGTCTTTTTTAGCGAAACAATCTGTCATTTTTTTTCGAAAAATAAACATTTGTATACTTTTTAAGCACAAAATCTTGCGTAGCACATGCTCTCGGATGCGTGTCCACGGGTCGTTCTTGAATGATTCGTTCATTTTGAACGAATCTTTAATGTGACTTGCGAAGAACGAGTCGTCTCGGGGAGTGATTCGTTCAGTCGCACATGCACAACATCCTATTAGGTTCTGTACTGGAATTGGTTCACCTGTTTCGAGTCTTCGGGTTTTTCGAGTCGTTCGTTCATCTTATGGGGCTGTCACGTGATGCTGATTTTCTTCAAATGAACAAAATGAGTCGAAAAAAGATTTGTTCATTTTGCTAAACGAGACTCAAAGGTCCGAGTCGGTAAAATGATCCGAACTTCCCATCACTACTACGAATCATGTCTAAGTTCATTGTTTGTGTACTCCGTCTCAAAAAGGTAGAGTATGTCAAAAAACTTCCATCTTATTTTCTTCTACAACTTCAGAATCATTCAACACATTGTACCTTTTTGTTTGTAAACAGCGTTTGACTTACTTGCACTTTCTTAGTCTTTGCGCGTCGCTTTGTAAACACTGGGTCTGTGGTTCCACCTACGTTCGGCGTGACCTTTCGACATGATTCAATAGTATGTAGCGTCGTGAACGTGCATGACAGAGCCTGTGCTACACAAGCTTTTGTGCTTAAAAAGTATACACATTTTTATTTTCCGAAAAAAATGACTGATCGTTTCACTAGATAAGACCCTTCTTCCTTGGCTGGGATCATTTAGAGCCCTTTGAAGCTGCATTTAAACTACATTTTGGAAGTTCAAAATCAGGGGCACAATTGAAGTCCATTATATCTAAAAAAAAATCCTGAAATGCTTTCCTCAAAAACCATAATTTCTTTACGACTGAAGACAGAAAGACATGAACATCTTGGATGACAAGGGGGTGAGTAAATTATTTGTGAACTGTTGTTCTGGAAGTGGACTTCTCCTTTAAAATTAAATTCTCCTATCTAATGCACTTTGAGAGTAAGAGCTCCAACTCATGTCTTAACTAAGAAAACTTAAATCAGAAAAAAATCAGTGAATTGACTTGTACCTGAATTTTAAAGGAGACTCAATCCTCTCTTTAGTTGCATTATACTGACTCACAATTCACAATGGTATTTTAGAAGCCAAACAAATTAGAATATAATAATAATAATAACAACAATAATAGCCATATATCGTAAAGCAATTGCCCTGCATATCAAATGAAAAAGAATATTTCAAAGGTATATTATTTTTGCTTTAAACTACAGCAGGGAAATCACAATACTTCTTTCCTGATTTCTACACTTGAAAGAGATATTTTGAATTTGGACTGCAATAACGTTACCCATTTAAACCGCTAGCTGTCAGCAATTCATATTATACTTTTAAGCTTTTTTTTTTTTTTTTTTTTTTTGACGGAAACAGCAGAAGAGCTTTTATTTTGAAGCTAAACTCCAGCTTTAGTGAAAACAGGCTTACAAAAATGCATCTCACTACAAATCTAGTAAACTGCTGTAATCATTTGCCATGAAAATAAAGCATAACTGGTGGCCGTTACGTTCCCAAACACACGCTAAACTCACAGCACACGCAATAAATGGGTTCACTGCATTCACTGTGAACCTGGGGCACGGAAAACATCGGATGTAAAAGGCGCTTTCTCCGACATGACAATAGAACTGACAATAGAACCATGAAATACATCAAAAACGCAACATAATAACAAAAGGAATCAATTTTGTTTGTGCGCTGTAATCTGTAATCATATGATTGTGAAAAACGGTCCCAGACTCAAGCCTTTATTCATCAATCTGCATTTCCATCCTGAGCAGCAACCATACACATCAAAACCCACGCTGGCGGGCTCGTTACAAATTCAAAAGTTGATGCGTAAAGAAACATTGCGACAGGTTTTATGGCAGGATAATCGAATACTCATTGGCTCCCACCTGCTTCATCACAGATTGGGACATGCTGTTATTCTAACAACTTAAATTGTTCTCTGCATTTCATACAAAGCAATTGTATTCCACCAGAGAGGACTGCGGCTGCAACGCGTCATCATTTAGATTGCTTTTGGTACTGCTTTTGACATTTTTTCAATAAATTATTGTGATTGCAGTTATATGTCATGTTTTTCTTTATACTGTACATAAATAGTTTTTGTCAGGTTTAGAGGTAGGAGTAAGATTAGAGACTATAAAAGTATTGTTTTAATGCTAAACTGATCTGAAATGGATAATTCCCTACATATTTTAGTCAGTTATGTTTTATATTTTTTTTACATTCGCTATAAAATGGGTAGGTTTAGGTGTGGGAGTAGGTTTAGGGGTCTAAAAATCGAAATCTCTTATTGATAAAATGATAAAAAAATGCATTCAAAAAAATATCCTGAAAGATTAGTTCACGTCCAGAACAAAAATGTACAGATAATTTACTCACCCCCTTGTCATCCAAGATGTTCATGTCTTTCTTTCTTCAGTCGTAAAGAAATTAAGTTTTTTTTGAGGAAAATATTTCAGGAATTTTCTCTATATACCGAACTTTTGCAGCTTCAAAGGACACTAAACGATCCCAGCCGATAGGGTATTATCTAACAAAATGATCTGTTATTTTCTATAAATTGTTTTTTTTAAAAAAGTATAATTTTAATTTTTTTTTTTTTTTAACCCCAAATGCCAATCATATCTAGCTATGCGATGCACATGCATACTCTGTGCACCTCCGGTTCAAGACAGTCAGGGTATGTTGAAAAACTCCCATCTCATTTTCCTCTCCAAACTCAAAATCGACCTACATCACTGCAGAAGTACAGACCCAGTGTTTACAAAGTGAACGTGCAAAGAAGGTCAAACACCTTTTACAAAAAAAAGGATAAAACAGCGATGTAGGATAATTTTAAAGTTGAGATGGGAGTTTTTTTTCGACATACCCTAACTGTATTGAACCAGAGTGCACAGAGTGCGCATCACAGAGTTAGACAAGATGAGCATTTGTAGTTAAAAAGTATATACATATTTATTCTTTTATAAAATGACTGATCGTTTTGCTAGATAAGACCCTTCTTTCTTGGCTGGGATCGTTCAGAGCTAGGGGTGTAACGATTCACTCATTTTCTCTTTGCATCAATTACAAAACCTGACGATGCATATGCATCAATCTGGAAACATGGATTTTTGAATCAAGATTCATCAATTATGGCCAGTAATCGATTTAAAACACTAAGAATCGAATGAATCGTGATTTCTAGCAATTCAGTGCTTTAAAATATATACACATTAAATTACTACAAGCACATCTACTACAACTCACATCTCTCCGTCACACTCTTCATTTACTGCCTGTCACAGGATTGTGCACGCGCTCTCACTGACATGTTTTTTTTCGAGCTGCCAATGTGTGATCTCTCCTTAGTACTCGTGGCCAGTACTGCTAGAAGCAGTTTTACTTTTCTGTAGTTTACCAGTTTCTCTCAGTCATACCATTGACATTACCTGAGCTGCGCATTGTGTCTAAAAGCATATGCACAATTCTACTGAATGATAAATGACTTTAAACTTAATGTCGTCAATCATCACATAAACAGACATGAACATCTTGGATGACAAGGGGGTGAGTAAATTATCTGTAAATTTTTTGTTCTGGAAGTTGAACTAATACTTTAATGATATATTAGATTTGAATATATTTTTTTTTCTTAGCTAAAAATGCATAGCAATTTTTACATTTTAAATGTTGAAATTAGGGGTGTGATGAGACACTTATCAGACGAGACGAGACGCGAGACTGGGTTCACGAGAACGAGAACAAGACGAGATTTTTAAACTTTTCTTAAGAAATCCTCAATGATGAAATATATAAGGAAAATAGTCTTTTATTCAACTGAAAAAGACAAAAAATGTAGGTGCATTTGGAACTTTATGAAATTAAACTTCCATTTTAATGAATTATATGCAGTAATAAACAACATTTAAACAAGAGCTTCACGATTCTGGAATTTGTGAATCCCAGTTGTTTTTAATAAATTGGAGACGATTCTGGAGAAAAAAAGATTAGAAAACTAAACAAAATAGCGTAGTTTACTAGTGGTTCTGACAAACTGTTCATTGCTTAAGTCTTTTTAAAAGATATATTCATTTAAACAAAATAAAAACAAGTCAGTGTCTCATTTCATTAAGACTATTGAAATCTCCTGAATGAATGATTCAATAACATATTTTTTTTAAACGGGCAGTTGTTGCCACCTGCTGGCGGAAGAGGATAAGCGTTACAATACATACAAGTGTTAAGATACTTTGTTTTGATCGCTAATGTAGACAATAAGTGTTTATACCCAAACTATAAACTATTATCCCAGTACTTCTATTATTTAAATGTCTGTAACACAGAAATAATGATTATAATGTGGTTGAAAAGTCTGTTTGTGTTGCTCTTCCTGCATTCACATTCACCACGACCCTCTGATTCATTAACATGGGCAGCGACAAAACGTGCTTTTCACGCTCCACTGACACTCGCGATGTGAAACAGTTCTAATAGACACAGCTAAATTGTAAATAAGATCGCGTGGGTGTTTGAATCGAGATCTCGATATTTTAAGGATGAATCGTGCAGCTCTAATGTAAACACTGCAAAATGTTTTGCGAGGATATCGTCACGAAATCTCGCGAGATCCATCCACGAGATCTTGTGACATCCTTAGTTAAAATACATTTAAATTGTACAAAAATGGACATTTTGTGCTTGTAAATGTTACATAATAATATCTACGTATAAACAATGAAACCCAGGCTGAACAATATGTACATTTTTAAGTGGAACATCCCCTTAATTTGATCTATTCTGTAAGATTTATTCTTTCACACACGCTGTTCTCTCACCTCACCCAACCCAGCGCCTCAGGAACTGGATCTTCTCCACAAATTGTTTACTTTGCTCTAAAAAGGGGAAAACACACACACACACGAGCGCACACGCTCAGAGAGTGTTATTTTCTCCTAAACACTAAATGGCAACACAAACACTATAGTGTATAGACTGCTATAACTGAGATCTGTGAAAATTACGGTTAAACCACTGATGTCACATAGACTATTTTAACGAAGTCCTTACTACCTTTTAGAGCCTTGAAGGTGGTAGTTGTATTGCTGTCTATGCAGGGTCAGAAAGCTCTCGGATTTCATTAAAAATATCTTAATGTGTGTTCCGGAGATGAACGAAGTCATTACAGGTTTGGAACGACATGAGGGTGAGCAATTAATGACAGAATTTTCATTTTTTTGGTGAACTATCCCTTTAAGTTATTTGACCCAAGGTTAAAAGCAGGGCTGTGTTTCATAGCACAGCAGGAGAGTTGTATCTGTTGGTATATGAGCATTATTAAGCTCAGATTCACGTCAAATGTTTTGCAGCGGAAACACAGAGAAAAGCAGGAATCCTGTGGCTCACTTTTATTACAGGTCCTTGGAGTCAAAAGCTTACAGAGATCTTAAGACCTATATGTCACATTTCTGAGGGTAATTTTGACTTAAGAGTGGGGATTTTCTTTGGAAGGGCTGATAAATATGGAGCGGAGAGGCAGGAGGAAAGAATTGGGGGGATGGATGTCTCTCTATCTGTCTGTTCTGAATTTCACAGCTCCAACAGTAAGCCCACATTAAAATGATAATGACTCATTTCCCCTGAGTTGCCAGAGATACTCCCTCCAACCAAAGCCCTGAATCTCCTCCTTAATATCCTGCGAGTCATTCTCACTGTGTGAAATGAAACGCTGAGACCGAGGATTAGCGTCGCTTCGGGATGAACGTTATTTGGCCTGTGGCCCACTGCACTGACCGCAGGCAACGCATGCTTCTGCTGCAATAACGCTATTACATAACATATTGCATCTTTTCTTTATTCATCTAGATAGGAACATGTGGTAAATATTTTTCATGTCTTAAATATTTAATGTCTAAATGTTGCACTGTGCTTATAAGGTTAAATAACTTTCCCCGGAGTAACATAGCAAATTGCCGACTTAGAAACTCCACATGACGTCGCACAAAGAAACCGGCATCTAGGGAGATGTACACAGTTAATGTTAGACATGCATTATAAGGGGTCATCGGATGTTAAGTTCACTTTTACATGTTGTTTGAACATTAATGTGTGTTGGCAGTGTATGTGCAAATCTACCTTATAATGACAAAAATATATGCAGTGGTTTTTAATTAATCTGTAAAAATAATATTCCATTTTTCAAATCGAGCTGTTCTCAGATGCCTGTCGTTGTGGCGTCACACCGACAGTGGCTGCTCCCACCATAGTTGATTGATATGAGCCTTTTACCTCAGATCAGCTGTAACGTCCGCCCTCTTTGTTTCAATGCCGGAGCAGGGATGTAAGTTAGACAGGAATATCTCCGATTGAGCGATTGAGGTGTTGTGTTGCTGGATGTAATAATGAACATAATGGTCGTAATTTACTCCCAACATCTGAGCCGCTGAAGATGCAGTGGATTACGTTTGTTTGTGAAGGGAATGCGCCTCCCGATCTACATATATCCGTCTATGTTTGCGCGAATCATTCATGATCCAGCTTCACTTACAGCAGAAGTGAGTATAAGGGTTTTTTTTTTTATTAATCTTTGTGATCGCCTTTCCTAATAATGTGTTAGTTAGCAAGTTTAGCGGCTAAACAGCTAAATGTGGCTAAAGTAAACAGACTCCTCACTCCACAGAGAGAAGAGAGGGAGCGAGCAGAGCTCATTTGCATTTAAAGAAGCCTCGACCAGAATGAGCTGATTTTGGCAAGGTAAAAAGGGTGTTGTTTTACACAACCATTGAGAATTTTTAACCAGAGTATATTATAGACTTTTCATTAAGACCCTAAAGAATCATATCAACTTGTGGAAAATAGGCATCCGATGACCCCTTTAAAGGGATAGTTCAACCAAAAATGAAAATTCTGTCATTAATTACTCACCCTCATGTCGTTCCAAACCCTTAACACCTTTGTTCATCTTCAGAACCCAAATGAAGATATTTTTGATGAAATCTGAGAGCTTTCTGACCCTGCATAGACAGCAACGCAACTGACTCGTTCAAGGCCCAAAAAGGTAGTAAGGACATCATTAAAATTGTCCATGTGACATTAGTGGTTTAACCATTTTTGTAGTTAGAGAATACTTTTTGTGCACAAATATAACAACAATAACAACGTTATTCAACCATTTACAACAGTACCATGACACGTTTTCAACATTGATAATAAATATCTCTTGAGCACTAAATCAGCATATTACAATGATTTCTGAAGGGTCACGTGACACAATGATGCTGAAAAATCTGTTTTAGAACACTAGAATAAATTGTATAAAAATAAAATACATTAAAAAAGGAAAACGGTTATTTTGGATTGTAACATCTCACAACACTATTATTTTATTGCATTTTTAATTAAACAAATGCAGCCTTAGTGCATAAGAAACCTCTTTCAAACATTAAAAAATCTTTACAACCCCAAATTTTTGAAAAGTAGTGTACATGGTTAGAAATAAGAGCTATCAAGCCGATTTACTTCAAGTGAAACCCAAGAGTTCAATTGTACTGCATACTGATTTAGTTATATGTGACCCTGGACCACAAAACCAGTCATAAGCAGTATAGGTATACTGTATTTGTAGCAATAGGCAACAATACACTGTATAAGTGAAAGTTATCAATTTTTCTTTTATGCCAAAAATCATTAGGATATTAAGTAAAGATATTTTGTAGATTTCCTACCGTAAATATATCAAAACTTAATTTTTGATTAGTATTATGCATTGCTAAGAACTTCGATTGGACAACTATAAAGGAGATTTTCTCAATATTTTGATTTTTTTTTGCACCCTTAGCTTTCAGATTTTCAAACAGTTGTATCTCAGCCAAATATTGTCCTATCCTAACAAACCATACATCAATGAAAAGCTTATTTATTCAGATATAAATCGCAATTTTCAAATTTACCCTTATGACTTGTTCTGTGGTCCAGGATCAAATATGCAAGATGCTGCAATCAAAATTTTGCATGCGATTCATCACTATTGCTCTAACTGTAAAATACTTCTTAAACACAATATAGCCAGTTATTTATTGCAAAGGCCAAAAGTACAGTAACTAATGTAGAAATATCCAGCATCAGACTTTGAATGGATTGAACTACAAAGCAGCCAGATTATGCAAAAAATCACTGACAATTTCCATTGTTCACTCAAATGCTATTGAAGCAACACAGAGACCCTCGCTTTACAAAACAGCAGAACTATAATATCTCTAATGCACAGTGAAAAAAAAAAAAAAAACAATAATCCAAAAAAGGTTTTGTTTTATTCATCTCAGCCAGAGACTGCAAATCTCCCTTTGTAACAACCCTCTTTTACACAGGAGAACTCATGTAGGTAAAGACTGTGATATTTAATCAATAACTGTTTCACTTAAAGCTTAATATTATACATGCAGTGTTTTGGGATGCATGTCTTATTTTATGTACAAAACAAGATCTTGAAAGCAGTCCAAGTCTGGAGATTTGAGATGCGTTTCTCTGCCTCTTTTATAGTAAATCCTCATAGCTAGTGCAATGATATAATGTGAAGCATGTGGACAGAGGACTAGTTATATACTGGAAAAAAAGACGTGAGATTCAAGAAATACAGTCTTCTGACAGTTACTGCTTTTTTCACTGGTCTGTCCTTGAGTCTCTTGAGATTCTTTTTGTTCCTTCAAAAGCTTTTATTGGCAACTTAATTAGCTGTTTAAAAATGTGCTACTTAGATCTCCAGCTCTGTGTAAATGCTATAATGGTACCAGTAACTGCTTTAAAGCTCAAGTGTGTAATTTTTCGCGGTTAAAATACGTTCTACTGAAACTTAATGTGGAGAGATGACTAAATAAACTAAAATAACAAACAATTTGCTTTGAAGTATAAAAGCTGAGCTTTAAAATATTTATCTAATTGCTTACAGAAAAAATAACATTGCGGTGAAAAACATGGTATGAGTCAAATTGTAATGTAATGAGCTATGAAAACCACTGAAAAAAAATGAATGTTTTGATCTTTCAGGGGTTACTCTACCCCAAAATGAACATTTTGTCATTATTCACTTACCTCCATGTCGTTCCAAACCCGTAAAAGCTTTGTTCGTCTTCGGAACACAATTTAAGATATTTTGGATGAAAACCGGGAGGTTTGAAACTGTCCCACTGACTGCCAGGTAAATACAACTGTCAAGACCCAGATAAGTATGAAAGACGCCATCAAAATAGTCCATCTGCCATCAGTGGTTTAACCATAATTTTACAAATCTTTTTTTACGCAAATGCAGCTTCAGTGGAACAGCATTTACTGTGAACTGAGTCGCTCTGACAGGCACATAAAGCATATATATATATTAAACCTGTATGCATATATTTATTTAACTGAATCATACCATTTGTGAATTCACAATTATGCTTAATTATGATTTTTAAGTGGGTTTAATATATCATGCAGCCTTGGAGGTTTTTCAGAATTAGATTTTTTTTAAAAAAATGTATGTACATTTATAACACTAAACTTTCTATTATATCACCTTTTCATCAAGTTACAAAAAAAGTTAACGCTTATGCAAGGGTGTTTCTAATGCTGCCTTCACGCCATGTCGTAATTACCGTATTTCCGAGATGACAACACGTTACATTTTACTCACAGCTTTCCATGTTGTCAGACTCAGAGGAAGCGCCTAAGTAGCACCAAAATGAGCCTGGCGGTGGTCACGTGGTACATGTCACTGTCCAAGTCGTAACTCTCAGAACATTCCGAGTTTACAAGTTGTAATTACGAGTTCAGGAGCACGTGAGGGCTTTGGCGTTGATAGTGTTGCCATAGAAACTCATAATTCAGATAGAGTAGAATGTCAAGTTTTCATCTCGGAATTACAAGATGGCGTGAATGCAGCAAATTGCCACATCTATGGGAGGGACTGTAAATTTGACATCGCTCTCTCTTCTGACCGCCGATATCAGTCTCTCTCTATTTTTTTCCTTCGTTTGAAAGTCGTGAAAACACTATCATTGAGTTTTTCTTTTGCTATTTGAGCAAATGTGAATGTAAAAAATATATTTATGGTACTCTCCCATTCACTGCTCTCAGACCATGAAGACTTCCGCTAAACCCGGAAATGTGAGAAAGTAGGGGTGTAACGGTACACAGATGTCACGGTTCGGTACGTACCTCGGTTCGAGGGTCACGGTTTGGTACGATTTTGGTACAACAGAAAAAAAAAACAAAAAAAAACAAATCTACTATGCTAGGTTTCTTTTCATTTATTTTAAACAGACAGTAGTACAAATTACAATGTTTTCCACCTACATGTGAAAATACTAAATATTATATCAAATTAATGTCATATGTAGGCTATAAAATCTGCAGTACATACAAGGAATAAATACTTGAAATGTAGTTAGTTAATAGTTAATAGTTTAGTTAACTGATAGACAAGGGAAAAAAACTGTGCGACACGTAACCTAGCCTATATTTGCTGAGCTTCAGTTCAGTTTTGTGACAGAAAGGAAACTCAAATGGCAGAAAGCGACATTCTATTTGTTTTCTTGTTTAATTTGATTTTGCTGGTATGAGGAAAGTTGAAGTAATCGCGCCGGCGCACACAAACACAAAACATATCAGTTCCAGGCTGCTAGCATTGCTAACCTGACAGCGCAGTAGGTACTTTATCAAAATAAAACACAGTGAACCAAACATCAGCGCGCCCGCCTCACCGTATCACTGTTAGAACACGACTGAAGTACAAAGTCTATAATTTACATATTAAATAATGGCATTTAGATGCATCGCAAACATGGAAATATTAGGGAATATTTGGATTTGTGCCGTATGAGAGAGGTAGGATACAAGAGCACAAAGCTCCATTTCGCAGACAGTTGAGAATCAGCACATGATCACTGTCTAGTTGGCTTTGTTTTCAAGTGCGCAACTCCTGGAATTCGCTGTTCTTCTCCCAGCGATTATCAAACAGGGTTGCATTACTGCGGGCGCCCCCTTCTGGATTGAAGGTGAATTGCCTGTATTCGTTGATGCCTGTACCGTGACGGTTCAGTACGAATACATGTATCGTTACACCCCTATGAGAAAGGTCCATAACTTTTCTTATGATGCTACAAAGCCTGTACAACAAAAATTTAACCCCCCAAAAATATTTTAAAAGGCCTGTCATTTCTGACTGGGAACATCAAGTTAGGTAAAGGATTTTCAGCACAAGGAGTAAAAAGTGACTTGGTAAACATTAAAGAGATCATTAGAGCATTCACCTCTGAGCTGAACATCCAGATCCTCACTGTTTTTGCAGAATTTGCTCAGCAGGGAGCAATCTACTGGACTTTGCAGAATGAAAACTTCCTCGCCGTCATGTTTTCTAGCAGTGCGCGGGCCCTAAGGGAAGTAATGTTTCCTTTTGAAGTCTGCAAAGCCTTCATGTCCTAGATTTCTTTTATTAAAAGCACAGGTTGTACAAAGCACTGTGAGGGGTTTCATTTAGAGGAGTAGTTCTGGCATATGTCACTCATTCTCCTCGGCTCTCACAGAAGACATGTCAATGCGCGTCTGGTTTTTTGCTCGCGCTACAAAATTGACAAGCACGTCTATTTTTTTTTTTTTTGCCAGCGGTACTAGTGTACAACACTCCAGCCCTTTGAGATCAAGGAAACTGCGTCTTCCTTATCACATGGAACATCTGCTAAAGCTAATTACAAATTGATTCCCATACAATGAGCAGACTTTGTTGGCTCAAATGTCTACTTCACCGTCCCTGAAGGAAGAAGCCGACTCCTGGAGTTTCCTGGAACAAAGACAGGTGGGAAATCAGACCTCCTCCTGAATATAAGTCTTCTTAGAGAGCCAGACCTGGTGAGAAGAGTATTTATGGATAAAATCATTTGCACACCCCCCCAGTATGCAATGCTTAATCAATTGAGTGGAGGTAAACAGAGCTAATAACTCATGCTGTAAATCATACAAACCCAGCACTGTTAAAATATGATCCTGCCTTACAGTGTCAATATCTACTGTGAGGCATGGTGGGATAGATGAACAACTGTAAGCCGAGAAGCCCGAGAAGCCTTGTTATGCCTGGTAGGTGGCTAAAAAACGTATTGATTCATCTGAGTGGCGTATTTAAAATAATATGTCAATTTTGAATCATTTTCTCATCTCCATGCCATTTAAATCCTGTATTATGTAGTTTGTTTGGCACAAAAAGCTATTATACAATTTCAAAAGACTTAGAATATACTTGATGATGCTGTTTTTTGTACTTTTTGCAGCCTGACTTCGTAAATCTGTTACAATCCGTTAAAAAAATAAAATAAAATAGGTGGAAAACATTCATTTATATATTTAAAAAAAAGGGACAGACTTGACATTCAGCTATAGATTTATTAATTTAATGCATTGTGTTTCTTGAAAAAGAGGAAAAATAAAATAAAATAAAAAAATATAAAAAAGGAGGAGAACATTCATTTATATGTTTAAAAAAGGACAGAATGGACATTGAGCTATACATTTAATAATTTCATGCACTGCGTTTCTTGAAAAAGAGGGAAATAAAATAAATTAAATGATAATAAAAAATTAAAACAATAAAATAAGGAGAAAATTAATTTATGTTTATATTATACATTGTATTTCTTGAAAAAAATAAAATAAAAATATATATAATTAAAAAAGCTGCGTAAGAGGAGAACATTAATTTATGTTCAAAATAATTGTTTAAATTATTTTCCCAAATAATATAATATAATATAATATAATATAATTAATATAATAGTGACTTTTTTATCTCACAACTCTGTCTTTTTTTCCTCGCAATTGGCAAAATAAATACAATAAAAAAAGTTGCATTGGAGGACAACATTCATTTATATATTCAAAATAATTATTTAAATTATTTTGCAGAATATAATACAATATAATATAATGGAGGAGAGAAGAATATTCATGTATATTTTTCAATATAATTATTTCAATTCAAATAAATCAAATTGTATTTTAAGAGTTAAAAATTATAAAAAAAAAGGAGGAGAACATTCATTTATATGTTTAAAAAAGGACAGACTGGACATTGAGCTATACATTTAATAATTTCATGCACTGCGTTTCTTGAAAAAGAGGAAAATAAAATAAAATAAATGAAAATAAAAATTAAAACAATAAAATAAGGAGAAAATTCATTTATATTATACATTGTATTTCTTGAAAAAAATTAAATAAAAATATATATAATTAAAAAAGCTGTGTAAGAGGAGAACATTAATTTATGCTCAAAATAATTATTTAAATTATTTTCCCAAATAATATAATATAATATAATATAATATAATATAATATTATATAATAGTGACTTTTTTATCTCACAAGTCTGTCTTTTTTTCCTGCAATTGGCAAAATAAATACAATAAAAAAAGTTGCATTGTAGGAGAACATTCATTTATATATTCAACATAATTATTTAAATTATTTTGCAGAATATAATATAATATAATGGAGGAAGAATATTCATGTATATTTTTCAATATAATTATTTCCATTCAAATAAATCAAATTGTATTTTAAGAGTTGTCAATATAAAATAATCTCCATCCAATTTAATAAAAAATACAATCCTTTTGTGTTTACAGAGAATTTATACAGAGAATAATACAGGATTCGATAATAATAATAATAATAATAATAATAATAATAATAAAGTATCACAGAAGGAGTATATTTAATTAAATATTCAAAATCATTATTTCAATTAATTTTCCAAATAAATAATGGACTAGACATATCTATTAAAAGCTTTAAAATCTGTTTCAATTTTACAATCACTATCCACTTTTATCAAAAAAAGGTCAGACTGGACATTCAGATATTCATTTAATAATTTAATGCATTTTTTAATGAGAATAATGCAGGATTATAAATGACATAAAAGTGATTAAATGATGACAGTTTTCATTTTATGCTGAACTATTCCTTTAAATAGCCAAAGTGCTAAAAGCTGCTGAAAATAACATAAATTAATAAAAAAAAAAACTAAAAGCTGTTTTATTTTTATATTACCCATGCTGGCAGAAAGTAACAAGAAACAGTGTTCCTTGAGTTCACATTCATTTATAAAGCACATCTTCCACTCTTCGATGATTTTGTCCATAAAGGCTCGTCCCAAAGCGACCCATGAGAATCCTGAGTTAAGCTTAACAATCAAAACAATATTGCCAGAATGACCATAGCAGTATAATATTATTGCACACAAGCTCCTGCCGCTTGAATGAGAATGCAGCTTTATGTGTCGTGTTTCGTCTCAATGGCTCCTCAAGGCAACTGCAGGTGTAAAAGTTGCATTAGCATCAGCTGTCTCTATGATTGCCTCATAGGAGATCATAATACAGATATGACCCAGTTTATTACCCAGATGGAAGGAAGTGTTAGATGTTCAGTTAAGAAATACAGCTGTGTTATAGAGCTGTAACCATAATTTATGTGTTGCCTAAACCCATTCAGAGCTCATTTATATGGCTACTGTTATTCAATTATGAGTATTTGGACAACCCCAGAGTGTCTTTTACTGAAACACTGAAGAAAGTGTGGGTGAGCGAATCTCACAAAAACATCTCCAGGCCTTATTTCACAAGCCCAAAACATTAGAAATTTCTTTGCACATAGAAAAAAAGCATATTATTTGGATAATATTAAAAAGAGCATATTTTTTATCCATTAATATTTTCTGTATTTTTATATTATTGTGTTAATAATGTACATTATTCCAAAAATAACTCTAAATTTCGATTACTTTTGAATGTTATTCAAGTTAACTTTTAATTTGTAGTGATAATTCCCCTAATAATCGTATTATTTTAATTCAGTTGTATTATTATTGTATTGCAGTAAAAAGTGCTGTATTTTTATTTGTATTTTTTAAATCAGCAAAGATTGGAAATTAAGTACAAGTTCTGTTATTAGTAATACAAAATTTACAATTTAATTATATTTTAAATATAAATATAATTGTAATATGTAAATTATATTTCGTATTTATGGTTTGATGCAGGGTTATTAAGAAAAAACAATCATTTTCATAAACTAAACTTTAAGGGGAAATAAATAAAATATTTCAATATCAATGCAGGTTTATTAAACGAAGTAAAACCATTTTCATTACTTGAAAATTGAAATAAAATAAAAATTAGAAACAAAACAACATAAAACATATTTATATTTTTACTTGATGTACTAGAAAACTAAAATAAAAAAAAATAGTACAATTAATTATTATTTATATTTAACACAAATTAATAAAAATACACAACAAAATTAATGAAACTTTAACTTCAATAAAAAATTAACCAAAATTAAAATTCTTCTGTCGTTATTAATACAAAAATGACAATTTAATTATATTTTAAACATTAATATATAGTTTATATGTAAATTATATTTAGTATTTATGGTTTGATACAGGGTTATTAAGAAAAAACAAACAATTGTTTTCATTACCTGAACTAAACTTTAACGGCAAATAAAATAAAATATATCATATCTAATATTTATGGCTCAATGCAGGGTTATTAAGTAAAACCATTTTCTTTCCTGAAAATTTTAATAAAATAAACATTAGAACTAAAACAAATATAAACACTCATAAATATAAAATTATATAAAAAATATATATATTTTATTTTATTTCACCTGGTTGGCAAAGCAACAATTTAAAACTAAAATGAAAACTAAAATAAAATAGGAAAATCAGCAATCATTAAAATTCAGTACAAAAATACAGTCATTATCAATACAAAATTTACAATTTAATTATATTTTAAATATAATTTTAATATGTAAATGATATTTAATATTTAAAGTTTGATGCAGGGTTATTATAAAAAAAAACTAAAACCATTTTCATTACTCGAAATAAACTTTAACTGAAACAAAAAATTATATTTTCATTAGATTCTGAAATGATATTTAATATTTATGGCTCAACACAGGGCACTTCAAGTAAAAACATTTTCATTATTTAAAAACGAAATAAACTAAACATTAGAAACAAAAGAAAATTATATACATATAATCATATATATATTATTTTATTTTATTTCACCTGGTTGGCAAAGCAACATTTTGTTTAGCTTAACTTGATGTACTAAAACGAAAACTTTATATATTACACAACAACAAAATATTCATATTTGAAATATTATCTCAATGATACTAAAATAACACTGACTTAATCCAAATAATTATTAGATATTAGTAATTATTAGTAAATTGTGTTGAGTTTCAGTTGTGCACAGTGGTCCCACCCACTGTGAAATCTCATTGGTCTCAATTAATTAATATTAATTAGAATATTAATTTTTAACAACAACAACAACAAAAAAAAATCTCATAATGCAAAATACCTTAAATGCTCCTAAAACAGCTTCATTTTCTTTAAACTAAATATGAATTCTTTCTTTTGATTTTGAGGTGAAATATGACCATGACATGTTCTTGCCAAGCATCGTGAGAGTTACAGCGGATACCCTCGGCTCCTTTTCCCTCCGCTCGGCTGCACAGACACAAACACAAATGCATTAGACTGGAGATGTGGCGGGATTGGAAAGAGTCAAGGTCTGAATGAATAAACCCAGAAGGAGCTCTCCACACATCAGCTGAACGGGAAGACACACAGTCACTCCAGAGCGGGTGAAAAGTTCACTCCGTCTGTGAAAACGGCGCAGGAGAAGGTCAGAGCACAGAACATCCATACACGTGAACCGCAGAACAGCCTGTGTGCATTATGACAGTCCAGGCTGTTCTGCATGTATTTTTCCTATTAATTAGTGCCTTCAGATGAATTATCCTTACTGATGTAATCTTAATTAAATACTTCATGCATGACATAGACGTGTGTGTTAATATTAGACATTACCACTTGTCATCCTACATTAAACAGTTAATGCAAGCCTTATTAGCACACATTATAAGATCAGCATACTTTTAATACTTTTGTGAACATGCCTTAAATTAATGCATCCTTTGCTAAGAGGATGTTACTGAATGATGTGTCAACTATATTTAACCCAACAGCAACCCATAAGTAAGTGAATAATCTAAATCAATTGTGACAAAGGTTGTTTACATAGAAGTCTTAAAGGTACAGTAGCACAAAAAAAGAAATAAGACATATGGAAGCAAACAGTGTTAGCAAATTTAAAAATGGTATTAATGACTGAAGATGTAATTTTTGGTAAGCTGCCATAACTAGACAGACAGACTGTTTTATGTTCTTCGGTGTGCTCTTGCTGGACTATAATTTACGAGTTAGTCCTAGACTGAAGGACGGGTTGGTGGAGGGAGACAGACCGGTGTCAAATTTTGTGATGAGTCAAGACACATGCCTCCATCTCAGTGATTTGCTGGCACTGTACATGAAGAAGAGAGATGCATCTCAAACATGCTGTCAGCGTCCAAAAGAGAGCACTGCATTAACAGCTAGTTTTTCACTTCAGCTCTGCAAACGAAAAAGCACTATTTAATGAAACACTAAACATGTAAATTATTATTATTATTATTATAAATGCAAATAAATTATTATAAACTGTAAATGCATTTACAATAATAACAACCATAGTATATTATAAAATAATAAATATAAATAAAAATTAATTAATTTAATTATAACACAAACCAAAATATAATAATAATAATAAAATTAAATGATTAATTAATTAATAAAAATTCAAATAAATAAACAAACACATAAAAGAGTAATAGATTAACAAAAAACGAAATGCTGAAAAATTCACTAATATTAATAACAATGATTAAACAAATCTTTTTTTTTTTTATTTATATACATATATTCACTTTTTGGAAATAAAAACACAAATGATATTTTTAACACATTTACATTTAAAGATAAATAAATATTAAATGCAAAAAATGATGATGATGATAATAAATGTAAAAACATTAACAAATATTAATTAATTAATCAAAATACAAATAAAACATACAATAAATAAATAAAAATAATTTAGCATTGATTAACAAAAATGAAATTCGGCAAAAATCACTAATAATAATAACAAGAAAAATGAATGAATGAATGAAGCTAAAATTATATGCACAATTCTTTTGCACAAAAAATGTACATATACAATTAAAAATAAATATAACTAAATATGATAATATTATAAAAAGGAAAACATTTTCTAAATTAATTAACTAATTAATTATTATTCAAAAATATAAATAAATAATAGATTAACAAAAAATTAAATGCAGCAAAATTCACTAATTAATAATAACAGAATAATTTTAAATAAGTAAATAAGTCAATACTGCAAAATTATCTGGCGGAAAAAACAACTGATATTTTTAAAACTTGTACAAAAATTGTACAAAAAACATGTACAATTAAACAAACTAACAAATAACAGAATAATAGATAGAATAAATGAATGAATGACACTAAAATAATATGCATAATTCTTTTGCACAAAAAATTTACATATGCAATTAAAAATAAATATAAATAAATATGATAATATAATAAAAATGGAAAACATTTTCCAAATTAATTAATTAATTTAATTATTAATTATTATTAATAAATAAATAAATAAATAAACAAAAATGACTCAAAAAGAAAAACAGAAAAACAAATAACAGAACGGTAGATAGAAGGATAAATAGAACAAACGACAGAATGACAGACAGACAGACAGATAGATAGATAGATAGATAGATAGATAGATAGATAGATGGATAGATGGATAAATATTTAAATTTAAAGTATGCATTTTTAAAGTCCACCCAGCAACAACAACAGGTAATGCACCTTGCCAAACCATTCACACACATTCACTTGTGTCTTTGTGCTCCTAAAATAGGTAAGCGCCTTCTAAAGGCACTTTTGGTAATATCAGTGATTTACTCGTCTGCCACAGTAATGCAAATATTGATTGTGCGCGTGTGTTTATTTCAACATTTTACATGTATGATTAATTCAATTATTTACTAAGTGCATCAAGTAATTAATTCAGTGAAATATTTTAATCAATTGACATTCCTAATTATAACAGTTCCACTATCCATCCTTGCACAAAGAGACGTAACTGCTGAAGGGGATGGATGTGTTCGGGTGTGCAGACACACATATCAGGGCCAGATGATAGGGTGTCATCTCCACTCACCCAAACTGCACTCATGGTAATTACATTGAGAGAGCAGTTCCCCGCCTCCCTCTCACCCTTTAAATCATTCAGTACATTCACCTGCTGAACCTCTGAGTACAAAAGCACAGGAATCTCCACACTCACCTTGTTATGCCGTTTTCTTCATTCACAGAGACGTGCAAATGTCCTGTACAGAAACTGCATTATGCATGCATTTACATCTATGAAAGATAAGAGGACAGGAAATCAATGCAATGTTTTTTAATTAAGAAAAACAAAAAATATACAGTACCTGGCAGTGGGATCAAACTGAAAGGGATTACAAATGCAACCCAGAGCTTTTATTGCATAAACTTAATCTCTACATAAATTCAGGTAGATAAGTTTAGTGCAGACTGTAAGATGTTTTATAGTACTTCATTATGAGCATAAAAAGCTGTAAATTACAAGAGACTTTATGAGATGGTTTTCTGGGTGAATGCATTTCAATGGTGTGGTGTAAACTTTTGTAGCATTTTATTATCCTAAAGACTGCTTATAAAGTTAGTCTAGGTTTTTTTTGCACCATTATATGTTAATGTGCATTATACCATTCAAAAGTTTGGAGACAGATTTTTTTTTAAAGAAACTAATATTTTTATTCAGCAAAGTAGTGGTATGCGATATTTATCGTTGACTCAAATGATTGAACGAATTCAATGATCCTTTCTAAACAACAGCCACCTACTTTGTCTCTAAGTGAATCAGCTGTTTTGAACAAATCATTTGAATCAATGATTCAATAAATCACTCATTAAGACAGAAACTTGCTGCTATCTACTGGCTGTTTTCGTGAGACATTTAACTAGCCAAGCACAATAAACCCAATTTCAAAAAAGTTTAGATTAATTATCGTTATCGAAAACATCCCCAAAAATATCAAGATATCATTTGTCAATATTGCACACCCCTAGAGCAAGGATGCATTAAATTGCTCAAAAGTGGCAACAAATATATTTATAATGTTAAAAAAAAATACTTCTCTTTCAAATAAATGCTGTTTTTTTCATGATAAAGTCCTGAAAATGGATGTCCATCATGGTTTCCACAATAAAAATAAGCAGCACAACTGTTCTCAATATTGATAAGATTTTTTAAGCACCAAATCAGCCATATTTCGTTCCTGAATTAATCTGTTTTTAAATGAATCATTTGAGTCAATGATTCAATGATTCTTTCAAATGACAGCCATCTACTTTGTCTCTAAATAAATCAGCTGTTTTGAATGAATCATTTGAATGAATGATTCAATGAATCACTCATTAAGACAGGAATTTGCTGCCATTTACTGGCTGTTTTCATGACACATTTAACTAGCCAAGCACAATAAACCCCATTTTAAAAAAATTAGTTTAATTATCGTTATCGAAAACATCCCCAAAAATATCAAGATATCATTTTCGTCAATATTGCACACCCCTAGAGCAAGGATGCATTAAATTGCTCAAAAGTGGCAACAAATATATTTATAATGTTAAAAAAAAATACTTCTCTTTCAAATAAATGCTGTTTTTTTCATGATAAAGTCCTGAAAATGGATGTCCATCATGGTTTCCACAATAAAAATAAGCAGCACAACTGTTCTCAATATTGATAAGATTTTTTAAGCACCAAATCAGCCATATTTCATTCCTAAATTAATTTGTTTTTAAATGAATCATTTGAGTCAATGATTCAATGATCCTTTCAAAATGACAGCCACCTACTTTGTCTCTAAATTAATCAATTTTGAATGAATCATTTGAATGAATGATTCAATGAATCACTTGCTGCCATCTACTGGCTGTTTTCATGACACATTTGATGTAACTAGCCAAGCACAAAAAACCCAGTTTAAAAAACTGAGTTTAATTATCGTTATTGAAACATCCCCAAAAATATCAAGATATCATTTTCGTCAATATTGCTCACCCCTAGAACAAGGATGCAAAAAAAAAAAAATTTGAGCTCCAAATCAGCTGTATTTCATTTCTAAATAAATGTTTTGCGTCAACAGTTTAATAATCCTTTCATAAAGACAGCCACTTGCTTTGTCTCAAAATGAATCGGCTGTTTTGAACGAATCGTTTGAATGAATGATTCAGTGAATCGCTTATTAAGACAGGGACTTGCTGCCATCTATTGTGTCATATTTAACGAGCCAAGCACAATAAACCCACTCAAAAAATATATAGTTTAATTATTGTTATTAAAAATATCCCCAAATATACCGAGATATTATTTTTGTCATTATTGCACACCCCAGAGAAAGGATGTATTAAATTGCTCAAAAGTGACAGCAAATGCATTTGTGTTAAAAAATGCTTCTTATTCAAATAAATGCTGTTTTATTCAAGATAAAGTCCTGAAAATGTGGTTTCCACAATAAAAATAAGCAGCACGGATGTTCTCAATATTAATAATAAGATTTTTTTTAGCACCAAATCAGCCGTATTTCATTCCTAAATGAATCTATTTTTGAATGAGTCAACAATTTAATAATCCTTTCATAAAGACAGTCACTTGCTTTATCTGCAAATGAATTAATCATTTAAATTAAATGATTCAATGAATCACTTATTAAGACAGGGAATTGCTGCCATTTACTGGTATAATATATAACTGATATCATAATAATAATAAATGATTTCCACATTAAAAATTAGCAGCACAACTGTTCTCAACATGAAAAAAAAAATAATAGGAAATGTTTTTTGAGCACTAAATCAGCATATTAGACTCATTTCTAAAGTGTAAATTGAAGATTTTTGCTAATCACAGTAATTTAGTTAAGTAAGTAAAATTACTTTTTGAAATGTTATATTAAATAGAAAACAGCCATTTAAACATTTGTAAAAAAAAATATTTAATATTACTGTTGTTTTACTGTAATCTCGATCAAATAAGCACTTTGTTGAGTATAAGAGACTTTCAAAAACATTAAATCGTCAACCACAAACTTTTGAACAGCAGTTTATTTTACACAACCATCTCTGAGAGTTTATATAAAATATGCTGTTTCAGTAAAGTACATTTAGGAACAAATTCAAATGACCGCTGTTATGATTGGCTAACTTCCCTACAGCAACACAGATCACACTGTCATTCATCAGGGCAGGCCAAATTGAATATGCAACTCTGAATATGATTGATAAGAAAAGTGGGCGGTCATATGCTAATGTGTTCTTGCCTGTGATGCCAAGACCATGAAGATTTTAAAGTGACCCAATTTTGTAGCTTAGTTTTCATAAATGTAGTTCTACATTCTACATTTATTTCCAAAGAGCACAAAAATGTGATTGGTTTATACAGAAAAGCTATCATATTTCCATGAACGTCTGTGATTAAACGTAATCACAGAGATACTGGCCCGGCAGATGAACTACTCTTAAATAAATCAACTCATTTGAATGCATTAGCATTCCTCATCTCCAATATGAGGGCAAAACGCACTCGCTTACTTTGGTTCAGTAGCTTATGTAAATACACTTAGGCGGTGAGACAGACTGCTTCAGTAACTGCACTTTTTATTCTGCACTGACTCTTTCAGTTTGCTTTTTTCATCACCACGAGGACTCCGTGGGGAGAAACGGGAAGGTCTTAGGTGTCTCTGAATCTATGAGATTGTGAGAAGGTGTACAGACACAGTTCATTAGCTGGCTACTTTCATCTCGAATCTAATTTTTCTGTCAAACTATCAGATGAGATTAAGCGGCCGTGCCATTACGTGGCAGAGCGCGGCGATACCTTTCCATTTAACACGTCAGTGACTTTCAATTGGGAGCTGCCCTGCTGAAATGGAGAAAAGTTACAGTGAAAGTTGATGAGCGATTGGGCTATTAGGATCTTTCAGCTTCCTGCGGCGTATGAAACAAATCAACAGAATATTGAGGCTGGAGTGTTTAAATGGACGCATTCTTTACTTTAATGAAGTGTTTATATTGACGGCGTAAATCAACACTCAGTCCAACGCCACTCATTTTTCTGCAAAATCACTGTTTTGTTTGAGTCTCAGACCTTTGTACTTAATCCACTGCACAGACTGATGAACAAGTGTTGAAGGTAACTATTTTTTACAACTATTACAACTATTTTTTATTTCTATCCACACTACAAGCCAGTCAAATATTTTAATTCACTGACTTGTTTAAAACAGCAACCAAATATAAAAATGTGACCATTTTTAGATATGCTGTCACCATAATGGATATCCCACTTGTTTTGCGCTGGAATAATACAGTCCTGAGAGCTATACGCACAAATGTAAAAAGATATTATCCTGTTAATAAGATTTAGTGTAGTTTCCTAATATTTGTTAGCAACTTTCAGAGTAGTTTTACAGCTATGTATTTTTAGCAATTGTAAATACCAAGTATTTACAATTATACACAGAAAAAAATGAAACTGAATGAAAATTAAAAAAATAAAGTTAAGACAAATAAAATCAAAATCAAAATAATAAAAAAATAATAAAATAGTGCTTTTTTTTATAATCGCATCCAGTTTGTTTACATACTGTGTGCGTGTGCTGTGTATAAATATGTTTGGACACTGACACAATTGTCATAATTTCAGCTCTGTATGCCACTAGAATAGATTTAAAATAAAACAATCAAGATAAAATTGAAGTGCAGACTTCAAGCTTTAATACAAGGGGTTAAATAGAAATATAACAAATTTCAACAGTTTTTACACAGACCTCCCATTTTCAAGGGCTCAAAAGTAATTGAACAAATACATATAATCATAAATAAAATGTTCATTTTAAATATTTTGTTGAGAATCTTTTGCAGGCAATGACTGCCTTAAGTCTGGAACTCATGGACATCACCAAAGACTGGGCTTCCTCTTTTGTGATGCTTTGCCAGGCCTTTACTGCGGCTGACTTCAGTTCTGGGCGAAAACCTAGGACTAGTTTGCAAAAGTAGTTTTTTTTTTTTTACATCTTCTCAATCATTTAACAAACTATTTGATTGACAGAGGTGGTTCTTTAGACAAAGTTGTCCAGAAAGAGGAGGTCTATCATATAATATGAATATCACGTGTATGTGTGTATAACCGTGCGACATACAATTTACACCTTTGAAAAATGTGAGATCGCCGATTTCTTTCAAATTTCTCTTAGACTTTTGGGGCCGTAAGTCAAACATGTCCACCGAGTTTCATTCCGATTGGCCTCCGTTAACCTTGTCTAACAGGTGCTTAAACTTCGTCAGCCAATGGCGGCCATGTTTTTTGAGATACCCAAATGTCCTTGTGGCACTTTGGACAAAACCGTGCACACTGATTTTCATGTTGATAGTACAAATGGTTGCGCAGCTCTAGCTGTTCTTATGTTTTTTTCTCTCTTATAGCGCCACCAAGTGGCCAAGCTCTGCGATTATTTTCCTGTGACCTCAGATTGAGCTCTTACATAAGTGTCCTGAGTTTGCCAGAAATATCTCGTTCTGTTCAGAAGTTATAGGCATTTTATCAAAAGTGGCCCTGCCCCTTTCCAACGTTTTGGTGTCCCTTTGCGACGGTGAGTCAAAAGTTCAACTTTTTGTTTGATAATTATTGATATTCACTCTCCAGAGAATCTTTCCGCACTGGTTTGGTTTCTGATCGGTGAAAAACCTAGGATAAGTTTTGCAAGAGTGGGTTACCTGAAATATACCCAAAATATAATATAGCCAAAATACCCAATAATTTTGCCTGGTTCACGATCGAATCTGAGGAGCGTGTTTTTTTTTGTTTTTTTTTCCAGCGTGAGCCAAGGATTCCAACATGAGCAAAAACACACTATTTGTGTGTGTACCTTTAAATGCAAATGAGCTGCTGCTTCCGCCCCTTTCCAAAAGAGGGCGGAGCCTTTACATCTTGCACTTCAGATATTCTGTCGACACCAACAGAATCTCATGCAGATTGTTTGAGCATGAACAGTTGGTATTGACCCATCTTTCAGAATCAACTTCTGTCCAAATCTGTGTTGAACTGACCCTTGTTTACAAAGCAGTCCAGCATAAAATGATTTGCACAAATATGTAAGACTCTTTGGCACATTTCCTTCCAGAAATGAAATTCATCCAGAGTGCTCCATGGCTCAGATACAGATTTGTATATCCAAAAACAATATTTGTATTGATTATGTGGCACAGACAACACGTAATTAGCTATAGCGATGATATAAATATGTTGGAATATGTGCGGTTCAATCAGGACGGGGTCAATGCAAATCGTCACCAGTCATGGGCGGGGCTTACTGTGATGTCACAGTATGGGGGAAATCAGAAACAGCATTTTTTCAGACACTGCTTCTGATTTATGGGGATTATATATATAAGTATATAGGAGTGGGTGGATTTTTATTATTATAGGCTGGTTGTTTACACACACTGTGGACACACATTAGTGTTCAAACAGCATGCAAAAATGAATTTTGCACAATAGGTCCCCTTTAAATCTGAAGTTTCAAGGAAGTAGTTTTAGTTTCCCAAACACTGGTTTGAACTATAGACTGATGCACTAATGAGGCCACTCATGAGATCATCTGGTCTTCTTCCTCAGCTTGTGAGTCTGAATGTGGGAGTAGGAAAAGCCTGATAAACGAGGAACCAGGTTAGCAGAAAAGAGCAGAATGCTTGAGGTGCCGTCGTCAGCCGGAGCACCATCATTTGTCAGCATTAGAGCGGTATTAGCTGACATCTCTCCAAGCAGGGAAACACTTAAGATGCCAGCCCCTCTCAGAAAGTCATACTAAAGAGCTGCCCTATGCAGTCCTACATCCAACTATAGCTTAACTGGACAGCGTGCATGGTTTTCAGTTTTTAGCAGGAATAACAGAAGTGTCACTTAGCAGGAATTACACTGTTGTGTTTTTCTTGGTAGGTCTGCCAGGTTTCTGAAGGCAGGAGTGAAAACAGTGTCAGGCCCCTGTTTATATCTGCATATTATAATGTTAATCTGCTATAATCACATTCATCTGCTCTAACTGTGAGTCACATATGCCTGTGGCTTGTGCTACTTTTGCTGAGCGAGAATACGACGTCTACGACAAATCTTTCTAAAACGTTAGAGGCACCGCAGCATGCATTTATTTAGTCGCTCCCAGATGTGCACAGGCACTAAATATGCAAATAACTACACATAAACAAACACAGACAGACACACAGATGGCAACTGGGTTAAATGGTTAAAGATATGGTATCAAATCAAAAAAGCAGATTGCATTTGCCCATTCTGATTTGATAAGTATAGGACATGGCAAAATGCGCAATTATGTTAAATCAGACCTTGTGAAATGTTGAAAACCCAGAAAGAAGCAATATATGAAACCTGTCAAACTGCCTCCTTGCAGGAAACAAAACATACTACAATCAAGTAAGTGTTTATACAAACAAAAAAAATACAACAAAACAAAATGCGTAGAGTACTCTTGTGAACATGCATCGAAGACTGACCAGAAAGAGAAGAAACTGTTGCGTAAAGTCGTTATTTTTTTCTTTGCGCACAAAAAGTATTCTCGTAGCTTCATAAAATTACGGTTGAACCATTAAAGTGTTCTGATGATGAACGAAGGTCTTATGGGTTTGGAACAACATGAGAGTGAGTAATTAATGACAGAATTTTCATTTTTGGGTAAACTAACACTTTAAGACCCAATAAATGCTGTAGTCTTTGAAAGAGCAACAAAACTAAACTAAACTAAACAAAAACGGACTTCTTGCAGGATTTTCTTTAAGACCAAATAAATGCTGTAGCCTTTGAAGGAACAACAAAACAAACAAAACAAAAAAGAAAAGAAAACAAAACAAAAACTGCCTTCTTGCAGGATTTACTTCAAAGGAGTAGTTCATTTCCAGAACAGAAATTTACAGATAATTTACTCACCTCTTTGTCATCCAAGATGTTCATGTCTCTCTTTCTTCAGTCGATAAGAAATTATGTTTTTTGAGGAAAACATTTCAGGATTTCTCTCCATATAGTGGACTTGTATGGTGGCCTTGAGTTTGAACCTCCAAAATGCAGTTTAAATGCAGCTTCGAAGGGCTATAAATGATCCCAGCCGAGGAAGAAGGTTCTTACCTAGCGAAACAATTGGTCATTTTTTAAACTAATTGACACTTTATATACTTTTTAACCTCAAATGTTTGTCTTGTCTCATCTCTGCGATGCACATGCGTAGTCTGTGTAATCAGGGTCAATACAGTCAGGGTATGTTGAAAAACTCCCATCTCGTTTTCTTCTTTAACTTAAAAATCATCCTACTTTGCTGATTTTTCTTTTTGAAGAGTTCAGATGCAAAACCAGCTAAAAGCCATCTCGGTCAAAAATAAGATAATGATACTGAGTGAATGCTCCTGAAACATACTTTTACTTCAAATTCACTAAATTTCAGCCTCAGCCCAATCAGAAATACCAGTACTTACATAGAAACCTATACAAAATAGCCAGAAAGAAATGCTAATTTTAAAGAAATACGTCAGATGGATTTAGAGGCTTTTGCATCTGAACTCTTCACTTCTACGTTTTTTTTTGTAAAGGGCTTTTGATCTTCTTTGTACGTTCACTTTGTAAACACTGGGTCGGTACTTCTGCAGCAATGTAGGACAATTTTGAAGTTGGGGAATAAAATGAGATGGGAGTTTTCGACATAACTGTATTGACCTGGAAAAAACAGAGTTCACGCAGACATTGACTAGATGAGTGTTTGAGGTTAAAAAGTATATAAATTGTCAATTTGTTTAAAAAATGACTGACTGTTTCGCTAGATAAGACCCTTCTTCCTCAGCTGGGATCTTTAGAGCCCTTTGAAGCTGCATTTGAACTGCATTTAGGAAGTTTTAAATCATGGGCGCCATAGAAGTCCACTATATGGAGAGAAATCCTGAAATGTTTTCCTCAAGAAACATAATTTCTTATCAACTGAAGAAAGAAAGATATTAGCATCTTGGATGACAAAGGGGTGAGTAATATATCTGTAAATTTTTGTTCTGGAAGTGAACTTCCCCTTTAAGACCTAATAAATTCTGCAGCCTTTGAAGGAACAAAAAAAAAAAAAAAAAACACAACAAAACAAAAACTTCCTAGGTCTTCCTAGCGACTAGGTTTTTCTTTAAGACCCAATAAATGCTGTAGCCTTCAAAGGAACAGCAAAACAATACAAAACAAAACAAACAAAACAAAAACTGCCTTCTTGCTGGACTTATTTTAAGACCTAATAAATGCTGTAACCTTTGAAGGAACAACAAAACAAAACACAAAATACAACAAAACAAAACAAAATGAAACAAAAAACAAAACAAAAAAATCCCTTCTTGTAGGATTTCCTTTAAGATCCAATAAATGCTGTAGCCTTCGAAGGAGCAACAAAACAAACACAACAAAACAAGCAAAACAAAAACTGCCTTCTTGCAGGATTTATTTTAAGACCTAATAAATGTAACCTTTGAAGGAACAACAAAACATGAAATACAACAAAACAAAACAATTAAATAAAACAAAAACTGCCTTTTGTGAAAAATTTACTTTAAGACCCTATAAATGCTGCAGCCTTTGAAGGAGGAACAAATCACAACAAAACAAACAAAACTAAAAGCAAAAAAAAAAAAAAAAATCTTTGCAGGATAAGACACAAACTCTGTAAACTTCGAAAGAACAACAAAGCAAACAAACCAAAAAAAAAAAAACTGCCTTCTTGCATTATTTACTTTAAGACCCAATAAATGCTGTAGCCTTTGAAAACGAAACATACATAAAAACATTAAGTTTTAAAACAATCAAATTGATTAAAAAAAACAAACAGAACAAACAAAACAAAACACAAAATACAACAAGACAAAATAAAACAAAACAAAAAACACAATAAAACAAAACAAAAAATTTCCTACTTGCAGGATTTTCTTTAAGACCCAATAAATACTGTAGCCTTCGAAGGAACAACAAAACAAACAAAACAAGCAAAACAAAAACTGCCTTCTTGCAGGATTTATTTTAAGACCTAATAAATGCTGTAACCTTTGAAGGAACAACAACACATGAAATACAACAAAACAAAACAATTAAATAAAACAAAAACAGCCTTTTTGAAAGTATTTACTTTAAGACCCTATGAATGCTGCAGCCTTTGAAGGAACAACAAAACAAACAGCAAAACAAAACAAAAACTGCTGTCTTAACAGGATTTACTTTGAAATCTAATAAACGCTGTAGCCTTTGAAGGAACAACAAAACAAAACACAACAAAAACAAAACTAAATGCAAAAAAAAACATCCTTGCAGGATAAAACACAAACGCTGTAGACTTTGAAGGAACAACAAAGCAAACAAAACAAAACAAAAAACTGCCTTCTTGCATTATTACTTTAAGACCCAATAAATGCTGTAGCCTTTGAAAACGAAACAAAACATACAAAAAAACATTATTATAAAAGTTTTAACACAATCAAATTAAATAAAAATCCTTGCAGGATATACTTTAAGCCCCAACAAATGCTGTAGCTTTTAAGGGAACCAGTAAACAAAACCAAACAAAACAAAATAATTCCCAAAAAATAAGAAGGACAATTATAAACAAATGTATAAAAAAATTTACAAATGCACTTGAGGTGTATTACACAATATGAAACCAAACACCAATTATTATTATTACATCCAATAAAAATCACCTCGAGAGCAGTTAGTTTAAGCAACTGGAAAGAAATGTATATGTATATAAAAATTGTTTGCAGATGCCACTTGGTCTGATATTTTTGTTATCTAGTGCAGTGACATTCAGAAAAGTGTGGCTTAAGTACAGTATATAAACTCATTTTTGAGGGCCGCTCTATAATGTTATCTAACTTCCGTGGTTATGTTTCAGGCGGAAACAGACCTCTAGGCTCATGTGCAAATGTCTGCACAGATATAAAATATCATTGATTGATCTGTTCAAGTCTTATCAGCCTGTTCTCTCGATCAGCTCTATTCAGTCCTAAATGAAACTGCCATTTATTACACAAATTAAATCGGTACTCATGACCCAAGTCATACATTTGCATAAATTGTATTAGCTATCTCTGAAAGCCCTTACAAGATGGCCATGTATTGCTGTAGGATGTTTCAGTGACAGAGGGTAATATTCAAATCTGAGAGGTGAAAACTCTTTGTGAATATCCTATTACGTGTATGAGTAATGACAAAATTACTCTTCCCTTCACAGCCTTTTTTCTATTGTGGCATGGGTAATTTCTCTGGCCACAGCCTTTTATAATTTACTAACGATTGAATATTGTATTGGTTATCTTCTTTTTAATTGGTCATTAACAACCTATTTATAATCGAGTTTAATCTAGAATATGGCATCAAGAGCATGAATCAGGATGTGCTCTAATGAACTTCACAATAAGGAACCAATTTAAATCGCAGATGATTACTTACTGTTTACATATCCAATGCACTTTAGGTTTCGCCTTGCATTTACAAATTACACAATTAAAGGACTAGGACATTCAAAATGAAAATTCTGCCATCATTTACTACCACTCATGTGCTTCCAAACTTGTACGAACTGCTTTCTTCTGTGGACCACAAATACATGGCTACCAATTTTTTCTCACAATTTTTTTTTTTCTCACAGTTTATATTTAGCTATTACATTCCTTAGAATTCCGTGATATAAACTCAGAATTCTGACTTTTTCCCCTCACAATTCCAAGTTTATATCTTGCAATTCTGCCTTCTTTTTTTTTTTTTTTTTTTTTTTTTTTAGAATTCTAGGTTTACATTTTGCAAATATTTTTTTTATTCCGCCACAGAACAGAAAATAAAAAAGGTAACTGCAACTTCTCAAAATGATGGATTTCTTTTTTGCAATTCTGAGTTTATATCTTGCAACCTTGAATTTATTTATCTCAGTTCTGATTTTTTTTCTCGCACTTATGAGACAAAAAAAAGTGAGAATTGTGACATATAAACTCAGAATTGTGGGGCAAACGTCAGAATTGTGAGATAAAGTTGCAATTACCTTTATTATTATTATTATTATTGTTTTATTTAAATAATATTTTATATTTTTTTTTTTCTTTAAGACCCAATAAATGCTTAAAACACAATAAAACAAAACCAAAACTGCCTTTTCACAGGATTTACTTTAAGACCCAATAAATGATGTAGCCTTTGAAAACAAAACAAAGCATACATAAAAGCATTATTATAAAAGTTTTAAAACAATCAAATTAAATAAAAATCCTTGAAGGATATACTTTAAGCCCCAAAACATGCTATAGCCTTTGAAGGAACAACAAAACAAAACAAAAATAATCCCTAAAAATAAGAAGGATCTAGTAAACAAAGCATATAATTATGACTTTTTTTTTTCAATTCTGACTTTCTTCACATTTTAGTTTTAGTTTAGATTTAATAGTAATTTTGACACTTTTATTTTTTATTTTTATATATTTATTTTTTTCAGATTTAGTTTTTGGGTAATTTTAGTACTTTGAATTTAAACTTAATTTCAGTTTATATATTTCAAATCACATTTATCACATTTAATTTTATTGTTTTTTTTTTTTTATTATTATTATTTAAATATTTTTTCTATACCACTTAAATTATTTTACATTTCAGATTTAGTTTTTGGGTAATTTTAGTACTTTGAATTTAAACTTCATTTCAGTTTATATATTTCAAATCACATTTATCACATTTAATTTTATTGTTTTTTTTTTATTATTATTATTTAAATATTTTTTCTATACCACTTAAATTATTTTACATTTCAGATTTAGTTTTTGGGTAATTTTAGTACTTTGAATTTAAACTTCATTTCAGTTTATATATTTCAAATCACATTTATCACATTTAATTTTAATGTTTTTTTTTTTTATTATTATTATTTAAATATTTTTTCTATACCACTTAAATTATTTTACATTTCAGATTTAGTTTTTGGGTAATTGTAGAACTTTGAATTTAAACTTATTTCAGTTTATATATTTCAAATTACATTTATCACATTTAATTTTATTTTAAAACATAATATGTTTATTTATTTTATTTTAGTATCTCATAATGCAACTTCATTTCTTACTATTTTATTTTATTTGATCTCACAATGCAACTTCATTTCTCACAATTTAATTTATTTACTCAAATTATTTTTAATAGTTTTAGGTTCACAATTATGAGGAAAAGAAGTGAGAATTTTGACATATAAACTCAGCATTGTGGGAATTGTAAGATAAAGTTGAAATTACCTTTATTATTATTTATATTTTACTTTATTTTATTTTATTTTATTTTATTTTATTCCACTTATTGGGCTTCTATACAAAGACTATATTTTGAAAAAAAAAAAAAAAAAAAAAAAAAAAGGTCTCTGTCTGGTCCTATTGCCCATTTTCTGTAGAAGGGAGGTGGGACGAAGGAAGGAAGGAAGGAAGGAAGGAAGGATATCTTTTATAATATCCTTTTTGTTCAGCAGAAGAAAGAAATGTATATAGGTTTGGAACAACATCAGGGCAAGTAAACGATAACAGAATTGTCTTTCCTTTCACAGAAACAGAACATTTTTTTTTAACTCAAACCTATATGACTTTCGTTCTTCTGTAAATCACAAAATTACGTGACAAAAAAAAAAAAAAAAAAACAGCTAGTACAATAATTAACAATATCTTCTTGCGTTTGTGTGAGAGAATGAAAGTAGTAAATAATGACAGAATTTCCATTTCTGGATGAAAACGTTGACCCTCATCCCCTGGAGAAATTAACTGCATAATTGAGCAGAGTTGAGAGCACGTTTTTGGCTTCACAGGAACACATCCTCCCGGCTACCTCCTCATCAACCTGCTTGATTTCTTTAATATGAGGCATTTCGCCTCCCTGCTGGCTTCCTGACCCTGCTCTTCAGATCTCAAAATGTTCAAGAGCTGTAAAGCAGAAAACACCTTTCATGCCTCATCAGTCCCAATCTTGCTGATAGGGCATTTAAGGACTGTGAAGACTAATTCCTCTGTTATTGATGGTTAATCTGTGTGTCTATAAGTGTCTATAAGATGAATTGTCAAGTGAAAAGGAAGGCATTTGAAGGACGAAAACTGAACATGCTCTGTTATAATTCACACATGCAACTAACAAATATCACATTATGTTAGTGACTTTCATATCTGCTGCTGTGAGGAGTGAAGGGCATATAATTGGAGATAAAATAAATATACAATCCAGCAGACAGGACAGAAGAACGACCTTCACGGACATGAAACAAGATTTTCCTTATTACTAGGACAGCGAAGTAGCTGTTAGTGCCAAACAACAAGTGTATATACACAATGAATAAGCATAAACATAAATCAAAAATATATTTGTATGCCAGAAGTGTTCTGTGCAGAGCTGCAGCTAAAATTCATGAGGCTTGGATTTTATTATTATTATTATTATTATTATTATTATTATTACTTTTTGTTTTTTTGACAAGAAAAAAAATAATGCTACATAATAATAATAATAATAATAATACATAGTTATGCATATTTAAATGAATTAAATACAGGTTCAATTGTAGTGTAATCATGGTTTGTGCAGAACTATACTACTATAATCATATCTTGAATTAATTAATAAAAAATTATTAACAATTTTTTTTTTAATTAAATAATAAAAAATTACTTGATAAAAAAAAAAACAGGTAATTGCCAAGACAACATTTCTCATTTTAATTTGGTTTAACTTGACACAAGTAAATAAATAAATAAATACATATATACATACATAAAATACTTTATTTTTGGTAATTACCAACATTTCTCATTTAAATTGCTTTAACTTGCAGTAAAAGTAAATAAATAAATAAATAAATAAATAAATACTTTATTCCAGGTAATTGCCAAGACAACATTTCTCATTTTAATTTGGTTTAACTTGATGTAAATAAATAAATAAATAAATAAAAACTTTATTTCTGGTAATTGCCAAAAATTCTCATTTAAATTTGGTTTATCTTGATGTTATAAAAAAAATGTAATTGCCAAGACAACATTTCTCATTTTAATTTGGTTTAACTTGCCATAAAAATAAATAAATAAATAACTTTATTTCAGATAATTGCCAAGACAACATTTTTCATTCAAATTTGCTTTAACTTGCCAAATAAATAAATAAATAAATAAATACTTTATTTCAGGTAATTGCCAAGACAACATTTCTCATTGTAATTTGGTTTAACTTGACAAAAGTAAGTAAATAAATAAATACATTTATTTTGTTTGTTATACCAAGTTGTTATGTTCTAACTTGACAAAACAAACAAACAAATAAACAAAATAAACACATAAACAAATACTAAATATTGCATACATTGCAAAAATGACAAAAAATGACAAAACACAATAAAATAACTAATAATGAACTACAATTAAAATGGAAAAAAAATAAAATAATAATATTATTATTTTAATAATATTAAAATAACAATGTCACAGACCACAAAAAAAATCCAATTAACAGTATACTCCATTTTTAATAGCTTCTTATCTTATAAAAATATATTAATAATTTCTATAAAGTAAGAAACAACAACATTTTGCAATTTTACCAATTGAGAACCAATGCCATAAAGAGCTTAGTCAAATATATTCCTGTTCCTGAATGATGTTTTCTGACTGCTGGGTAAACTTAATGCAATTAAACTGGTATAAACTACTGTGACATCAGCTTGGGCCAGTCACTACCCATCATGCACCTGCTATTGTAAATAAATCCCTATTTACCAGTACCATGTAATGTTGTTGGTTCATTGCTATACATTAGTGCTGGGTTTGTGATTGTATGCGTTTGCGGTCCGTGTGGTTATTTATGTGTTTCTACATGGCCTGCCTGTTAGTCAGCCGCCGTCAGCTTTAATGTTCAACCTGTTGTTCTGCTCAATGAGTCTGTCTAAGTGTGTCATAATACAGCTCTGCTGAGACTGACCTTGACACAGAGATAATGGACCTACAGCTCACCACAATACTACACTACATGACTACACAAACAAACACTGATCGCAGTGTGTTTACATGCACCATTTTACACAATAATAACACTGACAACACATAAGGTCATGTAAATGCCTTAAACTGCTTGCTTTTATCTGGAAAAGGTTGTTTAAGTAAAACTAGACTGACACATTTAGATATCATCCAGTCTTCTCTATGCATGCAAACACTGACTGACTTAATGACTGCTTTCCAGTATTACTTTAGTATTCTTTATACACAATTAATATTTTGAATTCAGTTTTATTTGTTAATTTTTAGTTTTTAGTTTCTAGATTTTAGATGTAACAGTAATTTTGACATTTTTATTAGTTTTTTATTTTCATATTTTTATATCACTTTTTTCATTTTATTGTATTATTTAACAAATGTATGTTATTATTTAACCTTTATTTAATTAAATTTTATTTTATTTTATTTTATTTTATTTCAATTACCAGAAATTATTTTTCATAGTTTTGGTTTTGACATAAAAAAGTTTTTAAAAAATTTTGACATAAGCAAAATAATGCAAGCCTGAATGTAAAAAAAAAAAAAAAAAAATCACACACACACAAGTTCAGTTTAGTTTTTGGGTAATTTTAGTACTTCGGACTTAAACGTATTTATTTCATTTTATATATTTCAAATCACATTCATCACATTTAATTCTAGTATGTTTTATTATATAACATAAAACTTTTATATATTTTATTTTATTATTTAGAGATGTAACTTAATATCCTACTTATTTATTTAGTTTTGTTTAGTTTTGTTTTTTTTCTCAATTACCAGAAATTATTTTTCATAGTTTCAGTTTAACTTTTGACCTCATAAAGCCTTAATGAAAAAAAAAAAGGGTTCAGATTTAGTTTTGGGGTAATTTTAGTACTTCAAACTTATTTATTTCATTTTATATATTTCAAATCACATCTATCACATTAATTTTATTTTAAAACGTTATTTTATTTTATTCTCTTACAATGCAACTTAATTTCTTACTATTTTATTTATTTATTTTTATTATCTTACAATGCAACTTAATTTTTCACTAACTTCTTTCTTTTTTTCTTTCTTTCTTTCTCAATTACTGGACATCTAAAAATTATGGAAGCCTGAATGTAAAAATTTTTTTTACAGATTTAATACTTCAAATTTAACGTTATTTCATTTTATATATTTCAAATCACATTTAATGCTAATATGTTTTATTTCAAAACATAATAATGTTTATGTTATTTTATTTTCTCACAATGCAACTTAATTTCTCACTATTTTATTTTATTTTTCATTGTTTAAGTCTGTTAAAGGTAGTTGTTAACTTATTTCTTGCTTGTGTGACTATATCTCAGATTTGTAACTTTTTTTTCACTATATATGTCACAGTGTAACTTCATTTCTCTCAATTAACATAATTTTGAGTTTACATCTTGCAACTGCAACTTTATTTCTCACAATTGTGATTTTATATCTCACAATATGATTGTATATTTTACAGCTGCACATTCATTCAATTTAATGTCTCACAATAAAGCCTTATTTCTTACTTTAAACTACAGTTCACGTTGGGGTTTTATTTTATATATTTTTAAAAAGCAGATATTTCAAATTCACTGGTCCTGGTTTTTAGTTACCAGCATTTCTTTGTGCACGGAAACACACACAATGTAGATTTCATCATCCATATTTCATCATATAATATGTACACTTTCACTCTTACCGACTCGTAAGCGCAAGTGCACTGAAGCTTGTTGATCTGTGACAAGGTCGGTCCCAGATTCAGCTAGCGATTTCTGCTTCGCTGAAATGTCATGATCCTCTTTGCGCCGATGAGAGTGTGACCTATGTTAGCCAGAGGCACCAGCAGAGCCCTGAGAGCCTGCATCCTGACCAGAGTACTGTACACAAGGAAACACAGGCCTGATGCTGCCAGCCAAGTGGATGTCTATAGAAGAAGACACATCTTGAAAAACAACTCTAGGAACAATAATCTGTGTCTTGCACTTTGACTATTCCAGGTCAAAGAAGATATTCTCCTACTCCCGGCCTCGCACTAGACAGAAAACACAGCTACGCGCAGAAGAAATGTCAGGATTATAAGAGCACACTAGTTTTGCCTCAGCAGTCAACGGCAGTACTTATTTATTATTTATTATGATCATGTTCTTGTAGTAGCCGGGAAAGACAAATTTCATCATGCAGAAGCATTAGACCAGAGACAAGGACAAACTAAAAGGTCAATTACAGAACAGCCGTCGTACAAATGCATTTTAAATTAAGCAGTCCAAACAAAGCGAGGATACAAAGTTTACTGAAAGTTTACTGTTTTACTATATTTAACAACTGTTTTACAATATAAATATTAGCGAATGTACTGTTGGCAGTGCTATTTTAGTATCACTCGTATACTGTTATAGTTTTTATTAATATTTCAAATCAGTTAATTTTTTTTTTTTTTTTTTTTTTATTTTAAATCTAGTTAAAGTTTGTTGTGTTTTCATTTTTTTTTTGGTCTAATTTGGTATATCTTTTTATTTATATTTATATATATTTATATTTGTATTATTATTATTATATAATTTTATTTAATCATTTTAGTTGTAGCTATTTATGAGAAATGTTTACTTGAATTAGAAGGAAAAAGAAGTTGTATATTTTATAAAGTTTGGGATCAGTGAGATTTTTAATGTTTTTTTTTTTTTTTAAGAAGTTTCTTATGCTCATCAAGGCTGCATTTATTTAATTAAAAATTAAATAATTAAATAAAAATAAAATATTAAGCAGCACAACTGTTTCCAACATTGGTAATAAAAGTAATAAATCAGCATATTATAATGATTTCTAAAGGATCATGTGACACTGAAGACTGGAGTAATGATGCTGAAAATTCAGCTTTGCATCACAAAAATAAATAATATTTTTTAAGTATATCAAAAAAGAAAAATATATATATACATTTAAATAATATTATTTTACAATATTACAGTTTTTTCTGTATTTTTGATCAAATAAATACAGACTTGATGAGCATTAGAGACATTAAAAAAACTAAAAATCTTACTGATTCAAAACTTTTGAACAGCAGTGCATGTTGGTATTTTTGTATTTTTATATTAAATATGTTAAAGTAATTTTTGTGATGCAGCGCTAAATTTTCAGCATCGTTACTCCATCGTTACTATGCTGATTTGCTGCTCAAGAAGCGTTTATTATTATTAATGTTGAAAACAGTTCTACTTCATATTTTTGTAGAAACCATAACACACTTTTCTTCAGGATGCAACAGCATTTTAAAAAATAAAAATCTTCCTTAACACTATAAATGTCTTTACTGTGATCAATTTCATTTGTCCTTGCTGAATAAAAGTGAGAATTTCTTTTAACAACAAAAAGAAATCTTTTGAATAGTAGTATATATGCTCTATACGGTGCGGTGTTCCACTACAGGGTGCTCAAATGTGTCAGAAGTGCCCTGTGATGTGACGCTCCCTTCAGGGTTAGTTCAAAGAACTGTCAACGGCGTTCAGAACGAGCCAGCTTGGACATTTTTCGCAGCCCTAGCGGAATACCGACGTGCCCAATCTAATTACAGAGATGCTTTATCTGCGTTGCGGATGAACTTTGTCTGAACCGCCCCCTTTGCAGTGCCAGAGGTGAAGATTAGCATCGGACCACGGCTAATACACTTTGGGCTGGTTTTGATGTCAATCCCATTAAGATCACTCCACATCTGGTTACTGCATGTAAAAATTGGGAAATTAAGTAGAGAGAATACCAATTAGCTTGTCTGTTTGACAAAATGATTAATTACATTTGTGCCAAGTTAAGCGGGGAGTTTAAAATCCCACACTGAAGGACACCCACTTTGAGCTTCTGCCATTTTGATAAAATGTTTTAATGAAGGTCTGTTCAGTTTTTGAAATTCTTGCCTTTCATGGTTTTATTCACACAAATGTGTTCACTATTAATAACTTTTATAATATTAATACTTTTATTCAGCAAGAGTGCATTTAAATGTTCATAAGTGGCTGTAAATATTTCACAAAATATTTCTATTTCTTTTCATTTCTGTTCTTTTGAACTTTCTATTCATTCAAACCTGAAAGAAAAAATATCACTGTTTCACAAAAAAATTCTGCAGCAAAAATGTTTTAACACTGATAATTATTATTATTGTTGTTGTTGATGATAATAATATTAATAATAAAATTATTATTTTTTATTATTATTATTATTAATGTTACTTGAACAAATCAACCTATTAGAATGATTTCTGAAAGACCATGTGACTGAAGTAATAATGCTAAAAATTCAGTTTTGCAACACAGGAATATATAATTTAAAAAAATTAAATTAAGCTACAAGTTAAGCAAAAATGTTTTAACATTGATGATGACAATAAAAGTAATAATAATAATAATAATAATAATAACAACAATTGTTATTATTATTATTATTATTATTACTATTGTCATTATTATTATTAAAGTGATTATTATTATTATTATTATTATTATTATTACTATTATTTATTATTATTATTATTATTATTATTATTATTATTATTATTATTAATGCTTGGACAACAAATCAACCTATTAGAATGATTTCTGAAAGACCATGTGACTGAAGTAATAATGCTAAAAATTCAACTTTGCAACACAGGAATATATAATTAAAAAAATTAAATTAAGCTACAAGTTAAGCAAAACTGTTTTAACATTGATGCCAATAATAACAATAATAATAATAATAATAATAATAATAATAATAATAATAATAATAATAATAATAATAATAATAACAATTGTTATTATTAGTGTTTTTAGTATTATTTTAATTAATATTGTCATTATTAAAGTTATTATTATTATTATTATTAGTAGTAGTAGTAGTAGTAGTATTAATAATAATAATAATAATAATAATAATTTTTCTTGGCCAACAAATCAACCTATTAGAATGATTTCTGAAAGATCGTGTGACTCTGAAGACTGAAGTAATAATGCAGCTTTGCATTTTTAAAGGAATATATAAAAAAAAAAATGTTAAGCAAAAATGTTTTAACATTGATGATGACAATAATAATAATAATAATAATAGTAGTAATAATAATCATTATTATTATTATTATTATTATTATTATTATTATTATTATTAATGTTTCTTGGCCACCAAATCAACCTATCAGAATGATTTCTGAAAGATCATGTGACTCTGAAGACTGAAGTAATAATGAATAAAATTCAGCTTTGCAACACAGGAATACAAAATTGTTTTTAAAGGTTTTTTTTAAAAATTAGGCAACAAGTTAAGCTAAAAAATAATTATTTTATTCAGCAAGGGTTCATTAAAATGTTCATAATGACTGTAAATGTTTCTAATGTCACAAAATATTTCTATTTCTTTTCAATCTTTCTATTCATCAAAGAAACCTGAAAGTTTTTTTTTTTCACAAAAATATTAAGCAGCAAAAACTGTTTTACAATAATTATAATAATAATAATAATAATAAATGTTTCTTGGGCAACAAATCAGCAAATTAGAATGATTTCTGAAAGATCAGAAAATCATGTGACACTGTAATGATACTGAAAATTCAGCTTTGGATCATAGGAATAAATTACATTTTAAAATATACTAAAATAGAAAAACTTTATTTTACATAACATTCTTATTAAAAAAATATTACAAGCCTTAAACCTTTGAATAATAATGAAGGTATTTGCAAGTTAATAGATAATTTACTTTACTCAGCAGTGTAAACAGGAGACAAACAGCCATTTTTAATTGCACTGTGGCTGATTTTATTTTGAAACCATCTAAACGTATCACATCATGATAAACAACCTATCATGATTTCTTCCTCTCAGATCAACCGAGATGGTCCGTGAATACTAAGGCAAACTCTCGTTCCAGGCCCCAGAGCCTCCTCCTGTCATCCCATAGTGCTAGCAGGCAAATCGGGCACATCAGAGCACAACAGAGCATGCAAACATGGGCAGGCGTGCCAGGAATCCTGAGAGATCCTTTCTACAGAGCCGGACAACAGGAAAGCTGCAGTATTCTGGCTGTCCAGCCTAACAAGCATGCAGAAGACGTACAAGAGAAGCTCCTCAGAGGAGCTGGCAGCGCTACAAGGGCCTGCAGAGCGTCTTAAAGCGCAGCGGCGGAAACACACACTCCTGTGAGCTGCTTCTGACATTCGACTCACTTTGACAACACTTGAGTTTATCAAAGACATATAAATGTCAAACAGTTTAAATCAGATAGTAAACTGTAACTTTTACATTTGGCTTTATCTGTAATGTTTCTAGGGCCATATGCTATAGTGACCTGGATTAATCAATACCTTAAGCTTAAAGAACTTTTTTATTTTCCGTTTAGAAATGTAATGTTGATATTAGTAGATATTGAAGCTTTACATGAGATATTTAAGTTTATACGACAGTTCTTTCTGGTGCTCGAATCTGATTGGCTGACAGGAGTGCGATATTCTAGTGATAACAGAACTCCAATCGTTTCACTGTTTGTATCTCTACGAAAGTAATCCATCATAATTTTATAAATAATGTTGTTTTTGTGTAACAGAATGTAGTTTTAAGAGTATTTTAGGCAAGAATGTACTTGTTTAGACTGCAGTTTGTTAATAAAGATAGTGTCTATTTGATTTTGAATTTGCTTTGATGTTTTCGGACATGTGAGCTCCAAGGCGTCAGCGGGCGTTCAGCGCTCACGAACTCGCCAGGAGCAGCCTCATCTCATCCAGCTCTCCTGGAATTTGCCGCTGGCTCTGATGTCTCTATAGTGGTTAAACATGAGATATAATTCATTTTGGGTAAATCTAATGAGCAGTCTTTGGTCTCATTAATCTATATTTGTTCCAGAGCAAAAAGTTTTGGCTGAGGGCGAAATCTCATTACATTATATGTTATGTAACATTAACGCTGTATATCAGAGCGCTGCCTTTGTACTTTTGGCTGAATTGGCTAGCAACTTTTATGATGGTTGTTGTTGTTCATTAAATAGTTTTATCCAATAAATTAGAGCTGAAACAAAAACAAAAACAAAACAACAACAACAACAACAACAACAACAACAAAATCATCGAGGCAAATTCAATTCATTTCTTGCCTCGAGGCTTCGTTTAGTCCATTTACTGTAACTACACACGGAACACTGCGTTTCCCCACGGACCATTATTACTGACGCACAAACCGATAAACGCTGGTCATATTTAAGACCGTAAATTAATTTTGGCTAGTTATGATGTCCCTAAGTTAGCTATGTTTTGTGAAAGACTAAGTCCCATTTATGTTGATTGTCTCATTCTCTCTCTGTGACACACAGAAAGTTAGTGAATATCAAACGAAGAGTGCCGCAACATGATTACAAATGTGATACTGATTTTATGCAACAGTTCATCAAATAAACAAGAAGTTAATATTAAGAGACTTACGTTTCAGACAGCATATTGCCTGTTTTTGCTCTATTTCGCCAACAAATAATCATTCCAAACACAGCCACAGCACTATTTTGCGTCTTTGAGCAACATGACGGTGTTTCGTTCTTGAATGAATCACCCGTTAAATGATTCAGTTCAATCGCGATGACTCACTTACTTAACAGTGACTTGCTGACACCTACTGGCGGTTTTGATTTCACATTTAAAGTATCTTCACTTTAAAAATGCATGTAAATATCAGTATTCAACGTTTTGTTTAAAATAACAAAATATTATTTATGCATTTGTACCTGCAAGTTAAATGCATTCATGTCCCTCTGAGCTGAATTAAAAATGTAAATGCCTCAATTTCTTGACTTATTCCTTCATTTTAGGTTGTAATGTTTACCTTTTTCTAAAGTAATGCGAAATTGATTTTTGTATATATATATATATATATATATATATATATATATATATATATATATATATATATATATATATATATATATACACACACACAAAAATCAATTTTGCATATATATATATATATATATATATATATATATATATATATATATATATATATATATATATATATATATATTACATTCAAAATGCAAATACAAATATATCCATATTTAATTATTAATAATATATAATTGATATATTTGTATTTGCATTTTGAATTTATTTTGGCATAAAAATGCATTGAAAGGTTTAGTTTTCATAGTTATTAATGTATGCAATTTCAGCAATAAAAATGTTCATTTTTCTAAAAAGGAAACAAATTAGTTGTTTATTTTAAGAGACCTATCTTATTTTCTCTTGCATATTTAGTATTGCTCTTTAATAAAGAAAATGACTTCTAATCCAATTACTCAATTAATCGATGGGATAATTGGTAGAATACTCGATTACTAAAATAATCGATAGCTACAGCCCTACAAAAAATAATATTTTATATAAATAATAGTACTATATAGTTGCTACTCAAAATTAGCCCAATCACGTTTCGAGGGGGGTCCCCCATTTCGCTGGGTAAAATACAAATTTTTTTGGCATGGCTCCACTGATAAAATTTGCATTTCAGGGGATAAATATCACGTTATTGGGGTCGCTTCAACCTGTGAACATGAAACAAAACCTGCGGCAACAGTGTTAAAGTAGCCCAATCCCGTGGAAAAACCACAGACTTGGCAACACTGCTCAGCAGTAAAGACTTTTATATTAAAAGACACTGTTGTAAACAAGGAAGTTATTTTTACTTTCAACAACACCTTGTAAGATGCAGCCAACAAATGCACTGAGCAGTGCTGTCATTGAAAATCACACTTAATAGATGAAAGGATAGCACGATAAAGATATTGCTTTCCTCAGTAGACATTGAAACTAATGTTTTATTGTGAATATGAGATTGAGCTGAAGAATGAATGTTGTATCAGATGTAGGTAATCACACTCGCTCAGTCCATCTCTCTCTCTCTCATAATACTCTGCAAAATACAGTGAGATTTTAGTACAGTAATACAATAAGCTTTCAATGAAGCAACTCAGTGTTCCTTCATTACTAGTTCTATATTGACGTTTGGAATTAGTAACAGAGGCTTGGGCTCAGCTGTTAAACTGTCAACTTGAGATTTGAATCCATGGTGGAAAAAAGTAGTTATAAAAAGGCGTATTTACATGCTCGTGCCTTCAAACTGCTGTATAAACGCAATAGCGTGCCGATATACAGCCATATCGCATGGCTACGAGTGCGATATCAAATTTTTACAACAGTTCAATGACCTATTCTACCTTTCTACCCTTCTGAAATAGGTTTGTTACTGTTGCTAGTATCAGCACTCCACTCAGTGTTTAGCAAGTGTTTTACATTTACGTTTAGATATTTAGCAGCTGCTTTTATCCAAAGCAACTTACAAAAGAGAACAATGGAAGCAATCAAAATCAACAAAAGAACAATAACATGCAAGTGCTATGACAAGTCTCAGTTAGCCTAACGCAGTACACATAGCAAGGTTTTTTTTTTTTTTTTAATTATTTGAAAAAAAAAAACTGCTTGCTTTTACTGTTGTTGTCTTTCAAGAAATGTGCACAGTAACCGTATTTGGTTAGATTTATGTTGCTTTTCTAGGTAAATAATAGCACTTTTTAAAAGTGCATGCTAGTGATGCGTCGTTCTTGAATGATTCGTTCATTTTGAATAAGATTTCGCTAAACGATAAAAGATAAACGGATCATGCATTGAGAAACTTTATGAAACTAAAGATGCAATAAGAAAACATATGGAAACTTCCAGAAGTCAAAACTTCCTTCTCATTTCCACAGCTTTCTGGTGCCAGACAGATAAGCACTGATCACAGATGAGCACAACAGATGAATGCCCACATTTACACGCTAATAACGCCTTTTCAGTGTTCAGAAATGTGGAAAACGAGAAAGTGAAGTATGACTGTTGAAACTTTGACTAACATTATAATGTAAGTGAAGCTAAAAGAAATGATAAAAAGGTATCAAATAAACTGTTTAAGACTATAGCAGCTGCCAGATCTGTATGGTAGGATGCATATTGATTAACTTACCAGTCCTAGTATGTCTATCCACCTTTTTCTTCAACGCGAAAGTTAGTCACTATAGGGAAATAACGAAAAGAATAACAATGTACAGTAAACAGTAAAATTGCACTACAAACCAGTGTGTTTATAATTAAGACAATACATTAAAATAATATGATAAGACACACCAATTTGAAATATCAAGCAGCAAAACGACCTGTTTTGTACAGCTAAAAATAGCTGGTGCAGATGAGGCCAGAAGCCAGACCCATAAAATGTACAAATGGCCAATCTTCTGTTATGGGAAGAAAAATTTGGATATATTAAATGAATAAACATATAAATATGGCAAATATGTTATTAGACTTTAAGTTTGTTTCCAGACTCATCTAAGAAGTCAGTATAAAAGATCATTTGTCTGTCTTCCTGCTCAGTTCACTCTTGGCTTTATTTCCACTGGGCTGAGCCAGGATGATGGAGGAAATCAGATGAGAGAATATCAATACCTTTGATGGTGTATTTTGGTATGACACCAGACAGCAGACAGTAAACCTCAGCAGACCAAATGAAGAACACACTCTATGAAGCTCTGATAAAAATCTACCTTGTGAAGACCAAACCTTTCCTCAGCATCACTGAACTAAAAATAAACTCAACAGCATTGAATAGAGCAATGCCAGCGTGTTTGATAATCCCATCTACTGGTAAATGGTACATTCTCATTTAAATGTGTGGATATGCATGTAAATTCAATCTAAAACAATAGAATATTTGACATGTAAAATATAATATTATAATTTGTTGTGTATAAGCTGTACAGTGGGGATCAAAAGGCTTTACAGTTTTTTTTAATTATTATTATTTAATAGAAATGTTTAATTACAAATTATATTTTTAATAATTTAAAAATAAATTGTAATCAATTAAAACAAATTCAGAATCTTAACAGAAGTTAATTCAATTCACTTTATTAAATTAATTCACTTTATAATATAATATAATATAATATAATATAATATAATATAATATAATATAATATAATACCTTTTCTTATTTATTTTACACCTAGTTGTTGCATTTATTTTTTTCTTCAAAAAAAAAAAAAAAAAAAAAAAAAACTGTTTATTTCTAGGTTTAAATGATAAATATTTTAGGAATATTATAAAATAAAATAAAATGAAATAAAATAATCATGTAGCAATGCTAAGGTCATATGTTTGAAATGCATGCTAACAACATTATCTTGAATGCATGTGAGTGCAAGGCTTATTTTCTGTTTCTTTTTTTTAAACTTTTAAAATTAAGTAAAATAAATTGTATTTATTTACAGCTTTAATTTTGAAGTTGTTTAATGCAGACCTTAGACCTCACTGTACAAGAAAAATAATAAAATAAAATAATAAATCTTGTAGCAACGCTAAGGTCATAGGTTCGAAATGCATAATAACAACAAAATTATCTTGAATGCATGTGAGTGCAACACTTATTTGCTGTATTTTTTCGAACTTTAACATGAAATCAAATTAATTTTATTTATTTACAAGTTGTTTAAGACTTGTAAAAAGAGTTGCAGACTTTTTTATCCCTACTGTACAAGAAAAAATATTAAAACATAAAATAAAATAAAATAAAATAAAATAAATTCTCAAATAGAGAATGGCACTAACAATGCCAAGATGATTCATTGCATGCTAAAACAGAATACCTTGTCTGCACGTGAGTTTCTTTAAAATAAATAAATAAATTAATTAATTAATTAAAAAAATGTAAAAATTATATATATTTGCATGCAGTGACTGGACAGTCAAAGTCTAGTAGAGCAAGTCTATTCATATACATGTACTGAATTTGAATCAGGTGAGCTTAAGCCATAACTGACAATGAGTTCGATAGCACATTAAGCAATTTATGAAATGACACATAATGAGCTTGTCACATCATTACACCTGGTGACATGCATAATGTCCAATTAATATCCCTATAATTGATACAATGAGCACAGCACTTTAAGCTTTTCCAATCAACTCGAAAAGCGTGCATGGTTCAACTATCAACAAGTCCTTTTAATATTTAGGTGGTAATTGACTGGTTAAAAATAAACACGACGTTGTGTTATTAGCTCATGAAAAATAATCTAAATTGGGAAAGAGAACAGAGAGTGAAAAAAGAGCTGTGAGTGAACAGTGAGTCACTTCTTTTTTTTTTTTTTTTTTTTTGTTATACAAAGAGAACATTACGCACCTAGCATTGTTCAACACACTTAATGAGCTATGACACATTTCTATAAATGCATAGCTCCATAACTCAATTTAAAGTGAGAGAACACGTCACCTAAAGATCTGGAAAATAGAACATTTTCCAAAACTCACATCACAGTTCATAATGACTTCCAATTAAGGGTCTCTAACTTCTTGAACTCACAGTAAAGCACAAGAAACAAAGGCAAGAAGATGCAACATTACAAAAAAAAAAAAAAAAGATTTCTATCTGGTGTTTGCCAACATGATTTAATTGCTCTAAAAATGTTCCTTGACGGTCATTACATTGCACAAAACAACTGAATGGTTCTGCTGATATTGCAGATATTACTAAATCAAAAATATTTATAAATTTGTCAGTAATGCACAAGGAATTGGCAAGTATTGGTTAGAGTTATTTTTTAATATTTTAGTATCTGTGAATATTACACATTATAAAACTATTAAATAAACTTTTGCAAATCTCAAAATGAATATCTATTTTTATACTATGCATTATTATTTTGTGATGCATACATTAAAAGAATCTAAAATGGCTGATTTTTAAAGTGTTTTTATTTTGAATGCATTTAAGTGGGCCAAATTTGACCCATGATGACCTTTTATTTGGCCCACCATCCCATATTAAACCATATTATCATATTAAAAATAAAATACAATAAAATGTATCAAGTGAACTTATTATTAATTATTATTATTATTAAAAAAGAACATATTATTAATATAATTTAAATAATAAAATTTTAATAAAATTCTAATAAAATAAAATAAAACAAAACATGCCATTGAAACATATTATTTTTTTAACATTATTTTGTCTTACTTTTACATTGAAATGCAAATTTATCAAGTTAATTTGATTTAAAACAAAATAAATACAATTTTACAAATGTAAAAAAAAAAAACAAAAAAAAAAACCATTAAATACTGTACATTATAATTTTGTGAAGCATACATTCAGAAGCATCTAAAATGGCTGATTTTAAATGTTATTTATATATATGCACTATATATATATATAAAGTTAAGTAAAGCAAAAGTAAGGTAAAGCAAAGTAAAGTAAACTAAACTAAAATAAAATAAAACAAAAAACAAAACAAAACATGGAAAAGCATGCCATTCAAGCATATATTTTTAACTTTTTAACCATTATTTTTTTTTATTTTTTGCATTGAAATGCAAATTCATCAAGTAAATTTGATTTAAATAAAACAAATAAATAAAATGTAAAAAATGTAAAAAATAAACATTAAATACTGTACATTATAATTTTGAGATACATACATTTAAAAGCATCTACAATGGCTGATTTTAAATGTAATTTTTTTTTAAGAATGCATTTAGGTGGGCCAAAGTTGATCCATGATGTTCTTTGGCCCACCATCCCATATAAAATAAAATAAAATAAAATAAAATATTTTTGTATTGAAATGTGCAGTGAATTTGATTTAAAAAAAAAATAAAAATAAAATGAAATCTAAAAAATAAACATTAAATAAAAATATTATACATTTAAAAATATATAGTTTACTAATAGTAATATAGTTATGTTTCTGGCCCAAGTTTGATTTTTGATTGAGCATCTCTGATTTACTAGTTATGTTAATATAGACTAGTATAAACTAATATAGACTGATTTACTACTTTTATAATATAGATAGACTATTTATGTTAATATAATGAAAGTAATCATATAAAATTAATTGGTGCATCACCAAAAATTGTCTGTGTACAAAGTGAGAAGTCAAACCATAACCTTTTATGTCATATATAAAAGGTTTATTTTTATATTAACTGTTGTGGAATATCAGATTTATGAGGTCAAACCATAATTTAAACCACCTATGAAAAACAAAAGAGAGAGAGTAGAAGTGGGTTGCAACGCCAGCTGATTCAGACCTGCACTTCCCACACAAGTCTAAACCTCATGTGCTAACCGCTAAACACAGCTCACATCCTTAAAATCCCATTTACTTGAAAAACAAAAATAAATAAATAAAAAATCCCAACGCCCAGTGTTTTACCTATAAAGAAAACTACAGACTGCAAGATAAAGCACCAGTGTGTGTTTAGAATAACGGAGGAAAGTTATGATTAAAAAAGCACAGTGGGTGGCAATAAATCAACATGTGAGACAAGCTGTCTTTGACTATCTCTGTTAAAGAAGAGAACAGTCGAGCGGGGACGTGATAGATGAAAGGTTTTTCAGACAAACATCAGAGCTCAGCGCAGTCGGAGTGGGGAAACAGCACAAAGCTGGCTGTTTGTTAGCTCCTGACTGACGTAATCCATAGTTGCAGACAAATGACTGACTTCATTGACAGCTCCTGCAAAAGCCTGTGGGCGGCTTTCTTCACTGTCACAAAAAATGGTCACACAAAGCGGAAAAAAAGAGATACGTTCCTTCACTATCAGAAAGATGCTCTGCGATGGGAAGGGAGGAGACGCTTAAAGGGTTTTCTGAGGTAAAATGCTGTGTGAGGACCTTCGACACGCAGCATTTCAGAATAATCCGACTCTGTAATTTAACAAAATGACCTTTTAAGGAGGTCACGTCAAAATAAGATTAAAAAGTTTTTACTCAGCCGTCCACTAACACAGCTTGTGTTGGACCTTGGGTGAACTCTAAGTTACTCCTGGCTTGCATCAGGTGATGGAAGACTTGTTTATATGATGCCATCCAGCAATCTGTCCAAATGGCAAAACATGCCACTGTAGGTGCAACATGTGTAGAGGAGGGCACTCAAAGGTCTACAGTAAGATTTATAATAAATGACATAAGTAATCTCAAGATTCAATCTCACAAATTCACAAGAACATACCTCTAAAATCTAAAAGAAATAATAAATTAATAAAAAATGAAGACACTCTTAAGATCATCAAGATTTATTCTTTCCAAGACAATTGAGTCAAATAAACTTTTAATGCAATGCAAAAATTGAATTAAATTAAATTGCCTAATAATTAATCTTATGCAATAAATTATAAAGAAATGAAGACATTTTTGAGATTTTATCACGATTTCTTATTTTCAAGAAAATTAAGCATATTTTCCTAAGTTTTAATGCAATTAAAAAAAAATAATTAAATCAAATCAAATTGCCCTTGTTGCCTAAAAATAACTCTAACGCAATAAATTATAAAGACATTCTTAAGATCATGAAGATTCAAGACAATTAAGCATATTTCCCTAAACGTAAATACAAATGAAAAAAAAAAAAAATTAAATTAAATTAAATTAAATTAAATTTGCCCTTACTGCCTAAAAATAACTCTTACACAATAAATTATAAAGAAAATTAAGACATTTTTAAATCACCAAGATTTATTATTTTCAAGAAAAGTAAGCATATTTCCCTAAATTTTAATCCAAAAAATAAATTTAATTATTCAGTTAAATTTAATTTAATTGCCATTATTGCCTAAAAATAACTACTAGACATTTTTAAATCACCAAGATTTATTATTTTCAAGAAAATTAAGCATATGTCCCAAAATTTTAATGCAATGCAAAAATTAAATTGCCCTTATTGTCTAAAAATAAATCTTATGCAATAAATTATAAAGAAAATTAAGAAGTTCTTAATATATTCATCACAATTTCTTATTTCCCCAAATTTTAATGCAATGAAAAAATTAAATTAAATTAAATTGCCCTCATTGCCTAAAAATAACTCTTATGCAATAAATTATGAAGAAAAAGAAAGACATTCTTAAGATCATCAAGATTTTTTATTGCAATAAAAAATTTAATTAAAGTAAATTAAAGTAAACTAAACTAAATTAAATGAAAATTAAATTGCCCTTATTGTCTAAAAATAACTCTTATACCATAAGATTAACAATTAATTAAAATAAAATAAATAATCTCATTGTCTAAAAATAACTCTTACACACCAAAAAAAAAGTAAAAAAAAGAATAAATAAATAAATAAATAATATGCATAAATGATGACATACTGATATGACACACATTACAATACTGTGAATTTAAATGAGTGTAAATGGCATGAAAATAATGGCAAAATGCATAATTCTGAAATAGCCTTCATTTTTGCAAAATATTTATTTTCTTTCCTTTGACTTTGCGGTAAATTAATGTTTTCATGACATGTATTTCTGAATTAAGAAATCCAAACAAGAAAGTGTGCTTTTCACCTCCTCACAAAGTTGCATGGGTGTTACTATCTATTTAAAGTTAACAGCTGTGTGTTTTTCTTCGTCAAGACTGACAGATGAGTGCAGGGTGGAGATTTAGAGCCTGAAAACGTGAGAATCGCAGCCTTCAAGAAGCTGCAACAACTATTTAGGGTCATGCTGACAAAATGGATCTGAAAATAAAACATCTGTTCTAGTTCTTCTTTAGTCCCTCATATATAAAGCAAACGGTATGTTGGTTTGCAACTGTTCGTCCCTATGTCCTGTCAAACAAAACAGGCTTTTTTAAAAATCCCTGAAGTGAGTCTCCTAAGCAGGGTTCAACCTCAAACCACCTTCCTTCTAATTCCCAAAAGCCGCTTTGCATCACTGGCTTACCTAAGACGAGCGTGAGGTAACCAGGAAGACCTTCACAGCTCAAATATTTCCAAGTCCATTGATTTTTGAGGTCAAAGGTGCTTAACTTTCACAGCGGGACTGTCTAAGTCATTATATACATACTAGTGTCATCCTCTGACACTCTAGTCATGTGAGAAGATTATGAAGGTTTCAGCTTTCCTCAGTGTTGTTAAAAAAAAAAAAAATGCCTCTGAATCATCAACAGTTTCAGAGATGAGAAATCTTTTAAAAATCTAGTGGCAAGCTCTTAAACGTCTTCTTTTTTCTTTTCTTTAAATGTAAAATATGTAATGGCAAAATATTTAAAATATTTATAGTAAAAAAAAATGTTTTATAATTATTATTATTAATAATAAAATTGCTAGTAACAATGCAAAAAATAAATAAATAAATAACAATAAAAATCTGCTAATTTAAAAAAAACCTGACTCATAAACCTGCTCTTAAACAGCTTGCGACAACAACAAAAAAATGATTTGCATGAAAAATCAAGCCTCATCTTCTCACATAGACAATTCTTGGCTAGAATAAGCTTCATTTTGGCCCAGACTTGATGCAGTTTAGTCAAAAGCCTGGCTCTGTGAGACTTATCATTTTATTGACTGATAATATCATAAAATCTGTTATGGCCACTGATCCAGAAGTGTTTGACTGTTTGAGTTCTGTGCCAATATTAAACGGCCAGACACTATTAAATGTGACTATATTGATTTGCTTCAAAAAGTATCAGTCATAAGACACAGTTCACGAATCATAAAATTTTAGCACAGAGAAAAAGGGAAGAGAAAATCACATAAGAAAATAAACTACACAAAGGAATAATAGGGGCCTTTGACTTCTGTGATGCAGAATCACAGCATCCAGTCATAAAAACGAATTTACTTTACTGTATAAAACAGAACGGCGTGGAATTTGGGACATTTTGGATGAATAAATCAAATGTAGGGTTGTACGATTAATCAAATTGCAATATGGAGTAGCGTCTGTGAATACTGAAGCTATTTAAATATGAAATCTGCATGTTCGGCACGCATGGCATTCATGATGGTTTTAACATGCTGTCTCACTATATGAGGACATGAACACAAACTGACACTTCATCAGGATTTCACCATTTCATTTGATAACAACTACACACAGAAATACACAGAACAGATGATATAGAAAAATATTTCATTCAAATACGTTTAAAAAGATTAAATTGATAATGTTTTATGCCTAAATAAAATAAAATAAAATAAAAAATGAAATGAAATTAAATTAAATAGTCCTTATTGCCTAAAAATAACTCTTATGCAGCAAAAAAAGCTGTAATGTAAAAAACAGAAATAAAAAAAAAACATTATATGCATTTGTCCTTATTGCATAAAAATTTGTATGCAATGAATTATAAATTAAATTAAATTAAATTGTCCTTGTTGCATAAAAAACTCTTACGCAATAAATGATAAAGAAAATTAAGACATTCTTAAGATCATCAATATTTATTATTTATTATAAGACTATTGTACACTAAGTGTATTAAATTTTAAATTAAACCAAAAAAAAAAAAAAACGTAATGTAGGAAACATAATAATTAAATTAAATTAAATTATTAATTTAAATTAAATTAAATTAAAAAACTCACGCCTTAAATTATAAAGAAAATGAAGACGTTCTTAAGATCATCAAAATTTATTATTTTTAAGACAATTAAGGGTATTAAATTAAATTAAAAATTAAATTGTCATTATTGCCTAAAAATAACCCTTACACACCGTGGAAAACAGAATTAAATTAATTAAATTAAATTAAATTAAATTAAATTAAATTAAATTAAATTGAATGAAGTAAAAAAAAAGTCACGCAATAAATTATAAAGAAAATGAAGACATTCTTAAGATCATCAAGATTTATTATTTTCAAGACATTTAAGCGTATTCAATTAAATTAAATTATTAAATGGTCATTATTGCCTAAAAATAACTCTTATGCACCAAAAAAGCTGTAGTGTACACAACAGAATTAATGATATGATGTATCAAACAACATAGAATTTCTGAAAAATATAAATATATATATAAACATATTTTGTACTATATTTGTTCTAGAGAGAGAGAGAGAGAGAGAGAGAGAGAGAGAGAGTTATTGTTAAAGCTTTATCCATTCAACTGACTAAACATGCTTTTTGTTTAATTTAATTAAACATTTAACTAAAAACACAAAATTTGGGAAAAATAAAATGGAATTCGGGGGAAAATAAAACAGATTTCAGATGTCCCTTAAAATGTAATATTTGCTTCTTATAATAATTTTTTTTTTCATTTTCTTTTGTTGGTAAATTGTATACGTTTCATGATTTCAATTAAATGGAACTGCTGTTTTGATGACCAAAATGTAAAAGAACAGAAAAACAAAAATTTGGGGGGTAAAAGTGTTTCCCTTTTTAAAAATGCATTTACAAATAGTATCTGCATTAAAAAAAAAAAAAAAGAGGGGGGAAAATTCCTACTCTTTCATGATCAACAGTCACATCAGGCTGTAGGCTCCCAAAGGAGCGTCAGATGATGGTTTAAGACCCGCTCTCCATTCCAGTGCTACATCACAGCATTTCTCTTGTGTGCAACAGAAGAGAATAACACAATGACATTCACTGTGCCTCTATCAGTGACTCCGCTTCCGCTGGGAGAAAACATGCAATCTGACGCAAAGTGAATATTTACCCTGCTGTTCCGACTCTCCGGCTGGAAAGAGTGGGCAGGTCTGGCATTTACACTGTCGGCATAATGCACTCTCGTCAAAAAAAAAAACAGTCTCTAATGTGACTTTCACGCATTTAGATGCTTTAATTATACACTACCATACACTAAAAACAAGCTACCAGTGTCTCTTGACCACTGCACTTTCCATTTAAATAATGCATGTAATTTCATTTAGAGCTTGAGGGCTTCTGCAAAAGTTCTGGCACTGTTAACATATCAGTATGGCGTTGCATGTGTCATTGAACATGGCATTTAAAATGCAGGTGGTGGTTTTACCCAGAGGTCAGATGGTGGACACACGCAAGCATATCCATCTGTGTAATGTGTTTGGACAGACAGAGTGAGACACCGCTGTCCTTTGCGACAAAATGAGCTGATTGTGCATTAACACATCTCATCCAGAAACCACATGACTGAACAGAACAGCGGATGTTCACTAATCAATCTAGACACGGCAAAAGTGTTTATGATGAGGTTCTGGCGCACGAGGGAAACTGGATGGGTTTCAAAAGCGTGTGAGCTGCCTCGCTGTGTACTGTCAATAAAAAGCATAACCGAAATTGAACATCAAAAGTGACAGATTTGAGACGCTGCTTAAGGGCAGTAACGTCAACGGTCACTCAAATATGCCACACGAGAGATTCGATTTGCATTCACAGCTGATGCCAAAGTATAACGCTATGGTACACATTTTCAACAAATGTACTTTGTATTCTGTCCTGAAAATGTTAAAATATTTCAAATGCTGTGGAAGCCCATTTCTGCTACTGAATACTGAATAAATAAAGGTTATTGCAACATTTTATCTCACAGTTTCTCAGAATTGCATGTTACAAACTCTCAATTTTGACTTTTTTTTTCTCAGAATTGTGATATAAACTCACAATTCTGAGTTTTTTTCTCTAAATTGCATTATACAAACTGTCAATTCTGACTTTTTTTTCTCAGAACTGGGAGATATAAACTCACAATTGCAAGTTAAAGTCAGATTTGCGAGATATAAACTCATAATTCAGACTTTTTTCTCAGAATTGCATGACAAACTCACAACTCTAAGAAACAGTCAGAATTGCAAGATAAAAACTCACAGTTATGACATTTTTTCTCACAAATCTTCTCAGAATTGTGAGATATAAATTTTTAATTGCAAATTATAGTCAGAATTACGTGATATAAACTCACAATTGCGAGATATAAACTCACAATTCTACATTTTTTCTCAGGATTGCATGATATAAACTCACATTTGTGAGAAATAAAGTCAGAATTGCAAGATAAAAACTTGCAAATATGAATTTTTTTGTAATTATGACTTTTTACCTTGCAATTCTGACTTTTTTTTTTAGAATTGTGAGATATAATATTGTGTATATAATAATATATAATATATTGTGAATAATAAAGTCAGAATTACACGATATAAACTCGCAATTGTGAGTTAAAGTCAGATTTGTGAGCTATAAACTCACAATTATGACTTTTTTCTCTGAATTGCATTATACAAACTGTCAATTCTGACTTTTTTTCTCAGAACTGGGAGATATGAACTCACAATTGCAAGTTATAAAGTCAGAATTATGTGATATAAACTCAATTCTACGTTTTTTCTCAGAATTGCACGATATAAGTTCACAATTGCAAGAAATAAAGTCAGAATTGCAAGATAAAAACTTGCAAATATGACTTTTTTTCATAATTATGACTTTTTTCCTCACAATTCTGACTTTTTTCTCAGAATTGTGAGATATAAACTTGCAGTTGCGAATTATAAAGTCAGAATAACATGATATAAACTCACAATTGCAAGTTAAAGTCAGATTTGCAAGATATAAACTCACAATTCTAAGAAATAAAGTCAGAATTGCAAGATAAAAACTCACAGTTATGACTTTTTTTTCTCACTCAGAATTGTGAGATAAAAACTTTCAGTTGCAAGTTATAGTCAGAATTACGTGATATAAACTCACAATTGCGAGATATAAACTCAATTCTACTTTTTTTTCTCAGAATTGCATGATATATGTTCACAATTGCGAGAAATAAAGTCAGAATTGCAAAATAAAAACTTGCAAATATTAATTTTTTCATAATTATGACTTTTTTCCCAAAATTGAGATACACTTGCAAATTATAAAGTCGGAATTACATTATATAACCTCGCAATTGTGAGTTAAATCAGATTTGCAAGCTATAAATTGCATGATACAAACTCTCAGTTCTGACTTTTTTCTCAGAACTGGGAGATATAAACTCACAATTGCAAGTTATAAAGTCAGAATAACGTGATGTAAACTCGCAATTCTGACTTTTTTCTCAGAATTGCATGACAAACTCACAACTCTGAGAAATAAAGTCAGAATTGCAAGACAAAATTTGCGAGTTATAGTCAGAATTACATGATATAAACTCACAACTGCGACATATAAACTCACAATTCTGACTTTTTTTCTCGAAATTGAGATATAAATTCACAATTGTGAGATATCAGGGCAGAATTACATGATATAAACTCACGATTGTGAGTTAAAGTCAGAATTGCAAGATATAAACTCACAATTTACTTTTTTCTCAGAATTGCATAAAGATCAAGATTTATTATTTTCAAGACAATTAAGCGTATTTCCCTACATTTTATTGCATTTTCCCCTCCAAAATTAAATTAAATTAATAAATCAAATTGATGAAATTGACTGAATGAAAAAAAAAATACAAATTAATATTTGCTAAAAATATTTGCTTTAATTTTGCTAAAAAAAAATGTATTTATTTATTTATTTTTAATTATACGTTACATGATTTCAATTAATTAGACAAGTTGTTTTGATGAGCAAAATTTAATTTAACCATTAATCTAGGAAAATAAAAAGAAAAAACAAACACGTAATGCAAAAAAAAAAAAAAAACCCACACACAATTCTACAATTCTGACTTTATAGCTTGCAATTGCAAGTTTATATCTCGCAATTCTAACTTTATTTCTCATATATCATATATATATATATCAATGCAAAGAACATATCAGTCTTTCCTCTCCTCAAAATTGGACTTTATAACTTTATAGTTTATATCTCACAATTCTGAGAAAAAAGTCATAATTGTGAGTTATCATCATGCAATTCAGACTTTATTTCTCATAATTGTGAGTTTACATCTCGCAATTCTGACTTTATCTCGCAACTGCAAATTTCTATCATGTAATTCTGACCTTATAACTCGCAATTGTGAGTTCATACCTCCCAATTCTGAGAAAAAAAGTGTGAAACCATCATCTGGCACTCCATTGGGAGCCTACAGCATGTAGGCTTTTTTAGCTCTCTTTTTTATATAGGAATGCAACCAGTATTTGTAAATGCATCTTAAAATATTTATTTATTTATCCAGAATTTACATGTTGTTTGATATGTCATATCATTAATGCATATTTTTTTAGGAGTTACTTTTAGGTAATAAGCACAATTTCATTTAATAATTTAAATAAATTTTTTGAGAATTGTGAGTTTATATCTTGTAATTCTGACTTTAATTTAGATTTAATTTAGTTTAGATCTCCCAATTCTGAGAAAAAAAAAAAAGTGTGAATTCAGAGTTTGTATCATGCAGTTCTAAGCAAAAAGTCATAAAATGCACTTTGGCACTGATTTATCTCCAAATAATGTATATAATGCCATCTACAAGGCTTAACTAACTGAAGTAGGCAGCTCAGTAGATTTTGAGACAGACCTTATGAGTCACATAAATGTTGTCTTGTATTTTCAGTCATTTCAGGCCACTGCGGTTATTTCAGTGTTGTTTGAAAGGTGATTATTAACCTGTCGTGAGACATGTCATTTTACCCTGTGCACACCTGAGTTAACTTAAGCTAGACAGCCAGCGTTAACATGTGGGTCAGACAGGGCTTCTCAAATGCTACAGGCCCAGTCTGTCTCCTGCTGAGAGAGGGACACACGAGATGAAGCCTTCAGGTAAATTACCTGAAAATGAGAACATCTCAAGAACAGTACAAATAAATACGAAGCATATTAGATAAAGGAACAGTTGACCCAAAAATGAAAATGGGTTAAAAATTTACTCACCCTCAGGGTGTCCAAGATGTAGATGAGTTTGTTTCTTTATCAGAAGAGATTTGGAGAAATGTTTCAACAATTGGATCCTCTGCAGTGAATGGGTGCTATCAGAATGAGAGTCCAAATAGGTGATAAAAATCACAATAATGCACAAGTAAACCAAGTAATTCATAACCTGTGTGTTTTCAATGAATAAATCCATCATTAAGATGTTTTTAATGTCAAACCATTGCAAGGGAAAACAGTCCAAAACAAATATGTGGGTGAATTTTGATGTGAGAGGACAACAGAGGAACTGAATTATTATGGACTTAAGTAACTATTTAAATTCAATGATTAATTTGTTTCTTACAAAGACAGTTTTTTGCTTAATAAGATGTTAATTGAAAGACTGGAGTGGTGTGGATTACTTGTGGATCACTGTGATGTTTTTATCAGCTGTTTGGACTCTCATTCTGACGGCACCCATTCACTGCAGATGGTCCATTGGTGAGCAAGTGATGTAATTCTAAATTCCTCCCAATCTGTTCTGATAAATGTGCATCTTGCATGGTCTAAGAGAGTAAATTGTCAGCAAATTATCATTTTTGTGTGAACTATTTCTTTAAGTCTCGAAATAGTACTGTAGTTTGGTCTGTAAACTGTACTCATAAGCTTAAACCTTCTCCAGAAGCAGACTACATCAAAATCGACCCATTAAAACACCACCGCTACTGTCTAGCAAAGCTACCAGAGGCATTGAGAAATGGCTGGTAAATGGAAAGAGAGTTATTTCTGTTCCTAAAAATAGACAATTAGCTACGGACAAGATAACCAGATGTAGGCATCAAGTTAAGACGATGGTGCACATTCAACAAAGCATGCATTATTCTTCAACTCCATCCAACTAAAAAAAGATTACTCCAACATCACGGGCTATTTCAAGGTTCTGAATAAAGAGCCTTAATGTTCTTGTCATACAATTGCTCCTGATTTTTTAATGGGGCCATTTGAAAGAAGAAGAAGAAGAAGAAGAGGGGAAAAAGTGGGACCATGCATTGCAATTTCTTGGAGTTTGCAGGAACCAGTGAACAGTGTTCACTTTGAAGTGCTCTAAGTAAAATTGGTAGGGAGGCAAGTAATTGGACCTGATCCCATATACTTCGCTAACCGCGGAAGCTAACGATCCCTGAGCTCCTTTATTCTTTTTGCAATTATAAATCCTGGCACCAGCAGAGGGGTACAGTGGGCAATGACAATTTAGACATGCTGACGTTAAATCATATTTGAAAAACAGCTATAGAGCATAATAGGTTTTTTCAGCATGTGAGAAGTGAGGTTAAATCAAACGGAGCTGCCACATAATTTCATATTTCTCTCCAGGTTTCCACTTCTTGTTCTTTGTCTTTCTCATTCTTCCAAAGAAAATGCAAATTAAACTTTCCTAATCATCTTACCATTCGTTGAAACGAATACGTAATTGTTGATTAAGCAGCCATGTTGGATCTGGCTACAGGTTTCCTGTTGGTTTTTGACAAACGCAAGCTGTATCTCTCAGAAGGAAGGTAGGAATAATAAAATAATAAAATCCCATTCATTTTCTCCATATGGAAATTGATTTGAAAGATAACTAATAATCCTTTAAAGACAGACTGTGTGCTACGAGGTTGTTAATCAATGATATATGCTTTTGTTGAAGCTGTCAACTTGCATTATTTTATCTTACTTTCTAAATAATCGCATTTACCAGTGGAGTTCCTACTGAAAAACGACATTACCAATGATTCTGTGAGGAAATATCCAGCAGTCAGAGGGTCGTACAATAAGTAAATCACTCGCAAAGTATTTAAATATTCGCATGCATAATATGCACATTTTGCAATAAACAAAACATAGGGTATGATGGGGCTAAAGGCGTCCTGGGGTAAAAGGCACCTTTGATAATATTTTCCTCTAAACCACTAGATGGCAGAAAAACGTGGCGTAGAACGTTCCAAAACGTCTGCTTTTCAACATACACGTGCGATATTGGTTGATCGTTGATGCGATTTCGGGCAGCAGAGCAAAGTCGATTTTGTGCTTTCTTGATCTAAAATTTGATGTTTTTAAAAGTAGTTGTAGATTAAGTAGCAAATGAGAATCGCTAAAATTATTAAATATATCGTGAGACAATTTTCAGTTTTGTTTAAGATAATTAAAACAGCAGTTTTCAAATAATAAAAGAATATGTAAAAGTATGGTATTTGGGGTAAAAAGCGCCTCTGCTGTTGGGGCTAAAAGGCACAATATTAACATGATAATTAATAGAAGGCTGGCTTTTCCATGTTGACATGACATTGTTAGATTCAGATGGTAAATATCATATATTATGTTGGGTGTCCATCTTAGAAATAATCACCATGTTTAAAATAAAACCATCATATTTAAAAAGATGCTATTAATCATATCTTATAATAAAATATAATTCGTTGTTACTACTGTAAATCTATATTAAATTATTGTGGGATCTCCTTCAATGCTTTCAGAATCTTTACATTTTGAAATGATTTTGTTTCTGTATTTTAAAATACATGTTTTATATTAACATATTTTAATGACAGTATATTTATTGAACAAAAAATAATTATTTTATTTATCAAAATAAGCAGAAAATAATACAGACTTTGCTAAAGTGATTGTTTTGAATAAGTATTAACTTTAAAGTTTTACATCCCCCTTTCAGAATCTGCATGTGAATTATTTTACCAAAATAAGAGGGATCATACAAAATGCATGTTATTGTTTAATAATAGTTAATAATAATAATAATAATAATAGTTGAATTTATAAAAATAACCCAGTTCAAAAGTTTACATATGCTTAATTCTTAAGATTGTATTGTTACCTGAATGATCCACAGCTTTTTTTTGTTGTTTGTTTGTTTTCTTTTATTTCCTTTTGTTTAGTGTTGTTCATGAGTCTCTTGTTTATCCTGAACAGTTAAATTCCCTGTTGTTCTTTAGCAATTCTTTGGTTTTTCAGCATTTTTGTGTATCTGAACCCTTTTAACAAAGACTGTATGGTTTTGAGATCCATCTTTTCACATTGAGGACAACTGAGGGACACATATGCAACTATTGCAGAAGGTTCAAATGCTCACTGATGCTCCTGCAGGAAAAACCATGCACTAAGAGCCGGGGAGTGAAAACTTTTTGAATTTGAAGATCAGGGTAAATTTAAATTATGTTGTCTTCTTTGTATTTTCTGTAGCCTCTGAAGGGTGGTACTAAATGAAAAAAATATGATATTTAGGCAAAATAAGTAAAAAGGCTGCATTCTGTTCAATGATCTCTATTCAGTTCAAAAGTTTTCACCCCCTGGCTCCTAATGCATCGTTTTACTTTCTAGAGCATCAGTGAGCGTTTGAACCTTCTGTAATAGTTGCATATGAGTCCCTCAGGTGTCCTCAGTGTGAAACGATGGATCTCAAAATCATTCAGTCATTGTTGGATAGAGTTCAAATACACAAAAATGCTGGAAAACTAAATAATCTGCGGGACCCAAAAGATTTTTCTGAAGAACAGCAGGCAGGTTAACTGTTCAGGACAAACAAGGACAAACAAGGAACTCATGAACAACTATCACTAAACATAAAAAACACAGCTGTGGATCATTCAGGTAACAACAGAGTATCAAGAATCAAGGGGATATAAACTTTTGAACTGGGTCATTTTTATAAATTCAACTATTATTTTCTCTTGTGGACTATTAAACATCTTTTCTGTGAAAAATCTTATTCAGGTCAGTATTAAATAAACAAAAACATGCATTTTAGTATGATCCCACTTATTTTGGTAAAATAATTAACATTTTGAAAATTCTGAAAGGGGGGTGTAAACTTTTGACCTCAACTGTACATATATAATCAACTTCTTTAAATCAAAGAGTTTTATATTTTTTTTTTGTCATTTGTTCCTACCCTCATTAAAGGGATAGTTCACCCACAAATTAAAATTACCCCATGATTTACCACCTTTAAGCCATCCTAGGTGTATATGAGTTCATATTAAAAATTAAGTAATATTAAAAAAAAATGTCCCAGCTCTTCCAAGCTTTATTATGGCAATGATTGAATGTTGAGATTTTGAAGTCCAATAAAGTGCATCCATGCATCATAAGAAGTGTTCCACACAGTTCAGAAGGGATTAATAAAGGCCTTCTGAAGCAAACTGATGCATTTGTGTAAGAAAAATAACCATATTTACAACTTTACAAACCGCAATCTTTAGCTTCCGCTAACTGTCGCAGTTGTGTTCCAGCAGATGATGTAGCACGTAGGCGTAGTGTGAGATGTGATGAATGCGGAACCACAGAGCAGAGAGTAAAACAAAACACCGGTCACAAGTTACAAGTACAAAACGAGGATTTGATAGGAAAAATGTTGGAGTATTTCAATATAAGCCAAGAGGAGACTTGTTTTCCTTTTGCTGTAAACAAAACTTGGTTCTCACGAGATGAGCATATTCTCACCGGAGCTAACGCTACAAATACGTCCTACGTCAGGATGGCTTGAGGGTGGGTAAATCATGAGGTAATTTTAATTTTGGGAGAAAAATTAATTTGTAACTTTGTCTTTTTTTCTGACTTTTTTTCAACTTTTAATCAAAGTTTGTAAACCTTTGATACACCTTGGAGCTGGTTGGTTTCGATTTATGGCTAACAAGGATTTTTTAAATTATCTATGAGAAAAATTAATTGTAAAAAGAAAATACCAAGACAAAGTAAAAAGTGGCCTGTTGCACTCTAATAAGGAAGCAAGAAAGATGATATTGCATATTTGTAACTCCTAATTTGAACCAAGTTTACCAAACTTAGATTAGGACAAATGTCAAAACATTAGTTAGTCAGCCTGCATCAATAATGAATCCGTGGTCAATTAACGTGGTGTATTTGCTCATCAATTTTGCACACAAGCCTACAGCAAACCATCCAATTACTGCTGAAATGAAGACTAAACCTAATGGCGAATCCAGTGTTTAAAAACATCAATGCTGATGAGACTGAAAAAAACTTTCTAGTGCCATCTTTTAAAGTTCGTCAGTGACTAACTTCTAATATAAAACACGTATGGCATCTGCTACAAAAGCTCTCAAGAGATTCATGACTTTCCATTTCGAGGTTTCACAATGAAAAGGTCAAATCTTCACAAAGTCCTCTAGCAAAAGAGCTCAGCAGTACACTAGCAAGCTGGTACAATGAAAAAAAAAAAAAAAAAAAAATCAGAACAATTCAAATGTTCATTTGTCATTGGCGGCAAAACACCTGGAGTGTGAGCGAGCTCTTTTTTAACGTCTAGAATATTAATGGACTAATGAATGGTGAATTTCACACCATGGGGCTGATTTCATGCCATACGTCCTCCAGCACAGCCGCCCTGCACTCTAAAACGCTCCTTTATATCCCTGCCGAAATGCTGCGTCCTCCTGACTGTTTGACTGCCTTCAATATTTTATAAAGAGGGATCTTGGAGTAAATGGAGATGGTTGATAACGTTGATGTTTTTCCCTGCACGGTGATATGAAACCTGACATCGGCTGCTGCGTGACTCAAACTCTTTGGACCGTTTTTCCCTATAGTTTAATAAAATATGTGCATGGCTGCTTCCTGCGTTGAAAGGCCTGAATCAGGCCATTATGGTCTGCTTGACTGCCGCAGAATTGCGATCACATGACTCGGGTTTTTCAACAGGAAAATACTGTCGCTCTACCGCAAAAGGTCACCTTTATCAAGATGAAATCATTCAAGCTCAGTAACGGGGGAATTAAAAAGAGCATACATACTGCATATTATTCTCCTCATAAAACATAATAGCTTGGAAATACAGAAGCAGGATATATAGAAGTGGGGGTTTATTATATTAACATACAGATCAGAGTAACACTTTACAATAAGGTGTCATTTGTTAACAGTTAAGGTGTTAACTAACATAAACGAACAATGAACAATGCATTTATTGCAATATTTATTCATCTTTGTTAATGTTAGTTAATACATTGTTCATATTAATTCACAGTGTATTTACTAATGTAAACAAAAACAAATTTTAATAATGCATTAGTAAATGCTGAAATTAAGATTCTTAATTTCATTCTTAGTGCACATTAACTAATGTAGTTAACTAATATTAACAATTAACCTTATTGTGAAGTGTTACCTTAACTACTTATACACATACTTATTAATACTTCATTTTCGGTGTACATTTTTGTGTTGCTCTAAGGTGTTGTGTTGCTCTAACAATCCTATGTTCTGGATTGTTACTAGGGTGTTACTAGGTGACTGTTTACTGACTCAAATAATAAAAAAAGGATATACATGGTTTACAGCCCTCCTTCAATAAAAGCTATTTGTTGTAGTTGTTGTTGCTGTTATTCAAAAAATTGCCATTTTAAAAATAATAATTGTTAAAATTTATTTTTATTTAAATTTTAACAATAACCAAGAACAATAAACAAACTACTATTGTACTGTAAATTAATAATAATAATTACACAACTACTACTCCTACTAAAAATGATAACAATACTACTACTATAATAATAATTATTATTATTAAAATTATTATTACTATTATTATTAATATTGTTGTTGTTGTGGTTGTTGTAGCAATATATTATTATTATTATTATTATTATTATTATTATTATTATAAAAAAATTGCAGGTTTAAAAATAATTGTTAAAATTATTAATTTATTATTATTTAAATTGTTAAATATTAATAATAAAACAACGACAACAACAATTATTATTATTAATACTGTTGTTATTATTGCTATTATTAGCTGTTGTGTAATCATATTATTATTATTATTATTATTATTATTATTATTATTATTATTGCAATATTGTATAATTATTATAATATTATAATATAATATAACATTATAAGCATTTATAATTCATAATAAGTAATATTTATTATAATATTATATTATTATACTATATTATTATAATATTACATTACTATAAATATTATAATATGATTACTGTATATAGCATTTTATTTATTTTATTAATTCTTTTAACTTTATTTTACAAAAAAATACAAATACTTACTAATAGAGATATTTAATATCTTAATTTCTTTGGTGTCATACAATAAACTATAGCACTTTTAATTTGGTTGAAAACTGCTTTGAGACCATAAGGCTTTTCACTATACAAATTTAGGAAGATGTTTGGTGCATGTTTCCTAAGATTTACACTGTTTACATGGGTTATACTTCAGTTTGGGAACTACAGAAATGCATAAATACAGAAGGGGAAAAAAAAAAAAAAAATCACCAGAAAACAAACATTGTCCCTTTCCTCCAACTCCACTCTGGCAGCATTACTGCAGGAACATCTGGAAATACTGTTAAGCCCTGTAACGAGAAAATGGTAGAGCACAATTAATTGTACTATCACTTTAACGTTGTCATTTAATTAAGCAATTTGTCAATACACTTGGAATAGCAATCCCCCGATGTTTGCAAACATGACCAATTTATCTCCGTAATAACCCTGGGACAGTTTATAATGAGGGATAAACGCCGGTGGTCCTGTGTGATATGTCTGGGGGCCCTGAATGCTTATGCATCTGAATAATTGTTTTTATAAGATCCCGATTAACCGCTTAGCTATTTGTCAACTGCCTATATATTAGTCCCTGGCCCTATTGTAGCAGTAAACAAGTGTTTATCATTTCAATCAGCCCTTCAACAAATCATCTACTGTATTACATTTTGTTGAAAAAAATCCCAGAGCACTGATAAAAAGACATTTCTGATGTTTGTGGTTGGCGACGACATCTCGTTCTTCATTTTTACCTTCCCCTTTGACAAAATCAGAAAGAAACATTCATACATCTATGATAAATACATACATATAGCTGATATATTATGCAAATATATGCACCAAGATATGAAATGACTGCCAAAATAATAAATGATCCATCAAAAATAAAATAGCATACAGACAAATATATACAGTATGTCAACAGTGATAATTATAAGAAAAGTTACCATTATAGGAATAAATAAATAAAATAATGTAAAACATAAAAAATATTTATGATCAAATAAATAAAGCCTCTGTGAGCGTAAAAGCTTTCATAAACATTACCAGTGTCTTACTGAACCCATATATGCTTTCAAAGCAAATAAATAAGTGCATAAATATATAATTAATTTAAATATAATGCAGTCAAATGTAATTTCTTAGTGTACCATTATCTAAAAAGTCAGAGGTGCCCAATGTCCTCTTTCTGTGCGAGAAAGAGGTAGTTAACCTTGGCCTTTCCTGATAGCAAGCGTTTTTATTACAGTTCTCAATTGAATCTATGTCACAGCCAGATATTATTAGGGCAGCGGCGAGCCATAACATAGATGAGTCCCTTTCAAGTTTCAAAAACAGAACACTCAACCAAGAAGAAGCAAAGAAATAAGCAATCATCCGACACTGGCTGATGTCGCAGTATAATAATGGTTGCTGACTGCTTGAATTGCTTTCAATTACAGACACAGCCTGAAAACAAAGAAGGATCAAGGGTAATTACACCTCAGGGGAAATACATCAACGTCACATTACTCAGCACTTCCATCTTGATTTGTGATTACTAGTGTGCAACTTGCTCCTTATACTTGATGCACAGTCATGCAAAAAGACCAGCGGTTGGTAAACATTTCGAAAGGGAGAGACTTTTGTTAACAAGTCGTATTTTGAATTACAGATCCTATTTTCTTATGGCAGCATGTGATCGAGGATCATTCCAAAATGATTAACTCAAATTATGTCCGTAAATGAAAAAGTAATGAGTTGAAGGTCAGCTAAAGGTGAATTACATGCCATTCTGTGTTCGGTTTCTGATTTCATACCGAGCCAAATCAGGTCCTAATGATGTCTTTGATTGTAATTGCTTGAAGCACCAAGCAGATGAGCGACTCGCTGGCCACTCGTGGTCATTCAGAGCTTTACTTCTAGTACAACTACTGATGGCGACTGGAGTTCAATTATTTCACAGATGTCTAATCCAGAAGTCTTTGTTTCCAAGACTTGAGTAAATTCTAAGTAAACCAGTTCTTACTCAAAAAACGGTTCAGCTGCATTAATGTTTTCCTGCAACACTCTTCATCACCGCCAACTGAATTTACAGCGCGATATGGTTCCCCAAAGTACAAAAACATAGAGCGCAACCAGTGCAGTCCAATTTTCCAACAAATAATTCCACTGAGTATGAGTATTTATGAGTATTTTCAGTGAATCAAATAGTTCTCTCATTCTTTGGGAATTGAAATGCATTTCTTTTCCCTAAATATTTCTTCCTCAGAAAGAGGAGTGTGCAATATTGACATAAATGACACCTTGATATTTTTTGTGATTTTTTGTTTTTTTCCCACAAATGAAAGGGGTCATCGGATGCCCATTTTCCACAAGTTGATATGATTTGTTAGGGTCTTAATGAGAAGTCTATAACATACTTTGGTTAAAATTTCTCAGTGGTAGTGTAAAAAACACCCTTTTTACCTTGTCAAAATCAGCCCTTTTCAGAGCGAGCCGTTTTGTTGCATTTGCCTTTAAATGCTAATGAGCTCTGCTTGCCCCGCCCCTCTCTTTTGTGGGGTGACGAGCAGTACTGTTTACTCTAGCCGCATTTAGCACATTATTAGGAAAGATGATTTGCAAAGATGCATTAAAAACCCTTATACTCACTTCTGCTGTAAGTGAAGCAAAATCATGAATGATTTGCACGAACACAGATGCGTTTATGTAGATCGCCGGACGCATTTCCTTCAAAAACAAAAGTAACGTTAATCCTCTGCGTCTTCTGCAGCTTAGATGTCAGGATTAAATGGAGACGACTATGTTCATTACTACATTCAACAACAAAACACCTCATTCGCTCAATCGGAGACATTCTTGTCAGTCGTACTGTTACAGCTCACTCAGGGCGGGTCTAAGGTAAGACGGCTGTGTCAATCAACTATCATGAGAGCGGCCTTGGTCGGTGTGACGTCACACAGACAAGATGCTGAGAATGGCTCGATGTGAAAAAGGGGATATTACTTATAAAGATTAAAAAAAATACCACTACACTCTTAAAAATAAAGGTGCTTCACGATGCCATAGTAGAAACTTTTTTGTCTAAATGGTTCCATAAAGAACCTTTAACATCTGAAGAACCTTTCTGTTTCACAAAAGGTTCTTTGTGGTGAAAGCAGGTTCTTCAGATTATAAAAAGGTAAGAATGAGATGGTTCTTTAAAGAACCTTTGACTGAATGGTTCTTTGTGGAACCAAAAAAGGTTCTTCTGTGGCATCACTTTTATTTTAAAGCACCTTTATTTTTAAGAGTGTAGGTGGATTTTTACCATTATAGGGTTGTTGTGTACACACACTGCCAACACACATTTATGTTCAAACAACATGTAAAAGTGAGTATTGCATCTGATGACCCCTTTAAACAATATTTTGCTTAGTGTGTTTTTATGCTGGTATTTTGGCTAGTTTTAGCCTGTCATGGATGAATAAATATGACAATAAAACAACCAGCAGATGGTAGAAAGTCTTAACGAGTGATTCACTGAATCATTCATTCAAACAATTCGATCAAAACAGCTGATTCATTTAGAAACTATGTAAGTGGCTGTCTTTATGAATGGATTAATGAAACATTGACTCAAATGATTAGTTCAAAAACACATTCATTCTGGAATTAAACAATGCAGTGGTGTTCTGAGACACACAAACGTTCTGCTCCAGCTTTGTTTGGAACTATTTTCGTTGGTGAAACAGAAAAATAAGACAATATTGTGTCTCAATGCAACTCACTCAGTCAATATTAACCATGTTTTTTTAACTGTTGTATAAAGTTATTATCACATTCGTATGGAAGCCCGGTTCCAGGCTTTTTTCTCAGAATTATGAGATATAAACTTGCAATTGTGAGTTATTGGCTAAAGTCAGAATTGTGAAATATAAATTTGCAATTGCAAGTTAGTCAGAATTGCGTGATATAAACTTGCAATTCTGACTTTTTTCTCAGAATTGAAAGCTTATATCTTACAATTGTGACTTTTCTCAGAATTGTGAGGTTATATCTTGCAATTCTGACTTTATAACTCGCAATTATGAGTTTATATCAATTTTGAGAAAAAAAAGTAAGAATTGCTATACTCGTAATTTTAAGAAATTAAGTCAGTGATATAAACTCACAATTCTGATTTTTTTCTTAGAATTGCATGATATAAACTCACAATTGTGAGTTATAAAGTCAGAACTGCAAAATCTAAACTCACAATTCTGACTTTTTTTTTTCTCAGAATTGCAATTCTGACTTTATATTTGAGATTTAAACTCGCAATTCAGAGAACATATCAGTCTTTTTTTCCTTTAAAATTGGACTTGCAATCGCAAGTTTATATCTCACAATTTTGAGAAAAAAAAGAGATATAGATATAAACTCGCAATTGCGAGTTATAAAATCAGAATTGCAAAATATTACCTCACAATTGCAAAACCAAAAGCAGAATTGCGAGTTTTTCTCTCACAATTGTACCTTTATTTCTCGCAATAGTGAGTTTATATCACGCAATTTTGAGAAAAAAAAAAACTTGGATTTTTTATTCACTGATGGAAACAAGCTTTCATACATTCACGATCATGCTCACGCACTAATATTTAGGAAAGCGCCACACTTGCTTGTGTTTTATTACTTAACTGTATCATATCTTACAAACAGAGAACAAAAACCCATACAGGTATATTTTTGCTTTCATCACTTGCATGAGAGTGCCAATGCTTTAGTTAGAAAATGAGAAAAAAAAATGGTACAAGATTGCGTGCTTAGATAAATAGTGCACACATAATTTGTATTTCCACAATTTGCCATTTTAAACTTGACTTTCTTTCAAACACATATAATTTAAATAATTTATTGTATTTTTCTCATTAATTTTCTCTATAAGGAATTAAAAATGCTTAAAAAAACCAAAAACACTTTGTTATTTATTTTCATTTAAATAATATATATATATATAATTTAAATAATTTACTGTATTTTTCTCATTAATTTTCATTTAAAATACTTAAAATAAAAAAAAAAACACTTTGATTAAAGCAAAAAGAGTTTGAAGACTAATTTTAATTTCTTTTTTCAACAAAATGAGTGACATCCACGATAATGTTAGCTCAAATGTAATTAAAACAACAACTACGATATTATCATAAACAATACTGCACACCCCCATTTACAAGGACTAAATATACTAATGAAACTATCAAAGGAGTCTGAAAGCAAAACATCTCCCACTGTATGACAGGAATTCATTATATAACATCGAACATCGGCAAACATAGGGTTGACTAACTCTGTAGGGACTCTGTGGACATGTTTTGCATCAATATTTACTGTCCTGCTTAATGAACACAGCAGCACACATCTAGAAAAAGGTCATCAAACATTCAACTGTACAAAGTACTACAGTTCACTTACATGAGCCTACCGTGATCTTTTCGAGCAGAGCAGATATGACAGGTGTATTGATGAACTACACTTTGAGTAATTACGTGGACCGCTAGTGTGTGGGAACCAGCATTTTGTCAAGGGAGGAATGAGACCAAAAGAACAAACAATCAAGGCTTATTTGCCACCAGGAGACATTGATTATCTTTCTGTCTCAGTGAAGAGTTCCAGCAGGCTTCTGATGAGCCATCATCAGGCGTTCTGCAGTTAACAATCCAAATCAATGTTTCCTTCACATTTTATGCTATTTCTGTAGCCTCAACTGAATAAGGTAGGCCATTTTACCTTTCTAGTGTCATTTCGGTCATGTTAAAAACTTTTAGACTTAAACTGTTGATATAAAATGTCAATAGCGCACAATAGACCAGTCTGGAAGTAAAACTCCCATTCATTTCCTCCATAGAGAAATAGATTTTTAGGAATAACTGCTATAAATCTTTCAAGACAGATCTACAATAAGCTAAGAAGTTTAGAGTCAGTACATAAAAAAATTACTATTTTATTTTTTTAAAGAGTGACAACAACATTTGATCCCATTGACTTTCATTATATTAACACAAAAAACAGAGACAATTTTTTTGCACTTCTGTTTTTGAAAATAAGTTATGGAAAAGTCTAATATTCTTAGGTGAACTGACAATGAACTGGGTTTTTTTTTTAAAAACCTTTCCTGAAAATTTCTGTAATTTTTTATTATTTTTTTTTTTTTAAATTAAATATTTTAAATCTTTATAGAGAAAAAGAATGCGAAAAATACAATAAATTATTTAAATTATGTATTTCAAAGTATTTCAAAGTATTTCAAAGTCAAGTTTGAAATGACCAATTATGGAAATTACAAATTATGTGTGAACTGTCTATTTATCTAAGCACACAATCTTGTACCATTTTTTCCTTATATTCAAATTTTTTTATTTTTTATATATTCAGTTTTTTTATTTTAAGTATTTTAAATCCTTATACAGAAAATGAGTGAGAAAAATATATAATCATACTATCTTGTATTATTTTCTCTAATTTTCAAATACTTTTTGCTTTAATCAAAGCATTTTTTTTATTGTTTTTTAAGTATTTTAAATCCTTATAGAGAAAATGAATGAGAAAAATACAATAAATTCTTTAAATTGTGTTTTTGAAAGAAAGTCAGGTTTGAAATGACAAAATATGGAAATTAAATTATTTGTAAACTGTCCATTTATCTAAGTACTCAGTCTTGTACCATTTTCTCAAATTTTCAAACAGTTTATGCTTTAATCAAAGTGTTTTTATTATTATTATTATTAGGATTTAAAATCCTAGAGAAAATGAATAAAAAAAAATACAATAAATTTATTAAATTATATATTTTTGATAGAAAGCCAGGTTTGAAATGACAAATTATGTGTGACCTGTCTGTTTATCCAAGCAAACAATCTTGTACAATTTTCTCTAATTTTCAAACACTTAAAATCAAAGTACTTTAATCAAAGTTTTTTTTTTTCCAAAGGGGTAATCGGATGCCCATTTTCCACAAGTTGATATGATTCATTAGGGTCTTAATGAAAAATTTGTAACATACTTTGGTTAACATTTCTCAGAGGCAGTGTAAAAAACACCCTTTTTATCTTGTCAAAATCAGCACTTATTAAAGCGAGCAGTTTTGTTGCATGTTCCTTTAAATGCTAATGAGCTCTGCTCACCCCGCCCCTCTCTTCCGTGGGGAATGGAAACATTCAACATTCAACAACAAAACACCTCAATCACTCAATCAGAGTCGACACAATGGCGGACTGTTCACAGCTCTGTCAGGGCGGGTCTAAGGTAAGACGGTCATGTCAATCCACTATCGTGGGAGTGGCCTTGGAAGGTGTGACATCACACAGATGCTGAGAATGGTTCTATTTGCAAAAGGTGATATTACTTATAAAGATTCAAAAAATACCACTGGGTGGATTTTTATCATTATAGGGTGGTTGTGTACACACTGCCAACACACATTTATGTTCAAACAACATGTAAAAGTGAGTTTTGCATCTGATGACCCCTTTAAAGAGAAAATAAATGTGAAAAATACATTAACTGGTGAAAGAATTTTCACTAAATGAATTTTTCTAGCCATTCCATGTTCATCTAAAAAACAAAGATCTCAAGTATCACAAGGACTCGGTGTAAGATAAAACTGGAACAACAAGTTGAGAAATGTATTTCAGAAGTGCTGCCTGGCCAGAGGGAAAGGGCCTTCATCAAGCTTACGTGAACTACAGAACATGAGAAACACTACAGCAAAGCTGGAGCCTTTCTAAATGGCATTCTTGAAGGTCATGGAAGCGTTTTCAGAGACAGCTCAATACTGCCGCACTTTTAATGTCTTTCCCTCTGAGTCTCATGGGGCCGACGCATTGTTTTCCCAATCTTGGATTCTATTCAAAATGTGTGTTTTGTCAATCTACTGAGAATTCAGAGATGGCCTGAATTTAGCACAAGACATCTGCCTGCACAAACGGACAGACTCATCTTTACAAGAATCAAATCCCCAGAGGGCTGACCTTGGGAAACTCCATTTGATGTTTGCAATACACTTGTAACGTGTGCCAGGGGACTGAAAAAAAAAAAAACTGGGCCCGAACACAAAGCATTAACTGGGACGAGCTAACTGAGTAGGCGAGAAAGGAGGCCATTAGAAAATAATAAGGCTACTGCTATTGGAAACACATTAAATGAATCCGAGTAGTGAAGTCATACGCAAATTAAATTCTGTAAACTTTGCTTCTAATCTAGACGCCTGTACAATGGGATCTGCTTGGGAGAGAGACTCACAAAAAGGTCAGAAAGATTAAGTGAAATGTAACAAACAACAAAAATCAGGAATAAATTATATTTTCCAGTCTTCAAGGGTGTTTTTTGGATAAAAATGAAGAACAGTAGACATATCTATGCAATAAATTCATCACAATTTTCAAGGCGACAAGTTTGAACGTTGTCAAATTTGCAGTTAAGGGAGGAAAAGTGCCCAGTATGATTGTCAGTTTCTTATGTTTTCATATAAACTACATTTTAAATAATTAAATCTCTATATAGCAACCTCTATCTATAAAGTCTCTTATGACCAACAAGCCCGCATTTATTTATTTTTTTAAAAAAAACAGTAATATAATAGAATATTGCGATTTTATACAACTGTTTATTTTAATTTCAAAATGTAATTTTCATTTAAAATGTAATCAGAAATCATTCTAATATGATTTTGAGCTCAAAAACATTTTGCAATATTATAAATGTATTTATTTACTGTCACTTTTGATGCATCTTTGCTTTATAAATGTAAAAAAAAAAACATTTTTAATCTTTTTAAAGTCTCTTCTGCTCACCAAGCCTCTATTTATTTGATCCAAAGTACAGCAAAAACAGAAACATTTTGAAATATTTTTACAATTTAAAATTGTTTTCTATTTGAATATATTTTAAAATGTAATTTATTCCTGTGATTTCAAAGCTGAATTTTTAGCATCATTACTTGATCACATGATCACAGTCACATGATCCTTCAGAAATCATTTTAATATTGTGATTTGCTGCTCAAAAAACATTTATTATTATTATTATTATTATTATTATTATTATTATTATTATGTTGAAAACAATTTTTTCAGGTTTCTTTGATGAATAGAAAGTTCAGAAGAACAGCATTTATCTGAAATCTTTTGTAACATTATAAATGTCATCAATTTATAGCATCCTTGCTAAATAAAAGTATTAAATTCTATAATTTCTTTCCAATAAAAAATAAAAAAATTATACTGATTCCAAGCTTTTGAATAGTATAATGTATAATGTTTTTTTTTTTAATTTTTTAAAACTTTTTTTCTGAAACGCTGATTTTTGGATCTTTCTATTTATCAAAGAATCCTGAAAAAAAAGTACTCAACTGTTTTACATATCGATTACAATAATAATAAAAAATGTTTCTTGAACAGCAAATCTGCATATTAGAAAGCAGTTATTTTAAAAAGTAAAAATATTTCACAATATTACTGCTTTTGCTGTATTTTGGATCAAATAAATGCAGGCATGGAGAGCAGAAGAGAAATCTTTAGAAAACTTTTGACTGGTAGTGTATACAGAATATGCAACAAATAACAATAATGTATTCATTCACTGTAAAAAAAAATGATATGATCAGTATATGATGGCATTATATGATGGCAACTTATGCTTTACATTAACTCATAAGTTTACCAATTTTAACTTTAAAATTGTACGTTTCAACTTTATAAACCATATTGCACAATTTGTGAAAACATTTTATTTTTCCATTCTGAACGTTTTTTTTTTATTATTTAGCATTAAATAAGCAATAAAAATATTCATGAAATAAATAAATACATTTCTTTTCCACATCCCAGCAATCCTGTAGAGCCGCTTCTCAAAACCTACAACCGACCACGTGGATGTTCTCAAATAACAGTCATGATCTTCAAGGATGTCTGAATGATTTCCTAATCCCATTAGGGCTGTTTCATTGCCAACCCTATAATCTTCTGTCAGCATGTGCTGTGATTTTTTTACTATGTTGTGGATATGTCCAATACTGAAACAACATCCTTCTCTATACAGACGTGACCTATAGATTATTCCAGTTAGATTATATGACCCCTGTTTGACCGAATGACTGCAGGCATCAATAAAGGAAAAATGAAGCTTACGCTGAAGTCGTCCTTGCGCGGGATATGCTGTCAGACTCTAATGGTGTTCTCATGAGAGTGGTGTTCCAGCTAAGTGCTTACAGGTAGGGACGGCCTTCAACAAATCAACTGATACTAAAGACCAAAGCTGGACTGGAGCATCTCAACAGACAAAGTGGTTCCTAAGAGAAGCATTCAGAGCTAATATATAACCTCAATACAATCTATTGTGATTAGAGTGCCTAGACATGTATTCCCATCTCAGACATATTTACTCAGACATACTTTCGCTGGTATATTTTTACCTTGTCTTAGTATGTAACTGTTCTTGAAACAGAACAAATTTCTTGTCTTCAGAACAAATAGCTTTGTAAAACGTGTACTTGCTAGTTTTATGAAATTTATTTTTATGTTTTAGAGGTTAAGCATAAAAAACCTGGAGCAAAATGAGAATTACCCCTTGAATTATATTATATTATATTACATTATATTATATTATATTATGCGGAATCCAGTCATAAAAATGGAATTTACTGTGTAACTCAGAATGTTATGGAATTTACCAAATTTTGGATGAATAAATCAAAAGTAGGTCAGTACACTTAACTTACTCTCTGCTGCCTCAATATGAGTACATGAACACAAACAATATCTAGAACTGCTCTGAGAGTCACTTTATGAGCATTTTACTGTTTCTTTTGAGAAAAACTATCATATCATATACAAACAGAAACTTCTTCACAGCAACCTGTCAAAATAAAAGTTCTTCAAAACTTGAAGAAACTGTGACAAATATATTACTTAAATGTAATGACAGTACCACTATTACTACTAATTACAAAAAAAATAAATAAAATAAAATATTATTTTGTAAGCAATATTTACCAGAATTTATTTACAAGAAAAACGTAAATATACAGTATTTCTGGAAATAAATACATAAATAAATAAATTTATGAAATCAATTATTTGGAGATGCTTTTGCTTTTGATTATTAAAATTTAATGAAACCATTAAACTGGAATCCAGAAAATTAATGGAAAACTGGATTTGGTAAATAAATAAATAAATAAATTGAGGAAAAAAAAAAAAAATTTTAAACACAATTTTGTCCTAAACTTTTTAATAAATTACTGTTATACTGTGTAATTTTCATAGTTTCAATTAGACATGTTATTTGATTCATTTAATTTAACGAGTAATGAAACACGGTCTAGAAAAATTAAAACAAAAAGAAGAAATACAAAATAATAATACATACACCTTTGCATTATTATATTATATTATATTATATTATATTATATTATATTATATTATATATTTAAAAAATGAAAATTTAAAAAAATTCAACTGAATGAAAAACAAATAAAACATATTTTTAACAAATTTTGTGTTAAACTTTCAATAAATTGTGTACGTTTTAAAACTTAATTAATTAGTTTAACAAATTTATTAATAAATAAATTACTTAGACATGCTATTTGATTAATAAAAAAATATTTAACCAATAAAACAGTCTACAAAAATGAAAATGAAAAAAAAAATTATATATATATATATATATATATATATATATATATATATATATATATATATATATATATAGCAGAATTTGGAAAAAAAAATAAAACTATTTACTGCACTACTTACTGGTTTATATGGCAATTACCCTTTACATTATTATATATTTATTATATTATATTATATTATATTATATTATATTATATTATATTATATTATATTATATTATACTAGAAAATATGAAAATTAAGAAAATAAAAATAAATAAATACACCTGAATTTGAAAAACAAAACATATCTGTAACAAATGTTTTGTTAAACTTTAAATAAACTGCTGTTAAATTGTGTAAGTTTTATAATTTCAATTAATTAGACATGCTTTTTGATGAACAAAATTTAATTTAACCATTAAAAAAGAGTCTAGAAAAATTAAAACGAAAAAAGAAACTGAATCTAGAAAAATTAAAATGGAAAACAGAATTTGGATATATATTAAATTTTTTATATTATATTATTATGCATAGCATACTGGTCTACGTATATTATTTAGTATTATTTAATAAATAAAACACACAGGTCTACATGTAGTGAGCGGTCTGTGAAATATTATATTAGATTATATTATATTATTATACTCCCAATTGCCACATACCATTTTGTTGTAAAATGTACTATTAGGGCAACTTTCCAAGGACTTTATCTTCTAGAGGATTGAAAAGGAGTTGTATAACTGCATTTGCATCCTCTATAGATAAAAGGTTCCCTATATGACGTCTAAACGAGAGTCTTGCTTCAATGAATTGCAAAATTCATAGCTGCATATGATGACCTCACCAATGATGTTTGCATTTTCTCAGATATTCCCATGCTGAGTCCTGAATAATGAAAATGGAATGTCCTTACATCCAATTTCATCTATTTCCACTCAGAACCTCGTTTAGGCGCTAATGCAAGGCATGAAGGATCATAAAAGAGGAATTATTACATTAGCACTGTCATCAAACATCATCGCCAACCAAATGCAGGGATTTGTATTAATGATAAAGTTCTCAAACTCGCACAAAAACATTCTAACCCTGTCAGACTGAGTTACTTTATAAAAGCGTGTGCTTTATACATTATTCTATCTCATATTTAGTCATATTTTTTGTTGATTATTATTAAGTATGCACTGCCACTCATGTCTCCTCAGAGAAATCGTCTCCGCTCTATATCCTCTCCATAACGAAGCATCTCTGCATGCAGGTCTTTCTGTCATATTACCCACCATCATGAATTTTTATTGGCTGCAGGGTCTCTTTCCGCCTGCCCTATCTCTGCGCTTTTCGCTCGCTTCCGCCAGTCGCATCCACAATGAGCCGCTCAAAAGTGTTACCATTCCCATCATCTCTCGCATGGCAACCCTGTGAAATCTGTGTATAACAAGCTCAATGCAGCTCGGAGAGGGAGAGAGTCCGCCCGCTCATCCTCACTCTATATCTACTAAATATTGTGTCCAGAATCCTTCTTTTGCATATTTTTCACAGCTCAACTGAGAAAGCCACAAAACAGGAAGAGTGCAGCTGATAAAGATGGATTGTAGAGCTACTCAGAAAAATATCTTCTTCTGAATGGTCTGCATAATAACTCAGAGAGCTGCACACTGGTGCTTCACCTCGCGCAGCTACAGGTTACTGAGCGTTTCTGTAACCAAACAGACTAAAGTTGAGGAAAAAGTAAATGTGCATGTTGCTGACCAGTGGTGGATGAAATGCACAAATGCATAACCTTCAGTTATAGTGTAGATATTTCAACTGAATCTGACACTAAAATATATGTGCTCTTAAAGCATGTAAAAAGTTAGAGGTTAAAGCCCTGGGCTGTTGGAAAGATGTAATGGATGATCTAAAGATCTATAAGGTCCACTGCGCCTCTGAGCAATGCACTTAACCTCAAGTCTTCATGCAGTAAGTAATAAGAAAAGTTAAAAGCATCTGTGAAAATAACTACGCACTGACTAAAAATATGTTTCCTGTATTGATTTCTGTGAGCTCAAATGTCATAGATGAGCAGACTAATAAGAGAAAAACACTTTATCAGAGGTCTTCAACAAGGTGGTTTCATAAAAAAATTAAATAAAATAAAATCTAAACAAAAATATAAAGTTAACCTTAAGCAAATAAATAAATACAAATTTACAAAAAGAATGAAAAATACAACAAGTTAACTTTAAGCAAATGGTAAAAAGTTTTAAAATGTTTAAAAATACAAATGTGGTAAACAAAATTTCTAAATTAATTAAATAAATAAATAAAGGTGCTAAAGAAAATACAACATTACTTAATCTTTAATCAATGCTATGTTTTTCAAAAAGCATTTTAAAAATAAAAAAAAAATGTGTTAAAAAGTAATTTAAGTTACCTTTAACCCTAGGGGGAAAATAAAATAAAATAAAATAAAATAAAATAAAATAATCACAAGGTAATTTTAAACAGAGATAACCTTTATCTAAAGCTAATTAATACATAAAAATACATAAAAACATGTGCTAAACAATATACAACATTACTTAATCTTTAATCAATGTTAATGTTTTTCAAAAACCCTTTAAAAAGATATACAAAGTTATACAAAAAAATAATTACCTTTAACCCTTAGGGGTTTAAATAAAATAAAATAAAATAAGATAAAATAAAATAAAATAAAATAAAATAAATGCAATCAATTATAAACAGAGCAAATTAGATTGCCTTTAACCATGGGGGAAAAAGCTAAAATAAAATAAAATAAAATAAAATAAAATAAAATAAAATAAAATAAAATAAAATAAAATAATCAACTTTAACTGAAGCAAATTAATACATAAAAATACGTGCTAAACAATATACAACATTACTTAATATTTTAATGTTTTACTTAATACGATACTTAATGTCAAAAAGCCTTTAAAAAGAAAAATGTAAATTAAGTTGCTTTTAACCACAGGTGGGAAAGCTAAAAAATAAATAAAAATCAATAAAATAAAATAGAGTAAAATAAAATAAAAGTTTTTGCTATCTTTAATCAAATTAGATTTTAATATTAATCATATTTAAAAAGAAAAAAAAAAAAAAAAGCTTGACAAAATGTGTTAAAGACAAAAAAATAGGGGTTCCTTGGGTCTTCTCACTACTGGCCTGAAAAACAGTAATGATAAATATTAATTAGATGGCATAACATTAGCCCAATAGGCAAGTGGATGCTAGAAATGGGAGGAAAACCAGCTGCATGTTTGTTCTTTCTTACAGCAGCCTAAGGTGATCAGCCGGTCTATCAGAGAAACATCTGCCTGCCAAACACCAGCTTTGGACAAAAGCGTCTAGCAAATGCACACTTACTAGACCATCTTAAACCGTCTAAACAAACCACCTTAGCCTCGTTCAACCTGTTCACACAGGTTATATATAATATTTCACCTTATCCCAGCATGTACAATAACAGCAGATGATTAAAAGGACGGGCCTACAGGGACAGCACTTAGTCGCTTCCCTCTCACGATATTTTCTTCAATTAGAATGTAATCTTGTGATACGCACGTTGATTGGGAGGCTTATCGAAGACTTCCTCCCGAGAACAGATGTGTCATGCTTATAAAGTGTCAGTAATCTGCAGGATGTCATGAGGATTTTAACCCCACTCTAGCCTCCCGTTCCTTCGAGTGCAATCTATTAATTGCAACAAGGTTAAATTATGTAGTTTTAAAAGTCAAGTCACCCCCTTCAACCTCTTAAGTTTATTTAGCTGGTCTATTTGGCAATTCTTCAAATTTGCTAGTATGGTTAGTCATCTGTGATACAGGGATTTGAGTGATCAGTCAGCGTCTCACAAACCATTTCTCATCTGACCCTCAAGACCTCACTGACTGACAGCAGGACCCATTACAAACAACGAGGCAATTCGAGTCTCAGGAGAGCAGAGCTTTCCATCTGTGACACGCTATTGGCAGGTCACTGATTGGGCGGCTTATCAACAACTTCCTTGTGAGGACAGATGTGTCATGCTCTATCAGTAAGCCACTACATGTCTATGAGGATTTTAACCTTCTCATTCTATTGCATGTTTTATCTTTTAAATAGAATCTTTTCTAACAACCGTCTACAATGCGAGTAAATCACTGGCATAGTCTTCACTCTGGGCGACTAAATGAAGTCTAGTTGTTGGCTAGTAAATTATTAGATTTTACTATCCAGTGTGTGAGTTGGAGGCTAAATATAAGTTTAGCACTGATATATTTTCACTCACCAAACACTAAGTAAGCCCTTCAGAGTTTCACTCTTCATCAAGCATAGACCAATTTGGAGTAGACGTCACAGTTACGTCACATGCAGCTGCGCGCGCATAGTGGTTGCAGAAAAAAACTGGTAACAAATGGAGGGAAACGGGTAAATACCATGGAATAAGAGAAAAAAAAAAGTGCCTTTTGATGTCAAAATCGGTATGCAAATAATTTTTATAGAATACTGTCGTCAAAGACGCCATTTGAAGCTAAACCCATATGTTTAAACGGACATACTATAGATGAAAACTGCTACGATTACTCTACTTTTAAAGCATACATTTGATTCAAACAATAGGTCTATATAATATTCACATATGCTGTTCATAGGGGATGTATTGTATTAGCCCTACAGTTACAGCATCACATATTATTTAAACCTATTACTATTAACATTTTAACATAACATTATATTACATTATTTATTTACATAACATTATTTATTTTATCTCACAATTCTTTTTTATCAGAAATGCAAGTTAACATCTCCTAATTCGGACTTTATAACTTGTCACTTCTGAGGGGAAAAAAGACAGAAGTGTGGGATATAAACTCCTATTCTGAGCCGAGGGGAAAAATGAGAATGACGAGTTGTTTTTCCTTATTAGAATTGTGAGATATAATCTCGGAATTGCAAGAATAAAGTCAGAATTTAGAAATATAAAATTAAACTTACCTTTTTTAATTATTTTATTCCATTGCTCCATAAACTACCATCTGAAAACCGTAACTTTCTGTCACCAGATAGGCTCGGCCCACAAAAACATCATCCCTGTTTCGGATCTGTAAGACTATCCCACTATCTAACGTTAATTTCGTTGAATAACAGTGCCTATCACTGGGTGACAAGCTCTTGTAATATGCGGAGAACATTTTGAAAATGACATCTAATCAATATAATCTATAATATTTTTAGATTTAACTATTTTGTACCGTAACCATGTAATTCTCTAGCCTTAAAGGCTATCTCTCTGGGATTTTCTGCAACCATAATGCGCGTACATCCAGAATGTTTACAAACGGCTAATTGGTCTATGTGTGCTATTTTTCAATTTACCTCAAGGGCAGCGTACCTGTATTTGATGTACCGTAAACTTTAGTGTGAATGTGCACGACTCGCCGTCGCTTTGCTGAGAATACTGCTTCTCACACATATGCAAAGAAAGAAAATGAAAGCCAGAGAGAATTACATACCACGCAGAATTGACGTGCTACATGTAAATTTTATTCTTCTGTGGTATTTTCCTGCCAAAAAATGAAGTTCATTCCGAATTCTTCAGCTCCATAAGATACTGCCGGTTTCTCCGGTAGTGGGTGGGACTATTGCGCAAATGGCAATCTCATTGGCTGGTGCTCACCTATTATCGTTCCTATTTTGATTTCAGCAAATTAGATTGAGCAAAGGCAGACAGCAAGATTAATATTCATGAACACAGCAGCTCATTAATCCTTATTGCGTTTTATATTGTAGAATTCGTAGTAGTAGTATTATCATCCTTTCAGTATTGTTAGATTTTTTTTTTTTTGTTTACAGAAACACTAAATGACCAACAATATCTGAAGCACCACCACTAGTCCTACACTGTAAAAAAACAGTTGAGAAAACGTTTAAAAAAAAATAAAGCAACTTGATGCAGTAAGACTTTTGAGTTCTCTAAACAATAGTTTTTTTTAGTTCTTCTCAATAAAGATAATTAGTTTAGCCAACATAAATTTGTTTGTTAATGCAATGCTAATTGTGCTAATACAGCAACTAAAACAACAATTAGTGTCATTGAGGTAATTTGTTTGTTTCCTCAGTGAAAAAAAAATTACATCAATTTTATGTTTAATTTAAATAACACAGAATTTTTTATAAAAACCCTAATGGATAACTTAGTCTAATATGTAAACAACATTGTATTGTTGACTAAGACTAAGATATCCAAGAAATTGATGTAAGTGTTTGAACATACTCTAGGCCTCAAAACTAGACACACAAACCTCAAGAACGGTTCCAATCAACAAATGTTAAAAAGATGAGCTCTTTACATCTCAGTACAACAAATTACTAACAGTAATGACAAACCAACAACAAAAGTTTAAATTAAGTCAGCAAACAGCAAAAAAATTATCCTATAACAGTAACTGTATAATTAATTTATGCTGCAATGCATGCTGGGAACTCACAAAGCCTTAACATTTCAACAACATGAAATTATTTGTTCAGACAACTGTGTTTAATTCATTGGGACAACATTCAGGCTAATTTCACTGGACTGACAAGGGTTTATGCAGTTTCAAGAAAATAGCATTTTTTAGTATTTGAGACTCAAAAGGTTTAGTGAACTGAAAATATGCATTTGCATTTTTTCAGTGTAAGCTGAGTTAAAATGACAAATATGCATTCATACATGGTTTCCAAGTTTTAATTCTAATGACTAAAGTTCTATCATTAGATAATGCTTGATTACCATGATATTATAATGCTTGACTGACTGATGTTAAGTGTGCTTTCAGATATTTAAAAAACTGTGCCATTTAACAAAAAAGTCTGGTGAGTAAACTAAAAGATTTACTAGCTAATGGTGATTCCATTGCCACGATGTGTGTTAAGGGGTGATTATCAATTTATGATTAAAAACACTTTTTAAGATAAAGTATGTAACTTTGTACCACCAAACAGAACTGGAAAAATGACACTCGCCCCATCATTGATTGGGAAAAAAAAAACAGATAGCCCATCCCAAAAACACACAATTGAATTCAATCGAAAAAATTGCAGAAAATGTATTTGTTTTTTGGATTTGTTTTTTCTATGTTCATGCAAATCATTCATGATTCAGCTTCACCTACAGCAGAAGTGAGTATAAGGGTTTTTATATGAATCTCTGCAATCACCTTTCCTAATAACGTGCTAGTTAGCAAGTTTCGTGGCTTAACACGCTAAATGCGGCTAAAGTAAACAACCTCTCAGAGCACAGCTCGTCACACCACAGAGAGAAGAGAGGGGCGGGGCGAGCAGAGCTCATTTGCATTTAAAGGAACAATTCATCAGAATGGGTTGATTTTTGCAGAGCTCATTTTGACAAGGTAAAAAGGGTGCTGTTTTACACAACTATTGAGAATTTTTAACCAAAGTATATTATAGACTTTTCATTAAGACCCTAAAGAATCATATCAAATTGTGGAAAATGGGCATGCAATGACCCCTTTAACTTTAAACTCTCACTTTCGACATTAATACTGAAACATAATTCATCACTCCTCCCTTAGTAAAAAAAAAACAAAAAAAAAAAAAGTCCATGACATATTTCATGACTGACATATTTCTTTAGAACAGTTTTGGACTCTTTTTTACTTGTAAATGGTGCTTGATCTGTGCATATTTCTCTCCTGATTCAAACGAGACAAATTTTTCACTGGTGAAAGCAAAATTTTGAGAAGAGGATTCATATTTTAGCTGGAAGCAATGGTCAAAACATTAACTGATGGACTGGATTTGTACGGATTATTGTGATGTTTTTATCAGCTGTTTGGACTCTCATTCTGAAAGCACCCATTCACTCCAGAGGATCCATTGGTGAGCAAGTGATGTAATGCTAAATTTCTCCAAATTGGTTCAGATGAAGGAACAAACTCATTTACATCTTGGATGGCCTGATGGTAAGTAAATTTGAGCAAATTTTTATTTGTGAGTGAACTATTCCTTTGATTTTCAACAAAACACAGAAAATTAAGGTAAGGTTAATTCAATAATCAATTATTAATTACATTTATTTTATAATCAACATGTGTGCTCCATGGTGCATCACTGGTTTTTAATGTTTTAAAGTGTAACTTGTAAAGTGTCTCTCTTATCTTTGTATTCAGCTGGAATAAGAAAATAATTATTACATTATTTGGCTGACAACACTGAACAAATGTGAAGATAATTATGAGATATTGTGACAAAGATCAAAACATGAACTTTAGTCTCAAATCTGGCAGGCAGATCAGTTTGGAGAAATTATGACTAAACTGAATATTTGACAATCTACTTTTTGTTTTCAGTGTAATTACTTTTGGCTTGACTTTGACTTGAGCTACTGACACTTTCTTCAGAGACTCAAGCATCACCACAACAGCAAGTGTTACTGAAAACAGCTCATTTGCAATATTCTGACAAAACATTAATCATGCTGAACATGAGACTTCATGTTACACAGTTTACACAGTGACAGTCTACTTTTCTTCAAAATCTCAAGCGCACCAAAAACAGCTTTGTTATTTAAATTCCATAAATGCCATTTTTAATCCATGAACAACTTGGTCACATGTCTGTACAGTGACAACTGTCCAATATCAAGTCTTTTTCTCTATATAGTTGTATAAAGAAAGTACAGCATTCTGAGGACTGTCACTTGCTCTCCTGATAAAGTCATGCACTACACAACCAATGCTATCTAAAAGAATGCTTTGTAATCATATGAAATGTTTTTAATTACAAATACCAGATGGCTAAATCCAAAGAATAACAATCAAGGATAAACATTTCTTAATTAAAATGTTTTTATGATAGTAAATGGTATTGAAAAGTGCAGAAAGCTGAACTGAATGGAATGTACTGTTTTGTGTAAATACCGTATAAATAAGAATAAATATTACAATTCACACTGTTTTGTAGCAAGACTTTAAATAAACATTAAATGCTGAAAAGACCTTGTCTGTGCAAATTAGTCAAGAGTGCTAGAAACAAATTAATATGTAAAGAAAATGCAACACAGGAATTACATTACAATAATAGAATATCATCTGAAGTCAGTCAAATTTTTGCCACGCTTTGCCCCATAAATGTCCAATGCATCAGTGTAATAATTAAAAAATATTTTAAATTATTTACTGTGATAACTGGAAGAATATCGTACTTGGCTTGTTCTAAACAAATATTCCTTTTGAATGAATGTGGGAAAATTTTATTTAAAATTTAAAAAAATTATCTTATTAAAAAAACACAATAAAATAACTACAGTTATTAAGAAAAAAAAAATGTGACTTGAATATTCTTGTTTTCATAGCCAGGCACTTTAGATAAAGTACCTTTTAAATATATGTTTTTTTCTTTTCCTCCATTTGGCATACTGCAGCTTCTCATCATTACACGTGTTATCCTGTAATATGATGCAATGCTTCCGTGCAAACATTCCATTATGTGGTGAATCTTGCATGCTTCATGAAACATTTAAATCACAGCTGCACATATTTTTAACTTCCCTCTTACACCTCTGCGTCGAGCAAAAATCATTTCCTTCCCATCCAGCCTCTCAACCATCAAGACAGCATGAATAAGCAATGCTATGATATGAAGGGAAGATCTGTCCCTGATTATACTAAACACAGATCCGCTTCTGGATTCAGACTGCATTTACATTGTCATTCAACAACAGCTCTCTATTGTAAACAGCAACCACAACAACAACCCACCAATTTTGTTTTTTACAAAACTGTAGCAAACAAACAGTCACAATAAACAAGTCATTAATAATCATTTTTTTAACAGTGACCTCTATTAAATTAAAACATCGCGGGTGGATGACAGGTCGGTGGCCGGAGGGGGCTTTCATAGGGGGTGGGCTTTTTTAATGTTGGAAGCAAAGAGTTTAATTGCATTGTTGAGTATAACAGGAATGCACTTGGGAAAAGAGCTAACCCACTTTTTTGCTCAGTGCCAAGCATGTGTGTAATTAAAAAACGTCATGCAACGATTTATTCACAGCAAGATATTTTTCTCCACTGCACCTCCAATTAAAAGTACTAATGTTAATGCATTTTTTGTGTGGATATAGTGTAAGGGTCACAATGGTCGAATTAGTGAGATGATCGTTTTATCTACTGTACATATACATTTACTGTATGGCTAGAGATCAGCGTGTTTTAATTAGTGCAGTGAGAGCGAGTTGTGGTTTACTTGTTAGCTTACACAGTAAAACCTTCATGAAAAGGTCTTTAAATTCACTCCTTTAAATCACCAACACTATAGCCAAAGTCAGACAAACACCATGAAAAAAAAAAGTGTGTCATGTGAACCAGCCTCATTTTACAGGGAATAATTCAACTAATCAGCCTTGAACCAATTAGTTAGAAAGTCAGTGTACCAGAAGGATCAGGTTTAAGACTATAAATACACTACTGCTCAAAAGTTTGGGGTCAGTAAGATAATTTTAAAGAAATTAATACTTTTATTTAGTAAGGATGCATTTAAATTTATCAAATGTGACAGTAAAGACATTTATGATCTTACAAAATAGCTATTTTAAACAAATACTGTTCTTTTGAACTTTCTACCCATCAGAGAATCCAGAAAAAAAGGTAAGTTTCAAAGATTTTCACAAAAGTATTAAGCAGGATGACTGATTTCAACTTCAATAATATAAGAATTGTTTTTTGAGCAGCAAATCAGCATATTAGAATTATTTCTCGATCATGCAACACTGAAAACTGTAATGATGCTGAAAATTCAACTTTGCAACAAAGAAATAAATGACATTTTAAAAGTTATTAAGCTAGAAACCTGTTATTTTAAACTGTAACAATATTTTTTTGGTAATATAATACTGTTTTATTGTATTTTCAATCAAATAAATTCAGCAAAAATAAAGAAAGAAAGAAATAGTAAGCATAAGTGGCATCTGACATTAAAACATTAAAAATACCTTTTTTAAAAAACAACTTTTTTAACTTATTTAACTTCTAAATAGTAGCGTATACACTAAAGCACTGCACAAAATACATTTATATGCACTTTTTGTGCAGTCAAACTATATTGTCTTTCAGTCCAAATATATACGACACAATGCACAATTAAATATTTGAAAGATTAATTACACACTGTGGACTAAATACTCACAGCAGAGCAGGGTCATAACACAGAGTCCAATTATAGACCAATTAAAGGGCTAGTTCACTCAAAAATGAAAATTCTGTCATTAATTATTCACCCTCATGTTGTTCCAAATCCGTAAGACCTTTGTTCATCTTCGGAACACAAATCAAAATCTGTGAGCTTTTTGACCCTGCATATCAAAACAACTGACATGTTCAAGGCCCAGAAAGGTAGTAAGGACATCAATAAAATAATCCATGTGACATCAGTGGTTCAACTTTAATTTTATAAAGCTTCAAGAATACTTTGTGTGCCAAGAAAATGAAAATAGAGACTTTATTCAACAATTTCTTCTCTTCCATGTCAGTCTTCGTTGCATGTTTACAAGAGTACCACACCAACTGTGTGCTGCAGCTGACGCAGGAGCCAGCGTTCTGACGTAGAACCCGCACAAAAAGTATTCTTCTAGCATCATAAAATTACGGTTAAACCACTGATGTCACATGGACTATTTTAACAATGTCCTTACTGCCTTTCTGGGCTTTGAACGTGGTAGTTGCGTTGCTGTCTATGCAGGGTCAGAAAGCTCTCGGATTTCATCAAAAATATCTTAATTTGTGTTTCGAAGATGAACAAAGATCTTACAGGTTTGGAAAGACATGAGGGTGAGTAATTAATTTCTGTTAGGTCTGTTAGCCAGACTTAAAAACCAGACTGGTACAATTTCCATAAGATTTAAAAAAATACAAATTACTGCATACTTGAACTGAAATTGAAGTCACTATTAGACAACGTGAGTATCAGCGTGGGAAAGCTTGCATATATATCATTTTCGCCTCTCAGTAAATGCAGAAGGGACCAGGCCGTCTACGTGTATCACACTATGTACAGGGGCCTTCCCAAGGGCGGCCCTGAGACAGGAACCAGTTTGTCATCTGGTGTCCTTGTCCTACTTTAGAAACCACCCTGTTTCTGCCCAGAGCCTCAAAGGAGCCCAGAGAACACGGCTCCTCTCACCAAGGGTAAAAAACCGATGATGACCTGGAAGTGAACAGCACTCACCGTGGAACATGTTCCCATTTTCACCCTGACACATTGGCAAACACACATCATCGCCTCGCTAGCGTCTGCTGAGTGCAAGCCCCACCGCCATCCCTCCATTTCCCACTGCTGCGGCACACTTTCAAACATTTAACATTTGTCCTATTTGAGTTAAAGTGCAATCGTGGGATTAAACTACGGTAAGAAATGCTTCTGCTTTAAAAGTGCTCCTCAGAGGAATGTTTTAGTGCCCAGAGGTTCGTCTATCTCACCTCTGGAGACATAATGGAGCTCTCAGTTGTGTGTCATTTAAGTATCAACTCTCTCAGATGTTTTACTTAAAGCACTGGGGAAGATACTTTAAAAACTTGACAAGCTGGAATATACTAGCAATAGCAATTAAATTGGTCAATTGATTGATTTACTCCCCCTCAAGCCATCCTAGGTGTATATGACTTGCTTCTTTCAGACAAATACAATCAGTTGTATTTGTTGTATTAAAAATGGTCTGGCTCTTCCGAGCTTTATAATGGCAGTGAATGGCTGTTAAGTTCAATTCTTAAGTTCAATAAAGTGCATCCACCCATCATAAAAAGTACTCCACATGGCTCCGTTAATAAAGGCCTTCTTAAGCAGACTGATACGTTTTTGTAAGAAAAACATCCAGCGGATGACACAGGGTGATGAACACAGAAGTGCAGAGGAGAGAGCAAAACAAAACACTGGTCACGAATTACAAGTACAAAACAGGATTTGTAAAGAAAAATGTTGGAGGATTTTGATATAAGCCAAGAGGACACTAGTTTTCCTTTGCTGTAAATCAGGGGTGTCAAACTCAGCCCTGCAGAGTTTTGTTCCAACCCTGCTCCAACACACACACTATGCAGTTTTCAATTAAGCCTGAAGCACTTGATTAGCTGGATCAGGTGTGTTTAATTAGGGTTGTATCTAAACTCTGCAGGGCTGTGGCCCTCCAGGAATGGAGTTTGACACCGCTGCTGTAAATAAAACTTGGTTCTTGTGAGAATAGCATATATGTTCTCACCAGAGCTTATGCTATGCCTATGTCCTATGACCTACGTCATCCGCTGGAACGACACTCTCGTGAACACGCATACGATAGTCGGAAGCTAGAGACTGCGATTTATAACGTTTTAAATATGGATATTTTTCTTATCCAAATGCATTGATTCACTTCAGAAGGCCTTTATTAACCTGCCGGAGCCATGCGGAGCACTTTTTATGATAGATGGATGCACTTTATTGGACTTTAAAATCTCAACACCCATTCACTGCCATTTTAAAGCTTGGAGAGCCAGGACATTTTTTAATACAACTCTGATTGTATTAATCTGAAAGAAGAAAGACATACACCTATGGCTTGAGGATGAGTAGGGTACAATGGGGTGAAAGGCACCTTTGATATTATATTCCTCTAAACCACTAGATGGCAGAAAAAACGTGGCGTAGCACTTTCCAAAACATCCGCTTTTCAAGATACACGTGCAAATTTGTCTCATCCTTGACATGATCGCGGGCAGCAGCGCAAAGTCAATTCTGTGCTTACTTGATATAATATTTGATGTTTTTAAAAATGTTGTAGATTTAAGTAGTAAATGTGAATCACTAAAAGTCTTGAATATATCTTGAGACAAAGGTCTTCTTAATGATTTTCAGTTTTGTTTAAGATAATTTAAACAGCAGTTTTGAAATAATGAAAGAATATGTAAAAGTATGGTATTTGAGTAAAAAGCACCCTGCTGTTGGGGCTAAAAGGCACAATAATTAAATAATATTAATGATAATTAATAGAAGGCTGATTTTTCCAGTTGTTGACATGACATGGTTAGACTCAGATGGTAAATATCATATATTATGTTGGGTGTCCATCTTGAAGATAATCACCGTTTAGAAAGATCATAAAACCATGATATTAATCATATCATATAATAAAATATCATTTTGTTTTTACTACTGTAAGTCTATATTAAATTATATATTAGAATCTTTACATTTTAAAATGCTTTTGTTTCTGTATTTTAAAATATACATTTTATATTTATATATTTTTTTTTAATAAAAATTAAGCAATTGTTTTGAACAAGTATTAACTTAGACATTATTAAAAAGAAACATTATTTTAGCTAAAGTATTTGTATCAACTCTGTGAGCCTTTTACCCCATGTGTGGGGTAAAAGGCCCCCCTTGCCACCTCATATATTTATAAGATGTTTAAACAAAATAAACGACCTGAATATTTTATTTTCACACAAAATCTGTTGCTCCATAAATGTTCAATACAAACTTATGTATATTTTTCTGCAATCATACACTATTGGCAGAGTGAAAAGTACAGTTTTTCTTAGAGTGTGCCTTTAGTCCCGTTGTACCCTAAATCATGGGGTAATTTTCATTCTGAACATAAATTTTCAGCAAGTACAATAAGAAAACTAGAAAATACCATAATTTACACTTAATGATAGTTGAAGACTTTGGGATCATGTGGGCAATTTCATATTTTTATTCAGCAAGAATGCATTATTTTGATCAAAAGTGACAGTAAAGTTCTTCTGAGCTTTCTATTCATCAAAGAATCCTCAAAAAATGTGCCATGGTTTCCACAAAAATATTAAGTAACTGTTTTAAACATTTTAAAATGTTTTTTTGAGCAGCAAATCAGAATATTAGTAATAGTAATGATGCTGAAAATTCAGCTTTGCCTTCACATGAATAAATAACACTTTAAAATATAATAACGTAGGAAACAGTTATTCAAAACTGTAGTAATATTTCACAATATTACTGCTTTTACTGTATTTTTAATCAAATAAATGCAGACTTAGTAAGCATAAGAGACTTCTTTTGAAAACAGACCCCAAACTTCTGAACCACAGTCTAAGAAAGTTTGGGCCATTTTCTTTCAGACCTAAAATTTACTTCCTTAATAGACTCAAATTATTGTAATTGATTCACTGGGGTCCATTATTCCAAGCCAAAAAGGTTTGTCTTTGTAATGTTTCATCAAAACGTCAACCAAACCCTCTTATTTTTCAACCCCTCCAACCACCTGTCACACAGAGACCACTTTCCACAATCAAATTAATTCTTTATGCACAAAATCACTTTTTTCAAATCCCATTTCACTGTGAAACAAGTCACATCACCAAAATAAAACAGCTTCAGCTTCATTTGCTCCTTATTTAATCTCATTAATGTCTAAGATAAACAATTAACATTAAAGAAATCTATTTGCGGTTTACTTTCCTTTTGTGCTATCTTCAAATGAGACAGACAATGGCATAACAGATCAAGGTTATCATTTAACACCATAATCCGTTCATGCACTCAAAGCTGTAGTATAGTATCTTGTAGGTTGTAATTTACCTTTATTACATGGTTTATATTAAAAGGATTATTTTTGTGGCTCACAAGGCAGAATTAGATAAACGGTTTAAGCCTGCTCTACTGGGCTACATTCATTCCAGTTTAATCAGGTGTCCTGGAAGAGCCAGCGCTCCACATGAGGCACGCTAGTACCGTACGGCTACAAATCAATGAGCTCCACTCTGTAATTGCTCCTCAGGTTCTTCCCACAATGCAACTGCGCCGAGGCAAAGAGAAAGCCGTACTGATATGGTGCTGTACAGCTAATTAACAGTGATAGATAATGCTTAATTAAAACTTCATAAAGACAAAAGATCTGAGTGAGCCATCATTCATAAAGTAACGGTTTTGGTATCTGGCCGAATTTCTGCTAATTCAGAGTGCGTTATGAGAGATGATATGCAAATATCCACCACCATGATGCCAGGACGTTCTGGGTGGTTGCTAGATGGTGAAAAGAATTAAAAGAGTTCAAGCTGAATTCTTTATAATATTCTGGGGCCAGCTGCATCAGCTTAGATGAAGCGCAAATGGCAACTGAGTTCAAATTTATGCAATACTAAATATTTGAGCACTGCGCCATTAAAGGATTAGTTCACTTCAAGAATAAAGATTTCCTCATAATTTACTCGCCCCCAGTGTCATCCAAGATGTTCATGTCTTTCTTCAGTCGAAAAGAAATTAAGGTTTTTGAGGAAAACATTCCAGGATTTTTCTCCATATAGTAGACTTCAATGGGAGCTAACAGCTTGAAAGTCCAAATTGCAGCTTTAATGGGCTCTACACGATCCCATGTGGTAAAGATCACGTGTGCTTAGTTCTTCATTTTCTGTACTTCGGTTGAAAAAAGTAGGGTAGGGTGAAAATCTCATTTTCCCTTCCAACTTCAAAATCGTTCCACATCATTATTTTACCTTTTTTTGTAAAGTGTGTTCGACTTTCTTTGCACATTCACTTTGTAAATAATGGGTCGTACTTCTGCGTGACCTTTCCAACTTGACTATGTAATGCATGAGGTTGCGCTTTGCAAGACGAGCATTTTTTCAAGAAAATTATTGATCGTTTCACTAGATAAGACCCTTATTCCTCGGCTGGGATCGTGTAGAGCCCTTTAAAGTTGCATTGAAACTGCAATTTGGGCCTTCAACTCGTTGACTCCCATTGAAGTCCATTATATAGAGAAAAAAAGAGAAGGAGAAGGAGAAGTCCACTTCCAAAACAAAGATTCACATATAATGTACTCACCCCCTTGTCATCCAAGATGTTCATCTCTTTCTTTCTTCAGTCGCAAAGAAATTATGTTTTTTAAAGAAAACATTTCAGCATTTTTCTTCATATAATGGACTGATATGGTGCCCTGATTTTGAACTTCCAAAATGCAGTTTAAATGTGGCTTCAAACGATCCCAAAATGGTTGTAAACAATCCTAGCCGAGGAAGAAGGGTCTTATCTAGTGAAACGATTGGTTATTTTCATTAAAGAAATACAATTTAAATACTTTTTCATCTCAAACGCTCGTCTTGTTTTGCTGTGCCTGACCTCAGTGTATTCTGATTCAAGACAGTTAGGGTGTGCCGAAAAACTCCAATCGTATTTTCTCCCTCAACTTCAAAAATCATCCAAAAATCATCCTACATCGCTGCAGAAGTACCGACACAGTTTTTGCAAATTAAACATGCAAAGAAGATCAAACACCCTTAACAAAAAAGGTAAAACAGCGATATAGGACGATTTTGAAGCTGAGGGAGAACATGAGATGGGAGTTTTTTTGACATACCCTAACTGTCATGAACCAGAAAAAAACAGTCCAGGCAGAGTAAGACAAGCGTTTGACATTAAAAAGTATATAAATTGTATTATTTTTATGAAAATAACCGATCGTTACACTACTGTAGATAATAGCCTTCTTTCTCGGCTGGGATTGTTTACAACCTCATTAGGGATCGTTTGAAGCCGCATTTAAACTGCATTTTGGAAGTTCAAAATTGGGGCACCATACCAATCCATTATATGGAGAAAAATGCTGAAATGTTTTCCTCAAAAAACATAAGTTCTTTACGACTGAAGAAAGAAAGACATGAACATCTTGGATGACAAGGGGGTGAGCCCTGGTGAAAAAAACAGCATATGCTGGTAGGTATGTTTTGATCATGGTTTAAGCTGGTCCTTTGCTGGTTTTTGCTGGTCCTTTGCTTGTTTATGCCGATCATGCTGCTGGTCAAGGACCAGCATAAACCAGCAAAGGACCAGCTTAAACCAGCACCAAAACATGCCTAACAGCATATGCTGGTTTTTTCACCAGGGGGTACATTATATATGAACCTTTGTTTTGGAAGTGGACTTATCCTTTCATGTTTTTTTTTTTTTTTTTTGACTGAAGAAAGAAAGACATGAACATCTTGGATGACATGGGGATGAGTAAATTATCAGGACATTTTTATTCTGGAAGTGAACTAATCCTTTAAACTTAGTTCAAATGTAATATGTAAACCCCAAAAATTACAGAAACCTCTGACCAGCAATAATGAATAAAATAAAAAGCAAAGTGATTAAATTACACCAGTGAGCTCATGTTTTACTTAGAGATAGTTTACCCTAAACTTACAGTTCGGCCATGATAACCCATATAAATCAAGCGGTTTAAGTCTTCTGAAGAGATATGATCGCTTTATATGATGAACAGATTTAATTTAGGCTTTTATTAAAACATAAAATATTGATTAGTGCACATACAGCTGAAGTCTGCAAACTGTTAATTAGTTTACTAAAATAAGAGGGATCATACAAAATGCATGCTATTTTTTATTTAGTACTGACCTGAATAAGATATTTCACATAAAATACGTTTACATATAGTCCACAAGAGAAAATAATAGTTGAATTTATAAAAATGACCCCGTTCAAAAGTTCACATACACTTGATGCTTAATACTGTGTTGTTACCTGAATGATTCACAGCTGTTTTTTGTTTGTTTGTTTGTTTGTTTAGTGATAGTTGCTCATGAGTCCCTCATTTGCCCTGAACAATTAAACTGCCTGCTGTTCTTCATAAAAATCCTTGATTTGGTTTTCCAGCATTTTTGTGTATTTAAACTCTTTCCAACAATGACTGTATGATTTTGAGATACATCTTTTCAAACTGTTGACAACTGAGGGACTTATATGCAACTATTACAGAAGGGTCAAACGCTCACTGATGCTCCAGAAGGAAACGCGTTGCATTAAGAGCCAGGGTGAAAACTTTTGGAATTTGAAGATCAGGGTAAATTATACGGATTTTATCTTCTGGGAACCATGTAAGTATCTTCTGTAGCTTGAAGGGCAGTACTAAATGAAAAAAAAAAAAAAAGATATTTAGGCAAAATAAGAAAAATGTGCACATCCTCATTCTGTTCAAAAGTTTTCACCCCCTGGCTTTTAATGCATCGTTTTTCCTTCTGAAGCATCAGTGTGCATTTGAATCTTCTATAACTTTTGACTTCAACTGAAAAAATAAAGCTCATCAAATATAGTAAACACAAAAGCTCAACTGATTTCTTAACCCTCATTGTTTATACGTAGGTATTAGTACATAACATTTAGAAGCACAAAACGTACATTTTTGTATGATTTTATTGATGCTGAAATGTACAATTTGGACATATTTCAATGCTTAAAACGTAAAAATGACTACGTATTTTTAGCTAAATAACAAAATATTTATCATTTTTTGTCATTAAGATGCATCAAAGCATCAATGCATTTTTAGCATTTTATCGATAAGTGATTTAGAATTTTACACCCCTTAACCAACCCGCAAACCTAAACCTACCCATTTTATAGCGAATATAAAAAGTTATAAAATGTAACTGACCGAAATATGCAGGGAAATGACTATTTTAGTAGCAAACAGAAACTAATGGCTTTTCAAACTAACTTTCATTTACAAATTTCAAGCCAGCTTATTGGATTAATAATGACAGACTTTATAATATGTGACTACACATTACAGCCTAGTAAATCTTGTTTTAAGACCAAATGGTGCAACCAAATTAAATACAGAGTCAGTTACACAAACTTTCCTTTTGTTTGTTCCAATTAAAGCAAGACCTAACAAATTGATGCATTCTTCCTCCAATGTACTGTGAGTCAGGGATTTTATTGCGTGTCAGAAAAATTGCAAATTCAATCAAGAAGAAAAGTAATAGCATGCCTCTTCTTAATAAAACGGACAATTTGAGATATCATTCATGTCTGTAGCGCAAATGGTGCAGGACAAGTTATGCGGCGAAGTTTAATACTTTGTTTCAGAGGTTTGTTCAAATCACTAACCCTACGTATGAGCAATAATAACAGAGACACGTCCCTTAGCAAGCGCCACTAACGACGTTAATGATGCCCGACTGGGAGTGGAATAGCAAAATGAAAACAGGATGAACTCTGTGTGAGTGATGGAAGCGGCCCTCCACCTCCTCAGCAATAACGGCCTCTTATCAGCTCTGTCGTGCGGGAGAAATGTGGATTTCATTATTTGTTGCAGTTAATGTTTCGTTCTGGTTGTTGACAGGCACAGCTGGCTGAGAGGAGATACTCAGCCAATGTCATCCCCATTAATATCACTTATTCAAGCGCACGGCTGAAAGAGAGAGAGGCGAGGAGTTGGGGAATAGTGATGGAGGAGCGCAGAGACAAGAGGAAAGGGGAGCAAGAGAAAAGGCTACCCACGCTGAAACCTTGACGGATGCTTTTTACACGGACTGAGAAAACGCCTCAGAGGGGTAACAGCACCGCCACGGGTGACACTGAAGCTTGACAGCATTTCCTGTTTTCTGAGAAAAGACGTGTGATAACAAAGCACTGCAGGCCACGAACGATGAAGGCACATCAATGAGTAAAGACACAATAGTGAGATCTGATACACATACAAGTTAGGTAGACTACTCCGTCCATTCATTTAAATAAGTGCAAAAATAAAATAAAATAAAATAAAATAAAATAAAATAAAATAAAATAAAATAAAATAAAATAAAATAAAATAAAATAAAATAAAATAAAATAAAATAAAATAAAATAATAAAATAAAATCTGTGAATTACTAAAACTAAACTAAAACACATTTTCATGACCCAGAAAGTAAGAAAAATAAATTTTTATTTATTTATTTTTTTTTTGGATAAACACTTGCATTAAGCATAAACAATGCATTATGATGACGTTAAAGCCAGTGAAAGACAAAATTGTGAGAAAGTCGCATTTAATAAATAAAGGCACAAATGTGAGATGAGATGCAATTAAGCTAAACTCAACTCTGAGACATAAAAGCATAAAAACAAGAAATAAAGACGTGCAGTTATGAGAAATAAAATTGCTATTGTTACGGGAAAAAAAGACAGTAAAAAAAAAAAAAAAAAATCTTTCCAAACATTTTTTGAACATTAGTGTAATACATTTGTTGTACTGAGTGAAATGAGAGGACAATGCAATAGAAAGATTATTAGCGTATTATTTCTCATGCAATAAAATCTGTGGCACTGTAGATTTATCAGTGCGGGAAACACTGTCAGAGTATTTAAGTACAGTCTTCCATTCACTTCCATGGAGAATGCAAATGTTCAAGAACTGTTAACAGAAGCAATTGTCATGCAAATCATTTGGTTCCAGTACTTTTTTGAAACGTGCAATTAATACAGAATAAGATCCCTGTAGTTGCCACTGAGGTCATGGCATAAACACACACCAAATCAATCATACTTAATGCAAAAAAATCAGCATCGCTGACTCATTTGCTCAAAGGAGGTTAATAGAGGAAAGGTGCTGGAGGGGAAAATGAAAGGCTGATTGTCTTGTCACAGGTGACGGTAGCGACGCAGTCTTGCTGACAAAGCCGTGCGGCTCTCAGAGAGTGAGAGTGCTGGAAGAGGGGTGACCTCTCACACCACTGTACTCATGGGAAAATACACACTGTCAGCTGGCCAGCTCTTCTTCCTCACATTCAGTCTAATCTTTATCACAACCACAGAGTGCTCAAACACTAACACACAAACACCTGAGACACCGAGACACAATTACTGCTCCTCAGACCTGCCCTGAATCTCCAACCAAACCCATGTAATTTTCTGTTTTCTATGGAACACAAAAAGAGATACGGCACAGAAATTTGAGCTATTTACTAAAAATGAAACACTGAAACATGGCACACATCAAGGTAACAGGAGAATCATCTAATCAACTAAAATTTTGGTTCGTTTCCAGCTATTATATAATTTCATAAACTTTTGAATATAGTACTCAAGTTATCTGAGCCTCTTTGTCCATTCACTTTTTTCACCAAAATGTTAAAAAAAAAAAAAAAAAAGAAGAAAGAAAGAAAGAAAGAAAATTGGGATTAAGAAACTAAAATACTAAAATTAATTACTCCACAATTATTTAAAATGAAATAAAAATGGATACAAATTATTTTTAGTTTTAGATCCATAATCTATTATATTTAAAAATAAATAAATAAACTGGAAAAAAAAATAGAAACTACAATAAAAACACCAAAATACTAAAATTAGCTAAAAACTCCAAAATTAGCTAAAATAAAAATAAAAAATGGTCACAAATTAATTTTAGTTTTAGATCCATGATATATTATAAAAACAAAACCTGAAATAAAACTGAAAATGTTAAACAACAATTTAAAAACTAAACTAAAATATCAAAATTAATGGCTCCAAACTTATAAATAAATAAATAAAAACTTGGGAAAATGGAGACTACAGTTAAAACACACACACAAATACTTAAATTCGTGACTCTAAAATGAGATAAAATAAAATAAAAATAGAGATGATATTTTGGACTGAAAATAATGTAAACTACAATTTAAAAAAAATACTTAAATACTTGCCTCCAAAATTAACTAAAATAAAATAAAAATGACCACAAATTACTTTTAGTTTTAGATCCATGACATATTAGAAAAACAAAACCTGAAATAAAATTGAAAATGTTAAACAACAATTTAAAAACTAAACTAAAATATAAAAATCAATGGCTCCAAACTTATAAATAAATAAATAAATAAATAAATACTGGGAAAAATGGAGACTACAGTTAAAACACACACACACACACACACACTTACGCACACAAATAATAAAATTCATGACTCTAAAATGAGATAAAATAAAATAAAAATAGAGATGATATTTTGGACTGAAAATAATGTAAACTGCAATTTTAAAAAACTACACAAAAAATACTTTAATACTTATAAATAAAATAAAAATCGCCACAAATTAATTTTAGTTTTAGATCCATGACGTATTATGAAAACAAAAACTGAAATAAAACTGGGAAAATTGTAAACAATTTAAAAGTTAAACTAAAATACTAAAATTCATGACTCCAAATTGAACTAAAATAAAATAAAAATGGCCCCAAATTAATTTTAGGTTTAGATCCATGATATATAATATAAACAAAAACTAAAATAAAACTGGGAAATTTTTAAATAACAATTTAAAAACTAAACTAAAATACCAAAATGAATGACTCCAAACTTAATAAAAATAAAGTAAAAATAGACATATTAATTTATGTTTTAGATCCATGATAAAAAAAAAAAACATAAAAAAAACATAAAAACTAAAATAAAACAGGGAAAAATGGAGACTACAATTAAAAAAAACAAAACAAAAAAAAACTAAAATTTATGACTCTAAAATGAGCTAAAATAAAAAAATATGATATAACATCAAAAACTAAAATAAAACTGAAAAAAGTAAACAAGTAAAAAAGTTACAATTAACACACACACAAATACTAAAATTCATGACTCTGAAATTAAATAAAATAAAGTAAAAATTGCCACAAATTCATTTTAGTTTTAGATCCCTATTCCATTTTTGTATATTATAAAAACAAAAACGGAAAACAGGACATTTTACAAAATAATTTAAAAACTGAACTACAACTAAAATGAATGTTTCAAAAATGAGCTAAAATAAAATAAAAATGGCCACAAATTAATTTTAGTTTTAGATGGCATATTATAAAACTTGAAACCTATACAGCCTACTTGTCTTAAACAAACATAACAGTAGACCAGAAATATAACATTGTTAAACATACCAAAACTTAAAATGCTATTTTTTTAAATAAAATAAACATACAATAATAATACAACAATATTTTTCTCATACAAACAAAAAAATTATATTTTAATAAAAAATAATTAATTAAGTTAAAATATTACATTAACAATTTTGTGATAACAAATCTACTAAATTACTAAAAAACTGGAAAAAATATATAAATATAAAATATAAATAAAACCAAAATTATACATTTTAAAGTTATTATGACCCCACTGCAGTATCTCCTTTGTGTTCCACAGAAAAAGAGAAGAGAATTTTGAATAAAATGAGGGCAAATGAGAGAAAATGATATAAAAATTGCATTATTTCTACTTTTTGGCAGAGACATCAGCACACTAGCATCCAAAACGCGTTCAGATGACCAACATTTCGCACACACTGTCCTGAGGACTTCAGGATGTGAAAGTGATCTCTAAAAGCTCTCCTAAAAATACTGCAGTGGCCTCACGGCAAGTCCGTGAGCAGAAACACGATCACTTATAATGCTATTTAAGCCGTTTATACTGCAGACCAACAAAAACTGAATTAGTTTCCACAACAGACGAGCATCATAACAATCTGTGTCAGCTAAAACACACACGTGCATTTGCACAAGTCCATGACAGCTGGTATAAAGTAGTTTACCTGGGCCTGGAGGGCAACAAACTAATCACAAGTTCTCTCTGAATGTTATTTGCACAGGTAATACCTCCAGGAATATTCCCGCTGTTGTAAGGACGTTGTATCAGTGAGATATTACAGAGAGGTGATATGCCGCTCAAGGTCGCTGAGGCACGGCTTCCCGCAGGGGCATTTCATGGAAATGTGGGTAATATGTTTAGCGACAAGAGAATGTGATAAGACTACAGCTTTCACGCCTTGTTAGAGGGAAGGGTAAACTAGCACCACAGCTATTTTGCATAGTTTTCTTTTTGATGTGACCAACTGATATTTCAAGCTAGCGCTAAAAATACCTGCTTTCCTGCGAGCGCTCAAGCACTCAATGCTATAAACTCTGTTTTTAATGAAAAAACTTTTCAAAACTTTGTCAGAGGTGACATTTAGTAGCAGAACTAGAGAATATTTTTGAACCACTGCAATTAATTGAACCGGCCAGCCATTTCATCCCACTCTTTTTTTTTTTTTTTAACCCAATTAAAATGAGGAAACTATTTTCTGATGTCTAGAAATCGATATCCTCCTCTGCTTTGATCCCCGCATCTTTCCTCACTTTCACAGCCTATCAATTACATTTTAATCGTTTGAATTGTTCTTATCTGTTATAGAAATGTCAGAAAATTTCCCACAGTATGCACACTGGGATGCAGTATTGAGTTTGTAAAAATAAAACTGTGTCTATATTTATGCCAAATGCAAGTGCCTTTAGAAATTGTAGACAAAACATCACGGCATCAGATCTATTGATATTTATCTGGTCTGTGATCTGAGCTTCAGGGGAGCTCGCAGTGAACCTAACGAGTGCTCCTGATATAGTCCACGAGACAACAATTTCTGGCATATCGGATAAGCAGTAAGAGGGGTCTGTGCAATGCCAAACTGTGCATTGATTCATGACTAACACCGATGTGAAGCTAACTGCCGTCCACCTGAATACACCTCTGCAATCACAAATAAAAACAGAGGCTCTTGCATGCAAAATCTGCTCCAAAACCTAGTGAGCTGTCTCACTGACTACCGCCTACACAGGCAGCATTCTACCGGTCATGAAATCTCATAAGTGACCCTCTAAAAAGACACTCAAACTGCATGCCAAAAGAAAGACTTGATTCGCAGTTGATTTCAGTGCAATTTGATGTCAGCATGTTGCCACGAGTGTAATACATTGCAAAAAATTTTTGTAACTTTAAAGACTGTACAAATGTTACAGTAAACATTTGTTAATTTGTTTAATGGCAAGTTAACTTACTCTATACAATGAAACAACTTAATAAATCTACACAAAATAAATAAGTAAATAAATACAATGGAATAAAATTAAAATAGGGCACTATGTACTATAATAATAGGAAGGAATTTTCCGTATTTATTTATTTATAGGTGTTCAGGTGTTTTACCTGTATTTTGAATGCACTTCACATCATTCTGTTGTATTTTATGGTTAACAGAAATGTGCGTAAAATTTATGGATAATTTTATTAATGGAAGTTACAGTAGTTGAAAAAACAAAAGTCATAAAAGTTATAGAAGACAAAATCATCAAAGAAGGATTGAAAGATGAAGTTGAAGAAGTTGAAAAAGCTTAAGTTATAAGAAGTATAAGAAGAAGTCAAAGAAGGAGTGAAAGATGAAGTCAAAGAAGAAGAATTTGACGAAGTCAGGAGTTAAAGAAGTAGCAGTCGAAGCAAAAGCCAAAGAAGCGGAAATCATAGAAGTCATTGAAGAAGCAAAAGTCAAAGAAGGTGAATAAGCAGAAGTTGAAAATTTGTTGAAAAAGTTGAAGGAGTGATAGAAGCTGAAGAAGTCGAAGAAGCAGAAGTCGGAGAAGTTGAAAAAGTTGTAGAAGCAGAAGTAGAAGTCAAATAAGAAATAGAAGAATAAATAGTTATAGAAGAATTATAGAAGAAGAAAAAAATAATAGAAGAAGCTGAAGAAGTCGAAGAAGGAGTAAAAAAGGAAGTTAAAGAAGTCGAAGAAGCAGCAGTCATAAGAAATCGAAGAAGCTGAAGAAGGCAAAGAAGCAGAAATTATAGAAGTCGAAGAAGCAGTCATAAAAGAAATCAAAGTCAAAAAAGTTGAAGAAGCAGAAGTCATAGAAAAAGGCAAGGAAGCAGCCGAAGAAGTCAAAGAAGCAACAGTCAAAGTACAAATCAAAGAAGCAGTGAAAAAAAAGTCAAAAAAAGTTGAAGCAGTCGTCATATAAGAAATCACAGAAGTTGAAGTTAGAGAAGCAGAAGTCATAGAAGAAGTCGAAGAAGTTACAGAAATCAAAGAACCAGTCATTAAAGAAAAAACAAAAAAAAAGTCAAAGAAGGGGAATAAGCAGAAGAAGTTGAAGCAGAAGTCATAGAAGACGAAGAATTTATAGAAGAATTTCAAGAAGAAAAAAAAAAATAAAGAGCTGAAGAATCGAGAAGAGTGAAAAAAGAAGTTCAGAATCAAGAACCGTCTTAAAAAAAACAAAAAAAAGTCAAAGAAGGGGAATAAGCAGTCAAAAAAGTTGTTGAAAAAGTTGAAGGAGTGATAGAAGCCAAAGAAGTTGAAGAAGCAGAAGTCATAGAAGTCGAAGAATTTATAGAAGAATTTCAAGAAGAAAAAAAATAATAGAAGAAATCGAAGTAGCCGAAGGAGGCAAAGAAGCAGAAGTCGAAGAAGTTAAAAAAGTCCAAGGAGTGATAGGAGTCATTGAAGAAGCAGAAGTCATAGAAGTTGAAGAAGCAGTCATAAAAGAAATCAAAGTCGTCAAAAAATGTGTAGAAGCAGAAGTCATAGAAGAAGGTGAGGAAGCAGCCGAAGAAGTCGAAGAAGCAACAGTCAAAGTAGAAGTCAAAGAAGTAGCGAAAAAAGAAGTCAAAAAAGTTGAAGCAGTCGTCATATAAGAAATTGCAGAAGTCGAAGTCAGAGAAGCAGAAGTCATAGAAAAAGTCGAATAAGTTACAGAAATCGAAGAAGCAGTCATTAAAAAAAAAGTCAAAAAAGGGGAATAAGCAGAAGTCGAAAAAGTTGTTGAAAAAGTTGAAGGAGTGATAGAAGCCGAAGAAGTTGAAGAAGCAAAAATCATAGAAGTCGAAGAATTTGAAAAAGTTGTAGAAGCAGAAGTAGAAGGAGTGAAAAAAGAAGTTAAAGTCGAGGAAGAAGCAGTCATAAGAAATCGAAGAAGCCGAAGAAGGCAAAGAAGCAGAAGTTATAGAAGTCGAAAAAGTTGAAAAAGTCCAAGGAGTAATAGAAGTCATCGAAGAAGCAGAAGCCATTGAAGTCGAAGAAGTTACATAAGTTGAAGAAGCAGTCATAGAAGAAATCAAAGTCAAAAAATTTGAAGAAGCAGAAGTCATGCGAAGAATGCGAGGAAGCAGCCGAAGAAGTCGCAGAAGCAAAAGTCAAAGTAGAAGTCAAAGGAAGAGCGAAAAAAGAAGTTGAAGAAGCAGTCATAAGATATCGCAGAGGTCAAAGTCAGAGAAGCAGAAGTCATAGAAGTCGAAGAAGTTACAGAAATCGAAGAACCAGTCATTAAAAAAAAAAGTCGGAGAAGGTGAATAAGCAGAAGTAAAAAGAGTTGTTCAAAAAGTTGAAGGAGTGATAGAAGCTGAAGAAATTGAAGAAGAAGAACTCATAGAAGTCCAAGAAGTTAAAAAAGTTGAGAAGCAGAAGTCATAGAAGTCGTCATCAAAGTAGAAACAGAAGAATAAGAAATATAGAAATAATAGAAGAATTCAAAAGAAGAAAAAAATCCCAGAAGAAGCTGAAGTCGAAGGAGGAGTGAAATAAGTCAGAAGGAGAAGTCATAGAAGTATGTAATTTTGTAATAAATGTAATGTAAATTTTCAATGTACAGTTTCTAGAAATAAAAGTAAAATAACATCTTTTGTTTTAAATAAATGTTTATCATCATTTTTTTTTTCACCTGTGTTTTTAAGGTGAATGTCAGTATATTATAAAGGTACAGAACAGATTTTAATAATTTGATATGTCAACACTATTTCAGTTAATAAACAAAACACAATAGAATACTTTTATTTATTGTTAATTTAAATGTAAACAGTAAAACTTCTACAGTGACAACTTTTCTACAGTGAACTTCTAGCAAACACAGCTGCCTTTTGTTTACCATAAATTTCACTATTTATTGTGGCCAGCCTAAGGCACACCTGTGCAATAATCATGCTGTCTAATCAGCATCTTGTTATGCCACACCTGTGAGGTGGATGGATTATCTCGGCAAAGGAGAAGTGCTCACTAACACAGATTTAGACAGATTTGTGAACAATATTTGAGAGAAATAGGCCTTTTGTGTACATAGAAAAAGTGTTAGATCTTTGAGTTCAGCTCATGAAAAATAGGGGGCAAAAACAAAAGTGTTGCGTTTTTTGGTCAGTGTGTGTGTTATTTGCTGAAAATTCTTGACCTCAACCCTAGCGCTTCCTTAGCGTCTGCGTCAAAGAAAGAATCACCCATGTGTGATTTGTAAATTAATCATTTGTTTTTCACTTATTAGGTTTATCCAGACCCATTTAAACAGATCTGGTCCTCAAGCATCACTCACTGATAATGATTTGATTGCAACAATAACCAATTAACATTCACACACAATCTTCACTAAAATTACTTAAAATTCACCAAAAGCTACTGCATGGCATCATAGCTTTAATATATTATAGTACATTTTTGTCCCTTTTTGAAAGAGTTTGAAAGCTCTGTATTCATCGTACTTGCATGGAAAATACAAACAAGCACATCATTTTTTTTTTTTTCCTTTGAGTTCCACAGAAGAAAATCACACAGGTTTTCAATCGCATGAATGAATAGCAAAACAGCCATTTTTGGGTAAAGTATTCCTCTAAAAAGCCTACCTTGTGAATCAGCTTTTGTGTAGGCCACCTATGACGTCTTAATATGCCGTTTCTGCATTTGTGATGATGTTCATTTGAACTTTCACCCTATAAAGACAAATTAAGCATTATAATATGGATGTGAATAATTAACACAATAGTAATGAAAGGTCAGCAAGTTTAATAACACATTCACAGTTGTAGGTGTGATAATTGTACAGCTAGTGTGAATCATGATTGTCTCACTAGCACAGGTCAAGACGACTGTAGGTCAATCCTGAGCTTATCTGCCTGATATAAGCATTAGAAAAATGGTCCAAATCATTGCACAAAACATGACATGTCATTAGCAAAAAACACAAAATATCATTATGCAAGTAATTATTTAGACCCCAAAACAAGCTACCTAAAGTGGTCCCTCCACATTCACAGGATATTAGACAAATAAAATGTGTTATTTAAGCATTCAGCTCAAGATTAAAAGAGTATATATTTTTAATAATTAACAAATTCAGTGTGCAAATAACTACTTGCTGTTTTTAGATACTTACAAATGAATGAGACATAAATTTAAGTTAATTGCATTTATATTAATCTTCTTTTTTCTGTTTATCTGAAGTGCAGCCTGTTCATATTTATAATTTGCATGAAAAAACAAATTGAGTTCACTGACAGTTCCATGACAAATAAAATAGCTTTTGCAACTTTGGAAATGTAATATTTTCATTTATTACGCCCATTGGGCGAAGTCCCAGAAATGAAATGAAACTGTAAATCGGCTTTAGAGTGTAATAAAATGAAAAAATAAAACTAAAAAGTTGTTATTGTGACCTTTGTAAAGTTAAGTTATATTTTTGTTTTCATTTTCAAATGCAATTACAGCAAGAAAAAGCTTTTTTCCCCTTCCTAAATTTTTAAATTAGTATTTTAAAATGTCTAATCATATCTGTTTCTCATACTTGCTCGTGGGCCCTTGTGCATTCTAGCAAGAAAACACAATCTAAGGTCAAAATTTAACCGAAGGCATATGCACATTATTTGCGTTAATATTCGTTCCCAGTGGGTTGTGCGCTGACAACAGATCAAATAAAGATTAGCAAACTTGCAGAAACGATTAGGACAAAATAAAGCAATCACACAAATGATGCTGCAGGGAATTGGGACAAATGTGCACTGGCGTTTGGAAATATTCTGCAGTGCCGCTTAGCCTACAGCCAAGCTTGTTTATGCACATTATAGACACTGTTTGTGACAAGATAAATGTTTAATAACCATTGTGACTTTATGGTGCGTAAAAAACACACGTTTTAATAAACACGCCAGGAGACAATTCCAAAATTAGACTGTCCCTGACTCAACCAGAGGATTGGAGGGGTGTCAAAATAAATGAGACATCCTCACCAAGCTGCAGTTGGCCAGTTCTCAAGACCTTTAACTGCACCTTTCCATCAGAGCTGACAACGCTGATTCAGTCTAGCAGACGGGCTTCTTATAGATCACATTCCTCAAGTGCTGTCAACTTTTATCTCGGACTAGACCACAGGAGAGAGGGTAGAATGTATTTAAAGGGATCGTTCTGATAGTTAAACAGGATGTGACATCATACTCCATATCAAAGCTTAGACAAAGTGAAGAAGAGCCAGCAACTGTGCTTTTAAAAATACTCTGGCTGCATCACAAGAAGTTTATAAATAGTGTTCGTTAATTATGGAAAAAAAAAAATGTCAACACCTATAAACGAATGTGTCATGGAGAAGCAAAGTTATAATTGCCTCTCTCGCATGTCATTAGCACGAATCTCTCACCTCCAAAGCAGGAATATCATCAGTAGCTCCAGACTCTGTTTATTAGTCAAGTGCAGTGGTGTCTCTTAAAGAAACAGTTCAACTGAGAATTTAAATTTGCTGAAAATGTGCTTACCCTAAGGTCATCCAAGATGCAGAAGAGTTTGTTTCATCATCGGAACAGATTTGGAGAAATTTAAAATTAAATTGCTTGTTTACAAATGGATCCTCTGCAGTGAATGGGTGCCATCAGAATGAGAGTCCAAACAGCTGATAAAAACAACACAGTTATCCACAAGTCATCCACACGACTCCAATCCATCAGTTAACATCTTGTGAAGTGAAAATCTGCATGTTACTTCTGGTCTATAATCCATAATAACGCTTCCTCCAGTGAAAAAGTCCATTCCCTGTTGTCCTCTCACAGCAAAATCCACAGACATATGTAACACTGAACCACAAAACCAGTCATAAGGGTCAATTTTTTGAAAGGGAGATTTATACATCATCAAGCTGAATAAATAAGCTTTCCATCAATGTATGGTTTGTTAGGATAGGAAAATATTTGGCCAAAATTTTGAAAATCTGGAATCTAAGGGTGCAAAAAAATCTAAATACTGTCAAAACTGCCTTTAAAGTTGCCCAAATGAAGTTCTTGGCAATGCAAATATATTTACGGTAAGAAAATTCACAAAATATCTACATGGAACATGATCTTTACTTAATATTTTAATGATTTTTGGCATAAAAGAAAAAACGATAATTTTGACCCATACAAATGTATTTTTGGCTTTTGCTAAAACCCTGTGCTACTTATGACTGGTTTTGTGGTCCATGGTCACATATTTGTTTAGACCTGTTTTGGACTGTTTTTCATGCGAATGGTGGTCGATCTGTGCAGATTTCTCTCCTGATTCAGACTAGATGACTTTTTCACTAAAGCATATTATCGATAGAGGCCTAGTAATGGGAAACAATGATTTGAAGTTCAAAATGTCTATATGATGCATTTGTTTATTACAAACAAGCAGCTTTTTGTTTCACAAGACTTTAATTGATGGACTAGACTCGTGTGGATTACTTATAGATTATTGTAATGTTATTGTGACTCGAGTCTGACGGCACCCATTCACTCCAGAGTAGTGTTGTCAAAAGACCCGGTACTTCGGTACCAAGTCGGTACTAAAAAAAATTAAATGTCACGGTACCAGGTTTTCTTAAGTACCGGTGGTACCGAGCACCCGGTCAACCCGGTTCTTACTGCGCAGTTGCGTCTTCTTCATAAAAGCACAGAGACATGGCGACCAGCGGTGCTGCTGATGCGGCTGCTCTGAATCCGCTTGTTGAAAAGGAAGGAGGAAGGAGCCACGTGTGGAAATATTTTGTATTTGAGACTGATGACAAGGGCAACATCATAGATCATCAGAAACCCATTTGCAAACGGTGTCATCGAAGTTCTCTCTCAAAAGGAGGAAATACATCGAACTTAATAAAACACCTCAAAGACCGACACCCAGATTTAATTAAAGTTCAAGCAGGTAAGTTTTAATTTAATTTTATATTTAGAGCTTTTGTTATAAAAATTATACCTTAAATAAACATCGCCATTTGCTTAGTTAATCGTTAGCATAAGCGCGGCTAATGCTAACGCGAGTATTAATATAAACTTCTTTATTAAGTGTTTAATGCTCCTATAGCGTTTATTAAAAAAAAAAAATAAATAAAAAAAAAAAACAGGACATGATAGTGTACTATTTTTACACACCTGAGGCTTTTAAATGACCCGTGTAGCTAAAAATGTGTGTTAGAGAACAAATGTACAAATGTATGGTTAATGTTTATAGCCTTAAAATCGGTCCATCAGAAAAGCAGTTCTAGGCAATGAAATATAGTTTGCGCAGTTTGATTAAATAAAAGTACAGTCAAATACAGTCCTGTATAGTTTGGTAAAAGATACTATTCATTAACATGACTTAATATATTATCTAACATCAATTTACAGTGAGTGAACATTAATTAATGTGTGTGTGAATGTTTTATACAAACATTTGATCGTTCATGTTTGTTCATTGTGCGTGAAATAATGTCAACAGATACAACTTTTAATTTAAAATAAATTATTAATACATTTTGAAATTAAGAAGAATAATTGCTATGTAACACTTATTTATTAAGTCATGTTAAATGGAATCTTTTTGTAAAGTGTTTTTAATACTACAGTTTCCGTCTGTGTAACATTGATATCTTACACTCAATATAAGTAATCTTATCTAACTTTAAGTTCTGTTTAGCTGGTGTCAATCTAATATTGCATTTAGTCAGACTCAGCCCATTGTTTTACTGAAGTATATTATATTTTCCTTTTACAGCTGCAGGCTGAAGAAGACCACGAACCAAACTCCCAAGCAGACAACGGTTCCAGATGCTTTTCAGCAGCAGAAGTACGACAAAAACTCACCTGTGGCAAGAAAACTGAACCGAGCTGTTGCTGAATTCACATGTATGGATCAAGTGCCAGTTTATACAGTGAAAAATGGGGATTCCAGCAAATGCTTCATCATCTCAGCTCAAAATGCCAGCTTCCAAGTCAAAACTTTGTTTTATTTTTGTTTGTTATAAATAAAAATAGTGTGTTGTTCAATTCATGTTTTTGTGTTTTGATTTGGTACCGAAATTGTTACCGAGAACCGTGGATTTTCACTGGTATTGGTACCGACTACTGAAATTTTGGTACCGTGACAACACTACTCCAGAGGATCCAGTGGTGAGCAAAATGATGCAAAAAAGCTAAAATTGCTCCAAATGAGTTTAGATAAAGAAACACTGAACTACACCTTGGATGGCCTGGGGATGAGAACATATTCATTTTAGACATTTATAAAAGCATTAATATATCAATGTTACTAACTGGCTAAATTTTGTGTGAGGTTGCTTGATATTGACTTTTTGTTTTAGAACAGTTGTTTAGAATTAATATTACACTCGTAATTGCGCTGAAAATATACATTTTTGCTTGTGATGTTGCTTAAGTGTCGGCATATCCAGTCGCCCGTGGTGTGTTTTTGTCTTTCCTGCATTGTGTGAAATGCACGCTACTAATGATAGATATGGCAAATCACCACCAGAAATATAATCATAATGTTGTTCTAGGTATTATAATATTTGTCACTAAAGATGTGAAATGGCTGTTAATGTATGAGTATCTTAAGAAGCTCCCTGCAGAGGCAGCCGACACCAGCTGTGCAGCGCTGAACACTGACTCTAGTTATGGCATTTTAATGCTTTAATGCACTCCTTTGAATCCATCCAGCCATGCATAGCAAATAAGCAAAGGAATACAATTACCTCCAGTTTGGAAGGCTTTTCTCTCATCTATGCAGCTCCTTCATGTACTTCTGATTGTATCACTCAAAGGTCAAGCGTGTCTTTGCTTGAATATAAAACATTTTGCTTTTGTGCAATATTCAGTAGTTTTATTTCCCATTAACTCCATGGCCGGAGGACAAGCAAAGCAAAGGGAAAAATTCTAAATTTAACATGGCAAATTAATTTTAGTATTTGACACCTCTCTTCATCATAAACCTAATCACCTTCTGACCCCGGGGGTCCCTATTATCTTGGGATTGTTCGCTAAATGCTCCTCATGAACATATTTTGAAACATTTAAGATGACAATGAGTATAGGCGAAATCTGCAGATTTTTTTCACATTTTCTAGAGCAATTTTGATGAAAAAAAAAAAATAAAAAAAAATAAAAGGTGATCTGATAAACTCCGTTGAATCAATGAATACAGTTAAACCTTCTGTTAATTCAGCTGCAGCAATCGTGATTTCATGGGTGTCTTCTTCGGACGTATTTGGCGTTTCCGTACGCATTACAATCGCAGCTTCTGCCTAATCGTGATTACGATTTCATTTTGATTTATCATGCAGCCCTAGACAACGGTGTACCAGTTCTAACGCTAAGGGAAAAGTTTGAGCAAAGCATGCTAACTGTTCTGTCACGGGCTGCACAGATGAGCACAGAACACTATTTAGATATGCCATGTGACAGCCACTTTCTGTGTGCGTGCACTCAGAAAAACCTATATAAGAAGTTTCATATGGTTTAAAACGCATGATTTTAGCACGATAGACATGATAAGCAAAACCAAAAAGATGTTTTTAAGCAGATTATCTGAGGTAGGAGCTGTAAGGGCACAGTCCTATACTGGAAAAGCAGGCGGGGAGCAGCAGCTCATTTGCATTTAAAGAGACATGCACAAAAACAGCATGTTTCTGCTTCCACTCAAAATGGGCAGTTTCAAAATGATATAATAAATAAATAATCTGTGGGGTATCTGTGAGCTGAAACTTCACAGGCACATTCTGGGGATACCTGAGACTTATATTACAAATTGTAAAACATAGCATAATAGGTCTACTTTAAGTAGACATCTATCAGCATGATGCAAGTCCCATATCATAACATAACATTTTAGATTCTGTCAATACATTAAAATTAAATTTCAAATTTTAGCATGCCAGTTTAATTTCAGTATTTGACGCCTCTCTTTATCACAAACCCAATCACCCTCTGACCCTGTGGGTCCCAATTATCTTGGGATTGTTAGCTAACTGCTTCTCATGAAGACTTTTTGAAACATTTAAGATGACAATGAGTAGGCCAAACCTGCAAAAAAAGTGTCTTTTCTGGAGCAATTTTGACAGAAAAAAAAAAAAAAACATATTTACAAACACTGACTTTTGAAAAATAACCTTATGTGTAAAAACTGAAAAATACTGACTTACTGAAAAATTACTGAAAGTCGACATATCATAAAATTCTGACTTTTTCTGTGTTTAAGTGCTATAATTTGGTCCCCGGTGCATCTACCAACCCAAAAAAATGTGAAAAAGAAGTACAACCCAGTAACTTTGTTTTGGTAGGATCTTACCACATCATTTTGTTTTTGTAAGCAACAATGGTGTACCAGTTCTAACGGCAAAGTTTGAGCAAAGCATACTAACTGTTCGTTGGCCGCACATACGACCACAGAACACTAATTAGAGTCCCAGCCTCAGTGGAGACAAGAGAGCAGTGGATTTATTAAATTTATTTACTGTATATTACGCCGCTGTCACACAAATCTAATATAAACATGCTATTTCTTTCCCAGCTGTTTACCTTCACAGACATAACCGACTGTTTTTATAACTCCTGTGTGTTTTTAACATAAACTTGTGTGTATTTGTCACTTTAAGCGTAATAAGACATGAAAGAGAACTTAGTTTGGTACTCACATGTCATGTGACAGTCTGTGTGCAGTCAGAAAACCCTATATAGATGATAGTTGAATCTAGTATGGTTTAAAACGCCTGATTTTAGCACGACAAACATGATAACAGAGTATCTAACATAGGAGCTGTTAAGGCACAGGTCTGTTCTGAAAAAGGGGGCGGGGAGCAACAACTCATTTGCATTTAAAGAGACTCATTTGCAGTTTCTGCTTCCACTCAAAATGGGAATTTTCAAAATGATATGATAAATGGTCTGCGGGATATTTTGAGCTGAAACTTCACAGACACATTCTGGAGACACATGAGACTTACATTACATATTGTAAAAAGTGGCAAAATAGGTCTCATTTAAGTAGACATCTATCGGCATGATGCAAGTTACATAACATAAAAAGGAAAAAAAATATTAAACATTCGCTTGGCAGTAAAAATATTATTAAATTTGTAAACACTTGCACATCTTAAAGAATGTTCATATATAAAATTCCTACATTTTAGATGCTGTCAGTGCATTAATAATGTACACTTCAGTGTCATTGCAAACACATGAGAATATAAGCACAAGAATATAAGTGAATACAACCACATTTTCCATACAAATACCTACAATAACTAATAAGATCATGTTGATATTCAGCAACAGGTTTTACTGTTTAATGGTATTTTTTTCTGTAATGAGCTTCTGGTCTTTCCTTGAACCCAGCAGCTTTCTCTTCCATCTAAAAGTCCAAAGAAGATCCTCAGGACACCTCCTGTGTGTCCTTGCTCAGATCTATCCTGCTTGGTAACACATAAAAAAAAAGAGAAGTGGTGAAACATGAGCACACTCTACAACTTTTCACTGAAAGCCTGCCTCATGCTGTCCTACTTAAGTCCTGCTTAGTTTGTGCTGCAGACGCACAAATGCATTAGTCTGATGCGTGCCGTTTTTCCAGAAACCTACGGAAGACTCTCAGCATGAGGAAAACAGTCATGCTGAGCAATGTGCTTTTTGGGTACAAAAAATAACAACATTTTTCAGTAGTTAAATAAGTTCCTAGTCACTACGAGGGCACTTTCCCTGAACACGCACATTATAAATAGTCCAATTAAATGGTGGATCTGTTTTTGAAGAAAAAAAACTGAACCTCGAAGAATCAACTCTAGGAGAATTTTTTTGTATAACACAAAGAATTAGGTTTTCTATGACTAGTGAAATGCTTCCCGATGTAAAACTGCAACAATAGGTGTTGATATTTCTTTTTTTAGACGTTAAAGTGTTGTCAAGCTCAGAATGAGTCAGAAAACACAGCTGTACATTTCAACCAATTTAAGTTTAACAACCTTACACAGTGCTTACAGTACACTTCATACTTTTTTCCACAGATGTGAGGCTTGTCAGCCTGTCTCAGCAGCGCTTTGGGCGGGTTGCACTTCTGAGGCTAAACGTCACATGGGATGTTCTTCAGACACCGCTACGCCACAGCTATGGGAATCGTTCCATTCAAAAGTCTATGTTACTATCTGCGCGTTATCAAAAATTGAACGCGTGCGTGATGTGAGCCTCTGTCTCCTGCACGCCAGCACCCAGGGCCGTCTTTGATCAATTATTCCAGATTCGTTCAGTCCCCTTTGAATGCGGATCGGCGTGTTTGCCGGCAGCATGATGTTAACGTTGTTTAATTACTGAATTGTTTGTGTGAGAGACGCGCTCGTTCGTGCATTTGTGTACCGAAACGGTGTTTACACAGCTTCACCTCAGCAAAACAATTTACTAGTGAGTCATTTATCACTGATTATTTGAATGAAGCTTCTTAATGGCTTCTCATAAGGATTAGCTGCAGAATCTTCTCTAAATTGATTAGCTGCTTTTGATGGCAGGTAAAGGACTATGATGAAAAACAAGGACATTAACTGTGAGGTTGACAAAAAGTAGCAATCCTGGATGCTGATCGGATTGCATTTTGAATGCAAGTTTCTAAAAGGGGAAAAAAATGAATTTTAATGCACATAAAATATTGTCTTCGAATCATCTTAGAATCGTTGTAATGTCTGTAGGCTGACATCATTTTCCTAATAAGAGGTTATGTCGCCCACACAGGCATAACTGAACAGGTGGAGTTGGCTCGTATAAATAACATCTATCATTCCTTGTAGCAATACACCTGTCAAATAATGAACACATTTTATGTCAGACAACTTCCAAAATGAAAATCCTGAACTCAGTGATCCCGTTGCAACAATTTCTAAGCTAATAGTGCACTAGAGGGAAAGATTGCCAGTGAATAATGGCTCACCTGTAAATTATGGTTTGTTCATTAGACAATGCTTTCATTAGACTTTGAATATAGTGCACAAGTCATATGGACAACTTTTCCAGTTAAAAATGGGGCATGTAAAAAAAAAAAAAACAATTCTGGATATTTTTCATATTCGGGTCTCTGTTGACCTTCTCCATTTGACTCACATTGTACACTCTCATCTCACTGAATAATTAATTTTTGCTTGAACAAACTGTCACATCACTTTTGAATCATAATGTGTTGGGCAGAGATCAGAGCTGCAGGTGAACACAAAGACTTCTGCTGCTGCAAAAACACAACTGCACTAATCAATGCTGATAAGCCTTTAGCTCAAAGCATTATAAATATTTATGAATTATAAATATTAACAAAAATTTTGATTAGTAAACGTATAATATAAAAGTAAAATATATATAAAAACAAACAAACAAACAAATACATATGTGACATACATGTTTAAAGAAAGAAAGAAAGCTGTTTACAAATAGAAATATTTTTATTTACTATTTATTATATATAAAATGCTCACAAAAAATGTATTATTAGATTTACAATGTAAATGTATATAAAACATAAAATATACATTTTATTTTATTTTATTTTTTATTTTATATATAAAATAAAAATACATAAAAATAAATTTAATTATAAATATATAAAAAATAAATAAATAGATATAAATAGCACAAGAGATAGATATAACAATGGATAGATAGAACGATAGATAGATAGACAGACAGATAGACAGATTGATAGACAGAACAATAGATAGAAAGAACAAACAAACGAATGAACGAGCGATAGATAGATAGACAGACAGACAGACACACAGACACACAGAACGATAGAACGATAGATAGAACAATAGAACAAAAAAAAGAACAAACAAACAAACGATAGATAGATAAATAGATAGATAGACAGACAGACAGACAGACAGAATGAACAAATGAACAATAGAACGAACAAACAATAGATAGAACGATAGATAGACAGAACGACAGATGGATAGAACGAACAAATGATAGAACAAAAAAATTAACGAACAAACGAACGATAGATAGATAGATAAACATAGATAGATAGATAGACAGACAGACAGACAGATAGACACAGACAGATAAACAGAACAAACAAATGAACAATAGAACGAAGAATCAATAGACAGATAGAACGAACAAACAAACGATAGATAAAACAATACACTGATAGAACGAACAAACGACAGAACAACAAACAAATGATTGATAGAGTGACAGACAGATATAGATAGACGATAGAACAATAGATAGATAGACGATAGATAGAGAGAACGATAGAACGATAGATGAAATGGATGATAGATAGATAGATAGATAGATAGATAGATAGATAGATAGATAGATAGAGACAGACAGATAGATAAAATGATAGATAGAACGATAGACAGAACGATAGACAGAACGATAGAACAATAGAACGATAGATAGAAAAATAGAACAAACGGATGATCGATAGATAGATACATAGACAGATAGATAGATAGATAGATAGATAGATAGATAGATAGATAGATAGATAGATAGATAGACAGACAGACAGATAGATAGATAGATAGATAGACAGATAGACAGATAGATAGACATTTACATTCTTAAATAAAATATTAAAATTTTTGCTTAGTAGATTTATAATATAAATGTATAGTTTAAAAAATACAAACAAAAAAGGTCTACACTCTATAAATATATATATTTTTCATTTTAATTTTACACACACATTATTATGTGTTCACTACGTGTTTCCTAACCATGACCCTAATCTGAAAATTAGACACAATATGATCACAATATGATCACAATAATGTGATATTTAGCATGTTAACAAATGCCCTCTGTTCTCATTTTGTCAAACAACAGACCAAGCTTACGCAACAAATTACTGAATCGCACCCCTAAAGCCTCTCCTCCCCCCCAGGAGCCCAGGTAAGGTGATTCATTCAGCCCCCAGGGAACTTTCAAACCCAAGATCAAGGATGCTTTCTGCTTAATTTGTAAAGAAACACAGTAAGACAGCAAGCGAACGGACAAAGCGAAGGCTCCGAAGCAATTTCTGCTGCATTAGTGCATCAGCGTGGCGCAGCACAAATTGTTGCGTTTAACCCTGAAGTGCTGTTCTACACAACCTGAATCTGTCCGTTCATATTTAAACTCCCGCAGTGCATCGCTCAATGATTGAGTTGTAGTGCTGGCAGAGGAGGCAGAATGGGAGGAGCTGAATAGATTGCTATAGACCTCGCTCCTCCGAGAGTGTGCTCATTTCAAAGAACGTCTCATTTAAAATTTGTCAGATTGTCATCTGTGGTGGCACAAGAGAGATGGAGGAGACGAAGACGCTACCTGCTGGGGCCCAGATTAAAAGCATGACAGATAAGCGTGTGCTTAAACAGAGCTCTCACTGAGAGATCTGCCACATCCTGGTTCAGCAGGTCACTGAAAGTACAGTGGCTATCGCTCTAACAAGTGCAAAACACTTCTTTTCCTGATGAATTATTGATGTGTCTCCTGACTGAGGCCACGGTCCAGTCGCTAACTGCTCGCAACAGTCAGCTGAGGGGAAATCGAGTGGCTCGTTTTCCACATGACGCTCTTTAACCTGTGAGGTTTTAATTGGGGATGAGTAAGAGGATCAATTGTCAGTAATGATCGATCGGTCAAAACATTTCACAATGTTCAAAACTTATTGCTATGTTTATTCTTTGATTGGTTGCAGCAACATAGGCAGTTATACAGAAATGCTGTGACGACAGGAATTTATGAATGATAATGACATTTCAGATGCTGTGCAACAAGATCAGTCCACTGGTCAGTCAGGTTATGCCGTCCCATAGCGCAAAGTCACATGAATTTTTTTGATGTGCATGGAGGAATTTGTTCAGGAAATGTGTTTCTATCTACCATTATTTGCATTAACTCTTTTTTCAAAAAAAAAAAAAAAAAACACCAAGTGAGCAGTAAAAACTTTTTTGCAAATTAAGGGATTTTTTTTTATTTTTTAATTTGGCATTTCCATCACTCATTTCTGGTGCTATTCTTGAAAATATGCATAAAAACAGGGTGATGGAAACATAGCTAGTGACTTCACTCCCACAGTGTTCGTACAGATACTGTAAGATGAAATTCCAGGACTTTCAAGGACTTTTCTAGCACTACTTTTTTCATTTTCAAGGACTTCAAAGATCTTACTTATCAATGTCTTATCTTTCCAATTCTAAAAAAAAAAAAAAAAAAAAATAGATTTGCAAAGTCCTGATCTAAACCAAATGATGCGAGCTCCACGTTCTGAAGATCTGATCTGAAGCAAAAGATTCAAAACCCGCTCCGAAATCCCGATCTAAATCAAATTATTTGCGATCAGATTTACAAACCCGTTCCGAAATCCCAATCTAAATCAAATAATTTGCGATCGACGCTCCAGAGTTCCGATCTGAAGCAAAAGATTCACAAACCTGCTCCGAAGTTCTGATCAAAATCAAATAATATGCATTGTGTGCTCAGAAGTTCCAACCTGAAGCAAGAGATTCACAAACCCGCTTCGAAGTTCCTAACTAAATAAAATGATTCACAATCTGCACACCAAAGTTCCGATCTGAAGCAAAATTTGCGATCCACGCACCGAAGTTCCGATCTGAAGCTAAAGATTTACAAACCCCCTCTGAAGTTCCAATCTAAATCAAATAATTCGAAATGCATGCTCCAAAGTTCCAATCTAAAGCAAAAGATTCACAAACCTCCTCCAGAGTTCCGATCTGAATCAAATGATTTGCAATCCACACGCCGAAGTTCCGATCTGAAGGATAAGATTCACAAACCCCCTCCGAAGTTCCGTTCTAAATCAAATAATTCGAGATGCATGCTCCAAAGTTCCAATCTAAAGCAAAACATTCACGAACCCGCTCTGAAGTTCTGATATAAATCAAAAGATTTGTGATCCAGACTCCAAAGATCCAATCTGAAGCATAAGATTCATGAACCCACTCCGAAGTTCTGATATACATCAAATGATTCAAGATCAGCACTCCGAAGTCCCGATCTGAATAATTTGCGAACCATCATTTCAGATCAGGACTCGGAGCGTGGATCGTGAATCATTTATTCACGGAATGATTTATAAACCCGCTGCGAAGACCTGAAAGATTTGCCATATGCGATCCGATTGGAGGGCTTCAGAACAGTGAACACGTCTTCAGCCGTTTACATGACACTATCAGTACTACTACTGGTTTAGCTCACTAGTTTAATGACATTAACTGAAATAAGGGAGGAAAAAAGTTGTTTTTTTGAAATTTGAAATTTGCGTATAAAGATGTGTGCTTATTGAAAAAAAAAATAAATAAATTGCGTTTCAATATTTCAAGCACTTTTCAAGTACCTCTTCAGGGGTTTTCCAGATCTTAAAGTTCAGAAATTCAAGTACTTCAAGCACCTTGTACAAACCCTGCTCCCAAATGATCCAGAAAAAGCAAACAAGTTTTGAGAAATCAAGATTAAAAAAAAAAAAAAGTGACATGAAATACAACACCTACAGTTTTTCAAAAAATATTTGTGCTCTTTCCTCACTGAGCTGAATATCTCTGGACCACAATTCTAGCTATCATGACAGCCAGAATGACAGATATGAAAGTGATAACATCTTGTTGCAACAAACACAAGATATACATTCACCTCAAAGAAGAAACTATATGGATTGTATACTGTGTCAAATTTTTCTTAATCCTGAACTTCTTTGGGGGAGAAGTTTGAAGGAACTTTTTCAACACATTCTTATATTTCATTTTCACAAAAAAGGCATAAAAATTGAATGTACAAGACCAAATGTACAATTTTTAATGGAAATGCAGCTCTGAAACTCTCACACACCGACCTCAACAATAGCACTTTATAGTTGAGCCCTGTATAAAAGCAAAGCAACTTTTTAGAAAAAGAGTTCTTGCTAAAATTGAAATATATATACTCTAGGCTGTAATAATTAATAAAATAAGTATTTCATATCAATAAAGAAGCCCTATAAATCCCTTTTAAATTAGGGGTTTCGTCTGGAACCTTTTAGTGATTCAAAAATCTGAAACAGGTGACAGAACCTTTTCTGAGTGCAGCTCTGAATAATGTGTTTTTAGACCCCTGTATTTTGCTCTATTCTGTTTCAGTCAAGCTATTAGTATAATTGAAAGCTTGCATCTCATCTCCAGTTATATCACCACTGGGCTTTAATGCACACTGAACTGCCTTTTACACTGAATTCACCTTTTCATCTATAGTAGCCAACGTTTCACAAATATATGTATTGCAAGAGATGCTGCATGTTTACTAAATCTAACCTAGGGCTATAAGACTCTTTAAAATATACCATAAATAACATACAGTGCACAGAAATCTCCTGTGACATCTACACATCCCTCCCCAAAGGTTGACAACCTCCACTGCACACGGTGACTTTGAGTCCGGAGCAGCGATTAACCCTCAGGAGAGGTTTAGAGGGCATTCAACCGTTATAAACAGCAGTTCAACTGAATGGAACATAATCAAAAGGCTCCTAAAAGATCCTTTTTATTTTTAACTTGAAATATTGTCTTAAAAGCATGACACTCTTTGCCAAGGGCCAGTGGAGACCTCATTATATAAAGCAGTTTTAACACACTGGTGCTCTTCGGTCATTTTTGACAGAAATTTTCATATTTTGGTTTGTCAGAATTTTCTATTTCATTGGAATGGTACAAAACTTGGTAAAGTTTTTGGCACTTGTGCTGTGAACACAATATATATATATATAAATCATGATTCAAAAAAGTTTAATGTCCCAGAAAGAAACAGGTTACACTTAAAAATGGCTGCATTGGAAATGGTTAACGAATCTAGTGAAAACGTTTAGTACTGCGCCCAAATAAAATGTTACTGAAAGCTCAGTTTTTGTGATGTCAACCTCAAATTTGGAACACAGCTTGTTTAGATTTATGGCTTTGATTTTTTTTTCTTCTTCTTAATATGTGACCCTGGGCCACAAAACCAGTCTTAAGTAGCACGGGTATATTTGCAGCAATAGCCAACAATACATTGTATGGGTCAAAATTATACATTTTTCTTTTATGCCAAAAATCATTAGGATATTAAGTAAAGATCATGTTCCATGAGGATATTTAGTAAATTTCCTACTGTAAATATCACAATTTTATTTTTGATTAGTAATATGCATTGTTAAGAGCTTAATTTTGGACAACTTTAAACACGATTTTCTCAGTATTTAATTTTTTTTGCACCCTCACATTCCAGATATTCAAATTGTTGTATCTCGGCCAAATACTGTCTTATTCCAACAAACCAAACCAAACCAGTGGAAAGCTTATTTATTTAGCTTTCAGATGATGTATATACCTCAATTTCAAAAAATGGACCCTTATGACTGGTTTTGTGGTCCAGGGTCACATATCATGTTTTATATCATGTCCTGGGGAAAAAAGTACACATATATATTTTTTTTTTTTTTACTTTTTTGACTTCACAGTACGGAAGTCCGTTTCTGCCACTAATTAAAAATAAATAAATAAATAAAATAAAAAAGACATTGTGACTTTTTCTCTTAAAATTTTGACTTTTCACTCCTCACAATTGCGAGTTATAAAGTCAGAATTACGAGATATAAACTCGCACTTGCAAGGAAAAATTGAGAATTGTGAGATACAAACTTGCATTTGCGAGAAAGTCAGAATTGTGAGTTTTTACTTTTATTTTTTTTTTCCTCACAACTTTACATCTCGCAATTCTGACGTTTTTCTCAAAATTGCGTGATGAACTCAATTTACGAGTTATAAAGTCTCACAAATATCTCACAATTGTGAGAAAATGTGTCAAAACTGCGAGATACAAACTCGCATTTGCAATAACAAAAAAAAGTCAGAATTGCAAGATACAAACTCGCATTCACGAGAAAAAAAGCAGACTTGCGAAATACAATCTCACATTTGCAATAAACGCGCATTTACGAGAAAAGAAATGTGAGACACAAACTCGTGTCTTTGCTAGAAAAAGTGAAAACTTTGCTAGAAAAAGTGAAAAAGAGAGAATTGCGAGATACAAACTTGCATTTATGAGAAAAGAACTGCAAGACACAAACTCACATTTGTGAGAAAAAAAAAAAAGAGAATTGCGAGATACAAACTCGCATTTGTGAGAAAAAAAGAGAATTGTGAGATACAAACTCGCATTTGTGAGAAAAAAAGAGAATTGTGAGATACAAACTCGTGTTTGCAAGAAATAAGTCAGAATTGCGCAAAAAAAGACCGAATTGGGAGATACAAATTGTGAGGTTTTTCCTCTTACAATTCTGACTTTATAACTTGCAAATGAGTTTATATCATGCAATTCTGTGGCGGGGAATCATCAAAATGGTGAGATAAATCATCAAAATTGTGAGATAAAAAGTCGCAAAAACATTTTTATTCAGTGGCAGAAACAGGCTTCCATATACCATCACAATGACTTCTTTTTTTAATTTTTTTTTTAAAAAAGACCAAACAAGTCTGTGCTGCAAAGCATTCAAGGAATTGATTATAACAGATAATAAATGAATTATAACTACAGCACAAGTATAATTTAGTACCATAAAATCCCCTAAAATACAAAATACTAAATAAAAACATTAAACTACAATATAGTACATTCATTACACAGAAGTTTAAAAAAAAAACAAAAAAAAACAAGCAAGGAGAAGCAGAGGGTTAAAAATACCCAGGCTACTTAATCAGAGGTCACTATAGGACAAAACGTGTGCGAGAGATAAGACAGTACAGGTTTGCGTGAGTCCTAAAACAAAAGCACTTCCTCACTTCCCATTCAATGCATTTACAAAGACCTCTGCACTCTAAAGTGGAGACACTAGCCTTTTAGCTTAGTTGTTCGGATACACGGTATGACAGAATCAAGCTTTCTTCTCAAGAAAGCCGCTCGACGAGTGCGCTCGTGGAAGAAAGAGCAGAAACAAGGCAGAAGATGCACTTCTTGTCAAAACAATTCTTGAGAACGTCAGATCTGATAAGACTCACGAAAGCAATTCGTGCCTGTTGGGAGGCTGATTCTTCGGCTCAGCATCTGTGCGTGACAAAAAAAAAAAAAATGAAATGTCAAGCACAGGCCATTTTCCAGGCAGTGCCTGAAAAATGAGGATGTGAAAATGATCAACAGTACAAAAATAAAACAAAACAAATATTATGAAAAATATGAGAATGAATATACAGCAGCAACAACAACGGATAAAGTTTCACCCATTATATATTATAAGGTCACATGAGCAAATCATAAGAAGCTGTTTTTCTTGAGCTTCAAGCTCAGTGCACAATTAATTCATTTTAATGAATTTAATATTCAGCTTCGCAATAAGAGCAACGCCTTCTGTGCTGCACAGCAAGAGGCAATCCATCATTTTAAAGCTGCTAAAAACACAAAGTTGGACCGTCAGCACCATTCGACAGATGCAGTCACAATCCATTCTTTATTCTCTGTAGCAGAATGCTTCTTCCTGTATTTTATCTTTACTAGCTGTTTTAGTGTTGTATTAGCGCTTAATGCGTCTGTGTGATTAATTACCCAGCAGCCCCGGCTCCATTAGAATATACAGGCTTTTGAAGTGCCGTGTGCTGCGCTCTTAACTGCTCGTGTTAAATGCAAATGCTGCTCATCAGTGGACTGGGAGATAATCAATTAGAATCTCTAGGGAAGGACTAAAATTACCTGCCACCTTTGCCATGTGGAGATATGGGTGCACGAGAGGGGAATTCGAGAGCAACAGAAAAGAAAAAAAGAAAAAAAAGAAAAGAGTGAAGAATGCAAGAGCATTTGTATAACGGACAATTCAAAGGCACAAAGGTTGCTGCCATTGCAGATGACCGCAAGGTCGTTAATTAAATCTGCGTAATTGGCAAAGCCAGCACATGACTTGTGAAGCAGAGATGCTATAGACGGTACAGAATACACCAAAATCTCACATTTTCAGTAGCCAACATAAAACATAACCTACATTTATAAATTATTTCCAGAAGCTTCCAAAATTTTGTACTAATTTAAAATGTGACAATATGAAATGTGTAATCTACTGTATGTAGAACAGATGCAAGACTGTAAAAAAGAAAACGTATATTTTTTAGTATGATGCAACAGTATTTATTATTCCTAATTGATTTTACATGATTAAATTAACGAATATTTTTACATGCACACACATTAAAATATTTATGCACTGTTCAAAAGTATTTATTTATCAATCACAGATGCATGAAATTGATCAAGTGACCATAACAACATTTATAATGTTACTAAACTTTTCTTTCAAATAAATGTTCTTTTGAACTTATTATTAAAAAAAAAAAAAAAAGCTGCTAAAATGGCAGCTAAAAATTCATTACAGGAATAAATTACATTTTAAAATATACAAAAAAAATAAAAATTAAATGGTCATAATTTTTCACAACATTACTGTTTCTACTGTATTTTTACAGTTATTCTTATTATTAACTTAAGAAAGTTAATAATAAGAATAGACGTAATGATAATTAGAACAGCTATATAATAGAATAGTTTTATTGTTTTTATTTAAGCATTATTTTTAACATAACACTGCATTTCGAAATGAAAGATTTCCAGATGCTTCCAAAATGTTGTACTAATTTAAAACGTAACAATAGGAAATGTGTAATCTACTGTATGTAGAGCAGATGCAAGACTGCAAGCTGTTAAAAAACTAAGTAATAATAAATAATAAATAATAAATAAGTAAAAGTATATTTTCGTCTGTTGCAACAGTATTTATTATTCCTAATTAATTTTACATGATTAAATTAATGAATACTTAAATTAATGAATATTATGCATTGTTCAAAGATATTTATTTATTTGTTTACTTACTTATCAATCATAGATACATCAAATTGATCAAAAGTGACCGTAACGACATTTATGTTACAAAACTTTTCTTTAACATAATAATAATTAGAACAGTTGTACAATAGAATAGCTTTATTATAGCATTATTTTTACCATAACACTATATTTCTAAATGAAAGATTTCCTGAAGCTTCCAAAATTTTGTGCTCAATATATAATGTGACGATATAAAATATATATATACTGTATGTAGAGCAGATGCAAGACCATAAGATGTAAAAAAAAAAAAAAAAAAGGGTATTTTTAAACACACACAAACTCATATATTAATATACTTATGCATTGTTCAAGCTCAAGTATTTATTTATCTATCTATCTATCTATCTATCTATCTATCAAATTGATCAAAAGTGACCATAACAGCATTTATAATGTTATAAACTATTATTTCAAATAAATGTTGTTCTTTTGAACTTCATATTCAACAAAAAAAATCTGGAAAAAAAGGTGCTACGTGGTTTCCAAATAAAAAAATAAAATAAAATAAGAAAAAAAAAAAAGAAACGAAAAAGGAAAAGAAAAAGAAAAGGCTGCTAAAAATTCATCACAAGAATAAATTACATTTTAAAATATACAAAAATAGAAAATTCTTTTAAACGGTTTTCACAACATTACGGTTTCTAGTGTATTTTTAATCATAAATACAGCCTTGGTGAATTTCAGAAAGTTAATAATAAGAATAGACTTAATAATAATTAGAATAGCTATATAATAAATGTAATAGTTTTATTATTTTTATATCTATTATTTTACTTTAACATTACTTTTAACATAACACTACATTTCTAAAAGAACGATTTCCAGAAGCTTCCAAAATTCTGCACTCAATATAAAATGTGACAATATAAAATATCTACTGTATGTAGAACAGATGCAAGACTGTAAGATGTTTTTATTATTCCTAATTAATTTTACATGATTGAATTAATGAATGTTTTACATCTACTTTATATATAAAAATAATACGTATATAATATTTATGTATTTTTATGTATTTATAATATTTATTTATTTCTCTTTTTTCATAATGAATACATAAAATTGATCAAAAGTGCCTGTAAATAAAATTTTTAAATGTTATAAAATATTTCAAATTTCAGAAGATTATTTCTGCAGGATCATGTGACATTTAAGCAATGCTGAAAATTAAACACATAAATACATTTTAAAATATACAAAATTAGAAAACAGAAAATAGTTATTTTAAACAGGGCTGTCAAACGATTAAGCACGATTAGTCATTCAAAATAAAAGTTTATGTTTACATACTATATGTGTGTACTGTGTATATTTATTATATATACACATCTGTATATTTTAAGGAAAAATATGTTAGATTTATATATAAAACATTTATTTGTATAAATTCAAAATTTATATAAATAATATATATAAAAAATATTAAAAAAAAAAAAAAATATATATATATATATATATATATATATATATATATATATATATATATATATATATATATATATATATATATATATATATATATATATATATATATATATCCATAATCAATACAACATTTTACTTTTTACTCCTCAAACTGACAGAAATATGAATACAAAACAGAATATTTATACAACACAAACTGCCAGAGTAAAATATTCAAATTGATTAAATTTCCACTATAATTTAACAATAAAAAACAGCCTTCTTTATAGAACTTAAATCGTCATAAAGAATCCTTTCTTCACAGCACACAGCAATAACATTTGCAAAAGCTAAAAGACGATAAGCACTCTTCTGAACCATCATCTTTAGTGATTATGTAATTTGCCACCTAAAAAAAGTAATTTGCCTGCTAAAAGTGTAATTTAGGAGCCTCGTGTTTTTACATAGCGGCTGGTGCAGCTCTTCCCTGAAGTTTCCCGTCGTGGATGCGAAGTCAAACGCTGCGCTGCTGGATGCGCATCTGAAGAGTCAAGGGTTAAATGAATCACTGTGGCGTTGTTGAATCATCTTGTGACACCAGTGTATTTCTTTAATGATGTTCATGAGAGCTCTGACCCTGTGGGTCCACGTAGCCGCATGCTGATGAGTTTCACAGCTCCTTTACTCTGATCTCTGGAACAAAGACGCCACAGTAACTGAAACAAGGAGTCTTTGAAATGTACCGGCAAGCCATGTATGTACAAGACACATAGACTCGCTCGGGCACATCTGTCGCTTCTATAATATTTGCTTTTCTGCTTGTACCTCCGTGAGCTTGCATTTATTTTTCAATGTGTAATTTGCAAACAGCAGGCAGATGTGCCATCATCCAGCAATTAAGGCTTCGTTTCACTGACCTTCCCTAAATCGCCTGTCTTCAGTGACGGAGCAGCGACTGCTTTTTCCTCGGATCAAAGGCTTGGAGATTTTAAATGTTTCCACACATTTTCCCCGAACACACACAGATTCCCATAAATCAGATGCTTGGTGCTATTTTGATATTGTTCTCTTTGTAAAACAGACTGAAAGAAGAAAAATTAAATTTGGCTTTGTTCTTTTTTTGCCTGTAATTATGCTTATTTGAATAGAAATAATATAAATACATCTTTCAAATTTGCTATTAAGGAACCAAAAAGGAATGTTATGTATATGTTATACCACAATCAGATCCTTTAGTAAGGTCACTGACCTATTAAATAAAATATATATATATATATATCATTCAAATTTCAGCTGCACCATGAATATTAAAGGATCGTTTTATGAAACAGATGTCTTTCCATGTTTAATAAGGTGATTTTAAAGTAAACTGTTGTAAAATTGTAAGCATACTATCAAAATGTGTCTGATAGAACATCAGTTACTAAATCCCATTATACTAAGTTAAATTAAACAGGTTTTATGCATTGTAAAAAAAAAATTATTATATGCATTAGGATATACTTTTTAACTTTAGACTGTTAACTGTAAACAATTTTCACAATATTTTGAGACTTTTTAGAAGGAGAATTTTGATTTAATACTAAAAATGGTAAAAATGCTGGCTTACAAAATCTACAAGTAAGTAATAAAAAAATGATATATGATGTTATATTATATTATATTACATTATATTATAGTTGTCATCCTTTCGAGAAAATTATAGAAAACAAGAAATGAATAAAGATATAATATAATATAATATAATATAATATAATATAATATAATATAATATAATATAATATAATATAATATAATAATATAATGATGTTAATATTAATATGCCCAATATACTATGCAAATAAATTATTCTGATATTCTTTGTAATGGTCACCCTCTCAACAAAATTAACAAAAAAATAATTTAAGAAATTACTTTAAAAAGGAGATATACAGTATGTTAAGTAAAATATAATATAATATAATATAATATAATAAAAACTTAAGGAATTTTGGTTGATGTACTGTATTAAAACAATATTATTGACAGTAGTATCAGGAAGGTAATTTTTTAAACACACACACACACACACACACACTTACACTTACGTGTATAGAAGACCAATTCCACCACTGAAAAAAAAAATAATATATATATATATATAAATAAAAGGTAATAGTGGCATTATCTCTTTATAAAGTGCAATTACAACTTTACATCTCACAATTCTTACTTTTTTCTCAGAATTGTGTGATATAAACTCTCCATTGCAAGAAATAAAGTCAGAATTGCAAGATATAAACTCACAAATCTGAGAAAAGAAGTCACAATTGCACAATTGATTTATATCTAACAGTTCTGAGAGAAAAAGTGAAAATTGCAAGATATAAACTTGCAATTGCAAAAAAAAAAAAAAAGAATAAAACATAAATAAATAAATAAATAAATAGCAATTACCTTTTTTATTTCATATTCAGTGGCGGAAACGGGCTTCGATATATGTGTATGTGTCTAACAAACACAAATGGCTGGAACGACCCCTAAAATGATACTCCGGTGAGAGAACAGACCATCAACAACTGTTATTGGCAATAAATCCCCACATGGACCTCTGTAAAAGATTTATATGTCGGTCATAAACACCTATTTAAAATATATTGCTTCTTCATAAACGCATAACAGGCATTTACGAGCTCTGACTTCTCTCCTGCCATCACTTTATGCTCAATCCCGCAGTGTCTTGGTGCTTGTTAAACCGCACTTTTGAAACAATTACACAAACAGGTGTTTCAGAGTCTTGGGTAGACTTTGTCAAACTTGCCTGACTTATACTACCGCCCCCTTGGGTCAGGAGAAACAGGAAGTCCTTCTGCTGTTCACTGATTAATGAGGATATCAGCAGAGGTCAAGCAAAGCATGTGGCAGAATAATTGGTACAATCAAGCAGAGGTCTTGCTTACCTGAAACCGGCAGTTGCAGGATTTTTTTTTTTTGCATAATGTCCCTATACTTGGGAAGTGATGTGGATTAATTACTCATGAGGATATGGAGCGGTAAAGAGATGGGAGAAATGACCTGCCTGTGTGAGTCTGTCTACTGAGAGTTTCTCACTCAATCAACCTTCTCTATCACTTACAGACACCGAGACGCCCCCTCATCTCATCTAAACTGCTTAAAAGATCAATAGTTTCAGCCAAAAACTTAAATAATCATTATTACTCACCCCTAATGTCATTCCAAACCCAAATGCTGAATTTTACACTGCTGTTTTACAATGTTTACACCATAGCTGTCAAATTTTAAAAAGACAGAGCCAAAAATAAAACAATGAGTCACAATCTGATGACACCTATGAACCATTTTTAGTGAATCAAAATTCGCTCTGTTTAGTAAATCATAAACATACAGTTCAACAAATGTACTCTGATTATAAAACAAATGACTTTTATGAACCCATTCTGTTTAGTGAATCAAAAACAGTGCAACAAATGTAGCCTAATTAAAAAAAAAAAAAAAAAAATGACTTATGAACCGATTCTGTTTAGTCAATCAAAAACATACAGTGCAACAAATGTAGTCTGATTGAAACACAAATGACTCTTATGAACTGATTCTGTTCAGGGAATCAAAAATATACAGTGGAACAAATGTAGTCTGATTAAAAAACAAATAAATAAATACTCTTGTAAATTGATTCTGTTTAGTGAATTAAAAACATAAAGTGGAACAAATGTAGTCTGATTAAAAAACAAATAACTTCTATGAACCAATTCTGTTTAGTGAATCAAAAACAAATTGCAACAAATGTTGTCTGATTAAAAAACAAATAACTTCTATGAACCAGTTTTGTTTAGTGAATCAAAAACATACAGTGCAAGAAAAGTAGTGCAAATAACAAACAAATGACTTATGAACTGATTCTTTTTAGTGAATCAAAAACATACTATGCAACAAATGTAGTTTGATTGAAAAACAAATGACTCTTATGAACTGATTCTGTTTAGGGAATCAAAAATATGCAGTGGAACAAATGTAGTCCGATTAAAAAAACAAATGACTCTTCTGAACAGATTCTATTTAGTGAATTGAAAACATACAGTGCAACAAATGTAGTCTGATTTAAAAAAAATTAGTCTTGTAAACTGATTCTGTTTAGTGAATTAAAAGCATATAGTGGAACAAATGTAGTCTGATTAAAAACAAATGACTTATGAACCAATTCAGTTTACTGAATCAAAAACATATAGTGCAACAAATGTAGTCTAATTAAAAAAAAAAACAAAAAAAAACAAAAAACAATTGATTTATGAACCAATTCTGTTTAGTGAATCAAAAACAAATTGCAACAAATGTTGTCTGATTAAAAACAAATAACTTCTGTGAACCTGTTTTGTTTAGTGAATCAAAAACATACAGTGCAAGAAATGTAGTGCAAATAACAAACAAATGACTTATGAACTGATTCTTTTTAGTGAATCAAAAACATACTATGCAACAAATGTCGTCTGATTGAAAAACAAATGACTCTTATGAACTGATTCTGTTTAGGGAATCAAAAATATACAGTGAAACAAATGTTGTCTGATTAAAAAAACAAAAAAAACAAATGTCTCTTCTGAACCAATTCTATTTGGTGAATCAAAAACATGCTATGCAACAAATGTAGTCTGATTAAAAAAACACTGACTCTTGTGAATCTAATCCATTTACTGAATTAAAAACAGTGCAACAAATGTAGTCTGATTAAAAACAAATGACTCTTATGAACCAATTCTGTTTAGTAAATCAAAAACATACAGTGCAAGAAATGTAGTGCAAATAACAAACAAATGACTCTTATGAACTGATTCTTTTTAGTGAATCAAAAACATACTATGCTACAAATGTAGTCTCATTAAACAACAAATGACTCGATTCTGTTTAGTGAATCAAAAACAAATTGCAAAAAATGTAGTCTGATTAAAATAAAAAACAAATGACTCATGAACCAATTCTGTTCAGTGAATCAAAAACATACAGTGCAACAAATGTAGCCTGATTAATAAAAAAACAAGTAACTCTTGTGAACTGATTCTGTTTAGTGAATCAAAAACAAATTGCAACAAATGTAGTCTAATTAAAAACAAAAAAAAACCAAATGACTCTTATGAACCAATCCTGTTTAGTGAACCAAAAACATACAGTGCAACAAATGTAGCCCAATTTAAAAAAAAAAAATAAAAAAAAAAAATAAGTGACTCTTATGAACCGATTCTGTTTAGTGAATCAAAAACAAATTGCAACAAATGTAGTCTGATTAAAAAACAAATGACTCTTTTGAACCAAATCTGTTTAGTAAATCAAAAACGTTCAGTGCAACAAATAGTCTAATGTTAAAAAAAAAAAAAAGAGAGAGACTTTTATGAAGTGATTCTGTTTAGCAAATCAAAAACACACAGTGTTACAAACGAAGAGTTCATCTGCAAAAACATAACTTCAAAAATCATGTATTTTCATGTTGTTTCATTGTGCATTCCAATTAATCCAAATCAAACTGCAGTTGGGTTATTTTGAATAGGTAAAATATAACTAAAAAAATACAGTTAACTAACACAATAAAACTCAAAAACATGATAACATAATAAAAAAACGTGATTTTTGAAAATTTAAAAAAAAAAAAAAGGTTATTCGTTTTTGCAAATAAAACTCTTCAAACGTATTCTGATTAAAAAAACAATGACTCTTATGAACCAATTCTTTTTAGTGAATCAAAAAACAAAAATGACTCTTTAAACCCAGTACTTTAAGAATCACTCGACCGAACTCAGGAATTCCTATTTCAATCAGACTGATAAATCCATTGTTGACTTACTGAATATTTTTCACTAGTACTTACAATGACTGACAAATATTTACTTATTAAAGGCTGGATGGATGGGTTATTTTATATTATAAACAGTGCCACAGTACAGTTCAGATTCATTTTTATATAAAATCTAAATCTTAAACAGAGGGAGAGAGAGAATACCTAAATTATTCAAAATCAAGAGCTTGTGAATCTGAATGTAATCAAACTATTTAGAAGGAATACAAATGTAAATCATGTTGCCGTTTGAAAGCCATGCAATGAAATGCTGTACTTCTCACGGTAAATAACTACAAAAAGGTTTTGGAATGACTCAGGGGGGTGAGCAAATCCAATCACAAGGCTTCTATTGTTACATTTTCCCTGATGTTCACGAAAAGAGCAATGTAATAAAGGCTGAGTGCGGTTAAGTGGCGCCTACATCTCTTCTGGTGATTGACTTTCACAAAGCAGCGTACTGAAAACTGTTCCCCTGTAATGAAGAACACGTCTCTTTCAGCGTTTTCATGCAAGCGTGAATCCGAAAATGAAAAACAACGTGAAAATGTTAGCGATCTGAATTGCATAGCACAAGTCCAGGATAATATCAGCTAACATGATTAGGTGCTACAAAACGTCCTGCGCCTCATTTTCTCCCATGCTGCTGTGGTAGAGACATGGAGATGCTCTCAGGTCTGAATTATGTTGCTGAGAGTCGTTGACGTCTCTCGTAAAAAGGTATGCACACTTCAGCTCAGAGTTATCATATTTACGCGCTTAAGTGATTCTCAGGATAGAAAAGCTTGGTAATTATAGCGACTTGCTGAGTGGTGATTGCTTTCTCATTTACAGGGAATGCTGACTGCAATAGCACACTTCAAAACAGTTTATGGTCCTAACAGACAGAAATTACTGAGGTACGACTGTTCATACAAAATAAATGCGACATGTATAAATGAACAACAAGCTTCTCTGTGCTCTCTTGAAATAAAAAGCTTGATGTAATAATTGTATGCTCACAGCTCAAAGCTCTACCTAAAATAACGGCTCATTCAGGAATCATTGAATCAGAAATGGTTGTCAGTGATTCAATAAATAACCATGAATAATTAAGGATAGTTTTATATAGTTTTATTTATACCAGACTCTGTTTTCCATTAATTTTCTGGATTCCATTTAAATGGTTTCATTAAATTTTATTAATCAAAAAATCTCGAATTAATTGATTTTACATTTAAAAATATTTCTATTTATTTATTTGATTTGTTTATTAGAAATATTATGTATTTAATTTTTTTTTCCACTAAATAAATTCTGGTAAATATTTCTTCTTTAAAACAATGTATATGTAATAAGAATTGTATTATTAGCAGCAGAATATTCTTTAAATTACACCAAGTAAAATAAAATACAAAAAAAATAAATAAATAAAAAATAAATAAATAAATAAAGTAAAAAAAAAAAAAAAAAAAAATATATATATATATATATATATATATATATATATATATATATATATATATATATATATATATATACACACTGAAATAAAATGAAATAAATGAAGAACAGGCAGAAGAACAGGTAACATCACTGCTTTTGTTAATGAAAGCTATTAAATATAATTACTTTACTTTTTATACTTTTTTCTTACTATAATTAAATATCATTTTTATTACTAAAACTGAAATAAAGATTAAATTAAAACTACACAACTGGTAAAATAAAATAAAATAAAATAAAATAAGAACAGGTACTTTTTTATACTTTTTTCTTACTATAATTACATATATTTTTATTACTAAAACTTAAACTAAAATAAAGCTTAAATTAAAGCTATACAGAACTGGTCAAATAAAATAAAATAAATAAAAATGAAGAACTGGCAGAAGAACAAGTATGAAAGCTATTAAATACAATTTTCTTACTATACTTTTAATACTTTTTTTCTTACTGTAATTAAATATAATTTATTTTAAAAAATAATTTTCAAAACTAAAACTGAAATAAAGATTAAATTAATGCTATACAGAACTTAAAATAAAATAACATTTATTTATTTATTCATTCATTCATTCATTCATTCACTCACTCACTCACTCACTTGAAATGCTGTGTATTTACATTTTACATTTTTTCCACTAAATAATTTCTGGTAAATATTTTTTCTAAATATTCCTAAAAAATAATGTTTTAATAAATTTATTGTTAGTAGCAGTATAATCATTAAATTAACACCAAGTACAATAAAAACCAAAAAAATAAAATAAAATAAAATACAATAATGAAGAACAGGCAGAAGAACAGGTAATATCAGTGTTTTTATTAATGAAAATTATTAAATGAAACATATTTCTTACTATAATTTTTTATACTTTTTTACTGAAATATTAAAGCTATACAAAATTACATTAAAGCTATACAGAAATGATCAATTAAAATAAAATAAAATAAAATAAAAATGTATTTATTTATTTGTTGTTTGTTTGTCTACCATAAATACTGTGTATTTACTTTTTTTCCCGCTAATTAAATTCTAGCAAATATTTGTCTAAATATTCTAAATATTCTAAAGATAATGTTTTAATAATTTTAGTAGTAATAGTAGTAGTAGTATAATCATTAAATTAACACCAAGCAAAATAAAATTAAAAATGAATGAATGAATGAATGAATGAATGAATGAATGAATGAATAAATATGCTTCTCCCGGCTTAGAAATATAAAAACTTACTTATGTGAATGACTGATCAATTAATTAATAAAAATAAAAAATAAAAATCACAATTTAAGGTTTCAGTCATATATCTTTAGCACAATGTAGGATGAGTTACTAACCAAATGTAATATTTAGTGATCTCAACAAACGCCTAATCCCAAGCATTAGCAATAGTACTGGAGATGGTTCCCCAAACCACTATCATTCTGCCTCTATCTGGCATTGACAGATGCGGGAAAACCTTGTGAACCATTTATGAATCAGTTTTACCCCGAAAAGAACACACAAACACATTGATCTTGTCCTTCCAATCTCTCTCTCACACACACAAACAAGCGTCTACACGCCCACCCGCCCTTAATTTATGTGTCTGAAACACCCTGCTGTCTCAGATGGCACAGTGAGCGGTTTGTCTCACAAATGTGTTTGTGTGAGTAGAGGAGCTGTCTGAAATGCTGATCGCTGGCCTGTGAGGGCGGCACAGAGGGACCAGCGGAGGGCACAGCCAGTGGCCCCTAAACAGAAGCACACAGACTCTTGAGAAGTCACCCACAGGCTAGGCTCTTTCCAGGGGCTGCAATCTTCATCCCGCACGCAATCGGTCGGGCAGCAGGGAAAAGACAAGACTGCCGAACCTCCCCGACTACAAGCTGTTCTTTAGCTGTCAATCATCTAGGTGTGAACTACAGTGGGTGAACGAATAAAGCTGTCCTGTTATATTGATGTTGGTTTACAGCGCGCCGCATTGATTTCTGTTGCGCATTTGCTGCTGGTTTTGTTTCTGCTTGTGATTTGACATGTTGGCAGTTTATTACAGCATGACATCTCTATCACGTTGTAGTTGTTCTGCATCTGTGACAGTTTGAACACTCGTAATGGAGTAAAACATAGTCCGATTTTCCAGAAATGATATGAAGTGAAATGTGATCTTTACATGAGCATGATAAGGTGTCACCATCAGGCGTTTCACCTCTTTTCCACAGGGTTTACAATGTCAAGCTGCAATTCTGTTCCCTGAAGAATTACGTCATCTTTAAAGCAATTCTACTTGCTGAATTAGAGATCCTACAAAATCTGAACTACGCAAACACTATAATAAATGTTTTAATATTCCTTTTTTTAAATATACATTTAAGTTCATTTTTAAGCTCATTTTGTTTAGCAAGGACTTGTTAAATTGGTTAAAAAGTGATATTAAAGACTTCTATTGAAAAGATTTCCATTTTAAATAAATGCTGTTCTTTTTAACTTTTTATTCAAAGAATCCTGAATGAAGTATCACAGGTTCCAAAACACTGATAATAAATCAGCATGACTTCTGAAGGATCATGTGACACTGAAGGCTGAAGTAATGGCTGATGAAAATACAGCTTGCATCACAGGAATAAATTATATTTTAAAATATATTAAAATAGAAAACTGACATTTTAAATTGTAATAATATTTCACTGTATTACCTGTTTTTTCTGTATTTTTGATCAGATAAATGCAGCCTCGATGAGCACAAGAAACGTTAATATATATATATATATATATATATATATATATATATATATTCGATTTTTTTTTTTTTTTTTTTTTTTTAGCTGCGATTCTTTTTTTCAGGACTCTTTGGTTAATTAAAAGTCCTTTCTAATCGTTTTCTTATCTTTTCCAATAACATCCTTGCATCCAACATCCTTGCTGATTTAAAGCATTAATTTCTTTCAGAAAAAGAAACAATACAAATTTACTGACCCCAGATTTTAAAACTATAGCTTATATTGTTACAAAAAAATAAATAAATAAATAAGAAAATAAAATAAATATTTTATATAGATTTTATATATGTTCTTTTTGAACCTTTTATTCAAAGAATTTTGAAAAATGCACCACAGGTTCCTAAAACATATTAAGCAGCTCAACTCTTTCCAACACCAATAATAAATCAGCATATTATAATGATTTCTGAAGGATCATGTGACACTGAAAACTGGAGTAATGATGCTGAAAATTCAGCTTTGCATCACAGGAATAAAAAATATTTTAATGTATATAAAAAAAAAAATAATAATAATAATAATAATAATAAACAGTTATTTTACATTGTAATAATATTTTACAATATTAAATTTTTCTCTGTATTTTTGATCAAATAAATGCAGCTGTGATGAGCAGAAATGTATTAAAAAAAATTGTGACATGTCAAATCCCTATTGTAATCCCTATTGTACGACGACTTGACACATCAGTGTCTCAATTATTTATGAGACTGCACATGTTAATTTACTGTGACAGACATCTAACTGTGAGATCCTGTATAGTTAGTGAGAGACACATTCACAGGTTAAAAGTGAGTGTTTGTTTTTGCTTTGTAAGAGACCCTACGTGGCATAAATTCTCTTCTGTAGACCCTGAGTCTCCAACAGGGGGATTCATGACACTTTAATCCACTTCAACCAATATAGACATATTTATTAAAATCAACTGAATCAATAGGCACTGCAGGACCACAAAGTACAATCCGATAGCCTATTATAAACAGAATTACTCAAATAAAAGTTATCCAACAAAATTAAACACACGTCAAGGTCTGGGTCCGGGTCTGAGCATGCTTCCTGTGTATGAAAAGTTCAAGCTTGACGTTTAACAGCGACTATAATATATTATTTAGGGTGTTCTACAGGATACTGATATAGCAACTGTTCTTTTCAAGTAAATTTCGTTCATAATATTTCCATTTTAAACCAATATAAAATTTCATACCTGTATTTTCCCTCATAACCAGTAGTATAACAAGCCTATAAGAAAGCTTAAAGGGAACATATGGAAAACAGAGGTTTTCTCGTTCTTTAATATAATATAACTCATATAACTGTTTACAACGCAACACCTCCCTCACAAGTCTACACAAAAAGTTTATGGAAGCATATCTGCCAACGTTTACATAGACGACTACTCAGTTTTCGGCAACCTTGCCCTCAATTTGCATGCAAAGTGGTTAGCCAATCATAACTAAACTAATTTACATATAGAAGTCTTAAACAGTACAAAAGCAAAACCAGCGTGTTTAACTCTCAGAAGAAACTTTTGAGAAGAAAAACTAAAAAGAAACAGATTTATACTTTGAAAGACCTTTTTTCATATTTTTCATAAATGAATACAAATGAGAATGAGAGAGGCTAAAACCATTATTAGTATGTTTTTTATAAACCAAAGAGAACACAAGGAGAGCAAGCATTGCTGTTTCATAACTGGTATATTTCCCAAATGTTTTGATGACAATAAAAACGGATTATTGTTCTAAATTAAAACTATATTTATAATTCAGACAGCAAGCAACACTATGATTGGTCCACAAGGAACTAATAAAGTCAAAAGATAAAGAATATCCTATTTTTAATTGAATGTGTTTAATTGAATTGATCAAAGCCATCACACAGTGACCTTTGAGTGATCTACTGTCTCATTTCAAGGTAAAAAGCAGTAGAGCGTTTCGAAGCGCTGTCATACTCTATCCCTTCCTCAGTGGTTAATGCGGTAAAGATGGGTGGTCCCGGTCTCCACAGGGGCGGGAAAACTATTATTCATCCCCACATGAGGAATGATGGGATGTTACGGAGTGTGAGGGATGATAATAAGAGAGCTGTTCACAGAAGACATCTACAGAAGCATGTCTGTGGAGTCCCAAAATGAACATCTGTTCATCTCTTTAACCTTTGGTAAATTGGATCATTTAGAGCATTTAAATTTCATTTAAAAATGTAAACCCAATTATCCTGCTTTTATCTTTTCACATTTCTGGTAAGAATGAAGTTAAAAGGCTAATCAGAAAAATACTGCTAGCACAAAATGCCTGACTAAAAAACTAATCTGTATCATTCAAACACACGCAGGGGGATCCTTACAAGCTTAGCAGCCTTATTTATTACTTGTTAACGGTTTTTGTGAAATTTACTTCTTAGAATTAGAACAGAATTTGCTTCTTAGTGTTGTACCAAATAGCAGCTCACTTGTTTTCTATTTCATCTGCAGGGTTGTTTGATTCAGAATTGAACTGAGAATGTGTGAAGGAAAATTTTAATAAAAAAACAGAACTATAAATTAAACTTAAAAATAGAACAACAGAACAATAGAAAACTGGAATGATAAAAAATAGAAAGATAGACAGACAGACAGACAGACAGATAGATAGATAAAGAATAGAAGGTTAGAATAAGAGGAATAGTAGGAGTAGTTCACTCCTAGAATAATAGAACAATAAAACGATAGATAGAATGATAGATAAATAAAATGACAGTGATAGAAGAATAGAACCATAAAATGATAGATAGAATGATAGATAAAAAGATAAATAGAACAACAAATAGAACAATAGACAGACAGAATGATAGAACGACAGATAGAATGCGAAAAGACAGACATATAGAATAATAGATAGAACAATAGCACAACAGAACAACAGATAAAACGACAGATAGACAGACAGACAGACAGAACAACAGAATGATATATAGAACGATAGATGGAAAGATGGATGGAACGATAGATGGATAGATGGATAGATGGATAGAACGCTAAAACAATAGAACAACAGAACGATAGATAAATAGAATAATAGATAGAACAACAGAAAGAAAGATAGATGGAACTTTAGATAGAACAATAAAAAACAGAAAGATAGACAGACAGATAGATAGATAAATAAAGATTAGAAGGTTAGATAGAATAATAGAACAATAAAACGACAGATAGAACTACAGATAAATAAAATGATAGTGATAGAACAATAGAACCATAGAACCATAAAATGATAGATAGAATGATAGATAAAAAGATAAATAGAACAATAGATAGAACAATAGACAGATAGAATGATAGAACGACAGATAGAATGTGAAAAGACAGACATATAGAACAATAGATAGAACAATAACACAACAGAACAATAGATAGAACGACAGATAGACAGACAGACAGACAGACAGAACAACAGAATGATATATAGATATAGATGGATGGAACGATAGATGGAACGATAGATAGATAGAACAATAAAACAATAGAACGATAGATAAATAGAATGACAGAACGGCAGAACATTAGAACGACAGAACATTAGAACAATAGATAAACAGAATGATAGAACAACAGAATGATTGAAAGAACGACATATGGAACGATAGATGGAACGATAGATAAATAAAACAATAGTGATAGAACAATAGAACCATAGAACCATAAAATGATAGATAGAATGATAGATAAAAAGATAAATAGAACAATAGATAGAACAATAGACAGATAGAATTATAGAACAACAGATAGAATGTGAAAAGACAGACATATAGATCAATAGATAGAACAATAACACAACAGAACAACAGATAGAACGACAGATAGACAGACAGAACAAAAGAATGATATATAAATATAGATGGATGGAACGACAGATGGAACGATAGATAGATAGAACAATAAAACAATAGAACGATAGATAAATAGAATGACAGAACGACAGAACATTAGAACGACAGAACATTAGAACAATAGATAAACAGAATGATAGAACAACAGAATGATTGAAAGAACGACATATGGAACGATAGATGGAACGATAGATAAATAAAACAATAGTGATAGAACAATAGAACCATAGAACCATAAAATGATAGAATGATAGATAAAAAGAAATAGAACAATAGATAGAACAATAGCACAACAGAACAATAGATAGAACGACAGACAGACAGACAGACAGAACAGAATGATATATAGAACGATAGATGGATGGAACGATAGATGGAACGATAGATAGATAGATAAATAAAACAACAGAACGACAGATAGAATGCTATATAGAACGATAGTGACAGAACGATAGATAGAAAGAAAGATAGATGGAACGATAGATAGATAGATAGAACAATAAAACAATAGAACGATAGATAAACAGAATGATAGAACGACAGAACGTTAGAACAATAGATAAACAGAATGACAGAACAACAGAATGATTGAAAGAACGATATATGGAACGACAGATGGATGGATGGCCAGACAAAAAGATAGAACGATAGACAAATAGAATAATAGATAGAGTGATAGAACGACAGATAGAATGATAGAATGATAGAATGATAGACAGAACAATAAATTGTTAGACAACGATAGAACAATAGATGGAACAACAGATAGATAGAATGATAGAACGATAGATATAGAACAATAGAACGATGGACAGAACAACAGAATAAGAGCGACAGACAGAACAATAGAACGATAGAATGATAGATCGACAGACAGACAAATAAATAGAATGACAGACAAATAGAATGATAGAGTGATAGAACGATAGATGAAAAGAACAACAGAATGATAGATAGTGTGATAGAACGATAGATGGAACGATGCGATAATAGAACAATAGAACGATAGACAAAACAATAGAATGACTGACAGACAGAGCCTGTGTGTTGTTGCCAAATCAAATTTTAAACTCATGAATTTAAAGGGAGTCAGTTACTCATTTTGAATTTTGCTCAAGGCTGTTCATTTGAAATGCCAAAAGAATCATGTGTAATACTATAAACTGCTCATTAAGTACTTCATATAAATTATCAGACTAGCTTTTATTTAAAAAGCAAATAACAAATTAGGAACACCGCAAGCAATTTATTATGCTATTGAAAACCGGACTAGACTAAAAGCCAAGAGAATAACAGGCAACAATATCTGCAATCGAAATGTTCCCCAAACTCTCTAATAGTTCGTATTTCTTGACATGCACTTTTGCACGGATCCATAGAGGATGTTTTTCTTATTTTTTCACTCAGCTCACCCACACACCGGTTTAACATTCTCCAGTGAGGTGATCTCACATTTTTTCAGGCTACAGAACTGTACGGCGATCAATAAGCAGATTTTGCATGTGCATGTAACACTGCAAGACTTGAAACCCGAAGGAAAAAGAAAAACAGGAAGCATCGATACACCTCCAGCATTTCCAGCATCCCTCAGCTTCCTCATACTTCAAATGCCTCTAAACAGCAAGACAACACTCAAACCGCTACACTTCCACCGATACACTGGTGCCAGAACTGTGAACTGCTCTCAAAACATTTCCACACACTTGAGAATCAAGAACCTTTCTTGGTGAGGATCTCACACCAACTTCACAAACCCAAACATCTCCAAACTGGGCATCAATACTGGCACACTGTCAAAACAAAATGGGCTTTGGAAATCACGTGGTCAAATCTTCTACTGCCTTTCACATAAGCAATCTTTCATTTTTCAACACAGACATCAGGAGTGCTATGAGGCCCAAGTTTATTTCATTACCCTCACTCCTCAGATTTATAGCTCAGCTGAAAACAGAAAGAGGGCATCTCGCATCTCTGTCAATTTGAGGTGAATGGAAAGTCAAATCCACTCCCTGGAAGACTGTCGTCTGACCTCAAAAAAAAAATTTAAGCGACACTTAAAAATGTATGAATGTCACTGCATTATACAACAAAATATCAGTCCATTGTGGCTGTTCTCTGTGAAATGGATTTAATGCAGGCCTCCTGTGTTTAAAGAAGAGATATTAAAGTTTCAAACAATTAGGCAGCATATCCAACCAAGCAACTGCATGCAGTAGATGCACAAACTAGAACACACTTCTTACATAAATCAATGCAAAATGTTGTCCTCAAGAAAATCTAATCTTTTGGATGGCATAAGTCATTAGCCTTTGATCTAACAAAGCAGCAACAGCATAGCAATCTACACAGAAATCCTTACCAATGCTTTTAATCTGATTGAGCTTTAATCAGATTAACTCAAATCATAAAGTGTTAAAATGAGGCTTCCTGCACATAAAATAGTGTTTTTTTTCTTCAATCAAAGCAGTTCAGAAGTGCATATAAATCTTGAAACCGTTTTATACAGTACAATGGTGCCCAAAAGTCTAAGGTTACTAGTAAATGTGTGTTTTGTATATTTCAAATTGCAAATTGTGTCCCGAGCATAACGATGAGCGAAAAATGTAATTTCTGAATGTCTTAGTATTCGATTTGTCTCCCTTTTGCTTTAATGACAAAGTGGAGTCAGACCTGTGGATTCGGCAGCCTGTTGTATACATTACAGATGAGATATAATACAGAATATATATAGTACAGGAAGGTTTTAAACCCATGTCTTAATTTAAAATGATAGGTGACTGAAAGCAGAATTGCAAATTCTTTCATAATTAAAGATGAAATCTCAACACTTGACAGACTTGAGACCTTCATTTTTTTTCCTGGTAAATGGTAAATCGCTGAGCTGAGATTTCTTTTGACACACACAAAAAAAGAGTGAATTACCACACATTTGCAGAGTTATTAAATACAGACTTGCTGAATGATATCTAAAATGAGAAATGATTGCAGAAGATCAGTTAGGTCAGTTAAAACCTAAACATTCAATTTCATATTTTAAATTAAATTCTCAAGGCTAGTTTAAATGTCAATGTTGAATTTCTTAAAATTAAAAATGTTTTTTAATCAAATGTCTTTTTTTTTTTTTTTTTTCCAAATAATGAAAAAATGGGGTGTTTACGGCTTTTGTGGACTGAAGAAAAAAAATTACACATTAGGATACCATCAAACAACAAGTTTGGACAGCTTTTATGAACTTGCCGAACATCCAAAATTTCTGTGTTCTGGACTAAATACGCTTGTAGTATTTAAAAAAAGTTTTTGAACAGTAAGATTTTTTTTTAAAGAAGTCTCTTCTGCTCACCAAGTCTGCATTTATTTGATCCAAAGTACAGCAAAAACAGGAAAGATTTGAAATATTTTTACTATTTAAAATAACCATTTTCTATTTTAATATATTTTAAAATGTAATTTATTCCTGTGATTTCAAAGCTGAAATTTTCACATCATTACTCCAGTCACATTCTGATTTGCTGCTCAAAAAACACATTTATTATTAATATTATGCTGACAATAGCAGAGTAGAATTTTTTCAGGTTTCTTTGATGAACAGAAAGTTCAAAATAACAGCATTTATCTGAAAAAGAAATCTTTTGTAACATTATAAATGTCTTTATCATCCCTTCTGATCAATTTAAATACAAGTATTAATTTCTAGAATTTATTCTATAATTTCTATAATATTACAAAAGATTTCTTTTTCAGATAAATGCTGATCTTTGAATCTTATTCACCAAAGTATTCATCAAATGTACTTAATTATTTTAAATATTGATAGCAATAATAATAATAATAATAATAACAATAATAATAATAATAATAATAATAATAATAAATATTTCTTGAACAGCAAATCAGCATATTAATGTAGCTTTGATCACAGGAATAAATTACATTTTAAAATATATTCAAATAGAAAGCAGTCATTTTAAATAGTAAAAATATTTCACAATATTACTGCTTTCGCTGTATTTTAGGTCAAATTAATGCAGGCTTGGTGAGCAGAAGAGAACTCTTTAAAAACATTAAAAATCTAACTGTTTAAAAACTTTTGACTGGTAGTGTATGTACACATACAACAAGCGCATTTAGCCCAGCACACAGCAATTTTGAATGTTCGGTAAATTCATAAAAGCTTACAACTTTTGACTGGTAGTCTTTAAGCATTTTTACCAGGTGGTAACTCACAAAGAGCTTATAATATGTATAATCGAGTCAAAACAGTGCCAGGAATTCCTCTGTTGCACACACAAATGAAGATCTGCTGTAAGGACAGCAACATCACACACTTACTAAAAGACGAAAAAGTGAACAAGCATAACAGGATACCTTTAATTTTCATCAATATAATCAAATCATAAACAGAAAACAGCATAAAGTTGCTTTCCCACTAACATCTTTTATAAATATAGTCCAAAAACAGCCTCGTTTATCTGCAACAAACAGCTGTACTGTGCAATTTACATGTTGTCACCCTGAAACATCCGCATTAGATATCACCTGTTAATAACCTTGTTCCACCCTGTTTCCGCCAAATATCTCCAAATTCCTCATAACACATTGTGAAGGTTACCAGGTTGTCGGAATGGCAGACAGGCTAATAGAGAATTTGCACCATTACAAATTGAGCTTTACGGATGTTGGGCTCATTACAGCCCGATGGAAGACAGACATTCAGGCCGTTAAATGCCTTTAGGTAGAATGTCACCATTTTCCGCAAGTCCTCATTACCAGTCATGCGAATCTGTTCCCATCACAAATTTCCCATGCAGCGATCGTGCGCCCCATCTATGTGGAGGTTTCTCAAGACGGCGTATGATCTATTTCCACATTAGATCTGTCAGTAGTTTGATTTCTGTAGACAGGTGCCATGTTAATACAAATTATTATTAATAATTTACACCCAATTCATGTGTGCATTTCTATGTAATTAGCCCCAGACTGCACTTCGTTTACCCCAACTGTGTATATGGCTCCATAAAGCTCCATGAAGCTCCCTGTGCTGTTCCTCCTCAATTTTCTACAAATATCTCCTCTTTTTTTTCGAAGGCTTAGGGGTTATCGGGTGCTCATACGTCATGCTAGTTTGTTGGTAAAAGCTCTTGAGGGAGAAGTGATGATGCCAGGGGCTCTCAAAAGTAGATGTCTCTGGTGGTCTCGGGGGACAGGTAATCAGCCTGAAAGCGATTAGAGGACTCCAGTGAACAGGGCAGCAGGTGAGAGCAATCATCTGCTAGGATACAAGCTGCCTGCAAAGTTGTAGAGACCAGCACTGAATCACTTTTACCTGACAGGTATGAGGTTTGGGTAGAGTTATTAACGCTGTAAATAAGACCATTAAACTGCAAGGCAGAACTTTTAGAAGTTCATATCGCTAAAATGAGGAGTATAAAACTTTCTAGTTCATAAATGTAATGAAGGTTCTGTATTCTACACTTCTGGAACATTTTTCCCCCCCCCCAAAGTCCACTTATAATGTTAGTCAAGGTTTCTTTGCACTAAAAAACAGCCGTAAATTAGTTTTGCACTATTTTCCACCTTCTGCCTGACCCTTAAACAAGCTGGTATCTAACCGTTGTTTGCTTCTCCACCTTTGAGGCTTTTATATTTACAGTACGACTTCTGCTATGATTGGCTAACCTCTGAGCACACAGGCTCATCAAGGTAAGCTCAGTTGCTGAATCCTGCTTTGACGTTGATATATGAAGGTAAGCAGTTGTGTTGCTTAAAGGAATATATGCAGCACAAAAAGTAATCTGTTCCTAATTTTGAGGCTCAATGGAAATGACTGGGACCAGTTCATAAACACCCATCAGCAAACAATGTATAAAATAAGCCATTATGTTAAAGAGCAGGTCATATGCTTTTTTTTTTTTTAAGTGTCCTAATATTGCATTGGAGTCCCCTACAACAGGTTTAAATGCAGGTCAAAAAGCATTGTTATATTCTCAGAATATAAATTTATACATAGTCATTTCAAAACGGTTCGTTCAAATCAGTTCTGTGCGTAATGTCTATAAACCCCTCCTTTCCATAAGCCTACTCTGCTCTGATTGGTCAGCTGGCCAAGCCAGTTGTGATTGGCACAGTACTTGAGCAAGTTAGCGAGCGCTACTATCTGTGTTGCCAAGTCTGCGGTTGTTTTGATATCAAGGGTTGAAGCAACCCCAATAACGTCATATTTAGCCCCTGGAATGCAAATTTATTTTATGCAAATGTATTTTACACCCCAGAAAGCGATTTTTAATGGGGAGCCCCCTTGAAACGCGATTGGGGTAGTTTTGAGTAGCATTTGGGTGGGTTTTGTTGTCACAACCTGGCAACCCTTTCTACCACTGACAAAACATGCACTTTCACATAAAACAATAATATAGTGCTCCAATCAGTTCTTAAAATAATGACATGAAAACTTTTTGTTTAACACGTATGCAAGCGAATCGTGCCCACCGCTGAAGTTTAGCTGCTAAAGTGTAAACACCAAATCTATATTAAATCGACACATTCTTAGGAAATAGTGGGTTCACAGCGAATTATCAGAACGATTTCAGTAAGACTTAAGTAATATTGTGTTTTACCTCTAAACCTAAAGCTGCACTGGGTATACATCACATTTTAGCACAAAAATAAAAATGATATTTTGAGCACTCAATTGAAAATGCACACATAACATATCAATTATACTTACAGGTTGTGGTTTGGGGACGCTTGTTAGTCCAAATAAAGAAGATTAGAAGCCAAAGAAGATAAAAGTGAAGATTAGAGAAGCAGTCCTTGGTAAAATGATGAGCACACAACAAAAGTTTTGAATTGTATTGCTGTGGTATCATGGAAAAAATTCATTTTAAATGAGTAGTTCACTTCCAGAACAAAACTGTACAGGTAATGTACTCACCCCCATGTCATCCAAGACGTTCATGTCTTTCTTTCTTAGTCGTAAAGTAATTATGTTTTTTGAGGAAAACATGTCAAGATTCCTCTCCATATAATGGACTTCTATGGTGCCCCTGAGTTTGAACTTCCAAGATGCAGTTTAAATGCAGCTTCAAAGAGCTCTAAACAATCCCAGCCGAGGATGGTCTTGTCTAGGTCTGCATGAACTCTTTTTTCTGGTTCAATACAGTTAGGCTATGTGGAAAAACTTTCATCTCACTTTCTCCACCAACTTCAAAATAGTCATACATCGCCATTTACCTTTTTTTTTATTTGTAAAGGGCATTTGACCTTCTTTGCATGTTCACTTTGTAGACACTGGGTTGGTACTTCTGCAGTGATTTAGGATGATTTTGAAGCTGGAGGAGAAAATGAGATGGGAGTTTTTCGACATACCCTAACTGTCTTGAACTGGAAAAAAACACAGTTAAAGCAGCCCTAGACAAGACAAGCATTTGAGGTTAAAAAGTATATAAACTAATTTTTTTTAACAACCAGGAAGACCCTTCTTCCTCGGCTGGGATTGTTTAGAGCCCTTTGAAGCTGCATTTTAACTGCATTTTGGAAGTTCAAACTCAGGGGCACCATAGAAGTCCACTATATGGAGAGAAATCCTGAAATGTTTTCCTCAAAACACAATTTCTTTACGACTGAAGAAAGAAAGACATGAACATCTTGGATGACAAGGGGGTGAGTACATTATCTGTAAATTTTTGTTCTGGATTGCGTTCAGCAATGATGTAGACACATTAAATAGAAGTGTTTATGGGCAGGGCAGATTGTTTGTATTTTGCGGGCAGGCGGGAATTATGCTAATATGTTACCTAGTGACATAGGTAGAAGATTCGAAAACACGACTAGTTAAGGCGATTCAGAATTGACTCTCCTTTGAGACAATATCTTTATTTATCATGCACATTGAAGGGTAGCTACGTTACAAACCGCAAAAAAATATATTTTTTGAAAACCAATTTGACCTACTCTTTAAAAGGGATAATTCACCCAAAAATGACAATTCTGTCATTAATCACATTCAAAAGTATTCTTGTAGCTTCATAAAATTACGGCTGAACTACTGATGTCACATGGCTATTTTAATGTCCCTACTACCTTTCTAAACCTTGAACGTGTCAGTTGCGTTGCTGTTTATTGGTTAGAACATTTTCAGATTTTATCAAAAATATCTTAATTTGTGTTCTGAAGATGAACGAAGGTCTTACAGGTTTAGAACCACATGAGGGTGAGTAATTAATGATAATTATTTTGATTTTTTGATGAACTATCCTTTTAATCTTTTTTTGAAATACTGTTATTCAGTTCTAATTATATGCGCTTCAGCGCACTCCATCTGACTTGGATGAACTCCTACTGGGAGTCTATTCTACAATACTACTATGAAAGCTATAACTGCATGTCCTGACACATGATTCAGTACATGAGACTTTCAACCCCAAAGCAAAGAGAACAACCTGCTAATAACATGTTGGCCTATAATTTTCCCGCATTTCCAAACAATGCAAATGACAAAATGACCCACAAAAAAAATTGATGAAACTGAATCCATTTGCGCGATATGAACTGAGAACCTCCAGTAGGCTTTTAACCGAAATCACCTCCCTCTCATCGACCCCAGGTCTCCATCCAACATGTTCTTAATGATGCCTCCTCTTCCCATTAATTAAATTTTTACTGTGTGGACTTTGTCTGCTCTGTCCCAGTAATTGTGCTCGGGGTCGGAGTTAATCTCCAGAAAATTACCTGCCAGGGACGGACAAGGTGGGAAAAGTCATTATTTCATCTCGTATTATCATTATCCCCAAGACTGGCACGGCCCTGGTCGTCGACGGACTTCCTCTCCGCGTGTGGCGGCACATTGCCATTATGGGCAGCATTTTCTTTAATCATGACTGCACATTACCAGCACTGGGATTAGAATATGATTTATGACTGCCACCAGGAGAAAGGTTAGAAAATAGACTGGCAAAAGTTACCTTTTATAATGAGGTAGAGCCGATTCACAAAACCTAAATTGTGAGTTAAAGGTCTAGAAATGCTTGTGTGAACTTCATCCCCCAAAACAGATAATCAGGCAAGAGTATTTTTCAGCACTGACATGTGGATAAACAGCAAAAGGCTGTAGTACAAGTCCAAATAGAGCAATGAACTCAACATAAAACCTTCAACAGTGCCAAGTCTTAGAGTGAAACACTTTTCATTTGTTAGGGTTTAAAAACACAATTTCAGATTATCGTGATAAAAATGCAGCTAGGGCTGTTAGATGATTAAATACAATCATCTATTTGATGATCTGCCAATAAGTTAATTAAATTCAACCATCAAACCACATACTGTTTTTATATTAAAGTTTTATGAAGATAATTCAAAAGCATACATTATTGCTCCAAAGGCAGGGACATTTCTAATTATAGCTGGTTTCATTATTAATTACTAAATGTCACCACACTAAACTGGCAGGCCTAAATGCAACAAATTAATTGATAAATAAATCTTCTTGTGTATTTTGCACTGCCAAGAGGATTCGTCAAGATCATTTAATAAATTATCACATTACATTTAATAAATTATCCAGAGACTTCAGAAACCTGCATTAAAAATATTTTAATTAAATAATTCAAAGTAAAGGTTTCTGACTTTTCTTTCTAAGAAATGGGCCCAAATGTTCTCTTAGTTTATATAAAGCAAATAGTTTAAGGTTTTCAAAGGCGCACTAATTATAATGGTTTAATGCTTAAATAAGTAGTATTTTTGACAGTGCTACAATAGCACTAGTGACCCAAGTTATTATATTCCATATAAGGACAAAAAGAAAGGTTCAAAATTGTTACATTTATTCTAGTTACTCTAACTGAGAACAGGGATTTAGTTTAAGTTTTATAAGATACATACACTGATACATTGGGAAGAAGAAAAAAAAAATAGTAGAAACAATTTTCACTCAGAAATTACCAGTAATTTTCAGAAATCTGAAGTCAAAAGTTTACATACACCTTGCAGAATCTGCAAAATGTTAATTATTTTACCAAAATAGGAGGGATTGTACAAAATGCATGTTATTTTGTATTTAGTACTGACCTGAATAAGATATTTCACATAAAAGTGGTTCACATATAGTCCACAAGAGAAAATAATAGTTGGATTTATATATTACAAAAAGACCTGTTCAAAAGCTTACATATGCTTGATTCTTAATACTGTTGTTACCTGAATGATCCACAGCAGTGTTTTTTTGTTGTTGTTGTTTAGTGATAGTTGTTCAAAAAATCTTCAAGTCCCACAAATTTGTTGGTTTTTCAGCATTTTTGTGTATTTGAACCCTTTCCAACAATGACTGTATGATTTTGAGATCCATCTTTTCACACTGAGGACAACTGAGGGACACATATGCAACTATTACAAAAGGTTTAAACGCTCACTGATGCTCCAAAAGAAAAAAAGATGCATTAAGAGCGAGGGGTGTAAACTTTTGAACAGAATGAAGATGTGTACATTTTTCTTATTTTGCCTAAATTTCATCTTTTTTCAATTTAGTACTGCCCTTCAGAAGCGGCAGAAGATACTTATATGTTTCCCAGAAGACAAAATAAGTTAAATTTACTGATCTTCAAATGAAAAAAAATTTTCACCCCTGGCTCTTAATGCATTGCGTTTCCTTTTGGAGCATCAGTGAGCGTTTGAACCTTTTGTAATGGTTGCGTATGAGTCTCTCAGTTGTCCTCAGTGTGAAAAGATGGATCTCAAAATCATACAGTCATTGCTGGAAAGAGTTCAAATACACAAAAATGCTAAAGAACGCCAGGCAGTTTAACTGTTCAGGACAAACAAGGGACTCATGAACAACTATCACTAAACAAAACAAAACAAAACAGCTGTGGATCATTCATGTAACAACACAGTATTTAGAATCAACCATATGTAAACTTTTGAACGGGGTCATTTTTATAAATTCAACTATTATTTTCTCTCGTGGACTACACGTCAACATTTTTTTGTGTGAAATATCTTATTCAGGTCAGTACTAAATAAAAAAATAACATACATTTTGTATGATCCCTCTTATTTTTGGTAAAATAATTAACATTTTGCAGATTCTGCAAGGTGCATGTAAACTTTTGACCTCAACTGTATCTGTGCAATAAAATCCTTATGAAGAACACTTTTAAAGTCTTGCAATACAGCATAAATACATTCCACGTTTTGTTTACAACATCTTAATTCAGCAGTGGTGGACAGAGTCTCGGCGGAAGTACTTGGACGGCGAATTTCTGTGGAAATTCAGTTTCACAGGCAGAATAGAGGCTGGACAGACAATAAGAACCCTCTGAAGACTGTCCTCATCCTCCAGCAAGCTCAGAAGGAGCCTCACATCCCTACAGCAAGAGCTTATGGATTGTTCAGGCTGGATGAATATTTCACCAGAACAATACTTGAGCCTAATGTCTGAGTGCAAACTTTTGGTTTGTTAAGAAGTCAAAGCTGGTTTTCTTGTTGCGGTCATTGTCAAGTGCATGCGATGAAAGCTGAGGGCCCTTCAGAGAGTATTTTGCAAGCTGGGCCCCCAGGCCCTTCTGAGACGACTATTATTAGTCATCTATTGCGAGCCTGCCACAAATAAGGTCATTTACATAAGTCTTAAAGGTACAGCAGCAAAAAATAGCCTGTGTAATTCTAAAGAGTGGAAAATGGAAAACTAAAATTGTAGTAAAATTGTAGTAAAAAAGTAAAATTGTTAACTAATAAGTGGATTGCAAGAGGAGAATAAGATCAAAGCTGCTCTTAGATTTCCAACTGATTTTAAAATTGAATTTGTGCACAAAATATCTGGATGCTGGTTGTGACTGTAATGTACAATCTGTGCAAATACAAAACCTCCTTGGTGACTAACTCCATTTTGAATTTCATGAGCTGCTGGTGTTGAACAGGGAAAATGAGAGCCTCGGTGATAAAAATGGATTTACATGGACACGCCAATCCTTACACAGTTACAGCTTGTACAATTTCTCCCCGACAACCGCGAGTCTTGGGAACTCACCAGCTTACGGAAGCTCATACATGCTCAGTCTGAGATTAACTGTCTTTCATATTGTGTGTAGGCTTTACATTGCCTGACATGCTCATTTATATGCCACAAAACTACAGCAGAAAGAAATCTAAAGGGTTATCATTCCATACTAAAACTAAAAACAATATTAAATACGTTTATGCAAACTGAAATAATTAATTCAAGTAAGAAAAAAGAAATAGTTAAAAACTAACAGCTATAAAATAATTAACAAAAACAATTATTTTCATACATTTTAAGTTTATCAAGTGTGAGTGCTGCCAAGTCCACGGTTTTCCCGCGGAATTGGGCTACTTTAACACTGTTGTCGCGGGTTGTTTTTCATGTCCGCATGTTGAAGTGTCCCCAATAACATGATAGTCCCTGAAAGGTGGCGCAACCCCGCCGAAAACGTGTATTTTACCCCCCGGAAATGCGATTGGGCTAGTTTTGAGTTGAGTTTTGTAGCAATTGGGCGTGTTTTGTTGTGAAAACCTGGCAACCCTGATCACGTGGCACTAAAATTGAAAAAGTTTAGGGATGCACTGAAATTTCAGTCACTAAACATTTTTTATTCAATTTCACATTGCAGATTCAGTTTTCACATATTTTACGTCCATCAAATACTTTTACTTTAAACTCGCTAAAATCCCAGCCTCAACCCAATCAGAAGTACCGGTACCTATACATCAGAGCCTGATAAAAATGCATTTTTTAAAGAAAGACGGCAGATGGATTTATATATATATGAACTCTTCATATATATATATATATATATATATATATATAGGAGGTTGAAGGAGGTTAGTGTCATTTCTTAATTGCTCTAATTTCTAATAACATATAATATATACTATTAATCACGATTAATTGCATCCAAAAAAAATGAGTGTTTACATGACGTGTGTGTGTGTGCGTATGCTGTGTATGTTTATAATGTATACATGTATACATTTAAATATAAAATTTCTATTAAAAAAAATAAAATAAATAATAATAATAATTATATATATATATATATATATATATATATATATATATATATACATACATATATATATATATATATATATATATATATATATATATATATATATATATATATATATATATTATTTATTTATTTATTTTATATATAGACAGCTTATATAGTTTGAAAAATGGCATAAGCTTCAAGGATTTAATTTCTCTCATTTCTAATTTCTAATAACATATAATAATATAATTTAAATAATATAGGGCTGTCAAACTATTAATCACGATAAACCAAATCCAAAATAAAAGTTTGTTTACACATAATATATATGTGTGTGTGCCGTGTATATTTATTATGTATATATAAATACACACATACATGTGGGTCAAAGATGTTAAGTTGTTTACAACTTAAAAAAAAAAAATAGTCTACTTTAAGGTTTTAAATAAGTTTTTGGAGAATAGAATGTCAAAATTTGGTTGAAATAATGGTACATTGTCATTCACTGTAACACAATATTTATGTAAAAATTCAAACAACATGCTTATTATGACTTGTACATATTAAATTTTATAGCATTTTAAATGAGTAAAAAAATTCATGGCAAAAATGGGCAAAACCTAGGATAGTGGCAACTTAAAAAATTGTAGAATTACAATTAAGTAGTTTTTTGGGTGAAAGTAACTCATCTTTTAATGTCATGAATGGATTTTTGTTGTAAATATGCCTGACAAGATTGTTAAACTGAATAACATTTTAGTGGGTGTATTCTGTAAATTAGGGAAAAATGTGTGATATTTATTTTTTGCTCAGAAAAATAAAAACAAAAATTCAATTAAATTAAAAAATTTAAAAAATTAATTGTTTTTTTTTTTTTTGGGGAAAAACAACAATTTAAATCATTATTACACTTATTGTTTTTATGCTTAAACCCTTTTTGTAGGTATTTAAAAAAAAAATATATATATATATATATATATATATAACATTTTCTATACTATACAAAGTACACACAGCTGCATTATGTAAACGCAAACTTTTATTTTGGGTGTGATTCATCACGATTGTTTGACAGCCCTATAATATTATATAATATAACATTAAAAAAAAGCATAATTGTTCCAAACAAAGGGTTTCAGCTTTGCCCATAAATACAAATCAGTAAATCTTAACTAACATAAATAAAAATGAAATAAAAATTTGCACATTAAATAAAAACTAAAATGACCAAAATTATTGCCGAGTCCTGACACGAAAGACTAAATATAAAGTAAATTTGATTTAAAAGTAAAGCGTATTAAAATAAAAATAAATGAAAATGCAAAATAATACTAACCTAAAGTGCAACCCGTATTTGGAGGAAAATTTATAAATAAAGGAAAGAGAAAAGGTAAGACGTTGATGCATGTCTAAATGCATTAAATCTCAGTGGTAAGCTGTTCTAATCATACAAGCAGGAAGCTGTCCATTTCTGCAGGTGCCCACATGAATCAATCAATAAAACGGTGGTATTTAAATAATTATCATGTCCTTGAGAATCTCAGCATCGACATTGAGAGCGCTAATATCGATTATGCAGAACGTTATATTGAGAGACAGGGTTGCGAAGCGTGTTCAGGGCCATGTACGAGCCGGTCCTCTGGGGAGGTACATGATCCGGACGTGGGAGAATTGAACCCGGAGAAATCCTTTAGCTCTCTCCTGCTCAGCATTTCTAATGAATGTAACTTGAGGATTCTCAAGAGCTTTTCAGGCCGGGGGAATTATCTCTATCACTGCTGACATAGAAGAAAACTGCACTGGCTTTTAATGGCGACTCAAGCATTATCTTCAATTATAAAACGTCAGTCATATCCAGAGCCTGTACTGCTGGTCAGTACAAGCTTACATAAGCAGCCTTTAAATACATCTGCTGCCTTATTCCTGTTAAATCAGGAGCAACACGCTGAAGCTGAAGAGAAGGTGAACTTCATGAACTTCAAACATGGTTTTTACACTTCACTCAGAGACTCTGAGCTTTAAACTCTAAATTGTAGCTTGTTATGCCGTATTCAAATGTCAGAAACAGGATCTCGCACCCCAGGGCATTGTGTCTAATGGGTCTCTTTCCTGTCTGAGAAAGTTTACTGTACAAAACTTTAACTCGAATCACCTGACGTATTTGTCTGTGTAGCCTTCCCTGCCTGTCATTTCAGTTTCTTCCCATGGAAAATAAGAAACTGGTCTGTACAGGAAAGACCGACCTTGCAGATATGTCCTAAAGCTGTATCCGTCACTCTCAATTAAGATTTGCAGCTTCCTGGTAGATGGTAGCAGTGCTAGTGCATGTGGGCAGGATGTGGGTTCAGAACAGATAAATCAACACAGAATAGAAATCGTGATATGGCTGTGTACGATTATTAAACTGCAAAAGGCTGAGATTAAATAGTGCTTCAGACTTTACAGTGAAGGTGAGATTCTACTAATGGGCATTTGATAATTCATAGTACAAAATGTACAATTATTCGAAAAGGCCATCTCACTATGGCCCTATTTGGTTTATGCGATGCATAAAACATTGTGATTAAAATGGCAGAATCAAATCATAAAAATGGAATTTACAGTATAACACGAAATATTACAAATTCTGAAGATAAAGATTTGAAGAATAAATTAAAAGTATGACTGTGCACTTAATCAAAATGCAATATAGATGCGAAAAAAGTGCATTTGCCACTTTACTATATGTGACCTGGACCACAAAATCTCATCATAAGGGTCCATGTTTCTGAAAGCTGATTAAATAAGCTTTCCAGTGGTTTGTTAGGACAGGACGATATTTGGCCGAGATACAACTATTTGAAAATCTGGAATCTAAGGGTGCAAAAAATAAAATAAATCAAAATATTAAGAAAATCGCCTTTAAAGTTGTCCAAATGAAGTTCTTAGCAATGCATATTACTAATCAAAAATTAAGTTTTGATATATTTACAGTAGAAAATGTACAAAATATCTTCATGGAACATGATCTTTACTTAATATCCTAATGATTTTTTGCATAAATTTTTTATTTTCTTTTTTTTTTATAATTTTTGGCTATTACTACAAATATACCGGTGCTACTTAAAGGGGTCATCGGATGCTAAGTTGACTTTTTCATGTTGTTTGAACATTAATGTGTGTTGGCAGTGTATGTACAAATCTACCCTATAATGATAAAAATCCAAGCAGTGGTTTTTAATTAATCTGTAAAAATAATATCCCCTTTTTCAAATCGAGCCGTTCTCAGATGCCTGTCGGTGTGCCGTCACACCAACAGAGGCCGCTCCCACGATAGTTGATTGACATGAGCTCTTACCTTAGACCAGCTGTCACAGTCCAGTAACTTTCCATGTTTTGATGCTGAAGCAGGGATGTAAGTTAGACAAGAATATCTCCGATTGAGCGATTGAGGTGTTGTGTTGCTGGATGTAATAATGAACGTAGCGGTCGTCATTTACTCCCAACATCTGAGCCGCTGAAGATGCAGTGGATTACATTTGTTTGTGAAGGGAATGTGCCTCCCGATCTACATATATCTGTCTACGTTCGCGCAAATCATTCGTGATCCAGCTTCACTTACAGCAGAAGTGAGTATAAGCGTTTTTTAATGAATCTTTGCGATCGCCTTTTTTTAATAACGTGGTAGTTAGCAAGTTTAGCGGCTAAACACGTTAAATGCGGCTAATGTAAACAAGACCGTCTTTCCACAGAGAGAAGAGAGGGGCGGGGTGAGCAGAGCTCATTTGCATTTAAAGGAACAACCCCTTAGAACAGTGGTTCCCAAACTTTTTCTGCAGGGCCTCCCTTTTGCAGAATAAAAAAAATTCAAGCCCCCCCACCCCCTTCGTTTACACATAAACAAACACAATTTCAGAAGGAATTATTTGAAAAGTAATAATTATTACAATTATTATAATTCAGTGTGTGACAATTTACTGAAAAAAAAAAATAAACGAGGAACTAGTCACTTTTAGAGTAGAAACATTAAAAGTAAAGCATGCAGCTTTACTATGTACTGTTTTTTTTGTTTGTTTTTTTTTTACTATGGAACAGCTTTCATTGTTTTTTAAACAGATTTTCTCAATTTTCTCTTTTTTTTATCTCTTTGTTGTAGTTGCGATCTCTGAAGTTCATTATCTACCTCATCTACAGTCTATTTACGTTTACCTGGCACTTGATGTCTTTTCAAAAACTTGTCCATGCTTAGAGCAGATCTACTATTCGTCATTCATTCATAATTTTACTCGGCTAACCGCAGTTCTCATTTCTGATATCAATTGCACCATCTAGTGGTCTGTTATTTTACGACAAAAACAATTACAAACTGCGAGTCGTCTTGAGGTAATAAAATATGATGAAATTCATATTTTGTGTTAAATTATTTACATGTGGCAAGTAGCCATATAATAAGCAAGATAATTTCACAGTGGGGTCTTGTATCACCCTATAAACGTTTCTTTTTACATAAAAATCTAGGGATGCACCGAAATGAAAATTCTTGGCCGAAACTGAAACTGCTTTGTAATAATATTTATTATTTTATTAAATAATATAGTCATTTTATAAGACTTTTTAGTTTAACTCTGTAATTTTAATGATACTGAATAAAAAAAATAATCACAAGCCAATAAAATAACCACGTTTATTGAAAGTAACAATAAAATTGGACAGAAAATATACGAATATTAAATCTCAATATATTATTTTTTATTCAGTTCTATGAAACGGAATTAGATATTAGAACATTTTTGGACTAATTATTAAAATAATGTATAGTCCTAAAAAGCTGTTATTATCAGAGCATGTGATCAGAGCATACGTCACGAAAGGGTAGCGTCATTTTACCAGCGTTGTCCAGTACACCAGTACTAGCATGTTACAGCACAGTATGCGACACTATTGCAAACAGGAACAAGTACACATTGACATTTTCTGTCGGCGCGTTATTTGAGCGGACTTTGCTTTTCCGTTGAGCATAAGCGGTACACGAGTGGAGCATTCATATGGGCCGTGAGCAACTCAACGGAACGCACATTCATAGAGCGGAATATTGAACGGTGCGCGCTGAATACTACCGGGCAGTGCGGATATTTTCGGCCTTTGTTTCTTTCGAATCTATATAAAAATCGGCCGACTGTACACTAGCATTGCTGTGCCCCCCTTATCATAACTCCGCGCCCCCCAGTTTGGGAACCACTGCCTTAGAATGAGATGATTTTTGCAGAGCTCATTTTGGCAAGGTAAAAAGGGTGTTGTTTTACAAAACCATTGAGAATTTTTAATCAAAGTATATTAGAGACTTTTCATTAAGACCCTAAAGAATCATATCAACTTGTGGAAAATGGGCATCCGTTGACCCCTTCAAGACTGGTTTTGTGGTCCAGGGTCACATACACTCTTAAAAATAAAGGTGCTTTAAAAGGTTCTTCACAGCGATGCCATAGAAGAACCATTTTTGGTTCCACAAAGAACCATTTAGTCAAAGGTTCTTTAAAGAACCATCTCTTTCATACCTTTTTATAATGTGAAGAACCTTCTTTCGCCACAAAGAACCTTTTGTGAAACAGAAAGGTTCTTCAGATGTTAAAGGTTCTTTATGGAACCATTTAGACAAAAAAGGTTCTTCTATGGCATCGTGAAGCACCTTTATTTTTAAGAGTGTATGAGGACACACCACAATTTTATATTTATAAAATACCATATAAATCTTAAATGTTTTAATTTTAAAAATAAACCTCTGTTGTGCCAGTACTATGCTGGCCAAAAAAAAAAAAAAAAAAAAAAAAAAGGAATTAAGTTTTGTGTTTGATCACATTTTAAAAGATTAATTAAATTAATGTTTTATGACATTATTTCATTGCCTTTTTTGTTTAAATATTAAATTAATGAAATATTAAATTGTTGTTGAGTTTTATACAAACTTTTTATACAAACTGATTATACAAGGTTTGATTGTTTGTTTGCATATTAAAATTTAACTTAACTATTTAAACAGAATCTAGAAAATTTTTAAAAAGAAAACAAATTTTGAGGAAAAAAATAAAACTGTTTTTACATGCAGGGCCCTAAAATTGTTATTGTTTAATTCTTGTGATTTTTATAACTTAAACTGATTAGACATGTTTTTCTGTATTAAAATTTAACTAAGCTCTAAGAATCTAGAAAAATGAAAACAGAAAACACAAACTTTGGGGAAAAGATTTTACAGGGCCCTGAAATTTGATTTGGCTAAACTTTTAATAAATTGTTATTGTTGTTAAATGTTGAATGTTAATTTTTTTCATGATATTGACTATCAGACATGCTTTTTTATTTTTAAAATTGAAACAGAATCCAGAAAAATTAAAGCAAAAAGAACGAATTAAAGTTTCATAAAATAAATCATTTCATGGGGCCCTAAATATGGACCAAGATAGCCTGTTGCAACAGTATTGCTTTAGATTATTTTGATTAATTAAACTGAAAAAGAAGCAAAAATAGGCATTTATTCTTCACTGTTTTTGAGTGAAGAATAAATGCCACAAGAAAATTAAGATATCAGGACAGAACATATACAACAGGAACAACAACCATAAGACAAATCATATTTTATCTTTGTTCGAAAAAGGTAAAGTGCTGCCTAAAAATCCACTTTCAACTTCAATTTCAATGTTAATATAACAAGAACTTCTTTTTCAATTTGTTCATTTCCTAAATTAGCTGAAAGAAGTCTAAATTTGGTTCATGCAGAGAGAATAAGTGTGCACACCCCTAAAGAGACTAACTGTTTCCATCTGCACTAAAGCTTGATTTTGAGGAAAAAAGGCAATCACTTTTTATGCCTTTTGTCTTTTTAAGCTTGTTATCTTAACAGCAGCAACATGAAATGTTCAAATCACAACTGCAAGACATGTCAAAATAATACAGTGAGACAGATATATGAGGGGGCCAGTGGAAACAGCGTTCAGTGGCTTTGAACTGCTTTTGACCTCCTTCAGTACAGGTCCGATGCACATGTCACCATCTCCACTCAACATAAACCAATGTAAACCACCAACTCTCTCACTAAAAGCCTTTACAAACTCATCCGATCAATTGTTACGCCGTGCAGAAAACCATTTGAGAATCGCCTCGTTCTGCTTTTGCAGCCAAAGACTTTTCAAGGAGCTTCAACGCTTAGCCACTTTAGTGGGCAGAGTAGAGGAGGACAGGTGATGATACTGCAGACATCACATCTCGAGAAGACACATCCAGAGCAGCTATTACACACTCAAGAAACAGGCTGTCAGAAGGTTTTTTAAACCTCAGCATTTTTCCTGTGAAATACTTTTACACATACATTAGAACAATTCCACGCCCTATATATGTGTACGTATAGTCAGCGGTTTACTACAGCTAGACGAAAGCAAACGGGATGTGTTTTATATCTCCTGAACAGGTTTTTGTGAGTTCAACTAGGCATGAATTCAACAAGGTGCTGGAAACATTCCTTGGAGAATTTCATGGAGTTACTGTCAATTTTTCAGCTACACATGCCTGCTTCCAGTTCACTTCATCTCAATGTTTCGCTGGTCCTTTGAGTCGAAGCTATAGATACATTTCAAAGAAACAGCCTGAGAAGATCCTTTATACACAGACATTTTTCAGATTTTCCTTCATAACTCACAAACTACAACTTTCAGCATAATAATCATATCCTGAACAGTCACACTGCCCGCTGTTCTGCAGAAAAATCTTTTTTCAGCATTTTTGTGTACTTGAACCCTTTCAAACGATGACTGTTTGCTTCTGAGATCCATCTTTTCACATTGAGGACAACTGAGGGGCTCAAATGCAACTATTAAAGAAGGTTCAAATGCTCACTGATGCCTCAGAAGGAAACACGGAGCAGAGCCAGGGGGTGAAAACTTTTGAACAGGATGAGAATGTGTACATTTTTCTTATTTTGCCTAAGTATCATACTTTTTTTTTTATTTAGTACTGCCCTTCAGAATCTACAGAAGACACTTACATGTTTCCCAGAAGACAAAATAAGTTCAATTTACCCTGATCTTCAAATTCAAAAAGTTTTCACCCCTGGTTCTTAATGCATTGTGTTTTCTTCTAAAGCATCAGTGAGCATTTAAACCTTCTGTAATAGTTGCATACGAGTCCCTCAGTTGTCCTCAATGTGAAAATATGCATCTCAAAATCATACAGTCATTGTTGGAAAGGGTTCAAATACACAGCAGTTTAACTGTTCAGGACAAACAAGGGACTCATGAACAACTATCACTAAACCAAAAAAAAATTAAAATTCAGGTCACACAAAGTATTAAGAGTCAAGTGTATGTAAACTTTTGAACGGGGTAATTTTTATAAATTCAACTATTACTTTCTTATGTGGACTATGTAAACGTCTTTTATCTGAAATATCTTATTCAGGTCAGTACTAAATAAAAAATAACATGCATTTTGTATGATCCCTCTTATTTCGGTAAAATAATTAACATTTTGCAGATTCGCCAAGGTGTATGTAAACTTTTGACCTCAACTGTAACCAACATAAAAATTGCAAATACCAAAACTTTAAATGAAATTACAGTTAAAAACAAAACATAAACTAATTCAAACTATTAATAAAAACTACACTATCATCTCAATGATACTAAAACAACACTGCTGGCGCTTCACTGTAAGTCAAGAGAGTTTGTTACCGTAGCCCTCTGTCTCCCCAACATGCCATATTATCCCACTACATATGTTCATTTCATAACAACCATCCAGAACAATTGACAATGATATTTTCTACTTATCCCTTCTCCTACAAGGTTACTTGATAGTTAGCACACATTTATTGCCTATCCGTGTCAACTCACAGAACACTAATTTAAAGGACAGCCAACATGGAGCTGGCTATCGTTCAGTGTCTCGCTAAAGGGCATAACTGTGATTGGAGAAAAGGGTTCTCAGTTACTCTGCAGACTCTGGGTCATTCCCACTTAGGATCAAACCTACAGCCACTGACTTGAATTCAAAATAGTTGGGCTCCAGCACATGGACAGGGCCTACAGCTGGTAACCTCTTAATTTTGTGGACAGTCTCATAAGAAATAGCAAGGCAGGGCTCAGATTTCAGCTCCAATAAATCAGTACCATTATTGCAGCAATATTATCATAACTCAGCCCTACTACACATAAAACTCAATTATGCCTTTCAGAAGTCCAGATTTACAAATTAGTCATCAACACTGACAATACAATATTTTTCGATAGAAACCCCAGCATCAAAACCAAAAGCCTTACCATAATTGTTCTGTTGAAACTCATTGGGTGCTGTAAACTGATGTGATGTCCATAAACTGATTTCTTCTTCTTCCTTCTTATTATTTAATGGTGGATGGCAACTAACATTTAAGGTGCATTTCTGCCACCTGCTGAACTGGAGTGTGGGCATTTTCATTACTTTTCCTTCTTTAAAAAAAAAAAAAAATCTTTTAAGAAAGAATTCAGTACATTTACTTCAACTTTTTTTCAGTTCTTCCTTTAACCTTTCTTTGTGTTTTATACTTAAATGCAGAGAGAAAATACATGTTCCACCATCTTATCTTCCATTCCGCAATCACACAAACCTGATGGATGCTTTCTCAGTAAATACAAAGTTTTATTTTACCAGTATGTTTCAGCTGATTTGGTTTATTTTCCAAGATAAATGGCCATGGATGTTATTTGTTGTCTTAAGGGTCACTTTCCAATGTGTCTTATTCTGCAGAATCATTATGCCAATAGACCAATTCAGTGTTTGATGTGATGTAACAGTGATGATGTTTTTTGTGGGTGGAGCTTATCTGGTTGTAGAAAATGACGGTTTTCAGTTAGCAGTTTATGGAGCCATGGAATAAAAGAATAAAAGGTCAATTTGAGTTTACACCTACTACTCTGAATGTGACTACACTGAAATGATCAATTTTAAATGCTTAATTATCATGTTGAAAGCCTCAGTTATATTTCCAGGAGTGGGGTTTAAACCGATGAAGACATTTGCCCGTTGGATCGTAAGTCCAACACCTTAACCACACAGCCATCCTGGTTGGGATAGAGCATTTTTTACTTTAATAGATCTTTATATTTGCACCTATCCCTCTATGCTGTAATTTTAAACACTTAATTTGTGCTTAAGTTTCAAGCTAAAGGCCACGGTTTTGTTACCAGGAGTGGGGTTCGAACCCACGAGGACATTCGCCCATTGGATCTTAAGTCCAACGCCTTAACCACTCGGCCATCCTGGTCAGAACAATACAGTTTGGCCTGTAAAATTTGCACCTACTGTACGTTTAATTTATCCTTGAATCTCAAGTCAGAAGCCTCACTTTTGTTAACCGTCAAAGTTGCACCTACTACTCTATACTGCAGTTTTACATGCTTAAATGACAAGTTGAAAGGCTTCATCTTGTTACCAGGAGTGGGGTTTGAGACCCCAGGAACATTTGTCTATTGGATCTGAAGTCCAATGCCTTAAGCACTCGTCCATCCTGGTCTCTACATGATGGCCTGACCTGGAAGAGACCCTCTAATTTGTATTTTGACCCTCTTCTATGTATTTAAATGCTTAATTTGTGTTTAAACATCAAATTGAATGCCTCACTTTCGTTACCAGGAGTGGTGTTTGAACCCATGAAAACATTTGTCTATTAGACCTCAAGTCTAATGCCTTAACCACTCGCCATCCTGGTTGGAACCCAGACCTTTTGCTGTAATAGATCCTCACATTTGCACCTATCCCTCTATGCTGTAATTTTAAATATTGAATTTGTGCTTAAACATCAAGCTAAAAGACACAGCTTTGTAACTAGGAGTGGGGTTCATACCAACAAGGACATCTGTCCATTGGACCTTAAGCCCAACACCTTAACCACTCAGCCATCTCGGTATGGATTAGCTTGTCCTGTAAGAGACCCTCAAATTTGCACCTACTGTATCTTTAATTTGTCCTTAAATTTCAAGTCGGAAGCCTAACTTTTGTTTAATCTTAAATGCAATGCCTTAACCACTCACCAGGAGTGGGGTTTGAACCCTCAAGGACATTTGTCTATTGGAATTTAAGGCCAACACCTTAACCTGGTCGCTACATGACAGCTTAACCTGTGAGAGACCCTCAAATTAACACCTACCGTACTCCTCCATGCTGTAAATTTAAATGTTTAATTTGTGCTTAAATGCCAAGCAGAAAGCCTCAATTTTGTTACCAGGAGTGGGGTTTAAACCCACTAGGACATTTACCCATTGGATCTTAAAGGGGTCATCGGGTGCCCATTTTCCACAAGTTGATATGATTCTTTAGGGTCTTAATGAAAAGTCTCTAATATACTTTGATTAAAAATTCTCAATCGTTTTGTAAAACAACACCCTTTTTACCTTGCCAAAATCAGCTCTGCAAAAATCATCTCATTCTAAGGGGTTGTTCCTTTAAATGCAAATGAGCTCTGCTCACCCCGCCCCTCTCTTCTCTCTGTGGAAAGACGGTCTTGTTTACATTAGCCGCATTTAGCCACATTTAGGGCGTTTAGCCGCTAAACTTGCTAACTACCACGTTATAAGGAAAGGCGATCGCAAAGATTCATTAAAAAAACGCTTATACTCACTTCTGCTGTAAGTGAAGCTGGATCATGAATGATTCGCGCGAACATAGACGGATATATGTAGATCCGGAGGGCACATTTCATTCACAAACAAACGTAATCCACTGCATCTTCAGCGGCTCAGATGTCGGGAGTAAATGACAGCCACTATGTTCATTATTACATCCAGCAACACAACACCTCAATCACTCAATCAGAGATATTCTTGTCTAACTTACATCCCTGCTCTGGCATCAAAACATGGAAAGTTACTGGACTGTGACAGCTGGTCTAAGGTAAGAGCTCATGTCAATCAACTATCGTGGGAGCGGCCTCTGTCGGTGTGACGCCACACCGACAGGCATCTGAGAACGGCTCGATTTGAAAAAGGGGATATTATTTTTACAGATTAATTAAAAACCACTGCTTGGATTTTTATCATTATAGGGTAGATTTGTACATACACTGCCAACACACATTAATGTTCAAACAACATGAAAAAGTGAACTTAGCATCCGATGACCCCTTTAAATCCAACACCTTAACCACTCAGCCATCCTGGTCAGGATAAGTAACGTGGTCCTACTGAAACCCTCAAAATTGCTACTACCTACTACTCCATGCTGTAATTTAAATCATTAACCTGTGATTAAATATCAAGTCCAAAGCCTCAGTTTCGTTACCAGGAGTGGGGCTCCTTGTTTCCAGAGGTAAGCCATAGTCTATGAAGGCTACCTGTCATGACACAGTTTATTCTGTTTTACTCTTAAAAGTATTACCACCGCTGTTTTTGAAACCCTAAATTTCAGCGAATATTAGCGTTTTTCCCGAGATCCATTAACTGTTCTTTCATTCATGAAAAACAACCCTCATTTGGCTAATTAAGCTTATGATTAAAGTTGGATCAAAGCTAGATGGAGGCCTCCTACAACCTTGACCAGCTGTGAATAAAAGCACAGTGACTTTATGTCAAACCTTTATGACAGTTATTAGTTTGTTAACAAGCTAATGAACTCTGCTACTCCAATATTTATCAGATGATTTATGTGATTAAAAGTCACATTCACATGTCTATGTGGTTATGTGAGTGTGTGGGCACAATATTCGCACCTACAATTCTAAATGAGTATTTCTAAAAATGATCAACTTTTGTCTGCATATTCAAGGTAATATGACCATACATTATCATAAAAACTTATTGGACAGACACAGAGCTGAGTATCATTTTAAAAGAATTTTTAAATTTCCATAGCACTTTTCTCATTAACACCGTACAAGAATATTTTGGACGGCCTAAGATAAATGAGTAGACAAATGTCCTGTCATTTTCTACATACTCAGATAGCGACTGTACGGTTGTGACTGGAAGGGATTAGATTTGATTCCTGTGAATTAAACTGTCCATCCGTCAATTACATGATACTGGCTGTTTGCTGACCTTCTTATCTTACTGCTTTAGTGCTTCTGAAGGGCGGTAATTGGAACAGGCTGGACAAAGAGCGATCGTATCCCCTTCATCTCACAGTATCTCCTGAAGTCAAAGATGCATATCTCATTGGCACAAGTTCCAGGTCCAGATCATGGTCCTTGCGCACAAAGGACCTTGGTGTTCAGCATTCTTCGTCTCAGGGCTGCGTGACCTTCGGGTCACTGGGCAATCCATAATGCATCCTTGACAGACTTCATAAAGCTTTATTGCTGAGAAAAAGTCTTGACACAAGCCTTCAGGTGAATTTTAGCCATTACTAAAACACCTTTACCTCTCAAAACATGATATAAATGAAAAATATAAAATATATTTCATTTTTAGTTTATTGGTCGGTTAAAAAATCTAACAAGAAAAATTAAGCAACCTTATCCTATAACAATGCTGACAAACTGACATCTTCTGTGGACTCACTAAATTGGAGCAGGCAGGACAGCGTGGGCGACATTAAATCAGTGTTTGCCCTTCAAAATTGACTGTGACATGCACATACGCTCCAGGAGTGGAACGTCCTGGACGAAGTTTCTTTCATACACCAGACTGCATTCTGCTAGGCCTCTTAAGAATGTAGGATCTTTATTGTTTCTCCTAGACCACAGTGTGATTAAATGGAGATTATTGTGTATCTTTATTTTTCTCTCACATCTCAACTAGAATTTCAGAAGAGATTTCAATATATCAATATAAATTTTTTCCCATCGGATTCTTCCTAGCTACACTTTAAAAAATACATTTTTTTACAGCAGTGCCATAGAAGAACCATTTTGGGTTCCCCAAAGAACCTTTCAGTGAACGGTTATTAAAACAGGGATCAAAGACCTCAAACTGACCCCAAACCAGCCCAAATTTTGTCCACCTGTCAAAATCAAATTCAAAACCACACAATCTGGCAACACTGGCCTCTTTGGTGGCTCCGTAGAACTCGTTATTTGTTTTCTGTGCCTTTTCGAATACAGATTCACTATTCAGGCACATCCCTAATAGAAAGGTTCTACACTCATTAAAATAAAGGTTCTTTATTAGCATTGATGGTTCCATGAAGAATCTTTAACATCTATGGAACCTTTGAATTGCACAAGAGGTTCTTTATAGTGGGAAAGGTTCTTTAGATCGTTCATATGCTATTCCACAAAGAAAATAATGGTTCTTTAAAAAAGTTCACTTCCAGAACAAAAATGTACAGATAATTTACTCACCCCCTTGTCATCCAAGATGTTAATGTCTTTCTTTCTTAAGTCGTAAAGAAATTATGTTCTTTGAAGAAAACATTTCAGGAATTTTCTTCATACTGTGAACTTCTATGGTGCCTGTGACATTGAACTTCCAAAATGCAGTTTAAATGTAGCTTCAAAGAGCTTTAAACGACCGAGGAAGAAGGGTTTTATCTAGTGAAACGATCAGTCATTTTCTAAAACAAATTACAATTTCTATACTTTTTAACCTTAAATGCTTGTCTTGTCTAGCTCTGCATGAACTCTGTGTATTCCGGTTCAAGACAGTTAGGGTATGTCAAAAAAACTCCCATCTCATTTTCTTGTCCTACATCTCTATTTTACCTTTTCTTAGGGCATATGACCTTCTTTGCATGTTCACTTTGTAAACACTTGGTCTGTACTTCTGCAACAATGTAGGGCGATTTTGAAATTGGAGGTTTTCGACATACCCTAACTGTATTGACCCGAATTACACAGAGTGTGTATGCGCATGAGAGAGCTAGACAAGATAAGCACTTGAGGTTAAAAAGTATAGAAATTGTAATTTGTTTTAGAAAATGACCAATCGTTTCGCTACATAAGATCCTTCTTCATCAGCTAGGATTGTTTAGAGTCCCTTGAGCCTGCATTTAAACTGCATTTTGGACATTTAAACTCGCGGGCACCATTGAAGTCCACTATATGGAGATAATTCCTGGAATGTTTTCCTCATTTCTTTACAACTGAAGAAAGAAAGCCATGAACATCTTGGATGGCAATGGGGTGAGTACGTTATCTGTCAATTTTTGTTTTGAAAGTGAACTACTCCTTTCAGAACTGTTCACTGAAGGGAAACCAAAATAGTTTTTCTATGGCACCATTGCAAAAACCTCCTTTTATAACCTTTATATATCTAACCATATATAGATGCCAATAATAATGTAGCCTATATTCATTTTATAGATCTATACTCTTACAGTATGTCAAAAATAGTCATTTTTTTATTTCTCCTCCTAGAGGAAGGATCTGAGACAAAAGTAATATAACTATGAACTCCATGAAGTCTCTTGAGCGTTCAGAATTAGATCAAGCTTTCAAGAGGAGTGACAACTAAGTGTATGTGTCATATGAATCCTCAAATGCCTTCCTGACCTGTGGTCAAACCTGGAAGCAAGCAAACCATCTATGTGTCCATGACTCGGTGAAGAGACAAACAGCTCTTGTTCCTCAGAGGACACTGAGAGCCAGTCAAACCCATGATCTTTACAGCTCCCTGAGTCCACGACAAGACAGAGTGAAGAAATACGATGTGACGTGGAGACATCTGTCTTGACAAACACAAAGACACAGACTCGAACGCACGCACGCAGACCAATACGTGCATGCACAGACCCACACTGGCCACAGATGGCTTCTATCATACCAGATGTGGGAGGTTGCCAAGACAGATGGACAGCAATTTGCAGTGAAGAGCATATTGGGACACTGAGGAGCCAGTCTTTTCTCATTTTTTTTAAAGCGGGATATGGGATTGTCTGCATATGGACATCTCAGTCTGACGTGCTGTCTTTCCACCATCAGGTTGACTGATCTCAGGGGCATCGCTCCATCTCGTAGCAGAGCCAAATATCAAGCGCTGTTTGCCGGAGCTGCTCTCTTCAACGTCTCCACACAAGGAAACATAATTGATTCAGGCTCTTTTGTCACAGCAATTTTCCTCTGGTTGTTCAGTTCATGAAAATTAATGGCAGACTTTAATTTGGGTGCCTTTACGCCATCGTGTCCTCATCTGCCGAAAAGGAAAGATTCATAAAACGCTTTGATTAAGCAGCTGACAAGCTGTCATTGGCTGACATCTGATATCCGCTATATGGACTATATAGCACACCATTGTTTATGCAACCAGGATGAGAAAATTAGTATATTTTAATATCAGTTAGAAGTACCATAGATAATATATAAAATAAATGTTACATATAATAATAATAAACAATTATAATTATAACAATATCTGTAATTCTAAATTACAAATTATTATTGTAAAATAATAATTACCATATATATAGCTACATTTTTGTTACATACAACTATTTTATTACTATTATTATTATTATTATTATTATTATTGTTATGAAGAAGAAGAAGAAGAAGAAAAAATATTATTATTATATATAATTTTGATTTTGAATTATCATTGAAATTATTATTATTGTTACGGACACTTTTGTTTTCATTTCTTAAAAATAATTTTAAATTATGTTAATGTAACGAGGAGACGGGAGGCAGGCGGATCCATTCGCAGACTTTTATTAACACAACGAGGCAAAGACATGGTCAAAAGGCAGGCAGGGTCGAACAATGGCAAACAGGTGTTTTAGACAGCGAGACGAAGAATAGTCCACAAACAGGCGAGGGTCGATCAGCGGCGTACGTTATCCAAAGGGCGAAGCAGGAGAATGGTCAGACAGGCGAGAGTCACAAAAGGCAGGCGGCGGGCACAAACGAAACAAATAAACAAGGAAAAACAAACGGAAACCAGACACGAGATACAAGGGAACGCTTTGTATGACTGCAAGAACAATTCAATACTCAGCAAAGTGTAACAGGAAGACCGGGGCTTTTATACAGTCTCTGATTGGGCGCAGGTGGTGGGAGCAGTGGCTGATGGATAATGTAGTCCGGGGTGTAATGCAACAGTCAGTGTGTGATAGGGTGAGAGTGACATCTGGCGGTGAGCGGACCGCAAGACACCGACCAGATTCGTAACATAGCCCCCCCCCAAGGAGCGGCTTCCAGACGCTCCAACCGAAAAACAGTCCAGGGGAGCGGTGGGAGGGCCAGGAGACTGAGGCAGAACCGGCGAGGCGGAAGCCTTCCAGGGTGGAGCCGGAGGCGGAGCAGGAGGCGCAGGAGGCCTGCAGGGCGGAGGCGGAGCAGGGGGCGCAGGAGCCCTCCAGGGCGGAGCCGGAGGCGGAGCAGGAGCCCTCCAGGGCGGAGCAGCCCTCCAGGGCAGAACAGGAGGCGGAGCAGGAGGCGCAGCAGCCCTCCAGGGCGGAGGCGGAGGCAGAGCAGGAGGCGCAGGAGCCCTCCAGGGAGGAGGCGGAGCAGGAGCCCTCCAGGGCGGAGCAGGCAACGCCAGAGCCCTCCAGGGCGGAACCAGATGCAGAGCGGGAGGCGGAGCAGCCCTCCAGGGCGAAACAGGAATCTGCGTCACGGTCTGGGACCTGGGGAGAGCAGAGACAGAGGGTGCAGACAGGAAAAAGGGAGAAGCAGAGAGTTTAGCGGATAACGCCCCCTCCATAAGAGGTTCTACGGCAGGCGCCGACACCTCTGGAGGCATTGGCGCAGCTTCTCCGCTGGGGAAGGCCTCTGGAGCAGACTTGAGACCCAACGGGACCTCTGAAGCAGGCTTGAGATCAGAGGGGAGTTCTGGAGCAGGCTGGAGACCAGACGAGAGCTCTGGGTCAGGCTGGAGACCAGACGAAAGCTCTGCAGCAGGCTTGAGATCAGAGGGGAGTTCTGGAGCAGGCTGAAGACCAGACGAGAGCTCTGGAGCAGGCTGGAGACCAGACGTGGCCTCAGGGGCACAGTGTGCAGCCCACACACACCAGATGGCAACCGCCATTAAAGGTAGAGCAGCAGCGGGAGGTTGTGGTGGGTCCAGTACACCGGCTATCATGATAGGCCGTGATCGTGGGATATCAGACGAGGCATGGCACGGCTCTGGAAGGTCAGACGAGACGTGACTTGGCTCTGGACGAATAGACGAGACATGACGAGGCACTGGGAGGTCTGATGAAACATGGAGAGGCTCTGGGCCGTCAGGCGGGACGTGACTTGACTCTGGGCGGTCAGGCGGGATGTGACTTGACTCTGGGCGGTCAGGCGGGACGTGACTTGACTCTGGGCGGTCAGGCGGGACGTGACTTGACTCTGGAACAACAGCAATACCTTGACTTGGTTCAGTAAGTGCTGCTGTGACTTGACCTGGTTCGTGGTGATTGGCTGAGGCCTGACTTGGCTTGTGAACATCAACTGTGACTTGACTTGGCTCGTGAAGATCAGCTATGGCTTGACTTGGTTCGTGAAGATCAGTAGTGAACTGACTTGGCTCATGGAAATCCGCTGTAACATGACTTGACTCAGGAACAACAGTCTTGGCGTCGCTGGACTTGGAAGCTTGACTGGATGTAAATGCTTGACCGGACTTGGAGGCCTGACTTGACCTTGGAGCGGCAGCTGGAGCTTGACTTGACTCAGAAGATGCACCTGCAGCTTGACTTGGCTCTGCAGTTTGACTTGGCTCTGGAAATGAAGCGGTGTCCTGACTTGTTTTTACAGGAACAGCAGCTGTAACATGACTTGACTTAACAGGGACAGCAGCTGTAATGTGACCTGACTCGTGAAGAACAGGTGTGACTTGGCTTGACTTGTGGGGAACAGCTGTGACCTGGCTTGACTCGTGGAGAACGGCAGCTGTGTCTTGACTTGACTCAGGGGTAGTCGCCGCGACATGGAGCGCCACTTTAGCTGCCCATACCGTCATTAGGGGTGAGTCCAGCACGTGGGCCATCATGAGGCGTGGCTTGGAGACAGCGACCATCTTGTGGAGTGACTCTGGGATGGCGGCCATCTTGTGAACTGGCTTGGAGGTGGCGGCCATTTTGTGGACTGGCTCAGGGACGGCAACCATCTTGTGGACTGGCTCTGGGAAGGCAGCCATCTTGTGGGCTGGTTGTGGGAAGGCAGCCATGACAGGTGCAGGCCCTGGACGGGCAGGCATGGCGTGAGCAGGCCCTGGAGCGGCAGGCATGGCGTGAGCGGGCTGTGGCTTGGCTGGCGTGGCGTTAGCGAGCGCTGGCTTGACAGACGTGGCGTTAGCGGGCGCTGGCTTGACAGATGCAGGAAACATAGCTCCAGCTTGACTTGACACAGGAAACACAGCTGCAATCTGACTTGACTTGGAAACTTGACTTGACTCAGGAAACACAGCTGCAACCTGACTTGACTTGAAAACTTGACTTGACTCAGGAAACACAGCTGCAACTTTAAATGGCTCTTGTATGGCAGCTGTGACGTGACGGAGCTCTGTTTTCGCCGCCATTTTGTGAACGGGCTCCGCCGTCGCCGCCATCTTGTGAGCGCGCACCGGCGCGGCCGCCATTACACGGGCGGGCTGCACGGCCGGCGTTACCGCGATGTCGCGTTGCTTCCCCGCGACACCCACAGTGAGCGATGAACCAGAAATCTGTAGTGCAATGTCTATGTATTGTTTTAAAGTCCAGTGGGGTTGATAAATTGGCATTGAGGAGCGGTAGGGTTCTGAAAGCCCTCCATGGAAGAATATCATAAGACACAGATCGTCCATAGAAGTCTGACTAGCTAACATAACAAAGTCCGAAATGTACTCCTCAATGGACCGCTCACCTTGTTTAAGACGCACGATCTGAGCTGCTGTATTCGGAGCTGCTGGATCCTTGTTGGCTGAGTATTCTGTAACGAGGAGACGGGAGGCAGGCGGATCCATTCGCAGACTTTTATTAACACAACGAGGCAAAGACATGGTCGAAAGGCAGGCAGGGTCGAACAATGGCAAACAGGTGTTTTAGACAGCGAGACGAAGAATAGTCCACAAACAGGCGAGGGTCGATCAGCGGCGTACGTTATCCAAAGGGCGAAGCAGGAGAATGGTCAGACAGGCGAGAGTCACAAAAGGCAGGCGGCGGGCACAAACGAAACAAATAAACAAGGAAAAACAAACGGAAACCAGACACGAGATACAAGGGAACGCTTTGTATGACTGCAAGAACAATTCAATACTCAGCAAAGTGTAACAGGAAGACCGGGGCTTTTATACAGTCTCTGATTGGGCGCAGGTGGTGGGAGCAGTGGCTGATGGATAATGTAGTCCGGGGTGTAATGCAACAGTCAGTGTGTGATAGGGTGAGAGTGACATCTGGCGGTGAGCGGACCGCAAGACACCGACCAGATTCGTAACAGTTAAACTATTTTAAAATTATTATTAAAATTGTTATTAATATTATTATTGTTAATATTTATTATTATTAGGAAGAAAATTTGTGTATAATTTAAATTTATGCAAATAAATATTACATTTTGTTACGTAAAATTATTATTATTATTATTATTATTAAGATTACTAAGAAGTAGAAGAAAAAGATTTTATACATATAGATATAGATTTAGATATAGATATACACACAATACATTTAGTTACATAAAATCTCTTTAATAATATATAATATATATACATATATATATATATGTGTGTGTGTGTGTAGATGTCATGAATCTGGTCGGTGATCTTCGGTCCGCTCACCACCAGAGGTCGCTCTCACTCTGTCATATCACACCGACTGTTGTATTGCACCCCGGACTACTACTCCCATCATCCATTGCGCTGATTGCATTCACACCTGTGGCCAGTCAGGCGCCCTATTTAAGCCCCGGACTTCTGTTCTCTAGTTGCCGAGTATTGAATTGTTTCTGGCATTCATACAAAGCGTTTCCATGTTATCCTGTGTCTAGTTTTCCTGTTTTTGCCTTGCCTACCAGTCTTGTTATTTAGCCTTGTTATTTTCATTCAGTCTGTTTCGCTGCCTGCCTTTTGAAACCCTCGCCTGTTTTTTCGGATTACTCTTTTTCCTTGCCCTCCTTCGGATAACGTTCGCCACTGATCGACCCCTCCCTGCTTTACAGACAACTCTTTTGTCTCGCTCCAATATACCTGTTTGCTGTTGTCTACCCTGCCTGTCCGACTATGTCTTTGTCTCGCCCGTTAAATAAAAGCTTGCAAATGGATCCGCTCGCCTCTCGTCTCCCTCTCCACATTACAGTAGAATACATATATATATATATATATGTATAGTGTTAACCTTTGAATTATTATTAAAATTCAATTAAAACTAATTATTTTATTACATAAAATTCTGTTTGCATTTTATGTAAAATTATTTTTACGAATAATTAAATTAAAATTAAAAAATGAATAATTAAAATTATGTAGAATTTTATGTGTTTGTGTGTGTAAACATACATATATATATATATATATATATATATATATATATATATATATACAGTATATATATACAGTGTAACATTTTGAATTATTATTCCTATTTTGGTAACACTTTAGCAGTAACACTTATTCACTATTAACTATGACTTTTCCCTCAATAAATTCCTAATTTGCTGGTTATTAATAGTTATTAAGGTAGTTGTTAAGTTTAGGTATTCGGTAGGATTAGAGATGTAGAATAAGGTCATGTAGAATAAGGCAATAATATGTGCTTAATTAGTACTAATAAATGGCTAATATTCTAGTAATATGCATGTTAATAAGCAAATAAAGTATTACCAAAGTGTTATCATTATTAAAATTAATATCATTGCTATTGTTATTGTGTTGCATTTTGTTGCATAAAATTATTATTATTAAGAATAATTAAAAATTATGCATAATTTTGTGTGTATATTTATTTATTTCAATAAGACACTTATATTGTACATGTTTCGGATTGTGTTATCAAAAAAATAAATAAATAAATAAAATCTAAAAGCATACTGTAGCTAAATCGTTCATTTCTTAATCTCCTAAAAAGCACAACATTTAGAAATGCAGAAAATCCTCCTGAGAAATCACACTCTTACTACTGAGCACATACTCAGCGTAGTTTTGCTCTATTCCCACAACAGCTGAATGCCATAACTGACTATGTTTTGTCTGCTCTGTATTAATTAGCTCAGATGCCATGTGAAGAGTTTGCATTTTTTTTGCATTTGTGCACAGGATATTTGGCGTTCTTATCTTTCAAAGGCGATTGCTTTTATTGATTTTCATCATTATTGAAAGGGGTTGAACTTATCAGCTCAAAGCTTTCCTTTCATTTTAATAACGTTTCTGACATAAATATAATAATCGGGCAAAATCTAGTCTGACAGACACGACCATGACTGAAAATGAAAACAAATATGGATGTATTGAGTGACACGTATGGATTGGGCGTTTGTGTACGCGGAAATAAAAAACAAGATTGACGCGTCACTGTCAATGAGTGTCAGGAGGAGCAGACAGGATATAATATATATCAAGGTTTATGATAGAAATCCTGATGAATTTTTTAACAACAGTGTAGCCTTATTCTGTCTTGAAAGGTATGACTTGTTTTCTATCCTTAAAACAAGATGCATTTACTAGAGAAGAAAAACAGCATAGAATATTAAAGGGAAAATTACTATTCTATGATTATTTACTAATGTTCATGATATTTCAAACCTAAATGCTACTCTTTCTGTGGAAAATAACTGGCAAATCTTCACGTAAGTCAATGCCACTTCATGTTGCATATGGAAGCTTATTTCCATGATGGGATAATTGAAAATTCAAAAGGACCTCATTTACACAAGCTGCTCACATGAACCTGTTGTCTTCAAAGGAGACTCTCCTTTCTGCCCTACGTGAAGATGTGCAGACAATTACTAAGATTTACTAGTCCCAGCACAGTACCAAATGCTAATCATCAGTCTCCTATGGAAGTCTCTTCTGTTATTCTGATTGACTTTCCATGCTGAAATGGCAAAATTTCCTGCATGGGCTGCACTAACCTGAGAAGCAGGAAGATCACAGGGGGGTTTAATCGTCTTCTTCTGAGAACCGCGGGGTCAAAATGAATTGCAGAAAGTTGGTGAGACTGCAGTGGGTAATTATATCAAATGAATCTTTTCACTTGGTTAACAATCAGACACTTGTGGGAGCTGCAGAAGCCGCCCGCCGCTCTCCAAGCATGACTGAAGTAAATAGGCTTCTACACTTTAAAAAATTGAAGTAGATTGAAATCTACTTGGTGCATCTGAAAAATATTAGTATGCTCCCGTCAACCTTGAAAGATATCCCCACCAGAAATGCTAGAGCAGTGTTAGTGTTTCTCTCCAGAAGATCTCTCCTGTCATCAGAGTTTGCCAGAAGGTTGGTTGGAGCTTCTGAGCCCAGTCACCGGAGTCTGAGAATACTAATCCAAACGGGAACGGTGACCTTGAACTGGCCGGAATGTCACGCACAGATATGAACGCAATCGTGTCACGCTCAAGAGCGGACTAGGATGCAGAAAAAAATTACTAAATTGGACAAAAAATGCACATTTACAATTAAACAAAATCTATTATATAAAGTAAAAATGAAATGAAAACTGGTGCTTGTGCCAATAAATTTATCCGCTCACGTTGCGTCATATTTCCTATGTTTTCACAGTGTTGCGCATTATAATCACACCCGATTTCATTAAGTTTAGGAATGCAATGACTAATCAGAGGCGTTCAGTCATCACTAAAACAGCAGCGCTCGCTGAATGAATTCTATGGAAGTCCATTTCTGCAACTGAATAAAAAATTTAAAAAGGTTAACGCAACTTTTTAACTGCTATAAAGTCAAAACTGAGAGATATAAACTCGCAGTTGGCAGTTAAAAAGAATTGCGAGAAATAAAGTCAGAATTGTGACATATAAACTCGCAATTGCGAGTTACTAAGTCAGAATTGCATGATATAAACTCACAATTGTGAGATATAAACTCGCCAGTTATAAAGACCTGTGAAAAATAATGTCAGAATTGTGAGATATAAACTCACAATTGACAGTTATAGAGAAATATTCAGAATTGCAAAACATAAACTTGCAATTCCGAGTTACAAAGTCAGAATTGCGAGAAATAGTCATGACTGCGAGATATAAACTCACAATTGCAAGTTACAAAGTCAGAATTGCAGAGTATAAACTTGCAATTGCCAGTTAGAAAGTCAGAATTGCATGATATAAATTCAGAATTGTGATAAATAAACTCGCCTGTTATAAAGTCAGAACTGTGAAAAATAAAGTCAGAATTGCGATATATAAACTCACAATTGCGAGAAGAAAGTCAGAATTGAGATATAAACTTGCAATTGCAAGTTGTAAAGTCATAAATGCATGATCTAAAAATGCAATTGCGAGGTATAAAGTCAGAACTGCTTGATATAAACTCGCAATTGCGAGCTATAAAGTCAGAATTGTGAAATATATACTCGAAACTGCGAGAAAAAAGTCAGAATTGAGATACAAACTCAAAATTGCGAGTTGTGAAGTCATAATTGCATGATATAAAACTAAAATTGCGAGTTATAAAGTAAGAATTGTGGGACATAAACTCACAGTTGCAGTTATAGTCAGAATTGCATGATATAAACTCGCGATTGCGAGTTACAAAGTAAGAATTGTGACATATAAACTCACAATTGCCAGATATAAAGTCAGAATTGCAAGAAATAGTCATAACTGCGAGATATAAACTCGCAATTGTGAGTTGTGAAGTCATAATTGCATGATATAAAATCACAATTGCCAATTGCCAATTGCCAATTATAAAGTCGGAATTGTGAGAAATAAAGTCAGAATTGCAAGATTTAAACTTATAAAGTCAGAAATGCGTGATATAAACTCGCAGTTGTGAGAAATTCATACTTTTTTCGCAGAAATTAAAATTGTATATTGCAATTTTGACTTTTTTTCTCGCAATTTGGACTTTGTTTTTCAGAATTGTGTGATGTAAACATATATATGCGCAATTCTGAGAAAAAAAGTCAGAATTGTAAGTTTATATCTTGCAATTTTGACTTTATTTCTCAAAACGACAGGTTTTTCTCACAAATCTGACTTTATAACTTGCAATTGTGAGTTTATATCACGATTGCAAGAAAAAAAAAGCCATAATTGTGAGATAAAAAGTCGCAGTTACCTTTACTTTATTTTTCAGTGGCGGAAACAGGCTTTAATACAAATCTGTTAATGTTATTAGATAATGTAAATGTTCTTTGCTGGCTTTCTATATATAATTCATTTGCTGTTTGCATAACCATGGAAATGAAAGCATTAAAATCAGTAACTTACAATGTTTTTATGAAACTGTGATCATGTTAAATATAAATTCAGTTGTATTTAAAATATTTTTACACTCACATCTGGTGTTAATCATGCGCATGGTTAATAGATTAAACTAACATTACACTACTTTTTTTGGCATTTTGCAATTTTCTTTGACAGGACAGTGGAGATAGGACAGGAAGCGAGTGGGAGAGAGAGGAAGCGGGGTGGGATCAGGAAAGGTCCATGAGGCAGGATTCGATCTCGGGACACCCAAAGCGCAACTGCGCCATATGTTGGTGCACTGCCTACCGACACATTAGACTACTTTTAGCCTTACCTTGCTTACCTGCTTCTACATTGCAGAGTGATAAATGACAGTGAAAAATGACTTGAAATAATCCTGAAAGTACATTAAGATAAATATTAACACACAGTTACTGTGGTCTAAAACCGCCGCTGGTCCCACTTAGAAAGCCAGAGAGTGACACAGAGAGCGGTGGCTCTTTGTCAAGCATTAACATCCAGAAGCATCCACTAGTCCCACTTAGCGTAGTCACAGGTGGCCGTCTAAAATCAGAACTCATGAGATTCCAGGCACGGACGTCTGAGGCTGCCAGAGCTACGGCTCTTTTTCTAAGCACTTAGCTGCCCAGACATCTGTGTCACAACTTAGCAGGTGAGCTACTCAGGGGAGGAAATTGGGCTGTTCCTAAACGCACCACATCAGCATTTTACACCTGCTCGAAGTGATCGCATTCGGGTTCTGTTGTTTCTTATTAATATTTTTTCACATTTCAAATCCTTTCAGAACTAATTTACATCGGCAACTTCGCAGCCAATTTGTTTTTCAAATCTGATTTTTCGGACTGGCTGACCCTGACATTTTGCAAGTAATAAACTTGGAAGTGTTTGTTCAGTCAGCGAAGGTAATTTTCAGTGTATTTACATTCATTTGGAAGATGCATTTATTCAGGCAACTACATCACATGGTGTACATTTCATCAGTTTGAACCAGTGTTCTTTTTGGGCTACAGGAAATTTAATCACTTGCAATTGTAACAACTTGAGAGAAAAGCTATTGAAAGAAAAATATGGTGTGATTAGTAGGAAGTCTCTTATGCTGACCAGGGCTGCATTTATTTGATCAAAAATACAGTAAAAACAGGAATATTGTGAAATATTATTACAATTTAAAGGAACTATTTTCTATTTGAATATATTTTAAAGTGCAATTTATTCCTTTGATGCAAAGCTGAATTTTCAGCATCATTACTCCAGTCTTCAGTGTCACATGATCCTTCAGAAATCATTCTAAGATGCTAATTTGGTGCTCAAGAAACATTTCTACTTAGTATTAATATAATATTAAGTGCTGCTTAATATTTTTGTGGAAACCATTTTTTTCAGGATTCTTTGGTGAATAGATAGTTCTAAAGAAATCCAATTAATATGAAATGGACATGTTTTTGATATATGATAAATGTCGGTATTTTCACTTTTGATCAGTTTAATGCATCTTCGCTTAATAAAAGTATTAATTTCTTCATAAATCTTTCTGATCCCAAAAATTTGAGCAGAAGTGCATTTTTTTCTTTTGCATCTTAAGGAAATGTACTTCAAGGGCAAAAAAAAACAGTCTTAGAATGCATTTATTCAAAAATAGGTATATTTTAGATGATTTAAATATACTTACATTTAAAATATATTTTTTAAATTAGAGAGAAATGTATGAGGAAAATAACTAAAACTTAGCGAAAAAAAAATATTTATGTGAATATATTGAAAATTTATATTAGTAATATATTTTTTGCAATTTTGTAATATTTAAAAAAAAAATTAAAAAAGGTATTATCAGACGTGTTTTCACACATAAGGGCATAGCTGTTTGAAAAAAAATAAAATGTTGCCTTTTTGCTGAAACTAAAATGCATTACAAACCAATATTAATCATTAATGTTTTAAATCTGATTTCAAACAAAATGGAATTTTAAATAAGGTTAAAGTGTGCTTTTTTTTTTTTTTTTTTTTTTTTGCTGTGTGGACAAACAGGTCAAGATCACAGTTTGCCCCTGCTGGTAGATGTTGTAACTACGCCATCTGGCTACAAAGTGCATCTTTCTCAAAATGAAACATTCATTATGACTAAATACATTTTTTGCAAGCAACGTAACGCTAATATTTATTTATATTATAGCAGATGTTTTAGCAGTACCCACTTTATGTATGAATCTATATACGTAGGTGGAGGTGATTGACTCATAAAGTTCTCACGAGCAAAGCCAGCATATTCAAATCAAATCTCCTGCCAGTGAGATGAATTGTAATGCTAACAGATAACTATAGTATTTCCTGGTATTACAGACCACCTCGGTTCAGACAACAAACAACTAAATGGATTCGAGTCGGCCAAGACTTGCCAACAAACACTATAAAACCTTCATCTTCTAGTCCAGAGCCCACAGAGGCTCAATTACAGTGTTTTTTGCCTTGGGTCACAAATGATTTTCTGTTGGGCAAGCACCTTCGCCAATAAATAGTCATAGTAAAATCTGAAAAAATATGAGGGCTGTAAGGGCTAATTAACACAAATTGTTCACACAGACCATCTCTGGCACGTTGCGCTTTCAATCAAGAGGATTAACTACTCAAAAATGCTCTTTAGCAAAAGCAAAGCAGCGAAAGAGCAGCCCAATAGCAGTGCTAATGAAGCTAGCGACCCTCCTCTTGCTCTCATTCACAAAGGTTTGCGAAAAATGCTAATATACTCCCTCTTATTAGTTTTCTTTGATGTTCATATTGCATATTTTCAGACCCTCATTTTGGTCTTCTTTCGGATATGCTCTTGTAAATTGGTTTGGGAATTAATGGCTTGGTTTCCTACCTTTGTAATGAGGCCTGTCTCATTGCTCATTCATACCTTTGTGTATGAATTTCTTTTTTGCATGGAAACTCATAAGAAAGGTTTAGTCTGTGCAGCAATGCATGCAAGCAATCAAAAATACATCAGGACGACGTTACTTACAATGAGGCAAGTAAACCCTTATTCCCAACCCTATAAACCTAACATTTAAAGGTACAGGTCAACTAAAAACTCTCTGTCTCTTGTTTCAAATGTGTTCTTTTTCTGTGGAGCATGGAAGGAATATTTTGGAGATCTTCATGCATAAAATGACAGTCCTCAGTGACCGTGTTAGTTGCTACAAATAAGCACTAAAAACAAAAACATAAAAGTAGTCTAGAGGGTAGAAAGAAAGATTATCAGAAAGTACTTTGATAAATCTTGCTCAGAGCTATCATGTATGACTTCAGAGGACTTAAATGGAGACTTATTTGTTTAAAGGGCCTTTTTAATATATAAAAAAGAGCTGCATAAACATTCTGTGTAAAGAAATTACAGAAAAAATACAGATTTGGAGTCACATTAATGACAATTATTCTTTTTGACTGCTCGAAAAAAAAATTAGGTACTGTAGGAAAAAGTGAACAAAAATGCTCTAAAAAGTTTTTTTTTTTTTTTTTTTTTTTTAAGACATTATTACTTTTAATCAGCAAGGATGCATTACATTAATCAAAAGTTACTGTGAAATGCATTTTTTTAAACTTAAACTCTAAGGAATCCTCATAATAATTTAATAATAAATTATATATTTATTAGCGAGAGAGAGAGAGAGAGAGAGAATAGAAATAAAAATAGTTATTTAACATTAAAATTATGTAACAAAAATTTGTTTAACTGATATTTTTATGGTTCTTCTGTAATTCTGTCTTGCTAATTATTGTACCATTTATTCTCATGTAGCATCACTATTTTGGTAAATATTTAGATCAGGTATATTTTAGAAATTCTATCATTAATTATAAAACATTGGTTTAGTTTAGATAAGTCTTTGCACTTTGTTTTTGCTTTTGCAAGGACAGGAACATTTTAGAATTTTCTGTAACATTCTGGAATATTCTGCTTTCTGGAACATTCCAGAACATTGTGTGACTACTCATAAAATACAAAAATCATCCAACGTACACTTCCGAGGTGTTGGACGACTCACTTTTGGTAACTGGTAATGTTAAATTGTTGTTGGTAGCTTGTATATGTTACTTTTCATGAGTACTGTTTATCATACACAAACTGTAATATGATTTTTATATTCTGCATGGAACTAGTGCTCTCAATGGATTAAAAAAATTCACTAATTAATCGCACATCTTTTCTAAAATTAATCGTGATTAATCGCGATTAAACCCACTATTAAAGTTTTTAAATATACATTTATATTGCAATAATTTCACATTCAGTCTTCAAATTAATATAGAAAATATTTTTGACACTCCACTTTTTTTGAAAATAGAAACCAAAGAGTTTCAATATTTTTCCTATTAGATTTTTGACTATTCTGTAGTTACATTAATTCTTAAATAAGAAACTCACTTCCAGAACAAAAATTTACAGATAATTTACTCACCCCCTTGTCATCCAAGATGTTCATGTCTTTCTTTCTTCAGTCGTAAAGAAATTATGTTTTTTGAGGAAATATTTCATGATTTCTCTCCATATAATGGACTTCAATGGTGACCGTTGCAGCTTCAATGCAGCTTCAAAGGGCTCTAAATGATTGTAGCCGAGGATGAAGGATCTTATCTTGCCATTTTCTAAAAAATAATGACAATTTATAACCTTTGTAACCTCAAATGCTCGTCTTGTCTAGGTCTGAACTCTGTGTATTCTAGTCAAAGGCAGTTAGTTTTTTGACCTACCCTAACTGTCTCGAACCGGAATACACAGAGTTCATGCAGAGCTAGACAAGACAAGCGTTTGAGGTTAAAAAGTATATAAATTGTCAATTTTTTTTTAGAAAATTTCACTAGATAAGACCCTTCTTCCTCGGCTGGGATCGCTTAGAGCTCTTTGAAGCTGCATTTAAACTACATTTTGGAAGTTTAAACTCACGGGCACCATAGAAGTCAACTATATGGAGAGAAATCCTGAAATGTTTTCCTCAAAGAACATAATTTCTTTATGACTGAAGTAAGAATGACATGAACATCTTGGATGACAAGGGTTCTTTGATTAACAGACATCACAGCATCTGGGTTATTAGGTTATTTGGCTGCTATTACTTTAAAGGGGTCATCGGATGCCCATTTTCCACAAGTTGATATGATTCTTTAGGGTCTTAATGAAAAGTCTATAATATACTTTGGTTAAAAATTCTCAATGGTTGTGTAAAACAACACTCTTTTTACCTTGCCAAAATGAGCTCTGCAAAAATCATCCCATTCTGAGGGATTGTTCCTTTAAATGCAAATGAGCTCTGCTCGTCCCGCCCCTCTCTTGTCTCTGCTGCTCTGAGAGATTGTTTACTTTGGCAGCATTTAGCACGTTTAGCCGCGAAACTTGCTAACCAGCACGAAATTAGGAAAGGTGATTGCAGAGATTCATAAAAAAAACGTATACTCACTTCTGCTGTAAGTGAAGCTGGATCCCGAATGATTTATGTAACGCATTTATGTAAATCGGGAGGCGCATTCCCTTCACAAACTAATGTAAAACACTGCATCTTCAGCGGCTCAGATGTCAGGAGTAAGTTAAGACCACTATGATCATTATTACATCCAGCAACAAAACACCTCAATCGGAGATATTCTTGTCTAACTTACATCCCTGCTTCGGCATCGAAACAATGGAGGTCGGACTGTTACAGCTGATCTGAGGTAAGATGCTCATATCAATCAACTATGGTGGGGTGTGACGCCACACCAATATTTGAAAAAGGGGATATTATTTTTACAGATTAATTAAAAACCACTGCATGGATTTTTGTCATAATAGTGTAGATGTGTATATACACTGCCAACACATATTAATGTTCAAACAACATGTAAAAGTGAAGTTTGCATCCGATGGCCCCTTTAAGAGCTGCCACAACTGAACGTGATGCAGATCAGACACGCATGCTCATAATTTAATTCACGCTTTAGTATGAAATGATACAGACTACAGCGCATGCTACCACATTTGTGCGTGCAATTTAAGCACACATGCTACGAGCACAGTATAACGGCTGACAGGACAGGTAAATTCGTTTTTAGAGACATATGGCCTGACAACATCTTATATGACAGCATTTCACTGTTGTTCTACTAAAGCTCCCCCATCACCTGTACCTTCCCGCGCTCGTTTGACTAGCGCCTGGTACTGAAGTAAAGTTGGATTGCGTGAAAAGTCTCTCATTTGATGTGGTCGTAAAGACATTCTGAGACTAAATAAACACACTTTCTGTCAAGAAAAAAGAGACAGAACCAGCAGTTGTAAGTGACGTGGCCAACCCTAGACCCGTCCCTGCGTTAACTACGTTAAATAAATTAATGTCTGTGTTAACGTGCTAATTTTGACAGCACTAAAAGAAATATTTACTCTACTAGTTGACCTACAGTGTTCTCTCTCTGTGTTAAAACATGCATTTCTCTTAAAAAAAGCAATGTGTCCTAATGAAAACTTGTTGTAGGACATTAGTTATGGTGCCTGTGTGCGGTAGGCTGACAGTCGCTAACATTCCTCCATTCTAAATTTGCACTCTGTCATCGGGACCCATGGGGGTGATAATGAGAGCGAGCGAGCGAGAGAGAACAATGGCCCCATGCTGTCAGATGCAGAAGGTAAATAAGTGTTGAGTGTGTCAATGTGTGTGTGTGAGAGAGAGAGAGAGTGTGTTTAGGGTGGGGGCCACCCAAGCCGTGATAGATGGTCCCGGTCCTTACAGAAAATACACCGCCTACGGATCTACTCCCTGCGATTTCACCCCCTTTTACTGGCACCTCTGCAAAGGATCATTGCACGGCGCCCGCCTCTTACCATGAGCTACACCATTTTCCCTTAGCTCCTGTACCACAATTCTCCTTGTGTTTGTCTCTTTGTCTCTGAGGAGGATGATTCTGAATCTAATTACGAGGTTGTTTTGTAATTAATTTGCAGTAAACACCTCACTCAATTAGGCAGGGAGTCTAATTCTCCTCTCACACAGGAGGCGCCGCACTCTCACCGGCAGAGCCGCTCTATTTTCAGCGCTGTGAGTTCGCTTTAAAAGCTCACACGGTGCCAGATCTGTCCCCTTGCTAGAGCGCTTTCGCTGTCTGGCTTTCTGAGGCCTCCAAACTTAATGCACTGTGATTAAAAAAAGTGCTTAATTCCGTAGAAATAGTTTAAATTAATGTTCATCATGCAGTACAAAGCATTAGTCCATATTACTGCAGCGCTGCTAATTCAGCCGTTATAATTGCACTAATGATATAATCAAGGTGATGTTTCCACACTTAGGTATTTGTCAAATAATTTGTCAGTTTTTGGTTTACACTTGCGCTTAAACAGTTATAGATTTTTAATTTAAACATCTGATGCTGATGTTTTAGGGCTGTCTAACGATTAATCGCGATTAATCGCATACAAAATAAAAGTTTGAGTTTGCATAAAAAATATGTGTGTACTGTGTAATTATTATGTATATATAAATACACACAAATTAGTGTATATTTTTAAGAGAAATATGTTATGTACAAAATATTTTTATTTATATATAATATAAATTATATAAAAATTATAATAATACATATACTTGTAAATATTTCTTAAATATATACATGAATGTGTTTGTATTTATTTATACACATAATAATTACACAGTACACACACATATATTAGGCAAACTCAAACTTTTATTTTGTATGCGATTAATCACAATTAATCATTTGACAACCTTAAAAATAATATAATAACATAATATAATACTATAATTTTCAAATAATAATATGCTAAAAAAAATAAAATAAAATAACATAAAATAAAATTCCTATTCCTTTATATTAACAGTACAGTGGGCCCTATTTCTATAGGCTTTTTTTCGTAAAGAGATAGTTCACCCAAAAATCACGATTAATATAATATATATAATAACATAATATAGTACTATAATTTTCAAATAAAATACAATAAAAAAATAAAATAAAATAAAATAAAATTCCTTTTCTATTCCTTTATATTACCTGTACATTGGGCCCTATTTCTATAGGCTTTTTTCTTAAAGAGATAGTTCGCCCCAAAATTGCGATTAATCATTTGACAGCCCTAAAAATAATATAATAACATAATATAGTATTATATTTTTAAAATAAAATAAAATTCCTTTACTATTCCTTTATATTAACAGTAAATTATAAAATAAAATAAAATAAAATATGTTTGCATATAAAATGTTCCCCAAATTGTATTTGGACCAATAATAAATTATTAAACCAAGTGCAATTTGTTTAAAAAAAAAAAAATAGCACAATTTCTATCAAAAGCTTTAATGTTTTTCACTGAAATTAAAATGCTGAAATATCAAAAGGTATCACATACAACCATTTGAAAATCTGGAATCTAAGGGTGCAAAAAAATCAAAATATTGAGAATTAAAGTTGTCCAAATTAAGTTCTTAGCAATGCATATTACTAATCAAAAATTAAGTTTTGATATATTTATGGAAGGAAATTTACAAAATATCTTCATTGAACATGATCTTTACTTAATATCCTAATGATTTTTGGCATAAAAGAAAAGCAATAATTTTGACCCATACAACGTATTTTTGGCTATTGCTACAAATATACCCCAGCTACTTTAGACTGGTTTTGTTGTCCAGGGTCACATATATATAAAACATGTTCTGAGCAAAGTGTCATTTGTTTGCATTTGTTTATCTTTTGATATTTTATTTTCTGTGCATTAGAATTCCTTCTGTTTGGGGTCGTTCACACCAAACATGCTTTTGCAAACGTCTGTCTAGTGTGTGTTTACATACATTGTAAGTCAGCACACTAGTCTATTAGACTGCAAATAATTTTCACATATACCAACTCTACCCAGTTTCAGTTCCATGAATCAGTTGTTGGCTGACTACAGCAAGTCTATTTGCATAACAAAACTTATTAAAACACAGAAACAGCAAAACAGCAAGTCTTCATCGGCTGTACCTCACAAAGTAAGCTTCCAGACACCAGCAAGGTCATTTATTCAGCCAAACACTGTTGAAAGAACAAAGTGTGCCCCTCAAAGTTTTTAACGCCATTCTTGCTTATGGATATTTGACTTGCTTTGGTGTTCTGTCTCCAAAGCCCTTTTGGAAAGAGGGGCCCCAGTGGGATAAATTATAGTTGAAGTAAATGAGGGTGTTTTCATTAGAAAGTAGTGCTGTCAGCAGTACAGTACAATGAGAACACCAGAGAACAGGCAATGAAACAGAAACTTCAACAGTCCCAAGACTCAAATGATTCTTCACTGTGCCCGTATCTCATAGGCAGTGGAGTAAAACACCTTCACAGCATCTGAGATGCAATGTAAACATGGACCAAATGCAAGAATTCATTCAAAGTAGGGGGTAGTTAAAAATTTTAATTTGCTTACCCTCAGGTAGGGCTGGGTGATAAATCAATAACGATAATTACTTACATAACTTTACTTGATAAGCGATAATAAGAGTTCGATAAATGTTCGATATAATGTTTATGCGGCATATGCGGAACGAAAGAACGCTAAAAAGCGCGCCACACGGACCGTTTATCCGCTCGGCAAAAGTCCAAACAGCGGCGGGAGTCAAAGAACTACACCTTTAAGTTGGTTTGCCAACCGCCAATAAACCCTAAAAGAAGAAGAAGAAGAAGAGTCAAAGAACTTGCGCGAGTTTACTAGTGCAGACGTGTTTGCTCACTGATAAATTTCGGTCACGCGACCACTAAACATCGCTTTGAGATCCAGTGTGAAGCACTTGAATTCAGCGAATAACACAAATAACTTGGTTATTTACAGAAGACAGAAGAAATGATGTGCGCAAGTCAGGAGCCTTTTTAATCTAAATCGCCATCATTTACCATATGTTTACTGTAGTAGCTAGGGCTAGGAATCGATTCCAAAAAGAATCGTTTCCGAGGCGTTGGGAATCGAGAGTCGATTCCAAAGGTTGGAATCGATTCCATCAAGGGGAATCGACTCCCCATTCATAGCCGTTTTCAGTTCAGAAAAGCTAATCTATGGGCGCCTCTCAAACGAAAGGCTGCATATCTCGGCTGCTGTCATCAAACGTCGCTGAACGTCGATTCACGAAAATAAACAATGAAAAGAGTCAATACTGAGCTAGTCTGAGTTTGAGGATGCAGCCTTATGTTGATCATCCATTAATTTGCCTCTTGCTCGCTAATAGTGATTAGAAGTCTGATTGGTTTCCACAAAAATGTTCTTTCGGATAGATCGTTTTAATGAACCAGTTCAAAAACGATTCAGAAGTTATTTTACGGTGGAACTGGCTTATACTGTTCCCAATTTTGAGCGCTGCACGACAGAATAGATCATGATGTACTGGAGGGTATTGATCCATCTTTTAAAAAAATGCTAATTCTTAACTTTTCTATCAGCCAATGATAATTCTGAAAGAAAACAAGCAGTGGCCGAGAGCACATCTGATTGACAGATCGAGCTGTTACATCAGTGTTGTTGTTAATGTTCTGGGGGTTTTTTTGTGTACAGTTTGTTAATTTTGTGCAAAGCATACTGTTGATCATTGCCTTAAAATTACAATTTAAAATGCAGAAATTTATCATAATTTAAAAAAAATAAAGCTTCATATTATGATAAGGCTACTTTCTAAGACATGTATATCCTACACTCATGGCAAAATTAGGTTTCTCTGATCTAAAAAAACAAGAATCGAAAAAGAATCGGAAACAACAGTGAGGAATCGATTCCAGAACCAGGAATCGGAATCGGACTCGATTCCAAAATTTTCGGAATCAAACAGCCCTAGTAGTAGCACTAACTGCATCATGGTATTGTGTCAGAAATGTGGGTATGTTAAATTTTATTACATTATTAATGTAGACATGTATTAAATGTATTGAAGGAGAAGTAATGGAATATAATTACAGTATTTTTTGTGATTAAGCTATATCGTTTATGTATTTATACCAAATGTAGGCCTGTTTAGAGTACTGTTTTTCATACTAATACAAAGAAACCATAACACATTTTACCATGTTATTGATGTGCTATATTTGTGGTTTTAACTGTGATTATCAGGATATAAATGTATGCTACTATGGAAGACCAATGGTTAATTTAAAAAAAAAAAAAACACCTTAAACAGTCAGAAAAATTACATTTCACCATATAAAAATGAGGTTGCTACATTTTTTACTGATATGACTAATTTTGAACATAAATCAACATCTGCATCCTACCTCAAGCTACTATCAAATGTGTATTTCTGAGAGATAATTTTTTTATATATATTATTATTAATATTATGAGGCAACACAAACCTGTTTCTTGATTTGATCTTACTCATTAGAACATGTAGAATTAAGAAATTATTTTTTTCTTCTTATTTTTAATTTATTTTGTTAAGGAAAAATGAAAATTAAAAAACGTGAAGTGTTTTTTTCATGTAATGACCATAAAGAATAGTTTAAAACCACAATTAACTGTCTGGTTTTTACAGCTTTCACACTAGAGCAAAAATCTGCCTTTAACTTGAAAGAAACATTGACATTTGACATTTATCGTGATAATTATCGATATTGAGTGATATGAAACAAATTATTGTGATTATTTTTTGTCCATATTGCCCAGGCCTACCCTCAGTCCATCTAAGATGTAAATGAGTTTGTTCTTCATCTAAACAGGTTTGGAGAAATGCAGCATTACATCACTTGCTTGCCAATGGATCCTCTGTAGTGAATGGGTGCCGTCAGAATAAGAGTCCAAACAGCTGATAAAAACATCATAATAATTCACAAGTTATTCACACCACTCCAGTCTATCAATTAACATCTTGTGAACTGAAAAGCTGCAGGTTTGTAATAAACAAATTCATCATTAACTTCAAACTGTCGCTTCTAGACAAAACATAATCCATAATCGATAATAATGCATCTTCAAGTGGAAACGTCCATCTCCTATTGTCCTCTCTCACAACAAATTTCACTGGCATATTTGCTTAGAACTGTTTTGGACTGTTTTTACTTGTAAACGGTGCTTGATCTGTGCATATTTCTCTCCTGATTCAGACAAGATTATTTTTTCACAGGAGAAAGCAATATTATGGATAAAGGACTTGAAAGGTATTTTGGCCGGGAGCAACAGCTTAAAGTTAAAAACATCTCGATAGATTTGATTCTTACATGTTAATTGATGGATTGGAGTGGTATGGATTACTTGTGGATTATTGTGATGTTTTTATCAGCTGTTTGAACTCTCATTCTGACAGCACCAATTCACTGCAGAAGCTCCATTGGTAAGCAAGTGATAAATGCTAGATTTCTCCCTCATCTATATCTTGGACGGCCTGAAAACCAGTACATTTTCGGCTAATTTTCATTTTTGGCTGAACTATTCCTTCAAAGAGTGAACTAAAACATTGCATTGACTGTTTAAGCATTCTGACATGCCAACTTCTGGCACATTTTTAGAGTTTTTGTTTTAAATATATAATGAATTATACTAAATTAACATGTTAAATTGACAGCCCAACTCATTAGCATTAGGATAAAGAATGGGCGCAGAGGGAATACAGAGGGTGAGCGAAAAGAGAAGAGAGAGAAACTGTCACAGGCCAAAATGCATTAATCACAATGATAAACCTCTCTCTTCTCTGCATATGGCCCTTTCCATATTAAACAAAGGAGACAAATCAGTCGACACATTCACCTGCAGGCCTTTTCATCAATCTGAAGAGCACAAGTGGATTTAGATGGGCTTCCGGCGCAGGGCTGTGCGGGTCAAGGCAGATTCCTCATCAAACATCCTGCCGGAAAAAAACTTGGTGGTTCAGTGATATTTTGCCGCTTATGGCTCTGTTTGCAAAGCTTATGGATGTAGGCTTTTGTTTAGCGATTAAGGGCGATACAAGCTGTTTGCATGGCCCTGGTGGGAGACACTGAACATGCTGGAGCTACAAAAGCAGACAGGCGCTTTTTACAGCATTTACTGTCATGCAAAATTAAACTCAATCAAACTTGTTTTTCCATTTAGAGTGTAAATGATACCATTATGGTCTTTTTAATGATATTCTTTCTGATCTTTTATACTTGAGCCACATGATTAGAATTGTGTTAATGTTTTATGTTAACATTATGATGAGGGTTTTATTTTTGCATCTGTCTATTAATTTTCTGAAAGATATGGTTAGATTTGCAAAATGTCCATTAAACATGCATGTAACATTAATGTGAATGTGATTTATTGGTGTTATGCTTATGTACGATTTATTGTGATTTACATGATTTACAGTAAATGGGTGCCATCAGAATAAGAGTCCAAACAGCTGATAAACATATTACATCAATCCACAAGATGCCAATCCATCAGTTAATGTCTTGTGAGGTGTCTTAACTTTAAACTGTCATTTCTGGGCAAAATGCCATGCTATTATCCACGATAACGCTTCATCCAGTGAAAAAAATCCATCCCATATTGTCCTCTCTCATCAAAACCTACCAAAATATTTATTTTAGAGCTGTCAAACAATTAATTGCGATTACTGGCATACAAAATAAATGTTCGAGTTTCATAATATATGTGTGTACTATGTGTAATTATTTTGTATATATAAATACAAACACATTCATATATGTATTTATTATAATTTTTATATGACTTATATTATATATAAATTAGGGCCGTCAAGCGATTAATCACATACAAAATAAAAGTTTGAGTTTGCCTAATATATGTGTTTGTACTGTGTGTAATTATTATGTTTATATAAATACACACAAATGAATGTATATATTTAAGAGAAATATGTTGTGTACAAAATATTTTTCTTTTTCTTTAATATAAATTATATAAAAATATAAATAAATACATATACTTGTAAATATTTATTAAATATATATAAGAATGTGTTTGTATTTATATATACATAATAATTACACACAGTACACACACATATATTAGGCAAACTCAAACTTTTATTTTGTAAGCGATTAATCACGATTAATCGTTTGACAGCCCTAATATAAATAAAAATATTTTGTACATAAATAACATATTTCTCTTAAATATATACATTAATTTGTGTGTATCTATATATATACATAATAATTACACACAGCACACACACATATATTAGGCAAACTCAAACTTTTATTTTGTATGCGATTAATCACGATTAATCGTTTGACAGCCCTAATATAAATAAAAATATTTTGTACATAAATAACATATTTCTCTTAAATATATACATTAATTTGTGTGTATCTATATATATACATAATAATTACACACAGCACACACACATATATTAGGCAAACTCAAACTTTTATTTTGTATGCGATTAATCACGATTAATCGTTTGACAGCCCTAATATAAATAAAAATATTTTGTACATAAATAACATATTTCTCTTAAATATATACATTAATTTGTGTGTATCTATATATATACATAATAATTACACACAGCACACACACATATATTAGGCAAACTCAAACTTTTATTTTGTATGCGATTAATCACGATTAATCGTTTGACAGCCCTAATATAAATAAAAATATTTTGTACATAAATAACATATTTCTCTTAAATATATACATTAATTTGTGTGTATCTATATATATACATAATAATTACACACAGTACACACACATATATTAGGCAAACTTTTATTCTGTATGCGATTAATCGCGATTAATCGCTTGACAGCCCAAATTTCTTTAAAACTTTGGACTGTTTCTCTTTGTAAACAGTGTCTGATCTGTGCAGATTTCTCTCATGTTTCAGACAAGACACCTTTTTCACTAAAGAAAGAAATATCAAGGATAGAGGTCTCAGACTTTAGCCGGAAGCAAAGGTTTGAAGAAACAAATGAACAATGAATTTGTTTATCTGCAACTGCATCTTAGACAGCCTGAGGGTGAGTAAATTTTTAGCAAATTTTCACTTTTGGATGAACTATTCCTTTATGGTTAGGGCTTTGCACCAGTATTAGCAATTACACTAGCAATCACTTAACATGCTGCTGTTCTGCGTTCCCGGTTGTGTGGCAATAAAATAAACTCTAAATGCTTTTTGTAAAACTTATGTCTTGAACTCTAGTTGGGTGAAGCTGTAAAGCGCTGCTGCATTAATTGGCAAAGACAGCTCTTACGCTTCCAAAACTAACAGGATAAAAATAGGTTTAAAAATGAAATGCCCACATACTTACCTTTCAACAAGCCAATAATGCTTAAAATATGGAGCCTATCTGCCATGTTGTTCTTTTACAGTGCATAGCATTATATCTTTCTTTTCTATTTAACCATTAACTAGATCACCTTGAACGCTGCCGTCTAAAGCATGCACAGTCTTTGAAGTGAGGATTTTCTTTTTTCGGTTCCTCTCCTCTATCCCGTTGAGTATTTGTTTGTACTGCATGTTAACCAGTGTACTCAGGGATACAATGAGAGGACGACTTTACTCAAGAGAATCTTGTGCCTTGGCATTTGCAAGCTTTTTTGTCTGCACGTTTTTATTTACCCAAGTAGCGTTCTAGCCCCTTGACAATACTCTAAACCAGTTCTGGCCAACAGTGTTCATATATTCTTATTAGCTAGACAACGGAAAGTGTGTTATCTTACCTGGCCAGACACACTAGAAAATAATGCTGGTAAAAATGCACAAATTGGGTTTAGGGCTGAATCAAAGTGCTTTTTCAGTTGACTGCCAGGTCATTTCTCATGCTACAAAGCTGTACTTTGTTTTAAGGGCTGGTTAGAATTATGTTTGTTAAGCTCTTGTGTTTTAGATGCAACTTCTCTAACAGAAACTGCATGTAAAATTAAGATAAAAAGTCATAGAATTGCAACCCAGTCAACAAATTACTTGCCATTCATTTTAACAGCAAAAATTAGATAAAAAAAAAAAGATGCATACATAACCACTCAATTGGTCGATCACGCCAACTATCTGATATTTCTTTATTTTCATGTCAACTGTGGTAATGCTGTATATAAAATCTTTCATCTGAGTAACTTTTTATATCCCACCAAAGACCCTTTCGAGTTGAATACAAACGCACCTTGAGCCATCATGTGTCTCAGTTATCAAACATAATGAAAATGACCTCAGAGGACTTTAGTATTAATATTACTTAATATTATTGCAGTATTCATCTTGCTTCTCTTCTGATTATTTTGCATAATGTAATGAACAAAAGATGTGAGATAATTTAGAGGTAAAATTCTAACATATTTCAACTAAAATCAATATTTCTCGCCCCCATTTTTATTTATTTGATGAGAAGCTGCTCCACATTTCTTCAATGTTTCTTTGATGAAAAATGCAGATAAAATGCTTTGCAATGTAACAATTCATTTAAGCAGGAATAATATCCAAATATAGCTACAAGCAGCGATTACCGGGGTTCAAGTGCTTTAAGGCATTTAAGCACATTTGAAAAAAGACATGATGTAGCAAGCCTGTAACCACATAAATCAATGATTTAATGATTTTTTGGCAAATCCAGGTAATTTACCATGTTTTTTTTTAACGTTTATGACTGTTACAGCGCCAGCTGTGGGGTCTAATCTCCTTAAAACTGTGCATGTTTGTTTAGACATGAGGTTTTGAGTTTTCCTTTAGGCTTTATAGGATTTTGGACAAATTTGGACAGGCCCCTTTTCTAAACGACCCTGCTATAGCTTCCCAATAAATAGATTTTTACATTTTTTGATAATTATTGACCTAGAGAGTCCAGAGAATTGTACTGCAGTGTTTTTTTTCCAGATTGAGTGAAAAACCTAGGACTATTTCACAAAAGTAGTTTTTTTACATCTTCTCAATCATTTAACAAATGATTTGATTGACAGCCGAGGTTCTAGAGGCAAAGTTCTATGAGGAGCTCTATCATATGATATGAATATCATGCATATGTGCAAAAAAACACGCAATGTACAATCGTTTACGCCCTTGAGAAATGTGATATCACCCCCCAGTGGCCCATTTCTTTCAAATTTCTCACAGACCTTTGGGGCCGTGAGTCAAGCAGGCCCACTGAGTTTCGTTCCAATCGGCCTCCATTAACCTTGTCTAATCAGTGCTCAAACTTTATCAGCCAATGGCAACCATGATTTTTTGTGATTTGCAAATGTCCTTATAGACACTTTGGATGAAGACCATGTGCAGCGACAAATGATTGTGCAGGTATAGCCATTTTTATGTTTTATTCCCTCTTATAGTGCCACCAAGTGGCCAAGCCCTGCGATTTTTGTCCTGCGACCTCAGATTGCACTCTTACTTAAGTGTTGTGAGTTTGGCGGAGATATCTCATTCTGTTCAGGAGTTGTAGGCATTTTACTAAAAATGGCCCTGGCCCTGCCCCTTTCGAATGTTTTGGCATCCCTTTGCAACGGTGAGTCTAAAGCTCAACTTTTTTTGGTAATTAGTGATATTCACTCTCCAGAGAATCTTTCTGCACTGGTTTTGTTCCAATCTGGTGAAAAACCTAGGACTAGGTTTTTCAAAAAATCCAAAATACCCCCAAATTTTGCCAGGTTTAGGAATTATGAGCGATTTCGTCCTTTTGATCGCTGTAACACTCCCGTCAGGCCAACTGGGGCAAGCCTTGGTAACATTGTCCGCAGTGTGAGTACTACCATCCCTCCGAATTCTTCACAGAAAGGACTACTTTGGTAAAGCTTGTGACGAAAAGTAACTGAGGGGTGGAGCTTAGTCAAGATCAATTATCAATTAGCCATTAATGAATTTTTAGATATTCTTCAAAATGTTTGAAAATTGTGTCTAAGTTTCATCACATATTATATTCGTAAACTAAAACTGAATGCTATTTCAGGGCCAGAGTAAAAAAGCTGACAAAATATTGACTACATTTTGTCAAGAAAAAAATCTGACAATGATGAGAAAAGGAAAACCCACCCTTGCTATCCAACCGTTGAAATTTTTCAGCTTTTGTTAGTAAAACGCAAAGGTTGCGTATACACTCCAAAACATCCAGGCGGACACTTAAAAAAAAAAAAAAAGAAAATCACATGAAAGTAATTTGCTGTCATGTTCGCATTCGTTTTCCAGCATAACAACATTGACATTCTGTAACAACACAGTCAAAATGTATCTATTCTACAAGAGAAGCGGCGCCAGACAAATGTGTAAATAAAGACAACAATGTCATGCTGCTGTGAGCTCCTTCCAGGGAAATGAAAAGTTGTCAGGGTTCAATGATAAGCTACAGGCCTGATCCCTGGAGAAGTGTTGCATTGAAGATATTAAAGAAGATGTTTTTTTTTATTTTTTTTTTCCCTCTTGCCTCGCGGCCAACAACATCTCTGCCAACAAACACTTTTAGTGCAAATTGCAGTGCAAGGCTGGCGTGAGGTAATTCGCACTTACAGATAAAAAAAATAATTTAGCTAAACCTTAAAAGCGGCACAGGAAACCAAGAAGAGTGTTTATGTACATTCATTTTCACAGAATGCACCTTTAATAATATACCGTCAAAGGATAATTGGATCACTTCCATATATGAACACTATGAATCGTTTTAAAGCGATGACATCATGCATCATACTGTATATAGATTGCTTACGGTGACTCTCATGCAATTATGTCATTACCGACAGCAGGAAATTGCTGAAGAAATGGCATCCACCTGCATCATATGCCTCTTTAGATGCCTTCAGCGTACATTCAACAGCGCTCATTTTATAGAAAGCATTCAAATCTTAAAAGGGGCATAGAAAAGCACAAAACAGATGCTGACTTTCAGCAGCTCCCATGGTGAGCAGCAGGTGTTTTTGTAGTCTTGTGAATCAAGTTCTAAATGTGTTGATTTCAATTTGGGATAAACGCTATCTATTAAAGGATTGTTATGTATTTTCATGCGTTTAAACCGCCCAAAATATCCATGAAATGCGTCCTTGAACAAGTCACAACCTCTCGGGTCGCTCCAGGTGGATTGTCTTTGGGCAAAACTTTTGAAAAAAGTGCAAAGGAGTGCTAGTGAGTTTTCTGCTGTTAACTCTCTGTGAGTGGGTGCCATTTGTTATGCTGCACAAACATTTTGTACAGTTCATACTGAGACCAGTGGGGGATAAAACACTTTTAAAAAGTCATTTTTTCGGCAGTAAACAAACCAGCCCTGAATTAAATCAACTTAACATGAACTCCAAAAAGTGAAGTATAATAATGCACTTATTTCCCTGCAGACCGGCTGCATTAGAAAGCACTTACTGCCACATTTATATTGTGATAAGAACAGGTGTTGCACCCACATACTTTGTTTACATCACTTTGCAAGGTCAAAGAGTACAAACAAGAAAAAAAGAAATGGAACAAAAACGCCAACAGCTCAGAATCAGTTGCTAGAAGACTGAGGGGGTGAATTGTATTCATTTTACCACCTTTGAGCTCTGCTTTCTGCAAAACAATGTCATGTAGTAATTATGCACTCTATTGTAAAGTTGCTTCACTTAATAAATTATACAAATGCTAACAAATACCCATATGACCCCATAAACATGCTCCTCAAAGGTGACATATGTAATTTCTGCATCACTAGCAACAAATAATAATGATGTTCAGTCGTTTCCAAAATATTACCATCATCCAAAGGAAAGTTTGGAGCATATATATATATAGTCAAGATTTTTAATGTTTTTTAAGAATTCTCTTCTGCTCTGCAAGCCTGCATTTATTTGATCCAAAATACAGAAAAAGCAGTAATATTGTGAAATATTTTTACTATTTAAAATAACTGCTTTCTATTTGAATATATTTTAAAAACAATTTATTATTTAACAAAGGAAAAGTACTGCATCATTACTCCAGTCTTCAATGTCATATGATCCTTCAGAAATCATTCTCATATGCTGTTTTGCTATTCAAGAAACCTATTGTATAAGTATTGTATAATTATTATTATCGATATTTAAAACAGTTGAGTACATTGAGGATTATTTGATGAATAGAAAGATCTAAAAATCAGCATTTATCTGAAATTAAAAGCTTTTGTAACATTATACACTATACCATTAATTTAATTTAATTTTTTTGTTGTTGGGGGGATAGAAATAATAATTTTATTTAGCAAGGATGCTTTAAATTGATCAAAAGTGATGATAAAGACATTTATAATGTTACAAAAGATTGCTATTTCCGATAAATGCTGTTCTTCTGAACTTTCTATTCATCAAAGAAACCTGAAAAAATTCTAATCAGCTGTTTTTAATATACTAATAATAATAATATATGTTTTTTGAGCAGCAAATCAGAATATTAGAATGATTTCTGATCATGTGACTGGAGTAATGATGCTAAAAATTCAGCTTTGAAATCACAGGAATAAATTACATTTTAAAATATATTCAAATACAAAACAGTTATTTTAAATAGTAAAAATATTTTGAAATTTTACTGTTTGTACTTTAGATCAAATAAATTCAGGCATGGTGAGCAGAAGAGACTTCTTTAAAAAACATTAAAAATCGTACTGTTCAAAAACTTTTGGTAGTGTTTATATACTGACAAGGTAATCTAACTACAAAAATGGGGAAATCAACCAATATACTGTACCTGTCTAATTTATAGATGTCTAATCTATTTAGGAACACACAACATATATATACACACACAACAACAAATGTATTCATGAACTAAAATTACATGCTATTTTAGAGTAAAAAACAACATATAAACAAAATGCTGACTAAATTAAAAAGACATTTTGTCAAAAGAAAAATCCTGACAATAATAAAAAAGAGAAAATAACAATACATTTTGAAAAATTATGCAATATTAAATACATCAATATTTGTCAATATTGGACGCGTACAGTATATTGGTTGATTTCCCTATTTTTACATTTTGATTACTATGTCAGTCATTTAATGCTTAAATTTTAAATAAATCACTGAATTAAATAAATGTAATCTTTAACAAATATAAAAAATTAATATCTATTTTCATACTTTACACTTTTCTGATTCCATAAACTCATTTGCAGTATTAAAAACGACTGCTTTTGATTTTTAATGCTGTATTTTAATTCAAATGTAATAATATATTGAATCCATATATTAAATCAACAATAATTCATTTAGACATAATGCTAAACAATTTAATATTAGCCATTAATCAGCTATATAAATAATTACCAGAATTTAAAATATCATTGCATCCCTAGTTGAGCCAGAAGCTAGACCACTCAAACACCACAAAGCAACAGACTTTTCAACCTCCGAACAGCTTACATAGTTGTCTGTACATATTAAACCGAGATGAGAAAAAGTACTTTAAAAATCACACTTCACTTTAACATACAAACAGAAAACAAGTGACCTCTAACAAACCTCCAAGGCTAATGCTTGCTTTTCACTGTCTGTGGTCTGACTATAGTCTGCCCTCATTTTACACTCTTTCTGCCCAGCAGCACGTTGCAACTGACCTTAACTACAAAATCATAAGAACTACTCATCTTTAACTCCCCATAGAAGCAGCATGGAGCCCGGCCAGGGCTGCAGTGACACCATCACACCTGCTTCTACAGCGGGTAGCTGGCAGTTCAGTGACTCATAGTCAGATCGCCAACAGTTACAATGGAAAAAAACATACATCCATGCCAAAAACGCACATACAGAGCCACAAGAGCATCTCTGTGAAGGTAAAGAGTGAATTATTTGATCTTCTGTATTAAAGATGAGTGGATATTGTAACTGTGTCAGGCTTTTAGGAATCCACTGCAGCTATTCAGAAAAGATTTCACACGTCATAAGAAGTTTATGTGTACATGAAGAGCTCAAGTTACAATTTTCACACCACAATGCAAGAACTAGTAGATATCCACAAGTCTGATTTGTAGTAATATCTACTTTGCAACGTGTCAGTTGAAGTGAAAATGCTTTGAAAACCTTTCTTCGTTTTTACTGTCAGATTTGCCCGCCTGTACACCTCAGATGTCTCAAGCTAAACCTCTTTCATGGACTGAAGAGAGCATTTATTGCAGTCCCAGCCTGAAAAGGAGGGATAAATTGTCAATATGATGTCTGAGGTATTTTCCTGTCGAAAGAGTTTAATGGGAGAGCTTGTGGGAAGGCTGATGACTGGCTTGTGTCTCTGACTCACAGGCGTTTTTACACAATGATCAGCCCACATGCGTTCGCAAAAAAGCCGGACCGTCGCACACATTGCTAAATGATTCCACGGATAATCGCACGAGACTCCAACCGAGTGCATTTTTCTTCGGTGTAACTCAAGCTTATAATTTAAAAACCGATGCGGCACAAATTACAGCATGACAGTACCGTTCTCGAATCTACGCCATTCAGCTTTCTTTGAATGCAGGAGAACTGAAGGTACAGCTGGTACGTACACTGAAAAATACCATTATTATAATACGCAAACATTTTAAGAAAATTGGCTGGACAGCATCTTCAAACATTTTTAGTAAAGGCTTGCAGACTTCCTGTCTTGTGACACGTCGTACGCTTGAAAGCTTAGAAACTTTCAAAACTGACTTGCTAATTTGACTAGATTAAAAAAAGTTGATGAGGTAAAAACCTAATTTTCTGCACTCATGATTTTCATGTTGGCAACCATTGTTAAAGAATTAATAAAGCTGTCGAAAATATCCCTAAATATTCAAAACAGTCTCACTGAGATTTATGATTCATCCAGTATTGACTCGCAAACAATTTATAATTCAATTGAGCACACAGTGCATATTTTTAGTCTATTATTATTTCTTACTTTAAATTAATTATGAATTATCAGTCCCAGAGAGACTATTTTGACTACTTAATGCAATTTATTTGTTTATTTATTTATGAAAGTTATAATGGCTGCCATTGTGAATATTTGCAATACATTTTCGTAAAATTAATTTTACAGCCATTCAACAATCGATTCAAGCAAATCAAACAAGTGCCACTGAACTAATTCATTGACTCACACATCTGTGATGTACATGTAAATACATTTATGCAGCATCTGCGCATTAAATAGTTTTTATAAATAATGCATATGCTGTTTTGTGGGAAAAAATGAATCCATATCCACTGATTACCAGCTTCTGGAACAAATGCAGATGCAGCAAGACAAGCTAAAGCTTTTACAGCACTAACCCAAAACTCTCAAAATTTGTGTTTGAGAGACAGTGACTGTGATAAAGATCATGATAGATAACATCAGTATGGCAAAATGTCATCTTTTTAGTTTTAGATGCTTGAGTTGCCGCAGGGGTTACAGAATCAGATAAAGACACATCCTCTTATTAAAGATTCATCAGCCTCTGTCACCGACTGAAACTTGTGGCAATGATTCTTTGTGGGAAGAGTGAAAGAAAAAGTATTGTTATCTCAACCCAGACAAAGGTGCCAGTTTTAACTCCCAACTCCCTCAAGGAAACAAGCATTCCCTCCAGATTATGTTGCTGTTTCCCAGTTCTCCTTGTTATTGAGAAAGAGATGCAGGACGGCTCGGTGGGCAGCCACTGAGGTCTTTAGTCCATAATTTACTGTTAGTCTGGCCATTCCTATATTCCAGGATTGTGTAAAACAGCTTTCATTAAAAATTACACAATTCCTTTTTTCTACAGTACTTACAAAATGCATAAAATTATCAAATTGTCTGTCTTGGCTGAGTGTCATAAATGCTTCGTGCTCAGGAACATTAGACCAGCATGAGGTTGAACAGAATAAAGAGCAACAGTGACCCCTGGAGTTTAAAAGGATACAGGTGGGAATTCATCTCGGTGCAATCACTGACACAAAGCAGGTGCGGTTTTTCATTATTACAAATGGAGTTATTTCAGGGGTCATGCTTTGGCAGGTTAGCTGCAGTAGTTAACTCCTGCTGGTTGATTCCATAAAATACATTATTATGTGGCCAAAAAGCATCTTCCTACATTGATGGGTGTTCAAAAGCAGCCATGTTTTCCAAATTAATTGCAAATATTTTATTATAGTATACTTGATGTTTTATTAGTTTACTTACTACTACTTACGGGGCTGTGTACTCTGAGTACCTTTGCGTACTTGTTGTGCAATACCTCTTGGTTTTCTCCTTAAAAGACCAGTTCTTGTTGATCCAATCACTTCTGGACCTTTATGTAACGTAATTGCTTCTCCTAAATGCAATAATAGCACAGTTATGAAGGCTAAAACATTATTTTAGACTAAAATACTCACAGATACTCACTTCTGTAAAGGTTCCAAAAGGGAGCTTTGGTAGAAGAACTGTATGGTTCTTGGGTACCGCAAAGAACCTTTCTGTAAACAATTATTGAAAGAACCATTTTATGTCTTAGTGTGAAGTCACTGTCAGTCAATATTTTACCACTTAAGTTTTTCCATGAGCTCTTTAAAGTTTGAAATGTACTTACGCAAAGCAAATATTCACGTCGTGTTACTCGCTTTTAGATTACTCAGAGGATGTTTTCGCGTCACTTGTGTGAATAAAAACACTGCGTGTGATCTCCATTTTCTGATACAGCCGGATGTGTCAACAAGCTCTACGATGATTAGCTTGCACAATCAATTTCCTGCTCGAGTTGAAAAATTTTCATCGTCCGGGACAAATTAGCATCTATTCGCATTTTTGCATTGACTTTGTATGTATTATACTTGCACAAACAATTAAATTCGCTTTTTAAATTCGCACACCAAACGCAAAGCGAATATTCATCGACATAACGCTTTCCTCCATTTTCTGATACAACTGGACATGTCAAATTGGACATGTCAAAAAAGTTCTTTGCTTTTTTGTTCTTTGTCATGCAAATTTTCCCCTCAAGTTAAGTATATTTTCAACTTGTGCAGAAGACGTGATTGAGGTCAATAATGCACGTTCACACCAATCACGTCACAATCACAATTACGTCAATTCGTGTCTTTCATGTTTTCCAGTGCGAATTTGCATCTAATTGCATCTTTTCATTGATTTCGTATGTAATCTACTCACACAAATAATTAAATCAGCTTTTTTAAATTGGCACACCAAATGTGAAGTGAATATTTACCACGCAATGTTTTCCTGTGTCTAAATGGGCGTGTCAGTAAGTTTTTCTCTGATTGGCTTGCACGACAACACATCATGCATATTTTCTACTCGAGCTGAAAATTTTGAACTTGCGCAGAGGACGTGATTGAGGTGAATAACACATGTTTGCAGCACCCAATTGCTGTTATTTGCATCGTCTGACTTGAATTCGCGTCTATTCGCAACTTTGCATTGACTTTGGATGTAATCTACTCGTGCAAATGATTAAATTCGCACACCAAATGCAAAGCAAATATTTATCATGCAATGCTTTCCTCCATTTTCTGATACAACCGGATGTGTCAAACTGGACATGTCAGTAAGTTCTTCTCTGATTGGCTTACGGAGACAGCACCTCATGGAAATTTTCCGCTCAAGTTGAAATTTTTTAACTTGCACGGAAGATGCAATATCGCGTGTTCGAGGAAACCGCGTTGCCCAATTTGCGGCATTCACTTAGCCCAGCGCAAATTTGGGTCTATTTGGATCTTTGCATTGACTTTGTATGTAATCTACTCATGCAAATAATTAAATTAGTTTTTTGGAAGCAAATTGGGCAACGTGATTGCAGCAAATGTGCGACATCGCGTTTGCAAATTTGCATGGCACAATGTCACGCAAGCTAATCAGCGAACAACTTATTGACACACCTAGTTTGACACGTCTGTTGTATCAGTAAATGGAGGAAACCATTACGCAATAATTTACGCAATAAAAAACATCCCACAAGTAATCTAGAGCAATAACGTGATGAGAATATTGGTGTGCAAACAGCAATAAGTTCCGCAAAGAACTTTTCTGTGGACAGTTATTAAAAGTTTTTTTTCTTAGCATAAATTCACTCACAGTCAATATTTTACCAGTAACATTTATCAAGGGTTCTTAAAAGCATGAAATGCACTTACAGGGCTGAGTGCACCATTGCTATCAATGGAAATCCTAATGGATAGCTTTCTTCAGGTAAATTAAACCTCTTAGTTTTCTCCTTGATCCAATCATTTCTGGACCTAAATGCAAAAATAGGACTGTTATGAAAGACTGAATCATTATTTTAGACTAAAACACTCACAGGCACTCACCAATACACTGTGGTTTTTGCAGCAATGCAATAGAATCTTTTAGTGAAAATATAAAAAATTCATTCTTAGTGTGATGAACATTTTAAGAATCTAAAGAATGCTTTTTTCATTATAAGGAACCACTGATGTTTGAATGTTTTTCATGAAATCATACATGCCAAAAAAAATAAAAGCTTAATTTTTAAGAGTGACCCGAGATATTCACAGACTACAGCTTGTTCTTTGCACAAAACCTGTATCATCACGTCTCAAAGGATGTTTTGTCTAGAGAGTCACAGTAGCATTGTACATGAGAGACTGCTAGTATGCAATCTAGGTCATTACTGAAATTGTGCTGACCTCAAAAGCTTGCTAAAGACCTGTGTGGCGTTAGTATAATGCCAAATGCTTCAAAACAATCTAAACAATTGCTAAATGTATGGCATAAAATCTTACTGGTAGCCGTTTAGCATTTGTAAGGCTGCAATTCACAATCTGTACCTCTGACTCTCTATCTCACCATCAGGGAGCTGCAAATTGATTCGTAGGTGTCCATAGCCATATTTAGAGACATTGATGTAATTTCTGCATTTATATGAGCTAGCAGGCAATTTTATTGCTGTCTGAATCTGAATCAGTTTTTTCTTGCATTACCCCGGCAAATACTCCCAGATGAATTATCTACTGTTTTTGACACCAGGGTCGTATGGTAAATAATTAGCATCTCAGAGTTAACATTTTGAATTAGCTTTTATTGTTTATATTTTCAGTTTTCACTATTGTTTTTTAGTATTTCTATTTAGCTTTAATTATTTTTGAATAGAAACCTTCTAAATCAACATTCCAAAGTTTTTACATTAACATTCTAAAAATGAAGATTTCCATGCATTAACATTCCAAAAATTCTAAAATTCTAATTTTAACATTATAAAATTTTCCATCTGATATTTATATTTTATCTTATTTAATTTTTTAATTGCCAAAACCTTTTTTTTATTTTACTTAACAATAACAACAAATTCAAGACAAATAAACCTGCTGGTTAAAAAAAAAAAAATAACCAGAGAGACATGAATGGCAACAGTTTAACCCTTTGATGTAGGATATTGCTAATTAAAGTAATATAAGCAACAAAATGTGCATTACAGAGGTGGTGTGTTTTAATTATGCTGTTTAAGCTGCCTGATTTTCAGTATCATGCTCTCACTGAACCGTAATGAAGGCAGGATGTACTTGGCCTACAGTATATGAATATGAATAAAAAATTACGATGCAACTCCATCGTTCTTGTGAATTAATTGCCCTACGAATGCAGTTTTATCACGCATGAGCCATGCAAATGCTCTGTTATAGACATCACTCTGACAAACAATTACCACCCGAATGTGCTTATGTCATAATTTTTTTTGTCTACTGTTTATTATGTATATATAAATACACACACATGCATGAACACATTTAAGAAAAATATGTCATGTTTATATATGAAATATATTTATATAAAATATTAATTATATGAATAAAATATATACATGTAAATATTTTCAAAATAATAGCTGTGTGTGTATGTTTATATATACATAATAAAAATACACAGCACACACATAAATTATGTAAACAAAAACTTTTATTTTAGATGCTATTAATTGTGATTAATCATTGCACAGCACTATTATTTATTTATTTTTTATGTATTTGAGAAGCCTCATGCCCAATAAGGATGCATTTATTTGTTAAAAAAATACAGTAAAAACAGTAATGTTGTGAAAAAATATTGCAATTTAAGAGAACAGTTTTCTATTTTAATATATATTAAAATACAATTTATTCTTGTGATGCAACGCTGAATTTTCAGTGTCACATGATCCTTCAAAAAACATTCTAATATGCTAATTTTGGTGCTCAAAAACATTTCTTGTTATTATGTGTACAGTGTTGACATCAGCTTTGCTGCTTTGTGGAAACCATGATTTTTCAAAAATCAAAGTTCAAAAAAGATCTTTTGTAACATTAAAAATATCTTCAGAGTCACTTTTGATCACATTAATGTGCACCTTCTGAATAAAAGGATTAAAAAATCTTACTTACTTAAAATCTTCTACATATTTAAACTCTTAAAATGCCAACAAGCCAGAAAAACATGCCATATTTGGTACTAAAATGTCCAAAAGCTAAGTAAACTAGCTAAAATTCCATCCACAAACCTTTAGACTTTCCCATAACAAATGCTGAAGATTAGCTAAACTGTGTTAGCACCATTTCAAGCTATATTCGTCGATGATGGAGTCATTTCAGATCTGAAACTGATTATTATAGCCTGCCCAGATGGATATTGCCTTTGATTGTTTTAAAGCCAGAAAAGGTTACACACAATTCCCCAAGCCGGCCCCTCTATTCCCCTCTCTCCGGCACCCTTTGCTCCAGAGCTAGCGAGAACCAGCGGAGGAGACCTTGACACATCTTTTCTAATATCCATCCCCCTGAGAGCTGTCCCCATTCGGAGTTCAGCCACACTGGGAATGAGAGATGATAGGCCTTATTGAAATCGTTACTGCTCTCTCCTCCGCAATATTTTCACTCTCCAGCCTTGACTGAGAGATTCTTATTGCCCTGCCCCTGGATGAGGGTGAAAAATAGCAATGATAGAAAAAAAAAAAAAAAACAATAACCTAAAATGAAAAAAAGGTGTGCTATTCTTATATGGCTGCCAACACATGCTTTTCGTTCTAGTTTGCTTCCAAAGCCTAAAAACAAGGACCTACATAAAACTAGGAGGAATCTAAATATGACTTTATTTTTCTCCGAGACAAAGCACAACAGAGACTGCCGCCCATATCTACTGTTCTGCACCATGAAGCTTTAGGAGGACGGGACGAGACAAAGGAGAACATCAGAGGAGCCCAGTCTGGTGGTGAACGTGTGAACGCTTGCCACAGGACATGGCATGTTCCTCCTCTCCCTCATTACAGCCACATCAGAGAACGGAAACCTGAATGTATCTCCCGCTGTTAGCTTAATTACCCTTCCTAATGAATGTATCCTCGTTTCAAAAGACATCTGTGGGAGTGACATTCTCCAGTCACAGCTATTCTTGCATCAAGACAATGAAATGAACTTTCTGTGTCAAGTCTGAACTAACCAGATAAGGGTCACCACTTTGTAGTTAGATGTTCCTACACTGGCAGAATGACACGCTGAGTAAAATCTCTAAATGCACATTGCAAGTTTGGGAATCTTTAACAACTCAAACAAGAAACGTAAGAAAAGTTAAAAGCATTGTGGACCCACCGAGAAGAAAATGAAATTGCTCAGAAGTTGAGTTTTCATTGCTCAGGAAGCTCTGATTCATCTAGGTGTCAAGGTTTTCTCAGATGTTTCTTCTTAAATTCCTTTGGAGAAATAGAAGACACAAACTGTTGACATACAGCAAGAATATAGAACTATAAAAATTAATATGTGACCCTGGACCACAAAACCAGTCATAAGTAGCATGGGTATATTTGTAGCAATAGCCAAAAATACATATGGGTCAAAATTATTGATTTTTCTTTTCTGGCAAAAATCATTAGGATATTAAAGGAACACTCCACTTTTTTTGAAAATGGGTTTATTTTCCAACTCCCCTAGAGTTATGCAGATGTGTTTTACCGTTTTTGAATCCATGCTGCACCCATGGTACGGCAGCAAAATTCCTTGATTATTACGCTGGAATGATTGTATAGTTCCTAGCCATATCGGCCTATAAAATCGCAACTTTTCATTTTCCGCCAGTCTTAGTACATGATGCAACTACAGAAGAGTCAAGTTTTAAATAGGAAAAATATTGAAACTCTTTAGTCATTTTATAGTGAGATGCTAATGGTCTAATCAGATTCAATGATTTATGCTAAGCTATGCTAAAAGTGCTACCGCCAGACCCGGCGACCGGCTGAATGGATTGAAAAACGGTAAAACACATCTGTATAACTCTAGGGGAGTTGGAAAATGAACCTATTTAAAAAAAAAATTGAGTGTTCCTTTAAGTAAAGATCATGTTCCATTAAGATATTTTGTAAATTTTCTACCGTAAATATATCAAAACTTAATTTTTAATATGCATTGCTAAGAACTTTATTTGGACAAATTTAAAGGTGATTTTCTCAGTATTTAGATTTTTTTTCAGATTCCGATTCCAGTTTTTCAAACAGTTGTATCTCAGTCAAATATTGTCCTATCCTAACAAACCATACATCACTTTGAAAAAATTGACCCTTATGACTGGTTTTGTGGTCCAGGGTCACATAAGGATAGCAATGCTAAAATTATTTGGTATTGGAACAATCTGAGAAAAAATATTGAAATCTATTACTTGTTCAAATCTAAGCACAGTTCAAAACATTGTTGAGATCTCTTCTGAAACTCTAGGGGAGACACATTTGAGAATTTACTGTGGTACTTTTCAGTCTAGGGGAAAACATCTGGGATAGTAAAGAGATCTCATTTGTTATGTCCTTCCCTATAGGCATAGTTGATTTAAAGGGATAGTTCACCCAAAAATGAAAATTCTGTCATTAATTATTCAGCCTCATTTTGCTCCAAAGCCAGGGCTCTACAGTGCAACCATTTCAGTTACATCTGCAACTGAAAACTACTGCGTGTGTCTATAAAAAATATATATATTTAGGAGCACCATGTGACCCGATCAGCATATTTGTGTTTGCGCTGAGGGGAGCATTAAAGGTTTCTAAGTGTTTTTGCAAGGTTGAGTGATGTATCATAGACCTATCTCACAAATCCTTTCATAAACAAAGTGTAAAGAGAGTGTAAATAAGAGATTTGTTGATTATAAAGGAACTTTGTGAGATCGCGATGAACTAAGATGAGTGACAGCTTTTAATGAATTTTAAGGGAGTTTGTAAATGAGATATTAATTTAATACAACAGTTAAATAAACAGGTTAATATTAAGTGACTTACATTGTATGACTGTAACACTATTGTCTAATTTTGCTCTATTTTGTCATTAAAAAGTCTGAAACAAGTCACAACTGAGCCGCTGTGCATCTCCATTCAAACACAGCCGTGTTTCGTTTATGAATGAACGTGCCTTTTTAAGCGAATCTAGTGAGTCAATTATTCAGTTTCCCATTCATAAAGACGGCCACTTGCTTTATTTCTGAATGAATCAGCCGTTCAAACGAATCGAATGAAAGATTCAGTAATCAAATCAGTGACTTGCTGCCACCTACTGGCCGATTTAGTTTCATTTTTTTAAGTATCTTTTCAGTTATTTAAATCATTTAATATTTCTATATTCAAAATGTTATATTTAAAACATTAATCTAACATGAATTTATGAATTTGATTGCACTCATGCCACCTCTGAGCCTCATTAAACATATGAAAATACACCTACAAGCCACTTTTGTGTTCTATGCCAACTCTGTTGTAGCATCTGGACCAATCAGACACAGTTATTTGTTACATTTAACAAATAATCTTCCAAAACCAACAACCCCAGCTATATGCTGGAGTTTTGGAGACAACCCCCCAAAGCAACGAACACCCTGAAAGGGCTCCGTTGCCAGGGTGACCATCTGATATCATAGGTTTTATTGCTTCAAGGAATGCAAGCAGAGCACACTACATTTCCCTATAGGAAAGACACAATGCCTATAGAAATTGGCTCTTTCCTATTCATTCACAGACAAACCTTTCTTTGACCTTCCTATCACACATAGCCCAGGTCATTGTGTACAGTATTACTGCATTGTATTTTAATTTTTGTCTGTTGTATTTGTCTTTCTACTGTTATATGCATGTGTTATGATAGATGACTAGTCGTTTACCCACCTATGTCATGTTTGGTTTCATTGAATTCATATTTTGATGATCTAAAAGATGGTGTAAATTAGATGTTGATACCTATGCAACATATTAGTGTTTTAAGAAACCTTACTAGTTTTTGCATCAACACCCAATCAAATTACATATGCAAAATACCATGCTCACAGACAAAGAGTCGTAAACTTTCCCTCCAAAGGTGAAAGTTACCATTGGTTCGTGGACCTCCTGGAGGCGCAGCCTCCAGAGACCTTAAAGGCATCAAACGTTTGACCGCCTCCCTCTCTTCCCTCTCTTCACTCTCATCTGCAAGATCTGCCGATTGCTGCCCGCGTGGAGGAACCCACGGGGAGCCTGAGCCGGCACAGGGCGTGCCCGGCGGGCCCGACAGGCCCAACATCTAGAGCTGTGGCTCTCGACCACAAAGAGCCAGACACATTCACTCAGCCCTGGAATTCATCCTCACGAAATGTCCTCAAACAGACATTTCTCTCTTCCGTGTTTTTAGCTTCCTTCACTCGTCTCACATGAGTTCTTTCAGAACCTAAGAGGATGAGGAGGATGAGCTAGAACTCGTCGGAACTCTAAGCTGCGCCAGGCCTTGTGGCCTTGTCTTTCCATTCCCCAAAGACCACAGGACTTCAGCTGGGTCCTTCTCAGCTCTTGGTTCTTCTTCAATTTTCACATGGGAAGAAACTCCCAGTCACCCTCAAGTCAGAACATCTTTGGAGTTCATCACTCTTCGGACCCGGAAGAACGTGATCGCGATTCCAAACCACCACTGCTCCAAACCATCGAGACTTTCACCCGAGACTGCATTCGGACACTTGTTCATCGACCAAGGCAATGCAAGTATCGTACATTTAACTAAACAAAACAGAGGTTTAGTACAAGCTGTAGACAGCACTGATGGTTTCACTCAGGTGGTTAACTGACTCTTTTCATGGCTACATTCTCTGGTCTCTCTAACTGCTTCTCACTGACCCTTCCCCCATGTATGAATGATTTCATGTTGTTTGTTTAGATTAGTTATGTGTTAGTCCTTCGTTAATAAACTCTTGTGCACAAATTACATGAGTTTTGATTCTGATTCTGCCTTGCAAATTAATGTCCCTTTACGATTCCGATTCGAGCTACATGCTCTAATGCAACAGTACTTTAAGAAAGTTATTTCCTGTGACCAAGAAAATACCATTTCTTAAAGTTGATATAAAAATTATACTGAATGTTCGCTGGACGAACAGATTAGTTAATAGAAAATTAATTCTGCTACAGTTACTACTAGCAGCTGATATAAATAATTGTAATTAATCAGAATTAATTGTAATTATTTATATACATTTCCCTTTGAGCTAAATCGCAACACTGTAGTACAAATTAATTTTGTTACTGATACTGATTTCATTTAATTGGTAACTTATTCTTATTCTGCTTGTTCTTATTCTGTTGTTTTAATTAGAATTTAAAAAAAAAAATGCCATTAAAAAGGTAAAAACAAAATTCCCCTGTATATCTCTTTAAGGAGTCAAATATCACCTTGTAATGAGAATGCATCACATTTTTTTTATCAGATTTTTTGATTATTGATTAGAAGGTGCGCCTAAAATTTTGACTGTGCTCCTAAATTTTTTAAGTTAAAAGAAAAGTAAGCGTAGAGCCCTGAAACCCGTAACATTTTTGTTCATCTTCAGAACACAAATTAAGATATTTTTGATGAAATCCAAAAGATTTCTGACCCTGCATAGACAGCAACACAACTACCCTGAAAGGTAGTAAGAACATTGTTAAAATAGTCCATTTGACATCAGTGGTTAAACTGTAATTTTATGAAGCAAGAATACTTTTTGTGCACAAAGAAAACAAAAATAACAACTTTATACAACAATTTCTTCTCTTTCGTGTGTTGTGATACTCTTGTGACTTCTGTTCTGAAATGCTCAGGTTTTGTTCAACTGTGCTGTTATTTTTCAGACAAAACAGCATACTGTCTTATTATAGCAATTTTTTTTAACCTTGTGCTCTTGAAAACACACCTGCACCTCTGTGTCCTACATGGATATTGAGCATTAGACAAATCAATGAATTGCCATTGGCCGCCATGGTTCTTACTCTGAAATTCAAGAGCTCCTTCAGCACCTTTAACCTTAAAGATTCCTTCACTGAAACAACAAGCAGACACCCACACAGAAAAAAAAAACACCATATAAGAAGAGACACATACAACTATTATGGATCTGACCTCTGTAACCCCTGATGGTCGAGTGAGTTTACACATACACAATGTGAGAACATGGAAAATTCAAAGAGAAAAGACAATTAATAGTCTTAGGTGGCACAGGTCATGATCTGTACGATCTTCTCGAAAGATCGTATAGATTCTGGCATCACTTGCTCACACTTATGTTGTTCTCTAGACTTCTTATATTTTAAATAAAGTGCTGGGCTGTTACAATGAATGAAGCTTTTCATACTTCTAAAAGGACGCAGATGCACCATGAAAGCATCACAAATGTTGTTCTCTTGTAAGTCTTCTGAAGCCAGCTTTCTGTGAGAAACAGATTGAAATACAAGTCATTGCTGACTGTAAACATTAACACTAAATCACAGAGTTTAATTTGATTTATAAGCAAATCATTCGGACCATTCATGACTCTTCATGATTCATTTGTGGAGATTAAATCAGCAAATTTATGGTTACAAGCCTTAAGTTTTTACCATTACAACACCCCTTGAAATAAAGGAATTGCATTTGCAATTCTGAAACAATTCGAGAATTTATCCACACCTCTTCAAGTCCTTTATACTTGACGTGACCCGTCCGCTGAGAGAAGCAAAGCTGGCAGGGGGAGACATTTGAAAAAGATTATATCGTGATGAGATATTTTGGAGCTCTGAAAGCTGCTGTGGTAATTTGCCCATCACTCTGGACTTTATGCAAAACTTGACATTTAAAAAGATGAAATGAGGAAAATGTGTGTACCGAATAGAGACTGTGAGACGACATTTGGATGCTAAATCAAAAGGTTGAACAGCCTCACAGACACGCAACCAGGCCTGAAATCTAAAACACAACTAAGTCTCACAACAAAGTTTTTTTTACTGTCAGTTCATTGTTGTACAGAGTTGTACAGACACTGTTTGAGCTTCTCCCATCAATGAGGTGCACAACAAACGCTTGAATTTACACATATTGTTCAGTTTGAGATGAGTCTTTTTTCCTAAACAATATATTTTTATTCAGCAAGGACGCATTAAATTTATCACAAGCGTAAACGTGTAAAGAAATTATTTCTGGAACATGTGACTCCGAAGCCTGGAACAATGACTGATGAAAATTTAGATTTAAAGAGATAGTTCACTCAAAAAAATGAAAATTATGTCATTAATTACCCACCTTCATGTCATTCCAAACCTGTAAGACCTTCGTTTATCTTTGGAACACAAATTAAGATATTTTTGATAAAATATGAGAGCTTTCTGACCCTGCATAGACAGCAACATTTAAGACCCTGAAAGGTAGTAAGGACATCGTTGAAAAAGTCAATGTGACATCAGTGGTTCAACCTTAATGTAATGAAGCTACAAGAATACTTTTTGTGCGAAAGAAAACAAAAATAATGACTTTATTCAACTTCTTCTCCATGTCAGTCTTTATTCACTTCTGTTCCAAAGATGAACGAACATGAAGGGTGAGTAATTAATGACAGAATTTTCATTTTTGGGTGAACTATCCTTTTAATATTGAGGAAATGCATTATATTTTAAATATGTTAATATAGAAAAGAGTTTTTACTGTATTTTTGACCAAATAAATACAGTCTTGGTATGCATAAGAGATTTCTTTCAATAACATATTACTGACACCCAAATTTTGGGAGCGTATAGTCTTCTTGTCCCTGTAAAAATAAATAAATAAATAAATAAAATTAGATAGACGTGCTTTTCAATCAATTTGAGGCTTCAAACAGAGTAGCAGGTAGACCAGAACACTGACGATTTTATTGATAAACGTACAACGTAATGGAAATACTACCATATAATCTGCAAGTGAGCAATGACAAAACTAGAACAGTCTTGCTAAAATCCAAAAATCTGTCTTTACTGCAAGTGCTAGGTGTAAACGCATTTTTTGATTATTACAAGACTGTTCTATCTTTGACAAAAAAAGGGCTGAAACAGAGACAGAGCTTTCATTTGCTGCTATATTATAGTCATGAATATTAAATAGAAAAAAATAGTTCATCCATTAAAAGATCAGCACAAGATTTTCTACCTAATTACCTCTTGTAAACTAGACAAGTCAAAGCATAGCTCACCCAAAAAATGAAAATTCTCTTATCATTTACACACCCTCATGTTGTTCTAAACCTGTATGACTTCTGTGGAACATAAAAGATATATTTTTTAAACATTATATGGAATTATTCAGTGAAAGTCAATGGCATCCAGTGTTATTTGGACTCCAGCATTCTTCAGAATATCTTCTTTTGTGTTTTGCAGATGAAGGAAAGTCACATAGGTTTAAATATATAGTTCACCCAAAAATGAAAATTCTGTCATTAATTACTCACCCTCATGTCATTCCAAACCCGTAAGACCTTCGTTCATCTTTAGAACACAAATGAAGATATTTTTGATGAAATTCGAGAGCTTTCTGACCCTCCATAGACAGCAATACAAATACCACGTTCAATAGTCCATGTGACATCAGTGGTTTAACATCAGCATGTGTCGTGGTCTCGTGAATGCACGTCAAAGAATGACTTGGAAGACAAGAAATTGTTGAATAATGTTGTTATTTTTGTTTTCTTTGCACAGATAGAGTATTCTCGTAGCGACATAATATTAGGGTTGAACCACTGATGTCACATGGACTATTTTAACAATGTCCTTACTACCTTTCTGGACCTTGAACGTGTCAGTTGCTTTGTTTTCCCTGCTATGCAGGGTCAGAAAGTTCTTGGATTTCATCAAAAATATCTTAATTTGTGATCTGAAGATGAACAAAGGTATTACAGGTTTGAGGGTGAGTAATTGATGACAGAATTTTCATTTTCGGGTGAACTATCCCTTTAATATCAAAGAAATACATTATATTTTAAATATGTTAACACTGAAAAGAGTTTAATTTTTCACACCATTACTGTCTTGGTAAACATAAGAGGTTTCTTTCAAAAACTGAGCCCAAAATTTTGGGAGCATATAGTTCTCTTGTCATTATGAAATGAAAAAATAATAAAATTGAAATTATGTAGGTGTGCATTTCAATTAATTTGAGACTTCAAACAGAGTAGTAGACAGACCAGAACATTGACGATTTTATTGATAAACCTACAATGTAACGATAAGACTACCATCTGCAAGTGAGCAACATGACAAAACTTTTCTTGTTACAATCCAAAAATCTGTCTGTACTGCAAGTGCTAGGTGTAGACACCTTTATTAATTATTACAAGACTGTTCTATCAAAGACAAAAAAAAGAGCTGAAACAAAGATAAAGAGCTTTCATTTGCTGCTATATTATAGTCATGAATATTAAATACAGAAAATAGTTCATCCATTAAAAAAATGATCACAGGATTTTCTACCTAATTACCTCTTGTAAAGTAGACTAGTCAAAGCATAGTTCACCCAAAAAATGAAAATTCTCTCATTTACTCACCCTCAAGTTGTTCTAAACCTGTATGACTTCTGTAAAACATAAAAGATATTAAAAAATGCAATTAAATAATGAAAGTCAATGGCTCCCAATGTTATTTAGACTCCAGCATTCTTCAGAATATCTTCTTTTGTGTTCTGCAGATAAAAGAAAGACACATAGGTTTAAATGGATAGTTCACCCAAAAATGAAAATTCTGTATTTAATTATTCACCCTGATGTCACTCCAAACCCGTAAGACCTTCGTTCATTTTTAGAACACAAATGAAGATATTTTTGATGAATTCTGATTCTGACCCTCCATAGACAGCAAGGCAAATACCCTGTTCAACAGTCCATGTGGCATCAGTGGTTTAACATCAGCATGTGTCGTGGTACCCTCGTGAATGCATGTCGAACACTCAAAAATAAAGGTGCTTCATGATGCCATAGAAGAACATTTTTTGTTTAAATGGTTCCATAAAGAACCTTTAACATCTGAAGAACCTTTCTGTTTCACAAAAGGTTCTTTGTGACAGAAGAAGGTTCTTCAGATTATAAAAAGGTAAGAAAGAGATGGTTCTGTAAAGATCCTTTGAAATCCTTTGATCCCAGAAATGGTTCTTTTATGGCATTGCTGTAAAGAACGTTTTAAAGCACCTTCATTTTTAAAAGTGAATACTCGGGAATAATTCGTTATTTTTGTTGTCTGTGTGCTCTCGGATTTCATCAAAAAATATCTTAATTTATGTTCCGAAGATGAATGAAGGTCTTACAGGTTTGGAACGACATGAGGGGCGTAATTAATGACAGAATTTTTTATTTTTGGGTGAACTAACCCTTTAAAATAAGGAATAAAATAAATAAAGACTAAAGAAAGAAAAGAATTTTCTTTTTGGGGCTGAGAAAACAAGTATTCCAACATTGTTTCGCACACAGAAACCTACAAAGAAAATGCTGATCTATTCAGCTGGCACTTGCTACCTTCAGGCAGCACCTGAAAACCTCAGGCCAGTTGGACTTAAACATCAAGCATTTTGATCAGCCACAAATGGCACATTTTCAAACGATCTAACCGTAGCCACAAAGCCAACCTTGGCAGATCTGCAGATGTCTGCCACCAGGTGCCTGAACAGCCTGAAACCGCTGAGAATTATGGAGCAGACTCTTAAACAGAGAGCCGATGTGAGTGTTTTTCCCCTCAGGTGGCGGAAAACTTTTGTTTGAACACGTGGATTCCCCTGCCATATCCCACATCTGCCGTCACGAATGAGATTGGCTTTGTTACGAGTGCTCCGATAAACTCCTGGCAGCACTTTGTTTGTTTGCGAGGAGAAAATGAGTGGAATTTATCAGCGGGTTCATCTGCGGTTTTAACTCTCAGTCAAAAACTGTTTGTGTTGCGGATGTTCAAATGTGTCCAAACGCAGATAAAAACTGTGTTTCAGATTAGAACTTGTGATAGTTCAATCTCAATTTAGATTTGTGTTTTTCCCTGTAACCTCTAAGAGTTTTCAGGGTTTTAAGATGAGATAAATTGATCAAAGGGATGTTTACGTCTTTATAAAAGCAGAGGCTGAAGGACTGAGGAGGAGAGCGCCGGTTCAAGTGCTCCAAGAGTGTTTCATTTGGAGCTGTAGAGTCTCGTCTTGGAGACGAGACTTGTTTCTGGATTGGCCGGTGAAGATCACATGACCTCTGGCCACCAAGATTAATAGAGCAGCAGAAATGGGGTCGATCAATACCCTGCTGCCTGAAGAAAAATAGCATGGTTTCAATCCACCATTAAATTTGCCCTTGTTGAACTGCTGTTGATCAGAGGGAACACAAACCGCTCTTCGAACTCCATACATGATTGTTAAAGCTTCATTCAGTGCGCACTTCTTCATTCTGGGGTGACTTAATCACGCTCCATAGAGAGTCTGCGAGGTTTATGTAGTCTGTGATTTCATGACTGGCATGTAACGTAGCATATGGCATCGAATTGAGTGGCATGTTGCTAGATCATCAGTTTTTCTTCAAGGCAGAAATAGAAATTCACAAGAAAAAGAGGTACACGATTCCCCTCAGGCTGAAACTCCCACTGGAGCATGACAGTCTGGAATGCTTGGTATAGATATGCTGTTGATGTTACATATTCATATCATATAAATAATAATTATTGGCTAATAAAAAAAAAAGTATATATATATATATATATACTTTTTTTTTTTATTAGCCAATAATTATTATTTATATGATGGCATGATATGGCTGATATTACAATTCTATACTATAAAAACTAAAGTCTGTCGTTTTAAATGATATTGAATTTAGGCACCACAACATTTTAATGTACAGAATGAAAAATATATAATTATTTGAGATTTTCTAGATGACAATTAAAAGTGTTATTAAATTATTAGTGTTTTTGAAGATTAATCTGCAAGTAAGAGTTTGATGATGGCAAAGTTATCTAAATGCAAAAATTTGGGAGTGATAATGAACATATATATATACAAAATAAAAATGTCATATATTATTCATTTACAAATATTTGCAATAGTTTTATGTTAGGAACTGACTGAAATTTCATGACAAAAACTCTTGGCAGTAAACCGCAAAGCCAGTCATAAGGGTCAATTTATACATCATATGAAAGGTATGAATAAATAAGCTTTCCACGCCTAATGACAATCTGGAATCTGAGGGCGCAAAAAAAAATCTAAATATTGAAAAAAATCGCCTTTAAAGTTGTCCAAATAAAGTAATGCATATTACAAATCAAAAATTAAGTTTTGATATTTTTACGGTGGGAAATTACAAAATATCTTCATGGAACATGATCTTTACTTAATATCCTAATGTTTTTAGGCATTAAATAATTAGATAATTATGACCCATACAATTTATATTTGGCAGTTGCTACATATATACCCATACTACTTAAGACTGGTTTTGTGGTCCAGGATCACATATGGAAACCGGGGGGGGGGGGACTTTTTTGTCTTCCATAAATTAAAGAAAGTCATACAAGTTTGGAGTAATACTATAAGCTGAGTAAATTTTCACACAGTTTTCTTTATTGAGTGAACTACCATCTTAATTGTCATGGTGTTTAAGAAGAATTGAGGATCTGACTGACTAATGATCAGCCCCTGAAGATCCGAATGGTAAAAAACAAGGAAACATGACAAGGTGACAAGTACTTGAAACTGACAGTAAAAGCGAAAATAAAGTTCCTCGCACCAATTACCTTCCAGTGCTTACATAGGAAGTAGTTTTACACCTCATTATATTAAGCACACCATGCCTTACTTTACATATTCCTACATATTCCTTTAACACATACTGATCTTTCACTCCAGGGAGAGTCGAAATTTGATGATGTCTCTTGTTTCACATTTTTTACACTGATAGGCACCTTTACCACAGCCAGAGAACCATCAGAGCATGCAGTTCCCTTTTCCTTAATAAGTTGTCACTTTTACAGTTAGCTGGATAAAATGTTACTTGGAAAAGAGACATTTCACTTCAGATCATACATACTTGCATGAGCGTGCACACACAACACACACACATCTCCTCTCAGGACAGACTGAGACTAATGGCTGATTCAGAGTTTCCTCCAATGCTGAAAATCAATGTTTGACAAGCATTTTAGAGATGAAAAAGAAAGAAGACTACAGGGGAGAAAGATCCCTCTATAGTGCAGAACACAAATACACAATTCTGGTGGACGATTTCCAACCTCCAAAACATCTGCTTGATATAAGCATGTGTGGGAATGTCAAGTACACTCTTAAAAATAAAGGAAATTTTCCATTGCACAAAAGTTTCTTTAGAGTTGTAAAATGCTCCTAACACTAAGAAAAAAACTCTTTTAAGAACTGTTCACTAAACAGTTCTTTGGGGAAACCAAAGTGGCTCTTCTATGGCATCAATGTGAAAATCCCCTTTCGGCACTGTTAATTTTTTTAAAAATACAGATTGCATGGCTTTTCTGAGTTTAATTCATTTGCATATATAAGAATCAAGTTGACATGATTTAAAATCTGCCATAATTGTAGCAACTGCACATTAAGAATATTTAACTTAAAAAAGTTAAAATTGTCACTCCATGTACGTGGATTTTCATCGTCCAATATGTGCTTCAGCTCATGCTCACTATATGACAAACATCTCGAAAAGCAACGCACTTGCTGTCTCAAACTATTAACTACATCACAAGAAACCCACAAGCCATAAATAACTGATGAAATACCTTGAAACACCACAGAGACCTTACAGCAAACGGGTAACAACAAACTAACTCATCCTTTTGAGTAGTGAAACAAACTCATCCTGACATCACAAGACAACAAGTTACTAAATGTGACAACAAAAATCAACAACAAAGGAAACAACACTATCAAACAGTCGATTCAACCATGTTAAATATTCAAGCCCCAGTGAATGCTGGGATGAGGCCAAATGGGACTTAACAAAGCTGTTTTTGTAGGCCTGTTTTAACACACAAAAATGCATTCATTTAACCCACCTGCTATGCTTGAATGGATAAAACAAAAAGAGTATAATAATTAAACAGCTGCATAAAATTGATTCACTTTAAAGGGACATATCATGAAAATCTGTCTTTTTCTGTGTTTAAGTGCTATAATCAGGTCCCTGGTGCCTCTACCAACCCAGAAAACGTGAAAAAGGACAACCCATTAGCTTCCTTTTAGTAAGCCTTTCTCTGCAAGCATGTGTATACGTGCACTCAAAAAACCCTATATCAGAAATTTAAACTAATATGGCTTTAAAATGCATGATTTCAGAGTGATAGACATGAAAATCAAAACCAAACAGATGTTTTTTGGCAGAATATCTGAGCTACAAGCTGTAAAGGCACAGCCCTATTCTGGAAAAGGGGGGCGGGGAGCCGCAGCTCATTTGCATTTAAAGAGACATACAAGTAAACAGCCTGGTTCTGCTTCCACTCAAAATAGGGATTTTCAAAATGATATAATAAATGATCTTTCAGCTGAAACTTCACAGACACATTCTGGGGACACCTGAGACTTTTTTATTACATATTGTAAAAATGGCTTGTTCACACAAAACGCATTTAAGCATTCCACTGTGCTGCTTTTCAATTGTTTCTGTATATAAATACATGCTGAACTAGTAGTTCAACTATTAGTTTCATTCCACAGCTCTGCATCAAAAACATATTCTCTGTGAATGCATCTTAAAAGATAAGTTCACTTCCAGAGCAAAAATGTACAGATAATGTAGTCACCCCCTTGTCATCAAAGATGTTCATGTCTTTCTTTCTTCAGTTGTAAAGAAATTACGTTTTTTGAGGAAAACATTTTTAGGATTTTTCTCCATATACTGGACTTCTATGGTGCCCCGGATTTTGAACGTCCAAATTGCAGTTTAAATGCAGCTTCAAATGGCTCTAAACGATCCCAGCTGAGGAAAAAGGGTCTTATCTACCGAAACGATTGGTTATTTTCTAAAAAAAAAATTACAATTTATATACTTTTTAACCTTAAACGTCTTGTCTCATCTGCCTGAACTCAGTTTTTTTCCAGTTCATGACAGCTAGGGTATGTCAAAAAACTCCCATCTCATTTTCTCCTCCAACTTTTAAATCATCCTACATCGCTGTAGAAGTACAGAACCAGTGTTTACAAAGTGAACATGCAAAGAAGATCAAACAGCCTTTTACAAAACAAGGTAAAACAGTGATGTAGGATGATTTTGAAGCCAGGGGCATCGCTAGGGCTAATCATTCGGGGCTCGAGCCCCGAAAGATTTTTCTCTAGCCCCGAATGTTTTTACGGGTTGGTATCGCCCTGTGATTTCCGAGGAATTCACGGAATTTGTCAAAGTTTGAATGAATTAATCAAAAGTCGTTCATTACACTTCAAACAAATTGCGATATGGACTAGTATCTGTAAATATTCAGCCGCCAAATACCATTTAAATATGAATCTTGCGTGTTCTGGGTGTCTCTTTATGAATGAATGGTGCAGACGTACGCGCGGTTTCCTTTACTACACACGTAACGCTCGCGGTGATTTCAGCGTCTGCTTAAAAAAAAAAGTGCATAAACAACATCTCCAGAACTGCTCTGAGAGTACTTTGTGAGCATTTCACTCTTTCATTTGAGTAAAACCAGGGTCATATACTCACAGAAATGTAAAGGTATTCACGGCAACCCGTGAAAATAAAAGTTTGGTTTAGCTTGTAGACATTGTGCCAGAAATATATTACTATCATTAAGTAGAATGTACGTACCATACTACTACTACTACTACTACTACTACTACTATTGCTGTTGAAAAATTAATAAAACTTTGTTACACAATATTTCTTCTATCTTTTAAATTTTAATAGTACATCCCCTTTATTTGCCAAAAATAAAATTTAATTTTCATCAATTAAAAGATAAATTAATATTTTATGCCTTTGTTTGATAACCAGAAAAAAATGATTACACAACACAGAATTTCATAAGGCTGTTGTAGAAATTAATAAAAGTTGTTTTATGCGTTCAAATAAATAGACATACGAAAACAAATTTGGTAACAATTCCAAAGGGCTCTAAACATAACTTTTAACACGTTTTTTTTTTTTTTTTTTTGATTAATAAATTTAAATTTAACCATTAAAAAGGAGTCCAGAAAAATGAAAACAGAAAAAAAATGAATTTGGAAGAAATAAAATAAGGGCCCTATTTTTGCATGCAAATATATATTTGTTACAGTTGTAAATACATTTTCAGATTTATTATTGTATATGTGTGATGTGTTTTTGTAAAGTTATAATTTTGTTATAATACTTTTGTTTGCTATTTGCAGTGATTTACTGTTTACTATTTTTCATAGTGTAACAACACTATTTTGTGCCACTGCTTTGGCAAAGTATCTGTCAAATGAACTAAAATCGAAAGCACAATATGACTTTGCTCACACGATCAGTTCATGATCCGATGTTTTCAGAGTATCAGAACATGGCTGAGTCAGTTTATAGACCTTTTTTCTTTGTTCAGTTTGCACACTGAACATGGGTTAACTTGGAACTCTTATTTTTGAACTCTTAAAGTGCACCAGATTAATGAATTTACCTTTAAAATATATAAAATTTTCTCCCGGGGGGCATGCCCCTGGACCTTCCTAGAAGGAGCCAGGTTCACCTACCTGTGTCTAACAAAATTTTACGTAAGTATGATGTTAGCTCCCATCCACCACCACTAGCCCCTGATGTTTTGGCACCAGCCCCGGATGTTTTCAAATCCTAGAAACGCCCCTGTTTGAGGCTGCAGGAGAAAATGAGATGGGAGTTTTTCGACATACCCTAACTATCATTAACATACACAGAGTTCAGGCAGATGAGAAAAGACTAGCATTTGAGATTAAAAAGTATATAAATTATAATTTTTTAAAGAAAATAACCAATCATTTTGCTAGATAAGACCCTTCCTCCTCAGCTGGGATCGTTTAGAGCCCTTTGAAGCTGCATTTAAACTACATTTTGGATGTTCAAAATCAGGGGCACCATTGAAGTCCAGTATATGAAGACAAATCCTAAAAAATTTTCCTCAAAAATCATAATTTCTTTACGACTGAAGAAAGAAAAACATAAACATCTTGGATGACAAGTGGGTGAGTACAATATGTGTACATTTTGTTTTAGAAGTCAACTTCTCCTTAAAGTTGTTAGAATTTTAGAATAGTACGTAAACCAAATAACTACAATTATCAAATATGTCTTTAATTATTTTTAAGCACTATTTACTTAATATAAAAATGATTTTTATGAATATAAGAATTCTTTTTTTACAGTGCAGTTCCTAAAGTTTTTTTTGTCTCATTGCATATTCAGTTTGGCTCATGATTTCCTCACATTACTAATCTAATCGGTTGTTCACATGCAACAACAATCCACACTAGAATGTTTTGTGACTCAACAGACAATCAGATTCAGCTCATTTAACAAAACTGCACTTAACTCAGAGAATCACTTGGCAACTGCTTTGAGCACAATGGCCGCATTACATATTCAAACCCCCAAACTGTGCAGAAGAGTGCACTTTTTGTATCCCATACGAGTCTAATTCTGCTGCGCATTGCATCTTTGATCTCAAAATAATTTTTCAAAACATTTTAAATACCAAATTACAGAGCTTAAATAGAGTTTAGCATTTTGTTTTATTTTTAAAAAATAAACAACAGCAGATTTAAGCTAAATGTACTTACCTCGCAATACTGAACGTGTACAATGTGTGCTTCCCCAAAACAAAAGGGATACTTTGGCGGCATCACAAAAGCACAGAGAGTGACCGCACTCCGACCGGTTAAACGCGCAAAGCAATGCGGCAGTTAAAGAAAAACGGCCTCAACCACAAAGCGCAGCAGCCACGCCGTTAGACAATCTCGCTCTTTATGGAAGGAAGGGGAAACATACTATACCCACTGATTCAGCTTTACATCTCCAGTCCTACTGCCTACATCCAATGTGTAGATTTTTCACCTAGTGACAGGCAAGCAATTAAAGCCAACAGCCTTAGCCAGTGTCGGCCCCCTGGCAGTATGGGTAATGACAGCCCGGGAACAGCAGTGGCAAAGAATGGGAAGAGTAATGTGATTAGAGGCCAGAATTGCAATCTTGTCACATGGAACAGTCCCTGTGTCTCCGTCTCTCTCTGCGGCGAAGGAGGACCTGATTTATTGGGCCACGAAGCCTAGGAACAAAGTGCAAACAGAAACGCAAAGCTAGTTTTGTTGAGTTATAACCACAAAAAACTGCAAACAAGCAACCCTTTTTTTCCATGCAGGACCAGAGAAGATTGCATGGGGCAGTTTGGGAAGTTTGTTTCGCAGTCACTATACCCAAAACGCAGGTCTGCTGGGAGAGGTGTCACGAAGATAGCGCTTTTGTGAACCTGCACTCCACAAAGAATCAAGTGTGAGTGTGTATACACATGTCTGTGATTTATAACCTGAGCGGAGAGCGGGTTTCCATAGCAACTGGCGTTATCTCTTTGATAGGAGTTGGCTGACTGGAACCTCGTTGTGCAGGAATAAACCTCACCTGAGGCTCTGAGGCATTTAAAAATAGAAACCATCGAATTAGCGTCCGTACGTGAAACCTGTCGCAGAGCAGAAAACAAGAGCTGCAGAATCTGATCTTAACGTGGGTGAGGTTTCTGGATGAGAGAGAAATCTGTGTTTGTCGTGAAGTAATTAATTGTCAGGGTGCAAAGCTATCTTGAGGAAAGTCAAAAACTAAATGTCTACTTAATAAGGCCTATTATGAGAAATGACAAAACAGGTTGTTTTTTTGACGCATACAATTAGCAGGACTGTTCTGACACGAACTGAAAATTAAATATGTGTTTATATTTACAGTTTCAGGTACACATGACTTAATAAGACACTAGAAATGCAATTTCTCCTCACTTTAATTTTAATTAGTCTGTTCTAACTTGTATTTATCTGTATGACTCATGACAAAAGTGTTATTTTAAAAAAGGCACAGTGGCTTAAAATAAATATAACTTTGCCTTACAAAAATATACCATGGTAACCATAGTTTCTTTCACAGCACCAAAGTTACTTAAGCTACTGCCATCACAAATACATCCTGACAGAAAGATTCTAAGTTTCGCTCATCAATTTATGATTTTTACACTATTAACAAAAACCTACCAGGTTACTGTGGTAATTTTTACTTGAATCTCCTGGAGTTGTGCTTCTCTTCCGTTTTAGTACTTCCTGTTGACAATTTTCAAGTTGTCAGAACACCTGCTCTGAAATCCTCAATGACTTGAGAATGATATCGCTCATATTCAATAAACAACGAGTTAATAATGAGAAACTGACATTTTAAACGCTTGCCCTTTAAGGCGCGGTCATATTTACCGTTGTTCGGCTCATTTTCGAAGGAAATCCAAGGAACACAGTAGTGGCGTTACTGAAAGAATCAATGTTTTGAATGAATCGTTTTGCGAATGATTCATTTTCTCACTTAGACAGAACTAGCTGTCTGATCACCAACTCCCTATATGTAAAGTGCATGTCCTATACATAAATGTAGCATATGATATACTACACTACACTAAGTGAACAAAAACGAACGAGCGAATGAAGACAAAAAAAAAAAAGTTTTTGTTGAAGATAATATTTCACTAGATACAATAACCTCAACAACTACAAAATATCAAATGCCCAAAATAGTGCACTATAAGAGAATTTTACCCTTAATTTACTAAATGCTTCGTGTTTTTTAACAAACTGGATGACTGAATGAATCAATGATTCACTAACAGTGAACTGAATCACAGAATCAAATAAATTAATGAACGAACGAACAAATGAGTCATAAAGAGAGTCATCTGTTTCCTTCCTGAATGAATCAGCCTATTTGAACAAATCGGTTGAATGAATAAATTATTGACCAATTTAAAAAGACAGTCACGTGTCGCCCCCTACTGGCCTAGTTATGTAATTTGCAGAAAGATCAAGTCACTTAAAATCCTCACCATTCATGCAATCAGTCGACTATTTAGTCACTGTTGTATGTATAAATACATAAATAAATAAAAATCTGATAGCTTCAATGCAGTGTGCAGTATTTAGCATACAATTGGTAGGGTCAATATCACTGTAGGGTGCCTTTTGGTGTCCTGTACATAACTCATTTGCCATGATAACATAAAAATGACTGCGAAAGGGTGTTATATTAGGCAAAGTTTTTATATTCATAACAAAAGCAGTACTTGGCTCTTTAGATACATTTTCTAGATTTTTTTGTTTTGTGTGGGAAAATGCGTGTTATTTTGCTATGTCCCGTGCACTGCTCATTAAATTTAAATGAGAGTAGAATATAGTAAAATCATAAAATTGTAAAATGTTGTTCTCCTATTAATATTTGTTAAATAAGAGAATACTCAATTTGAGTGTATTGACCATTTGGTAATAAAAACAATATTTTTATTTAATAAAAAAGAAGAGTTTGTCCATGTCCCTTGAATGGTTGTCCACCCTGTCGTATTGGGGAATCCGCCCCTTAAGTGACATTCGGACAACAGATTTTTTTTGTCTCTTCAGTGGCGGGAATTTCAGCGTCTGAGGTGAGTAAGTTGGTGACTTTTAAGTTGACAAATTTGTCAACTATGAGTTTGCTTACTTGCTTTTCCTAGGCTTAACATGTCCACCCTGTCGGCGTAAAATATGCCGGTTAAATATACCAAATTCTCTTCAACAACCAGACTATTTAGCTAGTCACAGTTTGTTGTAAGCTAATATGCTAACTGAAGCTCAAAATGTCCACCCTGTCAGCAATTAAGACTTGATAGGGTGGACATACACATGACAGAGTGGACATAGCATTCATTTGTAGTTACTATTGCTAAAAACTAAAATGAATCAATGTGATTGAGAATGTAATTTTATATTTCTTCTTCTTATACTATTTTTTTCAAAGTTGAATAAATGTTTCATTGTCATATTTTGTCTTGCTGTGTGTGTTCTGCTTTATGTGTCCACCCTGTCATGTGCTGGTCCACCCTGTAATCTTGATATTTTAAAATAATATTTTAAATAATAATTCAATCATTTTTTATATAATCCAGCGTGTTCAATAGCTAGGTGTGGGGGGAATAACATGCAAACAAAAAACTGCATATAAATATCACAGTTTTCTCCAAATAAGAAAAAATACATGTGCAAACTGTATGAGTGTCTTTAAAAACACATGGTTTACATAAAATCTTTTAGGTATTTATAATTTGAAAGCAAACAAACAACCCTGTTTCGGAAAAGGACATTACACCTTTCAGAAAATATCATTTGCATCTTAATACTGCAATGAAAACGTATTTAACAGTAATATATATGTCCATGACAGGGTGGATATATCTCATGGTTTATGCTTCGAAGAATGGCCCATGATTATCTAAAAAAAAATGTATGGAAGCTCAGCTAATATGTTTCTATAGTACTTGAGTGTCTACTATTTATGACATGACATAAAGTGAATGGGAAATTAAGACCAAAATTTCTGAGTATTGTGAGGGTTGAAAGGCACTGGTGATATTGACTCGGTAGCAGTCTGAATATATATTATTATAATTATATTATGATTATACTAATATACTTTACATGAATGCAATTACATGCATTCAAAAAAGGAATCAGCTGCCCTTTCTAATATTAAAAAAATATTATATATATACATACATACATATATATATATATATATATATATAAGTCACATCACAAGGGGAAAGTACTAAAATCTGACTGTCCAGGTGAATAACACAGCCTGTCTATTTTCAGTTCATCTCTGTCCGAGTGCTTCAATGGAAGAGCAGAGCATCCGTCAGAGTGCTTTTCCTCCACCCAAAAAGACAAGCAGTCCACTTGGAGTCTCCTCCAAGATTGAACAACTGCAACACGATTGCTCCGGCCCTTCAAAGAGATTACTGTACTTCAGAACAAATGACGGGCTTGTCTGCTTTACGGCTCGAGGGACTGCGGAAGGCGGTAGGTGCAAGATCGGGTGAAAGAATTGGCCTTTCAGTGGCCTCCTACGGGATGCGTGTCAGCGCACATGGTTGTGGAGATCCGGCAATCGACTGTGGCTACTTGAGCCAGTGGCTTTGGAGTTAAATCCAGAGTCTAAGCCTTAGGCCAGCATGGAGAGGAGGCCAGAGCTTTGTAGTAGGATTTGTCAGAAGAACAATATAAGCATGAGTTTGTCCTTTGCTCTGCAGGCCCGTGTGGGAGAGAACTAGAGTTTCAGGCCCACTTCAGGCGAAAAAGACTGAGATATTTAGGTCTCAGTGTGCTGGATGTGCACTTGCTGATATTATTCTCTTATTTTCTGTGTGGGCATCTGTGGACATCATGTAGGTGTGTGTGACTCTTGAGGATATATGCATATAAATACACTGAATCACTTGTGTATTATTAGTACATACTCTGATTTGCTAAATGTGGAAGTACTGCAAATCTTCTAGTTACACAGCCAGCATTAAAAGTTTAAGCTGCGTTTCATTTCATGCCTCACTTGATGGCATTTCAAACGCACTTTTGGAAAACAGACACAAGTTTTCAAAGTAAAACCAGAGGTTTTCATCTTCACACATAAAGTCTCAGATCACTTCCCGGACAGCATTCAAAGTAAGGTCACTTAAACAAAACACAGGAAGCGATGAGAAACGGCATGAGCTTTTTTTTGTTTTTGTTTTTTTTTTTTTTTAAATTCTGTGCGTTTGCTTGGCTAAGTGTAACTTGCACTGCAGATTTGCTAGACTTGCTGTTGCCATGGTGCTTCACATGACGTCTAAATCTGTGTGCTGCATTCCAAACTGGTTCAAGGATCTCGACCGGATGGCGGTGCTGGAACCCAAACAAGCCAAAAAAACAAAGTCTAAAAGAAATATAAAAGGAGCCCTACAGAATAGCAATTAGGAGGAAAACTCTGCATTGCATTTTATTTAACAATTTAGGGTAAGTTTTGAGGAAAACATACCGGATCTTTCAGAGCATTTGAGATCAGAAACCACAAAGCTCTGCGGTGGGGCAAACATGGTGTAGATTTCTGCTCTGTGCCTTAGGGTTTTCCACACTACATCAAAATGAAAGATTGAATGCCATCTCCCACTGGAACACAACTGCCGCAGCGCCACACTCAACACTCAAATGATTGCAAATACTGAGATCAACAGTGTATCTCACATAAATCTAAACATAAAAATGCCACTTGCACTAAATGCCATGTGTTCGGGTGTCATTGACTGAATTTGGAATAGCATACTAGCATATTACTCTTACTATTTCTGCCATATCATTATATGGAAGTGGTCAACTTCATGCAAATACGCCAAAACTACCAATGGGAGTGCAGAAAGCCACCAGATAAAGTGTATGTAGCACCTACTAGACCCAACTATTCAATGACCAAAGCCAGTTTTAATTTAAAATCACTTTGCTGCCAGGAGTCATGTTTGAACTGGATCTCAAGTCCAACACCTTAACCACTCTGCCATCCTGGCTGGGACACAGCAGTGCCACTGTAACAGACCCTCAAATTTACACCTACCTTTCATATGCATGTAATTTCAAATGCTTAATTACCAGTTCAATACCAGGAGTGGGGTTTGAACCCACAAGGACATTTGTCCATTGGATTTTAAGTCCAACATCTTAACAACTCAGGTATTCTGGTTAGGATGCAAAAGTACTAGTGTAACAGACTGTCAAATTTGCACCTTCATATGCATGTCATTTTAAATGCTTAATTACCCAATTAAAAACCTTGTTTTATGCCAGGAGTGGGGTTTAAACCCACAAGGGCATTTGTCCATTGGAGCTTAAGTCCAATGCCTTAACTGCTCGGCCATCCCGGCTGGGGCACACCAGTGTGACTGTCACAGACCCTCAAATTTGCACCTCATATACATGAAAATTGAAACGCTTTATTACCAAATTAAAAAGCTGATGTTTTATACCAGGAGTGGGGTTTTAACCCACAAGGACATTTGTCCAATGGAGCTTAAGTACAACACCTTAACCACTCAGCCATACTGGGATGCGTTTCCCAAAAGCAACTATGGTCACAAGTTCCATCGTCACCAATAGAGTTCAATGGACCTTACCACCATAGTTAGCTAACGATGCCTTTGGGAAACACACCCCTGGTTGGGACACAGTATTGCTGCTGTAACAGGCCCTCAAATTTGCACTTCCCTTCATATGCATTTGATCCTCAAATTTTCTGTAATTTTAACTGTTTAATTACCAAACTGAAAGGCTCAAATTTGATACCAGGGATGGGGTTTGAACTCACAAGGACATTTGCCCATTGGATTTTAAGTCCAACATCTTAACAACTCAGGCATTCTGGTTAGGACATAAGCATGCTACTTTAACAGACTCTCAAATTTGCACCTGCCATATGCTGTAATTTTAAGTGCTTAATTACCAAACTGAAAGCCTCAATTTTGATACCAGGAGTGGGGTTTGAAGCCACAAGGGCATTTATCCATTCGTTCTTAAGTCCAACACCTTAACCATTCAGCTATCCTGGTCAGAACAAAACGTGTGATCCTGTAACAGATCCTTAAATTTGCACCTTCCTTTCATGCACTGTAATTTTAAACACTTAATTATCAAATGGAAAGCCTCAAACTTAATACCAGGAGTGGGGTTTAAACCCACAAGGACATTTGTCCATTCAAGCTTAAGTCCAACACTTTAACCACTCGGCCATCCTGGTTGGGCAACACCAGTGTCACTGTAACAGACCCTCAAATTTGCACCTACCATTCATATACATGTATCTTTAAATACTTAATTACCCATTTAAAAGCCTGCAGTTTAATAAAAGGAGTGGAGTTTGAACCCACAAGGACATTTATCCATTAGCTCTTCTTAAATCCAATGCCTTAACCACTCATCCACTCTAGTCTCTTGAAACAGACTGTAGTACTCAAATGGCTGCTTGGATATGTGTTTATGAGTTGGTCTTATCTCATCTCTATAAAAACATCTGCAGCAATTAAGTTGTTGTTCACTGCCAGGAATGGGTTCCCATTGGATCTTAAGTTGTCCTTAACCACTCGGCCATCCCTGTATGCCTTCATGTTGTTTTGACAAAGTGTCCATTTTATCTTATAAGGTGAAGCAGGTTCCTGTACTTATGCATGCTAGAACAGAAGTCTGCTATCAGTAGTGGGGTTTGAAACCACAAGGATGTTTGCCCATTCAATCGTAAGTCTAATGCCTTAAGCGCTTGTCCACCCTGGTTTAAACCTGGTTTGTAACACCTTCTGCAGTCAGAGATTATATCCTTCATTTATTTTTTACAGCTATAAAACAGCAACTTGGGCAGTCAGCAAAAGTACTCTACATTCATTTTTTATGATATAAATTGCTATTAAACTACCAGGAGTGAGGTTTGGAGCCACAAGGACATTTGTCCATTGGTTTTTAAGTCCAAGACTTTAACCACTCAGCCATCCTGGTCACTTTCAGCTCAGTTGGATTTGTAGAAATTGCTTCTCTAACATTTTAAGCAGTTTTCAATCAACCCTTTAAGAGAAAGCAGATTTTCTGCACTAATTCATACACAAACTATGGTATTTACTACAAAGAGTGGGATTTAAACCCATGAGGACATGCATCCATTGGCTCTTAAGTCTGAAACCTTAACCACACAGTCATGCAGGCCATTTTTCAAAGGACAAATCACTTCTTAAGTTAACATTACAGTTCAACTACAAACACTTTTGTAATCAGTCTAATGTTTAATATCTGTGTCTGTTGGATTGTTATATCATTTATAAGAATGGCAGAAAACAAAGAAAGAAGGAACTGAATATAATGTGAAGAGGATTCAAACTTATTTCACCTGCAAATTAACACCAGCATTGAAAAATAATTATAAATGCTATTTAAAATGTAACATTACTGCATAAATACATTTATTTCTGTGTAAATACAAGTTGCAGAATGGATGTTGACATGAAGAGTGAAAATTAGCCTTGATCAATGCAGGAGGAGACATCTAGTTGAAACTCACCAGTTGACCGAGCTCACCAAAGCAAACTTAACACCAATCCAGTCAGTTTAATTTCTCCATTACAATGAGAGTCACGGAGAGATGCACTCTTGAGACTGGAGTCTGTTCCGATCCCCTGTGAGCCTCACAACTCAGCTTTTGAAAGAACAAACTGTTAAACTAGCCTAAGTGACACACACTAGTGTCAGTGAACAAGTCAGTTAAGCCATTTATAAGGGACTCCCACACCCGCTTATTAAAAGACCCTGGTTTCATTGAGCTGTGCTCAATCATTCTGCCTTTGATGCTTGGGGGAAGGAATCTTGCTATTGATCTAAAAATCAAACTGTTCTCACATGACCGCTGAGAAAAAAACTGACCACTGACAGAACACTAGTGCTGCATGATCACCCACAGATAAAGTGGGAAACAAAATAATTTATTCAAGAGTACTTTTCATCTATAGCGCCATTATTCAGACTCATTTAGTGTAGAAAAACTTGTAGTTCACAATCAAGAGGTCACTTACCATTATATTATTTTAAGTAAGTTGAATAAGGACATTTCTTCTTTTATTAGTGTTCTTATTGCTACTCTTATTAGGAGCAGGTGTTATGATGAAGCATTTCTTTAAAATAAAAGTTCTTCAATAGTTCTGCAAAAAATCCTTTTCTTATGAAGAACTTTTTTCTGTATCGTTTTTTCAGTTAATTCTCTAAAACTTCTTGAACGTCTCACACTCTTACTACTTCTTTAAAACTCAAACTGGGCTCTGGAGACTCTTGAGGGTGTCAGAGAAAATGTCAGACAAAAATAAATGTTTTAAATTTACTGAATTAATGATCTGCTTTCTACATTTTAACAGTACTTTTAACAGAGCAGAACCTTTTCAAATCTGCTGCTTACTGTGGGCTATACAGCAACATTCCGTGTATAGTTCTTTGAAACAATATTTATTGCAAAAAATAAAAATAAAAATAAAATTAAGAGCTTGCATTTTCCAGATAATAAATATTTTTAACTTTATTGCAATGATAAAGTCAGTCATGTACATGTTGTATTTGTAATATCACAGATATTTGCTTATTGTATTTATATCATATTTATTGTGAACAAGCAAACTCTCTCTCTCTCTCTATATATTTTTTTAAAGATTGAAACATTACATCTAACAATAATAGTAGGTAGAAATAAACATTAAAAAATTTTACATTTTCCATATAATATTTTAATAAATATTTTTGCCTTTAGTGTTTATTTTATAAATATTTTGTATTTGTAATATCACACATTTTCAACAGTAAAAAAAAAAAAAAAAAAAACTAAAGAAAGAACAAAAAGTGTAAGTGTGGAATTTCAAAACAGGATTCACATTTTTGACCCCAATGAACTTTCATAACATTTCCCATTACTCATAATTGAATAAGGATTTTAAAGGAGATCATTTTAGAGAGATTGCAAATTTAAATATTTTAGAGCTGAGCATAACAAAAAAACTAAATTAGTTACAGAAAGATTCATGACTTCTAACGATCCCTGTGAGAAGTTCAGCATCAGAAACGTGTAATTTATAATCAAATTTACAGTCTAACTACCAAATATCTTAAGATTCCGACACCTTATTTTTCCTGTAAGAGCAGGTTTGTAAAATTTATGGGTCTGGCTTCCAGTCTCATCCGTGCCCAGTTATTTTTAGCTGTACAAAACAGCTCATTTTGCTGCTTGATATTGCAAATAGGTGTCTTACCATATTATTTTAATGTAATATCTTAATTATGAGCATACTGGTTTGTAGTGCAAACAGTTTTACCGTTTACTCCACTTTGTTATTCTCGTTATAAATCAGAAGTCTCACGTGTCGTGACCTTTCACACAAAGTAATGGCTGTACCACCCAACTAAATAAAGACACGCATAGGTTAAAATAAGATGTAGACAGCATGATAAAGTTTTTCCTCTCTCCCCTGCATCACCTCTGTGAGTTCGGTGCACGAGCCGGTCCCCTCTGAGCTGTAACTCTGTCCTGTTTACCCAGCACTTTTTCCTCTGGAGACGGATCAATAGAAAGGCTTCATCATGCCGCTCATCAGAGACAGACACCACTAATGAGGCTCAGAACAGCTGACTGCTCACTTTCCACTGAGCGGGAAGGACCATAGGGGGCACGCAGGGTTACATTGGGAAGAGGAACAGAGATCCAAGCAACATGAGGTGCAATGACCACTCATCATAGAGTTTAAATTGACGTGAACTGTTTTTGCAACCCATTGCACTTCGGTGTACATATGAATAGGCCTATATATTTATAAATATGTAACATTATCCAATTATCCTTCACAATAACATGAATGTGCATTAAAGGATTAGTAACAAAAATGTACAGATAATTTACTCACCCCTTTGTCATCCAAGATGTTCACGTCTTTCTTTCTTCAGTTGTTTCAGAAATGTTCTCCATATAGTGGACTTCAATGGTGCCCCCAAGTTTGAACTTCCAAAATGCAGTTTAAATGCAGATTCAAATGGCTCTAAACGATCTCAGCCGACGAAGAAGGGTCTTATCTATCGAAACAATTAGTCATTTTCAAAACAAATTGACAATTTATATACTTTTTAACCTCAAATGTTTGTCTTGTCTCGTCTCTTTGATGCGCATTTGTAGTGTAATCCGGGTCAATACAGTTAGGGTATGTCGAAAAACTCCCATCCCATTTTCTCCTCTAACTTTAAAATTGTCCTACATCGCTGCAGAAGTACAGACTCAGTGTTTGCAAAGTGAACATGCAAAGATCATCAAACACCCTTTACCAAAAAAAAAAAAAAAAAAAAAAAAATAAAAGGCAAAACAGACGATGTAGAACGATTTTGAAGTTGGGGAAGAAAATGAGTTTTTAGTCATACCCTAACTGTCTTGAACCGCAAATAAGTTTACGCAGACGTAGACGAGACGAGCGTTTGAGGTTAAAAAGTATAAAAATTGTACTTTTTTTTCGAAAATGACCGATCGTTTTGCTAGATAAGACCCTTCTTCCTCGTTAAGAGCCATTTGAAGCTGCATTTAAACCGCATTTTGGAAGTTCAAACGTGGGGGAACCATTTAAGTCCACTATATGGAGATAATTCCTGAATGTTTTCCTCAAGAAACAATTTCTTATCGACTGAAGAACATATATACATATAGCTGTTTTTGTACTATAATTGTTGTTTGTTGAGTATTGTTTTCAAATGTAAATGTGTTTATGATTAATAAGAGGTGGTCATTTGTTATCGAGTTATTTAGTTATCTAATTGGCCAAGGAAGGCTAGAGTACATATCCATTTGCAAACAAAGCTATATATCCAATTCAAAACAGCCAAGTTTGAGATGAGAAGAATTTTTATGCACTGTTGCATTGATGTTGAGTGTAACTGTGTGGAAACAACCGGATACTCACTCAGCTGACAAAAACACTGCAGAAGACCTGGGGTAGGACAGCATGTTCTTCTCATGGTGTTTTGCAAAGCACTACTGCCACCATGAGGTGAGTAACAGAATATAATAAATATATACACATAGCCTCTTAAAGCTGAATTTTACAATTTCATGACACAAGCAGTTACTTTTACCTTCTGAATAGGCACAATCTTGCCTCATGGGGTTTGAATCAACAAGAACATTCATCCATTTGATGTCCAACACTTTAACCACTAAACTATCATTACTGGTATCAATGACCCAGGCACTCTAAAATTGATTATTCACATGTTCAGCTGAGCACTTAAACATGTTCAAACTAAAGCAGCTCTTGACACAAACGTTTGCTTCCTAGGAAGATGTTTATACTGTTTGCACCAAGTAAAGCATGTACAACTCAGCTGCGGCTTCTACTCTTTAAAAATCACAACTTTACTACCAAAAGTGGGGTTTGAACCCACAAAGACATTTGTTCTTTGGATCTTTGATACACCACCTTAAACACTAATTTGTGATCCTGGACCACAAAACCAGTCGTAAGGGTCAATTTTTTGAAACTGAGATTTATACATCTGAAAGCGGATAAGTAATATATAAATTTAAATAAGATTTCCATTGATGTATGGTTTGTTACGATAGAACCATATTTGGCTGAAATACAACTGTGAATTTCTGGAGACTGACAGTGCAAATAAAAAAAAAAAAAAAAATTTCACCTTTAAGGGATGCCAAAAAAGGTTCTTACCAATGCATAGTACTAATCAAAAATAGGTTTTTATATATTTACGATAGGAAATTTACAAAATACCTTCATGGAACATGATCTTTACTTAACATCCTAATGATTTTTGGCATAAGATGAAAAATCCATAATTTTGACCCATTCAATATATTGTTGGCTACTGCTACAAATATATCTGTCCTACTTATGACTGGTTTTGTGGTACAGTGTCACATTTATTAATGATGGGTTAAACCAATGTCCTTTTTTTAAATGATGCAATAGACAATTCTAATCACATTAAGTTATTAATTGCTATCATCTAAATAAGACCAATTATGTGCTTTAAGTAAATAGGATCGTAAGTCAACATTTGCTCAGCTGCTCAATAAGTGTTATAAATAAAGCAATTTGCACAAAAAAAAAAATAAACGAATAAAAAATTATTTGGAAAACAAAATCTGAAATTAAGGCATTTTTTACATTTAGTTTTTTTGGTTTCATTTAAATGCAGCAACACTCTGAAAACTACAGTTTTAAAATAGGATTTAACATGAAAATAAATTTGTTGAAACTCATGTTCAATTAAACAATTTAAAAAAAAAATAAATATCAGCATATTTTTTTAGCAGTTTTATCATTGAAGTGTCTCCAAACACGATTTAAAGATTACATAATTCAAAAACGCAAAATATGAAAAACCAAGAACAGATACATAAAATTGCCTTTAATGTCTTTTTTTTATGTTAATGAGTGATTTACAAAAAAAGCAGACAATTTTGCTCCAACAAGAAAAAAAGAACTGCATCACTGTAAGATACAGTCAGAATGGATGCTTTATATTTACTGTATGCTAAAAATCACATCAGTATGGCATCGCTTAACTGAAAACATCAGTGGCTAAGCTACTGTATGACAGGAACTGGCAACACCGTTGTGGAACAGATGAAGGATCAGCACGAGAAGCACATTTCAAGGGTTATTTCCGTCAGACAACGTAGAAGGTCGTTTAGAGTGATGGTTTTTAAAAGCAGTTAATAAGTCTTAAAAATTCCAAGATACATTGAAATAATCATTTGCCAGATGAAACTAGATTGGGATTGGAAAAAAAAAAAAAAAAAAAAAAAAAAAAAAAAAAAAGATTGGGAGATGGAGAATTCAAAAGTAAAATCCACTCAAAGAATAGCAAGGCAACTGCACCTTAAAAAACTAGGGTAATCACACACAATGGCCTTGAAGAAACTATGCAAGACATCTTGCAGCATCTTCTCAACGTCGTTCCTTTCGATCAGACTTCCGATCCCTCTCGCTTCTGGACGACCTCCTCCCTGACCTGCTTCCTTCTGAACTCGTCCTCTTCCTGTCAGGTTTGGAGTTCTTGTCTTTAGAGCCCTTGCTTTCTCGTCCGCTTCCTTTGGAGGATTTGTGTCCCCTTTCGCTCCCGCTCTTTCTGCGCTCCCTGTCTGACGGTCTCCTGCGGCGTTTGTGGTCTCGGCCGTCTCTATCCCTGCCGCGACTACGGGAGCGTGAACTGGAAGACGATGACGAGGAGCCAGAGGAACTGCTCCTGCTGCTGGAGCCACTGGAAGAGGAGCTGGATCCACTGGAAGAAGAGCTTGAAGAGGAACTGGATGAGGAACTGCTGCTACTTCGGCTCTTGCTCCTCTTGGCGCGGACTTTGGCCCGTCCGCGAGCGTCATCGGCCTCCTCGCTAGCTTCCTTTGTGTCTGCTTTGGCTTCTTGCAGTTGGACTGCCGGTTCTTGGCTCTGCTCTTGAGAAGGGACTTCTGGGTCAGGTTCAAGCTGTGGCTGTTGGGTATCAGATGCCATGTCATCTTGTTTGGTGTCATGTTCTGTCACGCTAGGGGTTGGGACGTCCAGTTGAGGCTGTTTACACTCCTCAGGCTGTATTTCCATGTGGCTCTCGGGGGTTTGCTGAGAGTCTGTTACAACGTCCTGCTGAGCCTCATTCTCTGTCTCCTGCTCTTCCTCCTTTTGCACATTACCTACCTCTTCAACTGTGGCTTCTGGACTCTCAACCTGCAGCTTACCCTGTGCCTCATCCTCCCTTACAACTTCTGCAACCTCCATCTGCTCTTCCCCTTCTTCCTTAGCCTCACTTATTCCTACTTCCTCCTCGTCCTCCTCCTCATCTTCCTCCTCTGCCTTCCTCTCACTCTCCTCATGTTTATCCTTCTCCTCACCCTGCTCCTGATCCCCCTCCCTCTCCCTAATCTCTGAGCTCTCCTCTGCTTCCTCCTCAACTACATCTTCTTCCTCGTCCTCCATCTCCACATCATGCCTGTTACCTGTCCGCCCTACTCCAGCCTTACCCTCCTCTTGATCTTCTTTCTTCGTCTCTTCAGCCCGACGGCTATCCTCCATTTCTTTGTCACCTGTCCTCTGGGACTGACGCCTTGGCCGAGCCTCCATTTTGTTGAGTTGCTCTGCAAAGGCTTCACGTCGCTCATCAAACACACCTTGGAAATTGGAAGGGGAGGGGGAAAAAAAAATAAATAAATAAATATCATTACCTTTAAAATCAACAGTGGAAACGGGTCAGGAAAAGAAGTTATGAAAGTCCAAGGGAAAGTGTGCATTTCAAGCACTTTGAGAACTTTTTTCCCCTCAGTAAAGTCATAATTGCATGGATAATTTTGGTTTAAGGTGGAATATAGCATGTCAAATCACGACACATCAACTTCTGTATTCAATTAGTAAAACACTCACAGCTAAATTCATTGAACCCAGATTTTTAATGTTTTAACTAGTAAATGCTGGCAGATTTCTGATGCCCAATACCAATTCTTAGAGCAGGCTATCCAGCATAAAACTAATACATAGGTTATCACACTATTTAAAAGAGAAAACAAAGATAAAATTAAGATTTAATCTAACAAGCTTAACATTTCAGATAGCAACTTACATTAAAGCCACAAATAAAGTAAATGCAGCTGCAAGTAGCAATTACCGGGGTTTAAGGCATTTAAGCACATATGGAGAGAGAAAAAAAAAAAAAAAAAAAAAAAAAAGACATTTAACAAGCCTGTAACCACAAAAATCAATGGCAAATACAGGCATTATACCATAGAAATAGTTTTTTCTTTATTTTTTTTTTTTAAAACACTGTTATAGCACCAACTGTGGTCCGATCTCCCAAAAACTCCACATGCTTGTTTAGAATCACCTGTCTCATCTGTACTCAGCAGGTTTTGTGAAGTTTTGAGTTTTCCTTTAGGCTTTATTGGATTTTGGGTAAATCTGGACAGGCTCCTTTTCAATGACGCAGTTATATCTTCCCAAAAGGTAAATTTCAACTTTTTTTTTTTGCATAATTATTTACCTAGAGAGTTAAGAGAATCGTACCGCAGTGTTTTTTTGCTTGGAATGACGAGTTCTATCATAGAATATGAATATCACATGTATGAGTGAAGTTGTCTGCAACGTACAATCGTTTACTGCCTAAAAAAAAAGAAAAGAAAAAAAAAAAAAAAAGAAAAAAAGCACGATATTGCCCCCCAGTGGTCGATTTCTTTCAAATTTCTCACAGATCTTTGGGGCAGTGACTCAAACAGGCTCACCAGGTTTCGTTCCCATCAGCCTCCATTAACCTTGTGCAATAGCAGCTCAAACTTCATCAGCCAATGGCGGCCATTTTTTGAGATTGTGGCACTTGTGGCACTTTGGACCACAACTGTGCACAGCGATTTTCAGGTTTTCAGGTAGACAGTCATTTTTAAGGTTTTTGCTTATTAAAGCCACCGAGTGGCATGTTTTTTTTTTTTTTTTTTTCCCATGTGACCTCAGATCAGAGGTGTTCTGAGTTTGGCAAAGATATCTCATTCCATTCAGGAGTTATAGACATTTTACTAAAAGTGGCCCCACCCCTTCCAAACATTTTGGCGTCCCTTTGCAACGGCGAGTTGAAACAAACTTTTTTTTGATAATTATTTAGATTTTTTTTTTTTTTTTCTCAATTTTGCCAGGCTCACAAATTGAATCCAAGGCATGCGTTTTGTCCAACGACAAAAGCCAACGATTCTGACAAGACACTTGAGCCTCTGACTGATGGTACTTTTGTTCACTGTAACGGCCCCATCAGGCCGACTGGGGCGAGCCTTGGTGACGTTGTAGGTGGTGCAAAAAGGACCATCCCTCCAAGTTTCAAGTCTCTACAACCAACGATCTGGTCTGCATGATCAGTTTTATGTGGAGATTGCTGATCCTTGGCCATTCTAAACATTTACAATTTACCCATAAGTAGTAAACCATATAACCAACATTGTACTTACTATAAAATATTTATAGAGCACAAAGTCAAATCAAAACCAAAAGAAATTACTTAAAAAAAATAAATAAATAAACAAATATCAAGTAAATGCAGAACTATACAGATGCATTTACACTACAAATGTAATGCAGTCAAACACCTGTTCTGGACCACACAAAATGCAAATACCAGGTGTAAACAAAGTTTAAAATATCTGAATCTACACAAAAAGAGGAAGACAGCAGAAGCCAATCAATAACCAGGAAACCTAAACTTATCAAAATTAAACTTACCATTTAATTTTTTCTGAGACTCCTCCAGGAGCTTTTGAGTAGCGGAGCACATTCGACCGGGCAGGTAGAAGATCGGGGGCTTGGTCTTTGTGCGAATAAACTTGATGAGCTTAGAATTATGTGCATTCCACTCTTCTTGCTGAAACACATGAGAGCACCATGATGCATGGAAAAGTCAGACCAAGGACAATCCATCCAAATAAAACTACTGCAGCTATACAATAAAAGAGCTGCCGTCTCCCTGCAGCTGTGAGACATACCAGTTGAGCGAGCTCCACTTTGTGCTCCAGAAGACGCAGCTCTGTTTGTTTGGCACGTCTTTCTTCAAAGAGCTCTCTCCTTTCACTCTCAACTTTTTTACGCTCCTGTTCTGCTTGCACTTCCAATTTCTGCTCAATTTCTTGGCGTCTTTTTAACTGGAGGGGAGGAAAAAACATGAAGTTTTAAAATTAAAGCAGCACTTTGTTTCAGATGTGGTTTTGCTCAGTGTTGCGTGCAATTCGCTGACTTGATCTCAACTTGAACTGAATGCAAATAAAGTGGGTCGGAAATAATTCAGCTTTAAAAATACTTTCTACCCATATATCAAAAACATAACCTCACAAAAGAACCGAGAAATAGCACAATGCATTAAAAGAAAATAAATAAATAAAATAAAATATAAAGCATAAGCCTACCCGCTCTGTGGACACAGTGGACTCTTGTTTAAATTTCTGCAATGTTCCCATCAACAGGCCAAACATGCGCCGGTTTCTGAATGAGGAGATAAAACAGTTTAAGTTCCACATAACACAAATAAATGATAAAAAGCATTGCAGACATCGCCTAAAGCAAAAGCAGTACCTCTGCTTTCCTCTCTCGTCCATTGTCTGATCTTGAATAAGATCTCGGCGCGTACGTTCTTTGGAGGTAGCAACCACAGATGACTGCAACGCTGGCTGTAGATAAAAAGAGCAAGATTAATTTAAAAACATACAGGGACAAATCTTCTTGGTGAACAAAAAGTCAGTCAACATACTTTTTTGACATCGTCATCATCCTCAGCGTCGCTGTCATGGCGTGAATCTCTCCTGGCTCGCTGATCCCCTGCCAGCCTAGTTTGGAAAAAGCAAGTTGTAAATGCATTTAGAAACTCAAAAAACACAGAACTGAACTCATTTCATAGCATATCCAGAAATCAGTTAATTGGCAAGAGATGCCTCACCTCAAGAGTGCCCCTTCGATGTCTCTCTGTTTGGCTGGGGGTCCTCCACCACTATCTGAGAGTCCACGCCTGATAGGGGTTGACAGACATTAAAAACAAATCCAACATGAAATGATTACGAGCATTTGCCGATATGCACTACCAGTCAAAAGTTTTTAAGATTTTTAATGTTTTTTTAAAGAAGTCTCTTCTGCTCACCAAGCCTGCATTTATTTGATCCAAAGTACCACACAAACAGTAAAATTTTTAAATATTTTTAGCATTTAAAACAACTTTTCTATTTAAATATATATTTAACATGTGATTTATTCCTGTGACAAAGCTGAATTTTTAGCATCATTACTCCAGTCTGCAGCATACTCCAATTTGCTGCCCAAAAAAACATTATTTTACATGTTGAAAACAGCTGAGTAGTTACAAACCTTTTTCTTTTTTTTATTTCTGAAAGATCATGTTACACTGAAGATTGGAGTAATGATGTTGAAAATTTAGCTTTGATCACAGGAATAGATTACATTTTAAAATATATTCAGATAGAAAACAGTTACTTTAAATAGTAGAAATGTTCCAAAATTTTACTGTTTTTGCTGTACTTTGGATCAAATAAATGCAGGCTTGGTGAGCAGAAGATACTTTTTAAAAATAAACATTACAAATCTTACAGTTCAAAAACCTTTTGACTGGTAGTGTACGTACAGAATCTTACCTCAGCAAATTGATTCCACGCCCCCTACCTCCACCTGGGCCTGGGATGGTTAATCTCCTATTTTGACCCGGTCTGGAAAAGGCAAAATGTAGAATATGCACAGTTAATAATCATACCTTTATATAAAAGAACAGCATATATGAGACCCTGGACCACAAAACCAGTCGCTGGAGTATATTTGTAGCAATAGGCAAAAATACATTGTATGGTCAAAATTATTGATTTTTCTTTTATGCCAAAAATCATTAGGAAAGTAAAGATCATGTGCCATTAAGATATTTTGTAAACTTAATTGTTGATTATTAATATTCATTATAAAGAACTTAATTTGGACAAATTTTAAGCCGATTTTCTCGATATTTTAATTTTTTTGCACCCTCAGACTCCATATATTCAAACAGTTGTATCTCGTCCGAATATTGTCCTATCCTAACAAACCATACATCAATGGAAAGCTTAATTATTCAGCTTTCAGATGTTGTATAAATCTCAAAAAAAAAAAATAAATAAATAAATTACCCTTATGACTGGTTTTGTAGTCCAGGGTCACATAACCCCAACTATTACTGTATGACTTCTTGCTAAGCTGCATACACAAGTTTCTCAATCACATATTCTAGATCAGTGGATATTAATATTCAATATAATTGTCACAGACATGGACAACACTAAATATAAAATAATTTAGTACATCCAGACTTAATTAATTGATGGCATATGCTTTTGTTGAAGCTGTAAGCCGGTCTCAATCAACTTCTTATTAAATAATCATGTTCATTAGATTATCATCTAATCAAATCCTCTCTAGAATAAGAATGGCCCACCCCTTACCACCACCTGACACATAGCAAATCACGTCCATTGCTGTGACGTACTAAAACCCTATTGGCTATTAAAACAAGGACAAGCCTTTCCTATCCAAGCAAAATGTTGGGAATAAACATGCACTTCTAAAGCTATTCCGAGGATTCTTCAGAACATTTGTTACTCTCGTATGATAAACAATTATGGTACTGTGTTGGGTCGCTGCTATCCAAAACAAAGATGTTAAAGCAAATCCAATAACAAACCTCATTTCCCATTCAAACAAAGCAGGAAGTCCCTGCAGGACTCATGTGTAACCTTTACAATTTGCAAACAGCCAAACCCTAAAAATCAACCTTCGAAGGGAACCTGGTTGAAAATCCAATTAACATATTTCTGAGGCTAGATTTAAAAACATCATTCACTATGAAGAATGAAGGTACAGAATTTGTGAGGCGTGTCACTGTGCTTTTCAAACATAAACTGAAGACGTGCTGCTAGCTCTCCAGCATATCTAACGTTATTTATGACGGTCTGTTTGGTTTTAAATAGCTGTGAGATGGCACTGAACAAATATAAAGATTAATTAGTGTAATATATCATTGTTTTAATCGCTGAAATGAAACACATGCGATTCTTTAGCTTGCGAGCTAGCCGCAGCCTTAGCTTGCTAACAGGCCCTGGCTTTTTTCCCCCCAAACAAATATGTTACTGATCAAAACGCTTTCGTTAAGTAATACCTTAGTTCGCTCGGATCTCTGCCGGTTAGTTTTCGAATATTTTCGTCCACGCTTTTTAAGCTTTCCTTGGCTTTTTCCAGCTGGTCTTGCAAACTTCGCACAGCCACCGCCATCTTGCTCGTCGTCTTCCAGCAGCGCGTGGAGTGTCGTGCGCGCGCGGCTCAATGAAGGCGCGGGCACTGATCACGTGGGCGGTCCTGCAGCGCGAAACCCCACACACAGGTAGCGCGCAAGTACCGCCCCTGTGATTGACAGGATTGCCGATGTTGCAGTCGATTATGATTGTCTCTTATTTTTAGAGTCAAAATTTTCTGTCCGATGCAGATGTTTTTGTGTCCTAAAGTTAATTTTCAGTTCAATTAATTTTACCCCATGCAACTCTTGCTATATCAGAGTTTATTGTATTTACTAATAACACTGTCATTTTCTCATATAACACGGTGACAAACGTCTTTTGATTTTTTTAATCATGAAAAATATTAAAAATAATCAAGAAACCCCATAAATTGTTACTGTGTATTGTCATGCTTTGTTTTGTTTTTCTTCTCTCTTCATCTTGCACATTACTTCTGTCTTCTTTACATATGTATTTTCACTCATTTTAAATAAATACTATTTTTGTGAATGTAATATTGGTCACGATATTTAAAGTTTCCACTGAAAATACCATATCTACTACATGTATTGTTTTACCAATGTGGTATTAGTTAACATTAATAAATTGATATAAAAAAAAAGTAAATAAAATTACAGAACTATTCTGAAAGTATCTTACAATTTTTTGAAAGACACATTTTTTATGATGTTAGTTAATTTTTTTACTTCAAATGTATGTTACTTTTGAGTTATAAAAAATGTTTGGCAAAACTATGATTTACTCATTTATTTATGCATTTTATTTTTTTACAAGGTAAATATATTTCATAATATGTAATATCTTTCAGATTATGTTACTTAATATTTCTTTAACTTTTCTTATGTTATTTGAGTTATTTAACAAGTTTGGATAAAAATATGATTACCATACTATTTTTTGCAATGAAAATATTCTCATTAAATTTTCACTAAAAATAAGAATGATTAACTTTCATATTTTGTTATTTAGTTATTTAACAATTTTGCCTAAAACTGTGATTACCATAGTATTTTTTGCAAAGGAAATATGTTATAATAATACGAAATGTCTTTCAGATTGTTACTTAATATTATACTTAACATTTCTTATGATCAATTATTTAAGAAGGTTAGATAAAACTAATTACCATAGATGTTTTTTGTTTGTTTTGTTTTGTTTTTGCAAGGAATATAATTTTCATTCAATTTTCAATAAAAAAAGATGATTTTCAGATAGTCCTTTAATAAATCTGACATGATTTTATTTGCCAGACACAACACAACACCATGACAATGAAATACCAAGAAGCCAAAGATGTTTGCGTTTTAAGTCAGAAATTGAGTTTTATTTGACAATAACAATGTTTTAAAGGACAGTAATTTGTAGGTGTAACAGTTTAATATTACATGAAACTCAATGCAATTGGGCAAGATATTGCATAGAGTCTTTTTATATTTTACAAAATCTCCTGAGTATCTCCCATGATTCCTCTTCACAAAGGCTCTTCCATCTGTTTCCAAGTTCTTCTCATTCTTTGTCAGCCAAATCATTTTGCTCAAAATACCTTTAACAGACAGAAGCGTGATTATACTTCATAAGAAGACCTGCACATATTTCTGGCTATAACAGCGCCATGTCAGTTACCTGGCAACAATACAAATCATCAAGTTAAGAGCTGACAAACGATCATCATCTTTGCTCTCCTGGAAGAGAAAAATAGTATACGGTCTATTTTAGGCAACCTATTTTAGGTTGTCAACAAAAAAGCCTTCACCCTGTGCAACTGCAACGGAAGCAAGGGAGAAAATAATGATACCCCAGATTTTAATTCAAAGCAAACCAAAAGGTGTTTACCAGATTGGCACGCACTGCAGAGCACCGTCTTGCCAACTGTCTGATAAGGGAATGTGCTTCAGGAAGCAGCGGTTTCTCAAGGCACGCTAGTAATGCATAAAGCCATCTGCCCTGTGATGATAAATGTGCAATGTACAGTTAAACTGAGAAAATAGTTTAATAATATACCTTTAAATGTTAAAGGAAAAATTGCAAAATGTGAAATTTATTAGAGACAACGAAAAAACTATTTATCTAAATGTTTAGAGTGCCCTTTTTATTAAATGTATCAATGCATATTAGATGTGACACACTGGAGCAACTAAACTTACCAACTGTGGTACAAAGTCTCTTTCCTCAAACCAATTGATTAAATACTCAAGCACAGCTGAGATGGTTGACTGAACAGAGAATGCAATAAAATGCTAATTAAATATTAGAAAATGTGATTTATATGTGAATAATAATCACATCTGATGTCAAATAGCAGTTACCTGGTTTAGTTTGCTGACAATGCTTAGGAAAGGTGGGAAACCAGTCTGATGAAAAGAGATTCATAAACATCAAATCATTGCAGAATGCTAACATTTTCTAATAATAAATCTACCCATTGTAACTCAATGTAATCCACTTATACTGACAACAATTAGTACACACTCTTAAAAATAAAGGTGCTTTAAAAGGTTCTTCACAGCGATGCCATAGAAGAACCATTTTTGGTTCACCCAAAGGTTCTTTAAAGAACCATCTCTTTCTCACTTTTTTATTATCTGAAGAACCTTCTTTTGCCACAAAGAACCTTTTGTGAAAGAGAAAGGTTCTTGAGATGTTAAAGGTTCTTTATGGAATCATTTAGACAAAAAAGGTTCTTCTATGGCATCGTGAAGCACCTTTTTTTTTTTGAGAGTGCAGTGTGTTGATAATCTGATAAGGGAAGAATTGTTACCTTGACATAATCAAGACCCGGGTTAACTTTGTCTTCTTCTTTCAGCTGGATGTCAAGACAAACATTCTCACCCAAGCAGAACCTCTTCCATCCATCCTCATCCTCCATTTTGGGCTGAAGTGAGGAGAAGACTTTGCTTTTAAACTGACTTTATCAAAAATCAAACGTACAATAACTTAAGATACTTTAGGATTGTAACTTTTAAGTATGTTTTGTGTGAATGTAATGTATAACATATAATGTAATGTTCATGCGAGTGTAATATATAGAGGGTTTGCATTTAAGTCACGGTTTGGTCAGTTACCCGGATGCGCAGCCATACTGGCGATACTCGGATGTAAACAACAGCATGGATTGCACAGTCAATGTACTACTGAATACGTTGTTCTGCTAATATAAACCACTGAAAAAAAAACATGTGGAAGCTGCCAAATCATATTTAGTAAGCAGGAAAGGGCACAATATTTTGACAAACTAAAGTTAATATGTGGTAAAGATACATACGAGCAGTATTAATTAAGATATTAGCCTAATATTTCACCTACCTGACCAGAAATTATAAGAACAAAGATGAATGTTGTCATTCTTGCCCTGGAAATCCTGGTTCAGTTTGGCCAACCACAAATGTCTTTAGTTCCTCAGACAGTTCTTTGCACTCCTCTCCTTGATTTGTTATAACTTCTGGCATTCTATATTACTCCAACTGTTTTTCCTGGTTCGACCGATTAGTACAGCCCAAAACACGACAATAATTGACCAGCACTAATCAGCAAAATATGCAAGTTTTGTTTGATTCAGTGGCATTGTTTCCATTCAGTGCCAGCAACATGGCCGAAAACATTCTATAATGTGTGGAATTTTCTATTTGTGATTGTAAGAAATATTGTGTGGATTGAGTGTATGCAGCTCTTTAATAGTATAGTGATTGTTTGTTAAATAACTGCAAACATGGATACTATCATCCGAGAAAAATTCTGACTCAAAAGATATATGATATATGATATGATACTTTTAGTCTGACAAAAAGAGCAATCATATAATATCACGTTAAACTTCTGTCCAGACAGCAATTGTCTTACCATAACAACATTATCGTCCAAAAACTGAGATTTCCAATGCTGGCGATGCTTGTTAACACTCTGTAAAATAGAAAAAAAAATAATTATATTAATAGTACTTAACTTTAAAGACACATGTTAGACACTATTGTAAAAGTACTTGTACAAGTAAAAGTTAAAATTGAACACCTGTCTGACTTCTGAAAATTTGCTGACTTGTTGTTGCTGCCATTTCAAGCTGGGAGAGAAACCCTGAGGTGCGGCCAGACAACCTGTGATCTGTGATAAAATAATAATATGCAAAATTATTACACGCAAAACAAGTTTTACTATTTAGTAGTGACTGTTTACTTTTCACACTCACAGATACATTTACAGATTGTTTCTTCTTCAGCTTCTTTGGATCAATTTGTGCCACAACAACATCTGGGCACAGAGACGCTTCCCTCCTGTAAAAGCATAATGCAACTGTATGAATTTTTACAGTGAGCATCTGAAAAATCATAAGACATTAAATAAATAAAAGTATTTTATATATATATATATATATATATATATAAAAAACATGGCAAAAAAGTAACAAAAATATAAGAACAACGTTTTGTAGCCAGCTTTTCATTAAAAATGGTCCATGCTTCAGGCTTACTAAATTCATTTTTAGATATTAATGATGAAATGTCTTTTTACTTTTGCATTTTAATATGAACGTGACTAAATACACACAAGCTACATCATCATACAACTTGCAAATAAAGCACACTATATCACTGTGACATTTTCTAAATCAGTATTTACCTTTTTTTTTTGTTTGTTTTTACTTGGTTTTGCATTTTGTTTATTCTTTTTATTCCTATTTTATTATTTTCTCCTTCAATACGTGCATAACTTAACATTAATGCACTGTGCGTATGTAAAGTACTTTGTAAACAACGGTACTTATATACATGTAAATAAAGTTCTACTTGCGTCTACTTTCAAAACGTAAAATTAATATATATAAAATGACTTACTGGACCTGTCTGAGATATTCTTGAGGGTTTCTAGGCGGTTCGTTTGAGTTATATTCCACTGCGTCGCAGGACTCCACAGGCAGAAGTCTGGGCATCAACTCCTCCACGTCTGACTTCATTTCTTTGCGTTATTTTCTATGTGCGACCATCAAAACTAAATCACTGAAAAAACACTGACGAATCGCTGCTACACGTTCTTTATGTGCATGTCAACCTCTCAATTTTGAAAACATGGGCCATGATGACGAGCAATAGACGCGACGGTTACCGTGGCGACTCTTCTTATTCGTTCGCTATGATACGGAAGGAATGACGGAAAAGATGTGTAGTGACATCTGTTGTTTAGGAGGAATATGAAAAGAAATATGAACAGGATAACAGAAGGTAAATAATTTTCTGTGCATGGAATGATTAGTGTCAGAATTTTACGTCTTTAAGGGGCAATATTTGCCACCTAGGAGCGATTTCAAAGGCATCACGATAACTCCATGAGGTAATTATTTTTCATGTAAGGGCCACAGTTTTATATTTTGTTACATACTTAAGATTAATCAGTTAATTTATATTAAGGGGAGACACTGCAGGCAAAAACACACGTTTGAGATTTTGGGCTTTTTCATAGTGGAAAACATCCAAAAGACATTGTTAAGTGTTTCCTTTATAGGACATCATGTATTTGTAGCAATTGATTTCAATTACAACGCATATTTTTTTAAAGGCAGTTTTCTCAAAATGAGTTTTTTTCTTCTACTCTGAGCCATAAATCTCCACTTCAGTAGCACTTACACACACCAAACTTAACATTTTTATTCCTGTCTATATCCTGAAGGTTTTTACAGAGGGATTTGTTCATATATAATTTGTTTGATTAAATACAACATTTTATTCCCCAAAAAATTGTGAAAATATATTGTTTTCTGTCTGGTCTAAGTATGGAGTGACAAAAATGAGCTACCCAAAATTCCCTTTGACTCTAAAAACATTTGACTCTAATGTGTCAAAAAGAATTTTGAAATTGGCTTCACCCAGTGTTTAGATTTTTGTACTAGAATTTATGCAAATTAGCACATATTTCATTAAATTAAATTAAATAATGCTTTATTTGCATATCTAAACCTAACATTTTAGAAAACTTGTAATACAAAAATTGTCTGCAATTATAATTAAATTGTAATTTAAGTAATTATAAAAAAATAATTAAATTCTAATTAGCAATTATTATTTGTAATCAATCAACTGGGTAAGGCGATAACTATGTTTTTTTTTTTTTTTTTTTACCTTATTCACATGCAGTGTCTCACCTTAAGCATAGAAATATCCACCTTATTTATAGACTGATATCTCAAATAAGGTTTGAGCCACTGGCAGAACTTCAGACTCTGCAGACCTTTGCTCAGTCTTTCACTCCTATCAGCAATCTCCAATTTAACAACACTGAAAAAGCACTGAGCGAGTTAACATGTTACCCAGATGCATCTAATTTGTCCTATTTAGTTATTCTTGTACTGGAAAGAGCACTCGGATCTGATATATTCAAGACTGTAATGAAAAAGTTCTAACCTGTATCTTGTTAATCAATTACCGATATGGATTGTTATTGCACTAACAAAGAACACATAAGCATCTTACACTTTTAAAAATAGCGGTTCTGAATTAGCATCTACGGATTTGTGAAGAACCGTTAACATCCATGGAACATTTCAAATGCACAAAAGTTACTTTATAGTGGAAAAAGGTTCTTTAGGTTACTAAGATGTTCTTCACATTAAGTAAAAATGGTTCTTTTAAGAACTGTTCACTGAAAGATTCTTTGGGGAACCAAAATGACTCTTCTATGGCAAAACCCCCTTTATTTCTAAGAGCATTCAGAATATTTTCTGCATTCATAATTTTTTAATGCATTCTAAATGGCTGCTCTTTTAGTCACAGAGTTATCATCTAACACAATGATAATGTAATGCAGCTAGTATTTCTTATGCCTAGGTTTACCCACTATAATATTTAATGTAAACCCCAAACAGTGTAAAAAAAACTACTGCTTCATGCAGGCTAACATTGTGAAACCTTATCTGTTTGAATGTGGCTTTGGTTCCAGTGTGCGTTTGTGATGTGGCGTGTGTTGAGGTTAATGATTTACTGACAGTAACCTCTAATCCAATCTGTGCCTGTCAGACTGTGATCTCCATGGATTGGCTCATTCTGTGACAAGACAGAGGGAATGACATTTCGCCGGGATTTAGCTTCTCTTTCCCTCTGACTATTGGATTTGGAAAGGAACTGATCTAATGACATGAAGGGAATTGCTGGATAAATCCAAACATGGCAGCTGTACATGCACTCATATTGTTTCATATTGTCTTTGGTGTTTTACACCAGGGTTTGGGTTTGATTTCAGACTACAAACTATGTGGAGACCCCGAATGTGAAAGTAAGATTGTTATTTATGCTCATATAATGTAAAAGAAGAGATCAGAATAAAACTATGATTGTATGGATGCATGCAAAATATATCAATGATGTGATCATGCGCAAGTTATTGCTTTCTTACCTTTTTTGTCCATTTCTTCAGGCATGATAAGTCGGGTGCAAGCACAGAGAGACCACAGTGCTAAAGACTGCCGCTTTCTAAACTTCAAAAAAGGGGATATCATCACTGTTTACTACAAACTCACTGGAAAAAGAAATGATCTCTGGGCAGGAAGTGTGAGTACTCTTTTCTGGGTCTTGATTAAAAATATGTGACCCTGGACCACAAAACCAGTTGTAAGTAGCACGGGTATATTTGTAGCAATAGCCAACAATGCATTGTATAGGTCAAAATTATCAATTTTTTTAATGCCAAAAATCATTAGGATATTAAAGATCATGTTCCATAAAAACATTTTGTAAATTTCCTATCGTAAAATATCCAAACCTACTTTTTGATTAGTAATATGCATTGCTAAGAACTTCATTTGGACAACTTTAAAGGCGATTTACTCAATATTTAGATTTTTTTGCACCCCTTAGATTCCAGATTTTCAAATTTGGTTGTATCTCAGCCAAATATTGTCCAATCCTAACAAAACATACATCAATGCAAAGCTTAGCTTAGCTTTCATATTATGTATGCATCTCAATTTAAAAAATTTGACCCTTATAACTGGTTTTGTGGTCCATGGTCACATATGCATGTTTAAATGACTAAAGTAAGATCAATATACAACATTTGTATTTATACAGCCATTACTATTATTTGTTAATTTGTTTAATCATATTCAAAATATTTTACATTTTGCAGATAGAAAAGCTGTCTGGATTGTTCCCAAAGGATGCCATCAAAATTGATCAACTGTTTATTGATGAGAAAAAGGAAATTCAGGTTCCAACCCAGGTAATGTACATCTAAAAAATGAGTTTTTTTAATGTACTTTAAAAAACAAATGTTCTCTCAGATAACCTAAAAAATGTGAATAGTGTCTACCAAGAACATAAATATTAATCAGTGCAAATTTTCTCCTTAGGAATATGACTTTATTTGCTTTGATGAAAACGGTTTAGTGATTGAGCGTAGCACTGAATTTGAGGATCTGGAAGATTTGTCACAAGAAACCCAAGAAACCGATCTCAATGACGTCCAAGATAAACCTACTAAAACAGAAGAGAGTGAACCCAGCCAGAATTCTGTTCAAGATGTTTCTGATCAAAACACCCCCGAGACAACAGAAACAGGTGGGTCTTCCTGGATAGGCTCTGCTGTTAATGGATGGTTTGGCAGGAATGAGCAAAGCAATGATGAACCACAGGATGGGAGCAGTGAAGAATCATTCAAAAGCAGAAAAATAGTGATGGATATTGAGGAGAACCACATGGAGGAGAAGACAAACTCTGGAACATTTGGCTGGATCAGTGGTGAACTCACCAATGCATTTGGGTTTGGAAAAACTCAGGATACTCAGGACAATATTGAGAACCCTACAAACGATGACGATACCTCATCTCAGCAGTCTAGCCCCTGGATAAGTATGGGTGGAGATGTCTTGGGCTTCAGTGAAGAAAATACTGAAGCTGCAAATGAACCTGAAGCTGAGAAAGCAGATGAAAACACAAACATGGAGGACCAGAGCACTCTTAACCCCAATCAGGACAAGGATGTGGCTGACAACCAACAGAGAGATGAAAACAACCCAGTTGACACTGTGGAAAATAATGACGGTTCCTTGGAGGACAGGAGAACAGAAAATGAAAATGAAGAAAAACAGGCAGGGTGGTACGGAAATATGTACAACAGAATCACAAACCTTTACAAAGAAGATGATGGAGGCAAAGAAAGTGTGTCAGAAAGCCCTGGATCTGCTACAAATACTGAAAACATTGAAACCAAAGAGTTAGAATCAAGTTCACAGTCCATATTTTCAGTCAGTGGCCTGAGATCAATGCTTAAGCTTCCTTTTCAGGAAGACACAGTAGTAAAGAAAGATGAGGAAAAGACAGAAAAGGAAGAAGATGCACGTAAAGAGGAGAAACAACATAATAATAAGGATCAAGAAGAAGAAATGCTGACTGATAATGATGAACAGGACTCAAACCAAATAGACACTGATGTACTTGCATCTGATGATGTTGAACAACTAGATGAAGAATCTAATATGACAGAAGACAGCACAGATTCGCAAATCCTTGAGGAAAATTCGGCAGATAATTTAACCGAAGAAGTTAAAAGTGAAACCAAAGCAGATTTTTTTGAGGCAAAGGTGGAGCAAGATGCGAAAGATGTGCACAATGATGAGGAAAAGACAGGAAAGGAAGAAGATCCAGGTAAGGAAGACTTTGATGAGGAACAAGAAGATAAAATGTTGACTGATACTGATAAACAGGAATTAAACCAAATAGACACTGACGAGCTAAATGTAACTCAGTCGCTGTCTGATAAAACAATGACTTTACCAGACAGCATTGCATCTGATAGCATTGAACAACTAGATGTAGAATCTAAGATGATGGAAGACAGCATAGATTCACAAATCCTTGAAATCAAGTCAGAAGATAATTTAAATAATGAAGTTAAAAATGAAAACAAAGCAGATTTTTTTGAGGGAAAGGTGGAACAAGATACAAGAGATGTGCAAAGTGAGGAAAAGACAGTAAAGGAAGAAGATCCGAGGAAGGAATATTTTGACGAGGAACAAAATAATAACAACGATCAAGAAGAAAAAATGTTGATTGATATTCATGAGCAGGACTCAAGCCCAATAGACACTGATGTACTAAGTGAAACTCATTCACTGTCTGATAAAACAATGACTTTACAAGATAGCATTGCATCTGATAGCATTGAACAATTAGATGTAGAATCTAATATGACAAGAGACAGCACAGATTCACAAATCCTTAAAATCAAGTCAGCAGATAATTTAAATGAAGAAGTTAAAAGTGAAAACAATGCTGATTTTATTGAGGGAAAGATGGATCAAGATATGAGAGATGTGCAAAGTGAGGAAAAATCAGGAAAGGAAGAATATCCAGGTAAGGAAGATTTTGACGAGGAACAAAATAATAACAAGGATCAAGAAGAGGAAATGCTGACTGATATTCATGAGCAGGACTCAAACACAATAGACACTGATGTATTTAGTGAAACTCAGATGCAGTCTGATATAACAATGACTTCAAAAGATAGCATTGCATCTGGTAGCACTGAACAGCTAGATGTAGAATCTAATGTGACAGAAGACAGCACAGATTTACAAATCCTTGAAATCAAGCCAGCAGATAATTTAAATGAAGAAGTTAAAAGTGGAACCAATGCTGATTTTCTTGAGGGAAAGATTGAACAAGATATGAGAGATGTCCAAAGTGAGGAAAAGACAGGAAAGGAAGAAGATCCAGGTAAGGAGGACTTTGAAGAGGAACAAAATAATAACAAGGATCAAGAAGAAAAAACATTGATTGATATTCATGAGCAGGACTCAAACACAATAGACACGGGTGTATTTAGTGAAACTCAGATGCATTCTGATATAACAATGACTTCAAAAGATAGCATTGCATCTGGTAGCACTGAACAGCTAGATGTAGAATCTAATGTGACAGAAGACAGCACAGATTTACAAATCCTTGAAATCAAGCCAGCAGATAATTTAAATGAAGAAGTTAAAAGTGGAACCAATGCTGATTTTCTTGAGGGAAAGATTGAACAAGATATGAGAGATGTCCAAAGTGAGGAAAAGACAGGAAAGGAAGAAGATCCAGGTAAGGAGGACTTTGAAGAAGAACAAAATAATAACAAGGATCAAGAAGAAGAAATGCTGACTGATATTCATGAGCAGGACTCAAACACAATAGACACGGATGTATTTAGTGAAACTCAGATGCAGTCTGATATAACAATGACTTCAAAAGATAGCATTGCATCTGGTAGCACTGAACAACTAGATGTAGAATCTAATATGACAGAAGACAGCACAGATTTACAAATCCTTGAAATCAAGCCAGCAGATAATTTAAATGAAGAAGTTAAAAGTGAAAACAACGCTGATTTTCTTGAGGGAAAGATGGAACAAGATACAAGAGATGTGCAAAATGAGGAAAAGAAAGGAAAGGAAGAAGATCCAGTTAAGGAAGATTTTGATGAGGAGCAAAATAATTTCAAAGATCAAGAAGAAAAAATGTTGATTGATATTAGTGAGAAAGTCTCAAACCCAATAGACACTGATGTACTAAGTGAAACTCAGTCACTGTCTGATAAAACAATGACTTTAAAAGAAAGCATTGCATCTGATAGCACTGAACAACTAGATGTAGAATCTAATATGAAGAAAGACAGCATAGATTCCCAAATCCTTGAAATCAAGTCAGCAGATAATTTAAATGAAGAAATTAAAATTGAAAACGATGAGGTTTTAGAGGGAGTTGTTGAGCAAGATGCGAAAGATGTGCAAAGTGATGAAGAAAATACAGGAACAGAGGTAAATACAGGTAAGGAGGACTTTCTTGAGCAACAGAATGTAAAAGATGAAGAAATATATGATGCTGTCAGAGAAGAATCAACCACAAAAGATATTCATCAGGCTTCATCTGATGAAACAATGACTTTAAAAGACATCACTGCATCTGATGACATTACAGATATAGATGGCTTTTCTAAAGAATCTAACACCCAACACAGTGATGACGTTATGTCCGCAGATAATACAACTGATGAAGTTATTCAGAGCGAAAACAACTTGACTGATTCAGTTGATGACATTTTAGAAGGCACGTTGACACAAAGTCCATCTGATCAAGCCAATTTAGATACTATCAAACAGCAAGAAAATGATTGTAATGAAATTAGCACAAATCCTGTAATTGGTGCGGATACATCTGAGCTGTCAGAGTCAGATATTCAGACAGATACTGAGTTACATTATGAAAAAACACAAGAATCAAATGTTGCACATTTGAACGCTGACTCACATATTGAGATTGTCAACATTGATCAAAGCGTAAATGCAGATGTGAATTCTGAAATGACCTTGGATGCATTATCAGAATATAATAAAGAAAAACAATTAGCTGAAGGCGACCAAGGTATATTGAAAGAAAATGATGAGTTAGTTTTGAACAGAAATGAGGCACAATTAAATGAAGCATTACCAAATGGCATCACATATCATGAAGAAAAGTTATCAGATTCAGAACCACATGCAACACAAATGAGCAATGAGCAAAAATTGGACACAAACATAAATTCTCTTGATGAAAGATCTCATATTCACACTCTTGTGACTAGTGAAGAAAACCTGCATTCAGAGCTTGAGTCAAATTCAGCCCTAAACGGCACTGATTTTGAGATGGATAATACTCATCATGAATCAGTGGTGATCGAAAACTCTAAGGATACTGATTCAGTACGTGAAAATGACAATGAGGTTGTAGTTCATGAAGAGCAAGAGGAATCAGGTACAGTTTCTGAACCTACAGAGAATTATTTTGACACAAAAGAGAAAGAGGATGACACACAAATCACAAATGAATCTATGACACAAGAAACACATGCAAAAAGCCCATTGCTAAACACATCTGATGGATCTGGTGATTTAAAAGATGGTGGTCACGATCTCAGTTCACTAAAACATGGAGACATTGATAATATTCCTAGCGCCATGACTGAAGACCCAGACGGCTATAGAACTTCCACAGAAACAGAACTGACAAATGATTTCTTCTCAAAGAATGACTCAGTTCAGGACGGCAATATTAATATCACGCATGATCAAAATCAAAATGTTGAACACAAAGAGGAGACTGACACAGCAAATAATGAGGATCGTCAAACCGATTCAGAAAGTGTCAAGCGAAGGGAGGAAAGTGACACAGGTGCCATCTGGGATCAAAGAGATGATGGTGACATAGCGGTGAAGTCAGAAGATAAGAAAGAACATGGTAATGAAAAACAACCTGGAAACCCTGAAATTCAAGACAAAAATACTGTCAATCATCCTACAGAAACCTCTAAGGAATATGCAAACTTATATCCTTATCTGGGTGAACAGATTATTGAAGATCTTTTAGATTTATTTGGAGACCAGAAGTTATCATGGCTGGATTCCAAAATGGGAAACACAAATGGAGGTCAAGATAGTGATGTCCTTGATGAACTTGATGACATTGAACAGCTGTTGGAATACTATATGAAGATGAACACAAAATTGGGACGTATTCAACAAGATAACGGTTTTCCTGTCAAGGATAATACTAAAGAATATTCAGCACTACAAAAACTGTTTACCCTCTTATCTTCTCTAAGAAAGAAATACTCACCAGTGATAACAGATAACAGTGTAGAAAGTCCAGGTACTGATGATTCGTAATGATCACTTTCGAAAATAATAAGAGCATGACAGATAATGGATTTCATAATTGTGGTGAATAAAACTTTTGCATATGTGATTGATGGGAAATCTAGGTTTTGTGATTTTGCTTTTTAAGTGATGGTGCTGTAAAAGTTGTGTGTAATTTTCTATAATGTTCCCTCTCATTCCTCACAGGGGTCGGCAAAGATGACTGTGTTCATGAAGCATGTCTAGATGTGAATAAGAATACACAACAGATGATCTCCACAACAGACGTTGAAAACAATCAAGTTTCTGGAGACACATCCGTCTTGGCCAATCCTCAAAATGAGCAAGTCTCTGAAGAAAAGGACCTTTCGGCAAACACGGATAATGTGGAGGATGTTCACACTGATGAGCGGGAAATAAGAAAGAATGAGGATTGGGCATCTTTCCAAAACGATGGTCTTGTCTCTGAGGAGCATGTTGAAGCACTGAACGGTAATCATATTTTTGTACTTAAAATTATATTTTTTAAAAGGAATAGTTTATAATAAAATTAAAATTCTGTCATCATTTACTCATCCTCCTGTTGGTCCAAACACATTGTGTGAAAAATACATTTTGAGGGGTGACATTTCACACAATATATATATATAGTAAATTGTAAAAACTTTAATGTGTTTTTGTTCTTTTTGACAGGTGTAAGGCAGTTTTATCAGATGGCAGTTTTTGTTGAAGTCACAATTAATGAAATTGTATCTATGGTGGACAAGGTGAGTCTTTCATGTGAAATACATATACGAAAAGTAGTACTGTATGTCTTATTTTTGACTTAAAACATTGAATTGATAATCAATTAATTGTAGTACATTTTTTAAATTATTATTATTACTACTGACCTTTTAATTATGATGTTTATTTTATGTGCATTTATAGAAAATTACACTTTAATCTGTTTTTACCTGTAAATGTAATTCTAAAGTACACATTCCCCAACTTTTACATGAAAAATAAAACAGTTCATATAATATTTAAGCTCCTGAGGATGACAGTCAACATTTTCTGAAGCCACTTTATATTTAAAATATATTTAAAAGTGTTTCAAGCAATATTTTATAGCCCATTCGTGTAAACTGTCGATGACTGTAGTCTATTTTCTGTCTTGACATTTCGCCAAAAAGTGTCATATTTTGCACTCAAGCTAAGCTGATGATACTGTAACATGTTTACTGTCTCTACAACTAAATAGCCTTTAAACCTGCTAAATATGTAATAAATAAATATTAATGTAGACACAAAGGTAAGTTAAGTAGTAATTTTGAGTTGAGTTGAATCCAGACTTGAGCTGCTCAGCAGGTCTCAGGATCAGTGACCTTTGTATATAGATATATATTTAACTGACACACCCAGTAATGAAACATACTTACCCACATTTTAAACTATGACGTTTCAAAACCAGCTCATGACAAATATTTTTGCGTTTGTGCTTACTATCGATACGTCTGTCACTTTAAAACTCGAACGGAACGTTGTGGCATTCAGCAATTGGTGACGTGTGGAAGAAACCACGATCCTTGTAGGGGTGTTAGATTCTGTGGATTTTACATCTTTAGCATAAAATCAAAACATTATTGCTTTATATAACAAAATACATATTTTTGTAATAAAAACCATATTAAAACAAATACCACTAATGTTCGGTTTAAAATTTTCAAGACAGAAGATCATATGCTTTAAGAATCCTCCCTAAAATACAACAGTGCGCTCTTCCTCTCAGCGCAGTGCGCACTAGCAGTCAGAGAGAAGCAGCATCCGGCACCATGGCATAACAACAGATAAATTACTAGATTAAAGATTATAGAATAATTTAGTTTGAATATAATCATGGCAGACGAATTTAAGGCCGAGTCGGTCGTCACAGAGGCGACTGACATGAAAGGAGCAGCGAAGATTTACTACACACTCGCCGTGGAGAAAATCAAAGATGTATGTGGCACAGTCTGTATGATGAAACAGCGTTAGTGTGTATGGCAGCTGTCAGCAGGTGTCATAAATATTTATATTAAGTTAGCTATCATGGCACATAATTGACTCTAGTGCGGTATTTACTAGTGTTTACTTAGATATGTACTGCGCAAACTGTTTTGTATTAAGCCATAGCTGGTTAGCATTGAAGCATCTGGTACATGTTGCTCATTTCATCTTATATTACTATTGATTTGGGTGATTGTATTAAACTTATTGATTTATAGATCTACAATGACTTCAGATACCCTTTACTGACCTTGTTTACCAGTTTATGACGGTTTAGCTTTAGTTTATTGAGAGGTGTAGTGTATGTTGTCTTTTTCATCTTACACTGGCATTGGTTTTGGTCATGTATTGTAGATCAGTGGCAAAGAAGGATGACTAAGATTGTATTTTTTTTAAAAACTATTTTAAAACACTTTTTGTTAAAAAACCTTTATACATTTTATTAACAGTTTTGATTTCTTGATTGTAAAATTGACAGGTTATGTAACAGTAAAGTAAAAGATCATGTGAATGTGGTTTTAGGTTTGTAGAACATCCTGTTTAAAAGCATCTCTCCACTTTTGTGGGGATGGAGGGTTAAGAAAAGCCCTCTAATATGAAAGCTTGTACAGCCGGTTACTTTGTACTTCTCTTTTCTTGAGACTTCATTATAACCGTTTAACTTTTGTGTCTTAGGTTGTGTCTTCACTTCCTGATGATATCCGGCCTGGTCCTGACTTATATGGACTGCCATGGGAAGCTGTGGTTTTCACTGGATTTTTAGGTTTACTCACACTGCTTCTGTTCAGCTGCAGGTTCATTCATTCTGTAAGTTATGCATTACTGCTACACAAAAATGCACACTTTTATAAGCATCATCATTTCACTAAATTAGCTTTTTTTGTTTTGTTCTGCAGATCAAAAGTCGACTATATGCAAGTGAGTGATTTTCCCAACCTATTCTCATTATCTGTTTTAACCGATCCCCACTGTCAGCTCTCAACTGATCCTGTCTGTTGATTTGTTTGCAGGTAAAGAGAAGCAAATGGCGCAGAAAGTGGCTGAACTGCTTGATGAAAAGTGCAAAGTCCTGGAGACATTCAGCGAGGTTAAACAGAGGGTGAAAAATGCTGTTATATTCTCCAAACATTTACTACACATCCATGCTTGTATAAATGCACTCTCCTGAAACAATCCCTCTAAACAATGTCTGTCTGTCTCAACAGTTTGACAAACTAGAGTCCACACTACAGAACAATGGCATGTCTGCACAAGCTGCAGAAAGAGACAGTTTAGAGGTAAAAATGGTCATTATGGTCTCATGTTTATAAATGTGTCTCTCTGACCACTTCACTAGTTAACTGATCTAATTATACTGCCCTTAGGTGGCGTCACAGAAGCTTGAACAATCAAATGTACAGATGAAAAAGGAAATAGAGAGGCTGCAAGAAGAGCTATCCCAACAAAACAAAGCAAGAAAACAGCAAGAGGATCAGGTAATGTTGTCATACACTCACTTTACATATCCAAACTGCCCTGTTCATGCTTGATGCCCTTTATGTTGTCTATATCTTTCCTAACCGCTGTTATATCTGTTTTACAGCTTGCTGAACTTGAGCAGATTTTAAAAAATTTAGAAGAGGAAGCTAAAGAACGAAAGTCCCAGTTAGAACAGGTATTGACTATGCATATGATGCATGTTTCAGTCATAATTCCTTTTAAAACACAATAATTTCTAATTCTATACTGTTACCTCTTTATCCATCTGTAGGACAACACAACACTGAAGATCCATGAGATCAACACAGAGCGACTGCAAAAAAACCTGCAGGCGGCCAAAGAAGAGCATGCAATGCTGCTTGAGAGTAAAGCACAGGTGAGATCTATGTCAGTGTGTTTAGTTTTAGAGAAGATGAACGGATCAATAAAATCATTGTAATGAAAGCCATACATACATTTAACATGAGTACCTATGTGTTCATCACTCATACAGCTGGTGCAGGAAGCAGAGGACTGGGGTGAACGTCTCGGTGAGCTGGAGGAGGAGATGAAAATGTGTGAAAGATCTCATACTGGCATGCTGGAGGACTGTGCTAATAAAGACGATCGCATCAAGGTAAAAACACAAAAACATAAAACTTACTTTTTTCTGTATCAAAAGAACAGCATTTATCATATATATATCATATAGATATTTATATAGTAACAATGTAGATGTCTTTACTGTCACTTTTGGTTATATTAATGCATCCTTGTTAAATAAAAGCAATAATTTCTTTGAAAAAAATATTTATTGACCCCAACTGGTAGTGTATGTGATATATTTAAATAATAAAATATATATTTTTTTAAATGGCCAATGTTTAAACTTTTCTCAAAAGTATTTGAAAGCAGGAAACTGTGTGCAACATGGTAAAACTGCATTTCTAAAAACTTCTTATTCTTTTTTTCGTTTCTTATATCAGTCACTGACTGAGTGCCTTTTGAAGATGCGAGATTGGGATTCGGAAGACGAGAGCTGCGTTGATGGCAGCACTAATACAGCTGGAGCTGAGAATGGAGACAGTTCAGGTTCAAACTCTTGTGGTTCATTTGGGAATATAGTTTGATTGGATTTGAAGTCAGGTCTTGAAGTATCATCTCATGAGTTTTTTGTGCTTGCAGATTTCCGTCAGAAGCAAAAAGTACAGAAACTTATTGAAGCAGCCAAGGTATTCCTATTCAAGTCTAAAACCTAGTGAAACACCTAGATACCACATACGACTGTCAAACATGCTGTCAAGTATGGCAGCTCACCGGGGTTTAAAACACAACCCTTATGTGTCAGATTAAATAAATAACATCTGTCTAGTTCCAGAATATGCAGATGTGATGCTAACAGATAAGTTTGTTTTTCTCTTTGTCACAGATGAGTGCAGACTTGAAGTCCATGGAGGAGGACAAGAACAGAGTGTTCGCCAAACTCACAGATGAAATTAAAGCCAAAGAAGATCTCCAAGGTAAAACTTTGGTTCCACTAGAGTTGAAACAGCTGCTGATGCATGAACCTTTTAATTCTATATATTATTGTTTTGATTGATTGCAGAAAGACAATAGTTATGTTTCCATCACCCTGTTTTATGCGCATTTTGAAGTATCAGTTTTTACGCTCGCCTAAGGTGGTTTTGAAAAACGGTAAATGCAAAAAATAGGAATTGGAAAAACTTTTGCTGAATAAATTCATTTATGCGCATGAAAAAAGCATGTCTTTTGCACGATGAGACAGCATAACCTGACTAACCAGCAAACCAATCTTGTTGCACAGCCTCTGAAATGTTATGGTCAGTCTGAAATGCCTGAGCAAAGTCTGTCATCAAAGTATTTCTGTCAGATTGCCTCCCAGAACTGTCTGACATCCATTTATTGTGTTTCATCTGCTCACTCTGAGGCACAAGTAATTCAATATATATGAAAATTATTATATTCAGTGGCTTCTCCTACATTTTTTTAGTGATATTTAGTGCTAGTTTATCAGGAAGTGACGATTTTGTTTTCAACTTGTTGGATGAAAACAGTGCTTATTTGCAAAGGATTTATGTGATAGTCAACTTTAGATGAAAACCTAGCTAGTGTGACCTATTAGTCTATTGTGGGAATCTTTAGGCACCTTACAATTTTATTTTCAATTGATCTGTATTCTTATCTTGCTGAATTAATCATAACATCACAACATATTTGCATTCCTACAAGACTTTCTAGGAAAACACCTCCTATGCAAATATTATGAGTGATAAAAGTGGATCTGTTTTGCTTTGGCCTGATTATATCAAACATGATCATTCAGACTGTAAATGAAGACTTGTTTTCTTGTTTCTCTGTATCCTCAGAGGGGATCAAACAGCTTGAGGAGCAGAAGGAGGTGTTGGAATCCGAGAGTGCCAACTATGCTAGTGAAAGCCAGAAACTCCAGCAGAAACTCCAGATCATGACTGAGATGTACCAGGAGAATGAACTCAAACTACACAGGTTTAAACTGGAAAATCTACATCTTTCACTCACTGTATTTTGCAGTGTCTTTTCACTGGAAATTCAAGTACTAAAGCTAATAATTCAATTATTTCTTGTACTCTTCAGGATGTTGACAGTGGAGGAGAAGGAGCGCTTACAGAAGGAGGAGAAACTCAACAAGGCAGGCAAAAAGATCAGTCTTGCTGCAGAGGAGCTCAACACTTACAGGTCAGATATAAGGAAGTCAAGTTAAGTGTGATAGAGCATGTGATAAAAATCAAAGGAAATGTGCTTTGAGAAGTGCAGGAAACATGATGCAAGATGACTGTTCACCAAAACAGGAAGTTTACATTATAGTCTCTTTCACTTTGTTTATATAGACAACGAGCCAAAGACCTAGAGGAAGAACTGGAACGGACTTCACAGGCCTACAAGAATCAGGTGACACACTAGTAATGCTATATAGAGTTACAACATCTCTACATGATTTATATTAATGAAAGTTCTTTAGTAACACATGCGTATGATACCTACTCTGAATGTGATGTTTATTTTAGCTTATTATTATTTTTATACAATATTTACTCAAAATACTCTCATATGAAAATATCTGAAACCACAAAATATGCATTTTAAATTGATGAAATTGTTGGTAGGTTTTGGAACTGACATTAGGGGGAGACATTATACATCCTTATATTAGTCTCATTAATCAGTACGATATAGACCCATGTGAATGATATGAGGATGTATAATTCATAAATGGTTACTATTAATAATTAATAAAAAAAACAAAACATTTTTATAAGTACCACAAATAAGACTTATGTATGACAAGGATCTGTAATAAATAAAATTATATTAAAATATAAAAAAAAAATACTAAATTTGTATACAAATGTATTATATGAATTATTCTTTTAACACCAAATTATTTATTTACCACCACAAATGAGAGTGCTATTTTTTTAAATGCTGATATCATATCAGTTAATTCTTTTTATATATGAATTTTTATTATACATATTTGGTTTTTTTTTCTACCAGATTACTTCTCATGAGAAAAAGGCTCATGATAACTGGGTAAGTTGTTTTCAGATCGCTTATGTTTCGTCCACACCAGTCTTCAGTAGCTTTATAGTGTCAGATGTTATTTTCATACTGTTCCTATTGTCTGTTATAGCTAGCTGCCAGGGCAGCGGATCGAGACCTGGCTGATGTCAAGAGAGAAAATTCTCATCTCCGCCAGAGGTGGGATTGACTAGAGGGGATTTTACTACAGTGTTATAGTTTATATACAGCAGAAGCTGTATTTATCTACACATATTAATGCATTTACAATTTCAGGCTGACTGATTCTCAATTCAAGTTGGAGATTCTTGAAAAGGATGTACGAGAGGGCAGACCTTTATTTAGAGGTCAGATATTCTCCATTTCCCTTTCGCTAGTACACGTCTATGTTTAAAATATTAACTTTGACATGCATTTTTCCATCTCACAGGTGAAAGATCTCCATATGGACCCTCTCCTCTTAGCCGACCATCTTCAGAAACGCGAGCCTTCCTGTCTCCTCCAACACTAATGGATGGGCCTCCTCGACTCTCACCGCAGTTTATGGGTCCAGGCAGAGGTGATTTATCCCAATCTTTTTCAATTCTGGGAAAAGTCTCCTAGCTAGTATGAAAAATGTGATTCATTCTGTGCATTCTCACTCTTAAGTTTAGTATGGTTGTCTAGCAATATTTTGTGTGTTTGTGTATCACATGCACGAATCCTGTTCAGTTCCCATGAGATATAATTGAAATGTTTGCATTAGGGGTGTAACGGGTTTGGTTTCTCACAGTTTGGTTTGGATCACAGTTGGGGCCAGTAAGATAGTGATATATATATATATATATATATATATATATATATATATATATATATATATATATATATATATATATAATTTATTTATTTATTTTTATCTATTTTTTTGTAAATTATTATTAACACTTAATAAATTGATCAAAAGTGGCAGTAAAGACATTTATGATGCTAAATAAAATTTCTATTTCGGTTCATGTGATGCGAAGACTAGAGGAAAGGCTGCTGAAAATTTAGTTTTGCCATCACAGGAATAAGTGCAATGTTAAAATATATTAAAATAGAAAATATTTGTTTTAAATTGTAACTTTATTTACAATGTTGCTGCTTTTGCAGTACTTTTGATCAAATAAATGCAGCCTTGCTGAGCGTAAGACATAATAGACTTTTTTTCAAAAGCATAAAGATCTTACAGACCCCAAACGTCTATCTATGAGAAATGCATATTACTAATAATGAAACACTTTGAAAGTAGGGCTCTCATGTTTCCTCGATTAAATTCAAGTACTTGATTTTAAAATATCCTCAGTTGCATTTTGCCTGTGTTGAGTAACCGGACAAAATACCGGAAGTGGCGCATTCCACGGACGGGAATCCATGAAACACATTATTAGACTTTTTTTTTTTTTTTTTTTTATATGCGTGTAGGTTACATACGTGTATCTCATAGCGGCTCCGTTCACAGTAAATGCTGCTCCACACAAACTCTTATCATTTACATGTGTGGAGGGGTCTCAAACTCCATCTGTGTGATTTTTGGGTTTATTATAACATTCTTTTGGGAAAACAATGTGAGCCATTTCATCAGATTTGTAAGGTAAATCACTTACAAACCTACGCAAACACAGGAGAATACATCAATATCTTTATTAATATGCTAACTTTTCATCGTTATTTCAAAATAAAAGTTTAACCCCTCACTTTGAGTTTACACGTTTTGATGTCCGCATATTTAAGAAATTACAGTGGCTGTAGCATTTCTGTCATAAAGAAATGGCCAAATAATAAAGATTAAGTTGACATTTAAATCAAATGTTGTTTAGTCGATATCAAACAAGGATTAAATCACGCAGTAAATACACATTACTTCTATTGTTTATAATACATTACATATTATATTATGCATATGAACAGTTTTGTTCAATAAAACCATGCGATTACTTGCTTTGATACTTTATTTGAACTAAGTATTGTTGCCTTATTGCTATTATATATGTATTTTAAGTCATTTTAAAGGCTTTTGTTTCATTTAGGTCTATTTTTATCACAAAAAAAGAATATAATTATCCTATTACTCGATTAATTGTCAGAATAATCGACTGATTACTTTATTTCCAATATAATCGTTTGTGACAGCCCTACTTGCAAGATGTACCATTACCATTTTTGCAGCTTAAATGCATACTGAACTATGGGTAGCAAACCATTCCTCACATTTGCATTTAGATGAGTCTTTTTGTATTTCATTACCCTCGTTAATATTTTGTTGGTTGTCTCCCTTTCCCCCCTTTTCCATTCTTAATTTCCTCAAACATTTTTATGTGCCGTCTCTTTCCACTCCATTCATCTTCCTTCACTTTCACTGTCACATAATCAGCATCCCGTGGCATGGTAGAGCCCCCTAGTGGTGGGCCAGACTTTGAGCGGAGTGGTCCTCACTCAGATAGTGGCTCACTGTCTCCCTCCTGGGACAGGGAACGCAGGGGCCCTCCTCCCCCTACAGGTACAGTGATGTTCCCACTGCTGTGGCTGTGCCCTGTAGCAGGAGGAAATACTTCTTTAGCTCTCAAAGATTAAGAATTATTGATGGAAAAACCATGAGAACATTAATATGACTGTCCTTTTTTTTTAACGTATCAATAGTTTAGCCAATCATAACAGGTCTTTTACATAATCTTAAAGGTACAGTAAGGGAAAAAAATATTTTAATGATCAGAGAGAGGGAGGAAATGATGGTGTGAAACTGCATTATGATGCAAGAAATGTAAGATAAAATAAAATTGAAAAAAAAGTTGAATATGCATTCAACAAGGTTTGTTTGCACAATTCAGTATCTGTTTGATACTGATTTATTAATATTAAGTACTAAACTGTCTTGTGCCTGTAATTTAGTGAACTGTTTAAAGCGAGAGGTGTTTCTGTTACTGAAGCTCAGACTCGGTTATTCAGAGGTGGCTGAGAAGCGCTGACTCAGCCGCACTGCTTATTGAAGAGTCACAGAACTGGGCCTTCTTTGTTCTAGACGTTTCTGTGTTTTTGGCCTGCGCATCAAGCTTTGTCCCACTGCCCCCTGCTGCTCCTCACTGTTGGGCTGAATACTGTCAGTTCAGGGGCTGTGGACTAAATGTTCAGCACAGTGATTAATTATTTCATACTGAGCCGTAAATAGCACAGAACATCACTGTATTTTATTTATGTCATTATCATCATGCCCATACCAGCAGTGGTTGTTTAACTTGTGTAGTGCATCATTCCCATTACATCCTCTGTGTTCGTGGGCCAATCATGTTTTAAAGTTTAGTTTTGTTTTTATTTGTAATGTAAAAAAAAGGGCCTTGAATTTAGTTATAATAATATGAATTAGTTGTATGCGTGATTATATACAGTTGAGGTCAAAAGTTTACATAAACCTCGTAGAATCTTCAAAATGTTAATTATTTTACCAAAATAAGAGGGATTATACAAAATGCGTGTTATTTTTTTATTTAGTACTGACCTGAATAAGATATTTCACATAAAAGACATTTACATGTAGTCGATAAGAGAAAATAATAGTTAAATTTATAAAAATGACCTCACTCAAAAGTTTACATGCACTTTTTGTTTAGTGACAGTTCAACTGCCCACTGTTCTTCAGAAAAATCCTTGAGGTCCATGTTTGAACCTTCTGTAATAGTTGCATTTGAGTCCCTCAGTTGTCCTCAGTGTGAAAAGATGGATCTCGAAATCATACAGTTATTGTTGGAAAGGGTTCAAATACACAAAAATGTTGAAAAACCAAAGAATTTGTGGGACCTGAAGGATTTTTCTGGAAAATCATACAGTTTAGGCAGTTTAACTGGACAAACAAGGGACTCATGAACAACTATCATTAAACATAAAAAAACACAGCTATGCATCATTCAGGTAACAACACAGTATTAAGAATCAAGCATCTGTGAACTTTTAAATGGGGTCATTTTTATAAATTCAACTATTATTTTCTCTTGTGGACTATATGTAAACGTCTTTTATGTGAAATCTCTTATTCAGGTCAGTACTATATAAAAAATAACAGGCATTTTGTATGATGCCTTTTATTTTGGTAAAATAATGAACATTTTGCAGATTCTGCAAGGTGTATGTAAACTTTTGACCTCAACTGTATTTAAAATATTTAATGTTACATTATTAGTTAATAAATCTATATTTTTTAAATATTTAGTTTTAAATTTTTGATTTTAATTCTAATAAATGACACATTTTTCAGAAGTTTAGAATATTACAATATTGAGAAGAATAATTACAAATAATTTTTCTGATCCCATATAAAATGTTCAAAAGGTTTTACATTTTCTTTTTTTATTTACTTAAAAAAATTTAATTTTGTTTTTATTTGTAATAACGTTTGAGTTTATAATAAAGAAATGCATTTAAAAATGTAAAATTACATTTATATAAATTATAATCTTGATTAAAGAGATATCTTAATGTGTATTATATGGATCTTAATTTTTTTTTATATGTATATGTTTATGAAAGGTCACCCTCTCCCAGATCCGGGTTTGCCCTTTAGGAGGCCTCCTCCAGGTCCGTATCCTATGGGTCCTTTGCCTCCTAGACTTCCACTTCCTCCTGAGCCATACTTTGGTGACAAATCAGGTGAGTCTCTCCATGTGACCTACTCTATGATATGTTTGACTTCTCCTCTGCTTCTCTTAAAGGTCATTTGTACCTGTGGAATTATAAATAGCCCATAAGACTCACAAAAACAAGCCTAATAGTAACTGAATAACTGAGGTACATATTCTCATAGTAAATGGAACAACATAATGTGTGACAGAAACTCACTGCTTTTCAGGAATCCTCTAGAATTAAACTGAAATGAAAATGTGAGAGTGGGAGTTTGGCTCAAAGGTCCTAAGAGTATTTTTCCCTCTCTTTTTTTTTCCCAGATTCATCATTTCTACGAAACAGCTCATCCATCAGTGAGAATGAGAGCAGAGAAGTGAGTAAACATCCGACGAGAAAAATGTGCAGTTTTTGTACATGGCCATAACTGGAATGTGTCTTCTCACAGGGTCCTCACTCAATGCCTGGTGACATGAGATTGCCCCCTGATCCAGATTCAAGAATGGGACCTCCTTCTGGTCCCCCGTTAATGGGAATGCCCCCACTGATGGACCCTAGGGACCCACACTTTCCACCTAGGGGCCCATATGGACCTCCGGAGTTCTTTCCCCCTCGTGGGCCTGGTGGTCCCCTCATAGGCAGTAAGTTAACTCTTTCCACTTGAAATGTGAAAGTGCATTTGAAGCCCATTTAACTTCTACAGTGTGACTTTTTCACACAAAAAAAAGCATATTTATTGGGACATGATTAAGAGACATTTATTCAGTGATAACTTGATATTTTTGAATTATGTATTAAATTATTATTTATGATTATTATACCAGGTTTGCATTTGATTTATTGCAAGTTAGGACTCAGCTAATTTTTATAGTATTTTTTTTATATTTACAAATTTAATTAACACTTGTCAACCGTTTTCCACATGAACTTGGAATTGTAAGTGTTATTTCCAGTAGTGCTATACAAATATTAAAATGTTGGTCAATAATAATAATAAATGTAATGTTTTTGCTAATTAAAATCATGTTTAGTGTAAAATTATTTAGGTAAAGACTTTATTTTGTGATTTATTATATCATATAATTTATAATTATGAATATCATTACACATTATCTAATGTGTTGTTGTTATTATTATTATTATTATTATTATTATTATTATTATTACACATTTAATTTTTTTCCATTTGATTAATCACAAGAACTTCGCTACTTGGATTTTTATACAAATTTATTAAAGCATTAAATAATTTAATAAATTAATTATTAATTTCTAGATATGTTTATGGGAATTTGAGGTGGCATAATTTCAGAGTTTTCTGTATGATTATTTGAAACTGAGTCTTATACAAATTGATATTAATATTATTATTAATTATTATTATTATTATCATTATTATTATTACACTTTTTAATTTTTCCCATTTGATTTATTACAAGATAGGACTCAGCTACTTTTTTAGCTGGATTTTTTTTATTTACAAATGTATTAAAGCGTTAAATTATTTATTAAATGAAATATTAATTTCTAGATGTCTGTCTGTTTTCTGATTATTTAAAATAATGTGTGCCTTAATACAAATTATTATTATTAATTATTTATTATTATTATTATTGAATATTATATTTATTATTATTATTGCAAATTGTATTTTTTTTTTCCATTTTATTTATTATAGTTAATTTTTTTTATCCTTTTTTATTATTATTATTATTTTTTTTTTTACAAAATAGGACTCAGCTATGATTTTTTTTATTTACAAATTTATTAAAGCATTAAATTATTTATTAAATGAAATATTAATTTCTAGATGTCTGTCTGTTTTCTGATTATTTAAAATAATGTGTGCCTTAATACAAATTATTATTATTAATTATTTATTATTATTATTGAATATTATATTTATTATTATTATTATTTTATTTTATTTATTATAGTTAATTTTTTTCTATCCTTTTTTTATTATTATTATTATTATTTATTTTATTTTGTTTACAAAATAGGACTCAGCTACTACGATTTTTTTTATTTACAAATTTATTAAAGCATTAAATAATTTATTAAATGAGCTATTAATTTCTGGATATGTTTATGTCTGTTTTCTGTCTGATTATTTGAAACAATGTGTCTTAATACAAATGTATTATTATTATTATTATTACAAATTTTAATGTTTGCCATATGATTAATCACAAGATAGGACTCAGCTACTTGCACTTTTATATTTACAAATACATTAAATGAAATATTAATTTCTAGATATATCTCAAATTTTAAGTAGCATAATTTCAAATTTGATTTAGTATTATTATAATTACATATTTCATTTTTTTTTTCATTTTATTTATATATTTATATTTGCCCCTGATTTTATATAAAAAAAAAATTTGATTTATTACAAGATAGGACTCTATCTCTCAAGATAGGCTATTTGGATTTTTTTTTAGAACATGTTATTCATTAAATTTATTCTTTAATCTATAAATATATCTATGGGAATTTGTACAAAAGGCTTCATCACTTCAGGGTTTTCAGTCTAATTATTTGATACCGTGTCCTAGTACAAATTGGTAACGTTTATTACCGTTTCCACTAGTGCGAGGGCCACTTCCCCCGGGAGTGTTTCCCAGAGCTCCAATGCCACTCCCTCAACATATGGGCTATTTACCACCAAGACCCCCATCTGACAGCTTTCCCCCGGGACCGCCACCCAGACCCTCCCCACCCGGCAGCGAGCAGCCCCCCGACCAGTCGCACTCTCCTCGTGATGTCATCTGATCTCTCTCGCTCTCTTCCTCTCCGGCAAACTGTTTCCGACTTCCTGTTGTTGTGCTCAGGGGGTGTTTCCTTTGATAAGTAACCGCAGTAGCCTTGTGGTTATCTCTTACTTTTTGTCTTAGCTGAAAGCGCAAGCATGGCAAAGGGTGCAGCACATGCCACTGGCTATAATATTATGAAGAGGAAGCTGATTTCTGTCTTTCAGGTACAGTGTAAGTGTGCAGCCTTTGTGAACCTGTAGGTAAATTGTAAAAAGTCAATGAGACTGCCTTTTAACAGGATTATAGGTGCTCAGGTTTGTCATGTACTGATGCTTTTTTTTTTTTTTTTTTTTTTTTTTTAATTGAAAGTAGTTGATAAAAGGTCCTCATATTTGTCAAACTGTATATATGGAAAGTCTGCTAAGTATATATTGTGAATAGGATGCTGTTGAAACAAGACTTTGGTAACTAACTTGACAAATCCAACAACTCAATCCAGAGAACCGTCCATGTAGCTTATATATTTATAGTGTCCTCTAATAACAATTCATGCCTTAAAAATAGGTGGTCTGATGAAATTATGTACATTAATAATAAAGAAAAAAAAAATACCACGTTCGTTTCATGTTTTCTTGGTGCTAACACTTGAAAATGTCATAAATAAAATAAAATATGTAATTTCCAGTAGAGATACATAGATGTTAAAATTCTGGTTGATCTCAGTAATAGTTTGTTATGCCTGTTAACTGAATAAATTAACAAAAAATAAATAAATAAAAATGAAAATTAATCATTTAAGTGCTTTAAATTGAATTTAGGCATCACAAAATGTATTTGGGCCCCCAAAATGTACCACGATTTCCATGATTAAATCCGATATCAGATAAATACGGCACCAATATATTGTGCGTACCTGACAAAAATGAATGAAATTCTGAATATGTAAAATTGCAGCATGAGAACCATTTATTTGTTTTATGCTGAACGGTAACCATTAAGGGACACAAAAAAAATCCAATAACAAAGCAATCAAAAGTGCTTGTTTTAAGGACTTGCAAAGTATTAAATGATCTTTGGGAGTAATGTGGTGCTAGGAATTACTTGAGAGAAATGTTCATAAAAGAGTGCAGAAGGTACATTTTTATAGTTTTTGGAACATATTTTTCACATTTAAAAGAAGTAAGCAAGAACATGCCTGCTAGGTATTGACACAAATTTTACAATTTGATTCAATTTTATTGAATTCGATTGCGATTTGATATGGACTATTTTGGATACAGATCAGGTACAATACATGGCAAATAGGATATATATGAAGAGTTCAGATGCAAAACCAGCTAAATCCATCTGACGTATTTCTTTAAAATTAGCATTTCCTTCTGGCTACTTTGTATAGGTTTCTATGTAAGTACTGGTACTTCTGATTGGGCTGAGGCTGGAATTTAGCCTTTGAAGTAAAAGTATTTGATGGACGTATAATATGTGTCGAGAGCATTCACTCAGTATCATTCTCATTTTTGACCGAGATGGCTTTTAGCCGGTTTTGCATCTGAACTCTTCATATATATATATATATATATGCGCTGTTAAATATACTTGAAGGTCAGCTGGCACTACATTACTATAATATTTAAAGTTACAATTAACTGGTTTGTATACAAACACTTAAAGTTTTTATAATAAAGTTCTTTACAATTACATTACATTTCTGCTCCAATTCGTTTTTAAAAATGTGAACATTTAAATAATGGCCGTCAAAAACTCGACAGATTTATTCAAACATAAATTAAAAGCATATATTTAGCAAAATGCTCCTCTCTAGAGTTCATTTCTAGCTGCCTAACAAGTTTATGGTCATCGAATATGTTTATTCTGTGGTAAATGTGACGTTAGGAGACATATTGTTTACATAAGGTTACTGTAATATTGACGGTCTTTCCGCGGTTGAAACATTTAATAAGCGATTACATAAGCAAGGATACAGATTTCGGTAAGTCGTACTTTTTCTTTTAACATACCTTCGGCTGTTCATTCCTGTTTATTGCGTGCTGAAGCTGGTATTAAAGCGGAGAAGTTGATCGCTTGACTTCACATGCGCTTCCGTTTCCGCTTCTCTTGTACTGAGGCGCTACAGCGATCCACATTGAACAGCGCCAAAACGGCATTTATTGTTTGAATACTGTAATAACAGACAGAATTTGAATCCTACCACTTTCATATCAAAAGTAACAAAGCACAAAGGTTATTGGATGAGAGGCACGTTAGAATGTTCCTTTATTAACTCAAAACAGGATAGACTAATCGATACCCGGGGATTCGATATCCTTCGTTAAGAAGTCAATTCAAACCGAGAAATTCATATTTTTTACCCAGCCCTAATGCCTATATGCATCCCTAATAAGCTCTAAAGTCTTTTTTAATTAGTAGAAATGGCGTTTTATAAGTGTAATCACTTATCAGTACATCAGAACTGTATAAAAACCAAGAGGCCAGTTTGATTTTTTTTTACGCTTTTATTTTACCGATTAAAAGAAAATGCATTCGTTCAACATTAATTCAAATCAACATTCGGCTGGTTTACCCAATATCTGTCAGTTAAGTTTTTCAAAGGTTTTCCTTCTTTATCGTGGAACCTCAAGATCACTTTTTCTCATTAAAATCTTCCCACCTGGCATGTTCACCTGTGCCAGAGTACTTCCTGTTTGCAGATGTACATATAAAATCCAATGCTATGTGCTCACCGGAGACAAAAAAGTAGACAGAACACACCTGCCCAAATATTAAACATTTAAGATGGTAAAACCATTTTTGCAAAACAACAACGCTTATAAACTTTTTTTTTCAATGTTCATAAATAGAACCCGGACATGTGTTGCATAAAAGTATATACGCTGATATATATACGCATATGCACGTTTGTGTTATCTTATTTAACTCCCCGTTAAGTTTATAAGGTAGCAGCGTGGTCTTAGCACTGCTGGTGCCCCATGATGGCCACTTCTTTATTGCAAACTGTCCTGATTTTAAACAAATGCACAACATTCGTACCACTTATAACTGGGGCCTTCTGGCCAGTCTCATAGAGACCATGTCTGTAACCCACGGTCGCCCTTGAAACTGAGTTGGCTTCCGAAGAATCAAGATCTTAAAACAATAATAATAACAATAATAAGGCCAAGTAGCATTGCAAGTTAGGTTATTTCCATTTGAGTGACAGAAAAAGAAAAGGATAAATCAAAGAAAGAAAAAAACAAGTTAAGAGCCATTGGATCGTATGCATTCCGTTTGCATAGTTTTTTTTTGACTTTGCCGTTAACGCAAGCCGACCAGAGAGAGAGAAAGAGAGGCCCGTGTTGAGCTCGGACCTGCTCGGACTGTTCATTTTTACCAAAAGCTGGCGTGAGGTCGATAATCGGTAAGGTAGCTGTCAGTAAAACAAAAGCTGTAAAACACTGACCGTCTCAGAAGGGGTCATAGCAGCCCTCTTTCTCCCTACTACGAGATTGTGAAATGCATATAACGTTTCTGAAAAAAAAAAAAAAAAACAAAGGGATCCAACTGAGTTGTAACAACCGACTGGTCGCATCGATCGCGAATAAACACCTACGCTCGCTCTCAAATGGCTCAAGAATTTCATCGTAGGACCAGTCGAACGCTGATTCCAGGATCCCACCCCTGCCCGAACCGAAACAGAACAGAATAAAAGAGTAAAAAAATAATCATCTCATGCAGACATTTGGCCATTTTAGTTTGTTTTTAACTCCCCAGTGGAATGTTCCTAACACGTCTCATAGCAGCTTATAGGTCTGATAGAACCAACCTTGATTTTCAATAGTTAAATTACATTCACTCTTCACAGTGAAACAGGTGCATTGTAAGAGAGATCTAACGTATGTTGACCAAAGCCACAGCACAGCTGTGGACCACCACAACCAAGTCCAACCATTAGTACATTTATCTAATAGTAGTTGTCGTAATACGATAGTAGTAGTATATCTCGGCCCATCAGCCATTGGCCCTGCCTCTGCCAGCATGCGGGCACTTCAAAAGAAAGAGTCGTATCACCGTTATCTTTGGCAGCTGACGCAGATGATGCGCTGACAGAAGTTATATCCAGTGACTTTGTTCAGAAGATTCTTCATTAATGGAAACTTTCATGGTGAGAGGCCTGAGCTATTGGACTCCGTTTAGTTTCCTCCACACATCTAACAGTAACCCTGAGAATGGCTGTTTCCTGTTCACTGCTGAGGAAGTGGTACGCTTTGTACTGAACACACACCTCCTTCTCTGATGGATGCACTTTTTTGAAAGTTTACACGACACACTCACGCACACATTGCAAAGAAAAACGAGACGAGAACACTGATGCTATGTCTTTGTAACGCTTGGTCGACCGGGAACGTGCGGTGACGCGGGTTTGAAATGAAAGCTATTCTGGGTTTTAGGCACGGTATGAATGCTTTAGCGGTTTGTAACGTGTCATACGCTGTCGTTCTCCAACTCACGTCAAAAACGATGCACAAGCTCCGAATTAAGAACACACTTAATTTTTTTGGTGCTGTACTAAATTGAAATGAACTAAAAAACACAGAATCCCACTACTGGCACACAATTAAGAGCATTCTGACATATTCATTACAGCATGTTTGGCACCCATGTCAACGCACCTGAAAACGGCATTTTTAGTCTGTGGTTTCTTCAAAAAGGGAGCGAATTGAACAGATTTTACACCCTTTTTGCCTCCTGTGCCGCCAACCACCAAAATCTGCCGTTTTCACCAATGTTGACATGGGTACCGCAATAGGTTGTAAACTTGTCAACATGTAGTCAAGCTGGATCTCCGCTTCGCATTTATAAAATGTCAAACTACATCAACCCTTCGTGCACGTGCCAAGAGTTGTTCGACCTCATTGGTTAACTGCTTCTAACCTTTTTTTGGACCACAAACAATATCACAAGCTAAACTGCCCCTCACTTTGCATATAAAGATCGTTTCATGCCGCGAAGGTTTGCTTTGGCTCTACGTTGGTTTTGTCATGAGCGCAGATCTTCCAGGAAGATTGGGGCGATGGCTTCCATTTCAAACCTGGTTTGGCTTCGGTAGTCGATACCGCCAAATAACAGGAAGTTCTGAGGCCTGACAGAGTAACGGTTCGCGAGGCAACTTAGCGGTTCTGCTTCGTTATTCGAGCACGATAAAAAGATATGCTCATGAAAGGGGATTCTGCAAAAAGCAAAAACGCTGCCGCTTTCAAGAAGGCTTTAGTTTTGACATTCACTTTTTTCAGCTATGCAAGCAACCACGACCTCCTTCGACTATGATTTTTTAAAACAAAAGAGCAATATATGTAAAAAGCAAACAACACATTGCTAAACTAGAGAAATTAGACACAGGAAGAAAAAAAATAAAACCAGCAACTTTCTTTTGGAAGAGCTCTCTTTCCTCCAAAAACACTACAAAGTCTTGCCCTTCGAGCACGCCAACCCTTTGAACGAAGCTTCAACAAAAGCTTTCGACTGGAAAAGTACCGCAAGTGCAGGAATCCTGAGATATGGAACAAGCAAACGTCTGTCTCCCACCATCTAATGCTTTACAGATGAAATACCACGGCCTGGATGCAATCTAAAGTAGGGAATTACGCCGACGTAAACCCCGAACCAACCGAGCCCTAGGCCGAGGCCATAAACACATTGATTATGAAGAAGTAAGGGGGGAGTTCAAGGCAACTGTGACTCGAGAAGAACAATTAAAACTGACGGAACAGTTGATTGTTTTCACTCTTACCAAAATATCATAACCTTCATCTTCATCTTCCTTGTCATATAATATTTGCCTACCTGAGACAGACGGGAAAGACTTCTTAAAACAACAACAACACACACAAGAAAACAAGAAAAAGAACAAAACACCTATGGCTGGGCCCAGATATTGTGCTGCAGGGCGGTCAGCATGCAGGTGTCATACACCAGACTAGGAACCTCTATGATTGGTTTCACCAGCAGAGGCGCGTCTACTTCCAGGTTGAGAAAAACCAGCGGGATCTGCGTCCCGAACACGTCGTTTCCACCAATCCTCGTCTCTGAATCGCAATTACATACTGAGGAACAAAGAGGAAGGGTCGTAACTGCTGTGGATCAGTCCTGTCCCTTGGCTGGAAGACTAATCTCCCTATAAAAAGGTCAACGTGAATGTGGGATTTCGTCGTTGCAGAAGCCAAGAAGGATCAACTGATAGTTTGAGGTAACTCCACACTTTCTAGGGGAAACCAACAAACAGACAAAGCGAGAGAATGAAAAACTCACTGTACAACTTGTAAGCTAGCTGTATAAAAGCCCCTCTCTACCATTCACTCCATTAGCTACTAAACCAATACCCAACTCTACTTTCCTAGTAATAAGCAGGATATATAGATATAGATATAAATATAGAGCTAATACTGATTAAACACAGCACATATAAAGGATTAAATTCACACTACAAGAATAAACAAAAACAAAATCAAAAAGCAAAGGGAAAAAAAAAAAACAAACAATATGTAAAATGAGAAGGGCCCATTTAGTGAAAGATCACCAAGCACAGGGTTAGAGAGGGCGTTTGGTAACGGGGCCCGTGGTGCGTCTACATGCCCGCGCTGAAACTCTGCATCTCGCGGTGGAAGTGCTGAGTGGGTTCGTTCAGGACCACGCTGTTGTCCATGGAGGGATGCCAGACGCGGCCCAAGCCCAGGGACACCTCCTTGACTAGATTGTGGACGGGGTCGCCCTCGATGTACACCGACTGGTCCGGGTCAAAGTCAATGCTCTCTTCAGACACCTCCAGGACTTTGAGGTTGGACCCACGCAGGCGAGAGATGGCCACCAGGTTGTGCGACCACACAGTGTAGCCTGCAGAGCAAGAGAAGCAATTTAATCCAGAGAACAAGTATGGCAAAAGCTACTTTAAAAAATAATTAAATTATGTGGGTAAGTCAGATAAAAAAAAAAAAAAAAAAAAAAAAAAAAAAAAATCATGTATACTCCCATGTCAAAAATGTATTATTAATATTGCAAATTTTGTATTCAGATTGATGAATGAATAAATTGAGAATGCAGGATGATTTCAAATTGATTTTTCAGCTCAATCTATTGAATTCAGACAGAAAATAGTATGTTGCCCAGTTCACGTTTTAAATCCAGGAGCCAATTTGTTTTCCTGCTTTTGTTACTAATGTCACCGATTTAAAAAAAAAGAGGGGAATTATTTAAAAACAGTTAGGAAAAAGGACTACAGAGCTGAAATATCATAGAAAAAAAAGAAAAATTAAAGAAAATTTATTATACAATAAAGTATTGTGTTATTAAATACAATAAAACAAAATATATCAATTTTATATCATCAATCATTCTTCCCACACATACACTACCAGTCAAGATTTTTGAAGTTTTTTTTTTTTTTTTTTTTTTTTTTTAAAAGAAGTCATTCTGCTCACCAAGCCTGCATTTATTTGATTCAATGTACAGCAAAAACAGTAAAATTTTGAAATAGTTACTATTTTACTATTAAAAATAACTGTTTTCTATTTGAATATATTTTAAAAAGTAATTTATTCCTGTGATTTCAAAGCTGAATTTTTAGCATCATTACTCGTCACATGATCCTTCAGAAATCATTCCAATATTCGGATTTGCTGCTAAAAAAAAAAACATTTATTATCATTATTATTATTATTATTATTATTATTATTATTATGCTGAAAACAGCCAAGTACAATTTCTTCACATTTCTGTGATGAATAGAACGTTCAGAAGAATAGCATTTATCTGAAATTGAAATAACATTATAAGTGTCTTTATCATATCATGACCACATCGATTTAAAGCATATCAGCATATTAGAATATTAGAATGATTTCTGCAGGATAGACGCTGAACACTGGAGTAATGATGCTTAAAAAAATTTAGCTTTGGTCACAGGAATAAATTACATTTTAAAATATATTCAAATAGAAAACAGTAGTTATAGTTATTTTAAATAGTAAAAATATTTCACAATATTACTGCTTTTGCCATATTTTCTTATATATATATATATATATATATATATATATATATATATAATATTATATTATATTATATTATATATATATATAAAAAACATTTTAACTTGACATAATAAAAAAAAATAAAAAAAAATCTAAAATACATTCATGCGATACATTACAAAATATTCCACTTAAACGTTTTTGAATACATATATTTTTGGCAGTATTATTAAAATTATAATCTGTTTTGTTCCACGTGTCAAATCAGTGAATTGCCAAAGCCAAGTGAAAAAGTTTAAAAATGTCCACTTACCGTGGATGATCAAGACGGCGAGGTGCACACAGCGCCAGGCAAGGAGAACTAGCGGGTCCTCGTTGCGGTTGACGCTGAGGTCTGGGAATCCAGCGTCGTCTCTCATCAAGATGAAGTGGCTGAGGGTTTTGTGGTACTGCTGCGAGATGAGCTCCACGACCCCATCCGTCACCAGCGTGCTGTAGCTATCCAGATGGATCCGCTCCAGGGGCACACTGGGCTTCAGCACACGCAGAAGATCCTGGCTGCAAACATCCATCGCCATGATGTAGACACGCAGGTTGGTGCTGCGACGGACCAGGGCTTTCCAATCGTCCTCGGCGGCGGTACCATCCAAAGGCTTGACATCCAAAGCAGCGCCGTTGAGCAAGAGGGAGAGGCGGTGGAGGGGCGCTCGGTCACCGCCGGCGAGGAGACGGCACATGTCTGAGGTGAAATCGCAGAAGTCTAGCGACAGAGACCGCAGGTTAGTGAGCCTTTCCAGTTCGACGGTGGAAATCAGGCTGGGTAGCTGGTTGTCGATCAGACTGAGGTGCTCGAGGGAGCTAGTGCTGGGGTTGGAGAGCGAGGCCAGAGAGCAGGGGGTCACCACACCTAGCATGAACGCAGACGACAACCACTTCAACTGCCTGCTGTTGGACAGGATCTCTTCGAAGTGCTGCTGGATCCTAGAAGAACAGGTTACAGTGGAAGACATTATAAATAGTGCAATAAGACATTAATTTTTTAAGTTAAATAAACTTAAAGGCAGCACAGTGAGACAAAAGCACTCACTACCATTCAGAAATATGAGGGCAGTCATTTTTACTTTTAAATATTAATACTTTTATTCAGGAAGGATGCATTAAATTGATCAAAAATGACAGTAAAAGAAACAGTTGAGGTCAAAAGTTTACATTCCCCTTTCAGAATCTGCAAAATGTTAATTTTACTAAAACAGGAGAGATCATACAAAATGCGTGTTCTTGTTTATTTAGTACCTGAATTAGATATTTCACAAATAAGAAAATATTTAATTTAATAAGAAAAATAAATTGAATTTATAAAAATGAACCCGTTAAAAAGTTTATATCCACTTGATTCTTAATAGTGTTGTTACCTAAATGATCCATAGCTGTGTTTTTTTTTTTTTTTTTTGTTTAGTGATAGTTATTCATGACACAGTTGTTTAAACGCTATGAATTAAGAGCCGGGGGGTGAAAACTTTTTGAATTTGAAGATCAGGGTAAATTCAACTTATTTTGTCTTCTGCGAGTATCTTCTGTACCCTCTGAAGTGCCATACTAAATGAAAAAATATGATGTTTAGGTAAAATAAGAAAAATGTACACATCTTCATTCTGTTCAAAAGTTTTCACCCCCTGGCCGCTCTTATTTTGGGTTTAAAAAAAAAAAAAAAAAAATATTTCAGATAAATGTTTTTCTTTCAAACTTTCTAATCAGTAAGGAATCCTGAGAAAAAAAATAAATAAATAAAATAAAATATTAAACTGCAACAGATTTCAACATTTTAATAAAAATGTTTAAGTAGCAAATCAGCATGATTTCTGAAGGATCGTGTGACACTGAAAATGAGTAATGATGCTGAAAATTCAGCTTTGCTGGAATAAACTACAAAATTACATTTTAAAATATTAAAACAAAACAGTTATTTTAAATTGTAAAAAAATTTGACATTATGACTTTCTGTATTTTTAATCAAATAAATGCAGCCTTACTGAGCATAAACCTTTGAAAAACAGCATAATTATAGGTAAAATGCTTAATTTCTTAAAGGTTAATGCTCAATCAGAAAACTAAACACTCTCTGAAATAAACATAAAATGTAGAAATGTTATGTAACATACAACATTTTTTTTGTGTTTATCATTTCCAATAGCAATACTATTTTTATACAGTAGGAAGTATACATATATACACTGAGCAATATGCCAGTATTCAAATCTGAACAAAGCCCAAAACAAACGTTTGTTTGTTTTTTAATGCCACGCCAGCTTCCGTGGCTATTTTCATAGTAAGAAATGTTTATGGTAACACAACATGTATGGCTTTACTGTCTATTTTTGCTAAAAAATCCAAAACTATATTTGGCTTAACTTTGTTAATTTCTTCAAAAGTGTTAACCGAGTAAAAAAAGGTTTCTCACAGGGTGAAAACCAGCATGATCTAATAAAACCTGCTTCACGGATCAGTCCAAAACTGACCGAGTTCCTATTAGGGCTGACGATTATTCAGATGATTAATCGAGTAATCGTGTAATTATAATTAATTTTTTGTGGTAATAAAAAAAGATCTAAGTGAACAATCTAAGTGAAGCCTTTAAAATTACTTAAAATGCATATAATAGCAATGAGGCAATAATAATTAGTTTAAATAATTTATCAAAAGCAAGTAGTAATATGGTTTTTTGGAACAAAGCTGTTAAAATACACAATGTATTATAAACAATAGAACTAATGTACACGTACTGCATGATCTAATCCTTGTTTCCTGTGCTTGTTTAAATGGGTTTAATATATCATGCCGCTTTGGAAAACAGTCACTTCAAAATGCAATCTAGAATTTTTTTTTAATCGAGTGCTCGAATCAAGGAATCGTGACAGCCCTAGTTCCTACACCTAGAACTAACACGACAGTCAGAATATTTGCAAAGCCAGCTTCCTTGATTAGATTTCTTCTGCCGAGTTTGCCATTTCAGTAAAAGATTGTAATCAGTTTACATGAGTGAAAGGTAGCTTTAATACATACTCTTTCATTTTCTTGCCCCCTTGGTCGACTTGGCTGAGGTAAGAGCTGTCCAAAATGCCATCATCCTGAAGAATGCATGTGTCCCCATAGAGACTCAGCTTCTGGAGGTTTCTATAGTCAAAAAAGAGGAAGTGTGAGTCTCATGTCTTGCAAATGTAAACAAACTAGAGCAAACAAAGTGATAGATATCAGATAATCCATTCTCAATCCACACATGACTTGAAATCACATGATAAAGTCTCATTCATTATGACACCAAACTAGAATTCACTATACAAAAACATTGTCCCTGAAACTTGACAACTACAGACTATTATGTATTAAACTTATGTTTAAGCGTCTGATACAAGAATCAGTCAATTAATTATTAAACTCTCGCTACACCAAAGAATCTATATTCAGCTCTTTTTTCTGTTCTTTGACCATTTTAAACTAAAGCATGTTGTTTAAATGGCAAGTGCTGGGCTATGAGTCCTTCTAGTGCTTCTCTATTGTGCATAAACAGAAATGCAGGTTACAATCAGCATCAGGAAACATCATGAAACAAAGCCATTCTTGTTGTTTTGTAAGATTCTGTTAGAATGTTAACAATGCAGCAAGGCTTGTGGGAGTCTAGACAGCGCTTTTAACATTTAGTCATTAGAACTAACTAGCAAGCATTTTATGTTAAAGTGCTTATTCTTTCCAAAAACAGACTAGTTCCAAAAGTAACTAGAATGTTTTTCAGTTTCACTAGCAAATATTCATTAGTCACAATCCTCCCATTACAATTGCTACTAGTCACAAATTGCCATTTTTGTCATCAAATTACAGACAAATGCTTTAGATTAGATTGTATTCCACTTGTTTTATTAGTTGTTTTACTTCTAATTATTTTATTTATTAGGTACAAGTACTTTTTTTTCTTTTTTTTTTTTTTAATTTACTAAAATATGTTTGCCTAGTAGCAACTGAATAAATAATATATTTTGGTTATTTTAGAACATATTTAGTACATAGTACAAATGTTGCTGGAATAGCTGAAGTTAACATTTTTGTATATTTTATTTTCTGCCATTTAATTATATATACACACACTACCAGTCAAAAGTTTTTGAACAGTAAGATGTTTTTGTTGTTGCTGTTGTTGTTGTTTTTTTTTAAAGAGTCTTTTCTGTTTACCAAGCCTTCATTTATTTGATCCAAAGTTCAGCAAATTCTATTTGAATACATTTTAAAATACCATTTGTTCCAGTTTGCAAAGCTGAATTTTTAGCATCATTACTCCAGTCACATGATCCTTCAGAAATCATTCTAATATTCTGATTTGCCACTCAAAAAAACATTAAGTGTTATTTATTTATTTATTATTATGTTGAATTATGTTCACTAGCTTATTGAATTATGTTCACTAGCTTATTGAATTATTTATTTATAATTATGTTAGCAGCTGTGTAGAATTTTCAGGTTTCTTTGATGAATAGAAAGTTCAGAAGAACAGCATTTAATCTGACATAGAAATCTTAATAAAGAAATTGAATTCTTTATAATCACTCATTAACTTCAAGCATCCTTGCTATAAAAAAAAGCTATAATTTTTTTCCAAAAAAAAAAAAAAATTATATATATATATATATATATATATATATATATATATATATATATATATATATATTTCAGATAAATGCTGATCTTTGGATCTTTCTATTCAAAAAGAATCTTGAAAAAAAAAAAAAAAAAAAAAAAAAAGGTACTCAACTGTTTTATGTCTAAAAACAGGTACTAGTAAAGTCAAGCAGATAAAACAGAACAGATACCAACAATTTGAATACAGACTCTTCGAATAAGAAAAAAATTGGTATCTAAACCATAGAAGCACCCAGAACACAATGGTATTTAAATAAATAAATAATATAAATAAATTATACAAAAAAATTGCCACCATCGGGACAATAACTAATACTAGATCACAAAAATGAAGAGGTACCATTGAGACTGAGAAAGATATGAGTCATTATTGGATTACTTACTAGTCACTTAACTATTATTGGCAATTAATATTAATATAATACTAGTAACAAAAATAGGTACAAGTTAGTTTGGCTTTTAATATGTGGTGATAGCAGTTTGGTTAGGCACAAAGCAGGCAGCCATGCGATGCTTGAGACATGAGCGTTACGTAATGCGCAGGGTTTGTTTATGGCTGCTGGTGCTCATCAAATGTAAGCAAAGCAAAGCAGCCCAGAAAGGAGGTGTAATGTCAACACCAACGCATGCAAATCGTGCACAGATCCATATACCTGTTATTACGCAGACTGCCGAGCACACACAACACCTGATCCAAATATGTCACCATCGCATCCTTCGCGAACTGCGGGTCGCTCTCGACGGCTTCCATTCCGTGCTGCAGCGGGCTTAAGTAGCCGTCCAGCGGGGCGAACTCCAGCTGCAGCTCCCGCACGAACGAGCCGAACTTGCGCATGAGAAACTCTAATCGCGGGGTTTGTTCTGATCCGGATCCGCCGCCGTTGGATCCGCCACCGACGCGCAGCTTGAGCTCCGTCCACAGCGCAGGGTAGAAGAGACACTCCCTCCAGCGAGAGCATACGGCCGAGGCCCGGAGCTTGTCTCGGTCTGACAGGAAGGAGAAGATGTGAACGATAAGCTCGCTAGGTAACGCCAAGGCTCCGACGCTACTGCACAGAGCCATGGCAAGAGGCTGGAAAGATGCTATGAAGATTAAAAACGTAACCGTTACACAACTCCGTGCCTCTCCTCTCCGCCCTGCTACTGCGCTGAGTGAAAACAAACAACTGCGCGATGAGCTTTGCTTTCAATACTACTGGATCAGTCCACTTTCGATTTCCAAATAGGGGCCGCAAGAAATTTATCAGAGGATAATTTGCACGTCCTGATCGAAAATGAAATGTAAATATATTATATTCAAACGTACATACTATTAGAAACAACTAGTGTCTGGTAATAGTTATTTAGCTGTTTATTTCGTGTAATGCATTTTTAGTCAATTAGGTGGTTGCAGTGGTTCCTTCCGAAAATGCCTTATTTTTGCCATACAACGAGTGGCCGAAAGAGGGCGCAGGAATTTTCCTTTTAACCACGGCACCAATTTCTGATCTCTTTTAGACGCTTTTATCACTGGAATCAAATAGCCATGTGCACATAGTAATGTGGGAAAAGAATACAGTTCAAATTCTTACCGTATTTGGGAAATATTATATGCATAAATCAAGATATATGGCAACTGTACCAAATGGTAGGCTATTTTCCATTGACTTAAAGATTTCATAATTAATTTATTTTTAGTTGCAAGATGAAGATATGTGACCCTGGACTACAAAACCAGTCATAAAGGTATATTTTTTAAAACCGAAAGCTGAATAAATGAGCTTTCCATTGAAGTATGTTTTGTTAGGGTAGGACAATATTTGGCAGAGATACAACAACTTGAGAATCTGGAATCTGAGGGTGCAAAAAAATAAAAAAACTGAGAAAATTGCCTTCAGAGTTGCCCAAATGAAGTTCTTAGCAATGCATATTACTAAATTAGAAATTAGTTTTGATATATTTACGGTAGGGAATTTACAAAATATCTTCATGGAACATGATCTTTACTTAATATCCTAATGATTTTTGGCATAAAAGAAAAATCGATCATTTTGACCTATACAATGTATTATTGGTTATTGCTAAAAATATGCCCGTGCTGCTTAAGACTGGTTTTGTGGTCCAGGGTCACATAATTTTAATGACTTGTATGATTTTTTCACATATTTCACTGTTGGAATTAAATAATAAATAAATAAATAAATAAATAAATAAATAAATAAATAAATAAATAAATAAAATACTGGAAAATAACTTTTAGAGACCTGAAAAGAAAAAATGGCATATTCTAATAAATGGAGACTTTTAGATACGACTCCAAAAATTACTTTAGCTGTGAAACACAGGGGTTTTCAATCAAAAACCAGTCATAAGGGTCAGGGTTTTTTTTAAATTGAGATTTATACATCATCGATACAACTAAGTTTTAATATATTTAAGGTAGTAAATTTACAAAATATCTTCATGGAACATGATCTTTACTTTATATCCTAATGATTTTTGGCATAAAAGAAAAATAAATAATTTTGACCCATACAATGTATTGTTGGCTATTGCTACAAATATGCCTGTGCTACTTAAGACCGGTTTTGGGGTCCAGAGTCACATATTATTAAAAAAAATGTTCTCTGGTAAATTAAACCATTGGCTGTATGTTGTCATTGTGTCTAAAGCCAAAAGAAAAAATGAAAATAGTATGATTCTAAAATAATCCAGAAAAATATTTACAGATTTTACAGACTCTAGCTTACTGAATTCAACTTCCATTATACTTTTTTAAAAGCGTATAAAATGTATAACAAAATGCATAACAGAAATACATAAAAAATAAAAAAAATAAAAAAAAAAAACATGAAAAAGGCACAAAAGGCCTGAGTAAGGTGGTGCTAGTTCTCATTTATTAGTCATTTCAAAAACACTACTGACAAGTTTTACTGGCAGTGCAGACAACAGTAAGCCATTCTTTTTTGATTGAACTTGATCTGGGTGAGGAAAGAGAAATCAATCTTGGTAATTATTTTGTGTGAAAATATAATCTTGTCAAAGATTAGTCACACTGAACAAAATGAGCCTCATACCTGCAGAACTAATTAACACATTAAAAGATGAAAGGAGAAAAGGTTAAAGAAAATATTTTAATTAACGGATGAAGTAAGAAAAGAAGTAGCGGCATGCCTAAAACATGAAATTACAGTATAACTATAGTGTGCTTATGTAGTTGATTATGTCGTGAATATTTAATTCAATTCAAGTTTATTTGTTATAGCGCTTTTCACAATACAAATCGTTGCAAAGCAGCGTTGACGTACATATGGCAGAGATGAATGGTAAAAATCAGTTAATGACATAATCAACCAGACAATGAACACTATTAACAGTAATGAATTATATGTTGCAGTGAATACTCCAGAAGAGGCTACATTTTATAGGTTTACACAGAGCTAGATATGGAATCATATATGTATTTTTTTTTCTTTCATAATTATTGTACTACTAAAATTAGGCTACAAAATGAAAGGACCCTCACATGCTTGAAACAAAACTGAAATCCATTTGAAAAATTCAGTCAGTCCTCTGCATCGACGACTTAAGTCAGCATGGATAAAAATAACATTTGATATAAATTTGATCTTTTGTAAAATTGTCAACGTTTTACCGTGTTTTATAACGTTTTTTACTCTGATAATCTATTTAAATAGATATTGTTTACATGTGACGTCACTTCCTGGTTGACGCCGCTAGGAGGAAGAGCTCGAAGAAAGCAACAGAAAGGGCTGAAGAAGACATGGCTGAACTGTCACTGTACCTCACAAATGTTAACGTGTCTCTGGGACAAACTATGGACACAGAGAAGGTAAAGTCTTTTTTTTTTTTTTTAAATATAATAAGTGAGTCGCCATGGAATTACATACTTTGTTTTGATATAGAAAACAGTCGAAATTTATCATTCTACTTCCTTATTCGTTACTCTAGCGATGAAACTAACGTTGTTGATAACAAACACAGGCCCAGTGTAAGGTATAAATATGTAATAATATAATTTATATAGTATTAATGATATGTAATATAATGTGATTTACGGAAGTCTACGTATCTAATTTAATTGATAGAATAATATTGAAATATAGTATAATGTAGTTAATATAGATCTATCTATCTCTCTGTAAAAGTGTGTAATGTTCTTGGTAAGTTAAATTTAAGTTTATAAATGTATCTGTTGGTTTAGAGTGCTACAGTGGTGAAGGAGTTTGAAAGTGTGGAACTTGGAGATCTGGGCAAAAAGAAGGCAAAGATTCCTCGCAGAACAATCTACTTTGCATCTGGTGAAACCATGGAAGAGTACAGTACAGATGAAGAAGAGGAAGAAGAACCAGAGAAAGCGAAAACTATTAGTACAGTGGATCCGGTGAGTTGCATTAAATCATTAAATATAGTGTAGTTTCAGTTGCTTCTTTTAATAATCTGAACATTTCCCGCTTATAGTCTGTTTGCATCTCTGATTATAGTCGAAGCTGACCTGGGGTCCATACGTCTGGTTCCAAATGTGGAGAGTGGCTACCTCAACCATCTCAGGTAATGAAACTCTTTCCAGCCTATGCTATTTGGTCGTACAAAAATGGTCCAAATTTAACATTTCAACCCAAAAATTACAGTTTGTGACTATCTTGGAGAAAAAATGGCCTCACTCCTAGGAATCACGACACCAAAATATCAGTATGCAATTGATGAGTACTACAGAATGAAGAAAGAGGTATGTGCACTGCTATTATTCTACAGCCTTTACTTATTAGCTGATGTTCTTAAAATATTTCAACAGCAGTCACGTTGTGAGACCCTAACAATGTGTAATTCACAGGAGGAGGAAGAAGAGGAGGAGAACCGTCTCTCTGAGGAGGCAGAACGTCGTTTTGAGGAGCAGCACAATCAGGAAGGTCATCAGCCAAAGACTGAGCAACCAGAAGGAACTGCTTCTTTTGTGAATGTGACCTTTGAACTGGAGCAGGAATCACATGCTACACCTGATGCAAATAAAGTGCCTGCCCCCATTCCCTCCTAAAATACTGTTTAGTTGATTGAGCATGTTAGATGGTTTTTACTATATTTACTCTGTTAGGTTTCATTTTTGGAGGGGAAACTTTATCTCAAATGAAGTCGAACATGAAGGTAACATGTTGTTTATGCATAGCTGACAATGATTCTGCTTAGAATGCGGAACTGTTTTAATAATCATTTACAAAGCCATACATATAAATATGGAAGCTTGTTTCTGACACAGAATAAAAATATTTTTAAAAGGTAATTGCGAATTTACTCACAATTGTGACTTTTTCTTAGAATTTAAGTTTACATTTTGCCGTTCTGTTTTTATAGAGTTTTTAAACACAACTCAAATTTTGAAGGAAAAAAAAAAAAATCACAACTTGCCATTCTGAGAAAAGACAGAATTGTAAGATAAAAAGTCACAATTACCTTTCTTCTTTTATTTTTTTTTCTGTGGTGGAACTAAAGTTCCATATAAAACCTCTCTTGGTCACTACAACAATTCATTGTACATTTTAATAATTATAAACACATAAAAAGCTAAACACTATAACAACTGCATGGATTAGCAATCTTTTACAATGCTGTAAACTGTGAGTAATTATTATATTACACATTTCTATGTTACTGATAATGCTAGGAGTTGTCAAAAATCGTGTAAACTGTCAGATGGGAATATTCCCTCTTTCAAAAGTCAGTGTTTTCAGAGCTGACAACATTCAAGAAGTTATTTTTCTAACCAAATATTCTTTTTATGTGAGCACATTATTGTTTGTGTATGTAAATGTGTGCTTTACCCATTTGTCCACCCTCTGACAAACACACAAGAAAAGCATTTCATTTTGAAAAGTGTGTAATTTATTTGTGTACAATAATTTTGTATTATGTAGGTGAAAACACACCTACCTTTCTATAATGTAGGTGAAAAAAAAATACAGTTTGTTTTGTACATAATATTACTTAATAAACAATTCAATATACAACTGAGTTATTCTGTGTATTTCTCTTGGTTAAAGTAGCAGAATTGGTTCAATAGCACAACTTGATTTGGCAATAGATGTCATGTGTCATCCAAATCAACTGTGTTGCTGTCAGTGTCATTAGCCACCAGCACCTCTCTGTTCTCATAAGTCCAGAAGCCGTTGAGATCAATGAGGATACTAGTGACGGTATCACCCTGACCGCTGTTCACCAGGTCCTGTAGTGTAATCTTATATGGATCTTTAGGCTTCACCATATCAAAGATTTCATCCTGTAGACACAGAAATGTGATCACCATTTCTTGACTCAAAACACCTACTTCCCTACTTGTTGATAGATTGCTTTATTACTATATAAATATGTATACTATATATATTCACCTTAACATCCTGGAAGGAAACTGGCTCCTGCCCATGGATTTTCATTTGCTCCTGAATGGCCTAATAGCACAGATAAATAGGTTAGTTTATGCTTAGTGTAAACATATAAAATACATATTTTCAGTTGAGGTCAAAAGTTTACATACACCTTGCAGAATCTGCAAAATGTTAATTATATTACCAAAATAAGAGGGATCATACAAAATATATGTTATGTTTTATTCAGTACTGACCTGAATAAGAGATTTCACATAAAAGATGTTCACATATAGTCCACAAGAGAAAATAAAAGTTGAATTTATAAAAATTACCTCATTGAAAAGTTTACATATGCTTGATTTTTAATACTGTGCTGTTATCTGAATGATCCACAGCTGTGATTTTTTGTTTAGTGATAGTTGTTCATGAGTCCCTTGTTTGTCCTGAACAGTTCAACTGCCTGCTGTTCTTCAGAAAAATCCTTCAGGTCCCACAATTTTTTTGTTTTTTCAGCATTTTTGTGTATTTGAACCCTTTCCAACAATGACTGTATGATTTTTAGACCCATGTTTTCACACTAAGGACAACTGAGGGACTTGTATGCAACTATTACAGAGCATTAAGAGCCGGGGGTGAAAACTGTTTGAATTAGAAGATCAGATTGACAAACTGATTTTGTCTTCTGGGAAAGTAAGTATCTTCTGTAGGGCACTACTAAATGAAAAAAATCTGATATTTAGGCAAAATAAGAAAAATATACACATCTTCAATCTGTTCAAAAGTTTTCACCCCTAGCTCTTAACGCATTGTGTTTTCTTCTGAAGCATCAGTGAACATTTAAACCTTTTATATTAGCTGCATATGAGTCCCTCAGTTGTCCTCAGTGTAAAAAGATGGATCTCAAAATCATACAGTCATTGTTGGAAAGGGTTTAAATACACAAAAATGCTGAAAAACCAAAGAATTTGTGGGACCTGAAGAATTTTTCTGAAGAACAGCAGGCAGTTTAACTGTTCAGGATAAACAAGGGACTCATAAACAAGTATCACTAAATAAAAAACAGCTGTGGATCATTCAGGAAAAAACACAGTATTACGAATCAAGTGTATGTAAACTTTTGAACAGGGTCATTTTTATATATGCATCTATTATTATCTCTTATCTCTATCTCTATTATATCTTATTCAGGTCAGTACTAAATAAAAAATAACATGCATTTTGTATGATCCCTCCCATTTTGGTAAAATAAATAACATTTTGCAGATTCATGTGTATGTAAACTTTTGACTTCAACTGTATATAAACCCTAGCAAATTTTTTGCTTGATTTAAAAAATGTTTCCTTACCCTGAAGAAGTAGTTGAGGGCAAATACATTAAGATAGCCTTTGTTTTCCATGTCCAGCAGTTTAAATATATACTGGAGGGCTGCAGGCTCTTTCCTGTTCTCTAGAGCCAACACAAAGTCTAGATAGGTCTTGTAGTCCTAAATGGGGATGTTGAAAAAAAAAAAAAAAAAAAATGTACAAAAAAAGTAGGAAGCTCCATGCATATAAGAATATTATATCTTTTTCATGTTCAAAATTAAAAAGTATTCTATGGTTTAAAAGTTGGGGGTCAGAATCTTACCAACCCCAAACATTTGAACATTTGTGTTTTAAGGGATTTTCTCTCATCTATCTCTTACTGTAATGCAAATCATTAATTAAGTCGGAAGGTTATACCATTTCACCATCGTAGGTTAAGCATTCCTGGTAGACGCGGTCTAGGAAAACACTAGTTAGAGTTCCTGTGCCATAGCGAGACAGCTCTTCCTTACTGAGCATCCCATTATGGTCCTTATCCAGGTTGAGGTACTGACCTGTAAACAGGATGTATGATGATTAACATATGTGACCCTGGACCACAAAAACAGTCATAAGCTGCACGGGTATATTTGTAGCAATAGCCAAAAATACACTGTATGGGTCAAAATGATTGATTTTGCTTTTATGCCAAAAATCATTAGGATATTAAGTAAAGATCATGTTCCATAAAGATATTTTGTAAATTTCCTACCGTAAATATATCAAAACTTAATTTTTGATTAGTAATATGCATTGCTAAGAACTTCATGTGGACAACTTTAAAGACGATTTTCTCAATATTTTTTTTTTTTTTCACCCTCAAATTCCAGATTTTCAAATAGTTGTGTATCGGCCAAATATTGTCCTATCCTAACAAACAATACATCAGTGGAAAGCTTATTTATTCATGTATAAGTCCCAATTTCAGAAAATTGTCCCTTATGACTGGTTTTGTGGTCCAGGGTCGCATATGAGATACAACTTCATTGTTTCACATATGAGATTTAAATCATTGTTTAAGTGTATTTTGCAGGCATACCATAAACTCGAAGAGCGGAAGGTGCAGAGAACCAGTTAGACTCCTGACTCTCTTTGGACAGCTCCTCATCTCGAAGCTAAAAATGAATAAATCTGATTAGCACAATGCTTAAAATATTAAGCAACCGTTTTCAACACTGATAATAATACATTTTCCTTGAGCAGCAAATGGGCAGAATAATTTCTGCAGGATCATGTGACGCTGAAAACTGGAGTAATGATGCTGAAAATTCAGCTTTGGCATCACAGGAATAAATTACATTTTAAAACTCTTTTAAATTGTAATACTATGTCACAGTATTATTGTTTTGCTATATTTATGATCAACCAAATGCAGCCTTGGCGAGCATAATTCTTACAAAAAACTAAAAACTCTTGCCAATCCCAAACTTTTTAAAGGTAGTGTATATAGATATTTTTATATTAGTAATATAACTTCACTTGAGCAAGCATGTATGCACTACCTCAAGTAGGTCATCCAGGAAACTGCAAGCCAGAATGTCCTGAATTTTTATCTTCCCTGCGGAGCGAGTACAAAACATTACAATGATTCTTTTCATTCCAGTTTTTCCACAGGGTAAAATTTAAATGTCTGCAGGTGCTCCGACTTCAATTAAAAGGGAAATTGTAACAGCACAAGCGCAGAAGGATTACCAGTATGTAGAGGATCAAGGAAGAAGAAAAACTTGCGAACGGCAGTGCAAACATAAAACGAGTAAAAGGATTTCTCCAGGCCATCTAGTTGGGGGAGTGTGGGAATTAACTCTAGAATGTAGTTCTCCAAATCCTGCAGAGATAAAGTCTTTATGTTAAACAATAACAGTGATTTTAAAAAACAGTGATTTTTGTGAGGGTAAAATGATGTTACTTACAGATTCACGGAGATAACCCTGACCTGCTACATCATAAAGACTTAAACCAATCCTGGTTTGGTGCAACCACACTGCCAGAGAAGAAACGCAGATGAACATGTGATTCATCTGTATTACTATGTTCAGAGTCATTTAAGCACTGACATAATTAACTGACATCATGAGGTGAGAATGCAATAAGAGCACAGAATTTAGAGCTACCTTTTCTCATGACGTAGTTGAAGAACTGCATAATTGATATCCTCCCATATGGATCATTATGAAGCAGTTTGGCGTAGACTCTGGCGGTGAAGAATAGCCTAATGGGGTGTAATGATCACGAAACAAACATCAGTGAGTCACAAGCAGTGTTCACCTATGAATTACATTGACTTAGAATAGTTATGAGCTCATCATATTCATGGTGTCGAGTGAAACCGATTGATCACTATCGACTCATTTCGTGTCAACTCCACCAAATGTCCTCGGCTCAAATTTTTTGATTTTGCTAATATTTTTTTCTAAAGAAAGATAGACATGTATAGTGATGAAAGCCAAAATATTAAATGTCATGGGTGAATATTTATTGAATAATTCACAATATGCATTTTGTAGAGGGGGGTTAAAATGGCAATTTTCACCTGAGATTCAGAGCCAAATTACAGGGGGTTAAAAATAACTTCAGAAGATGGCAGCCTCACAATGTTATTTTAACACAGAGACTGTTAGTAAAATCTGTTGACTTTAGCAATTTTGCATATGCATTATGTTCCAATTATGGCTTTCATCACTTATACATGTTTATCCTCCTTCAGACAAAATATTAGCAAAATCACAAATTTGAGCCGAGGACGTTTTTGAAATTTGGTTGTTTCTGACATGGAATGACTGTATACACTTTTCTATGATGCACTTAACTTACTTGCATTTGGCGCCCGCTTTTTCTCCAACCTTTAGGAAACTTTCATAACTAATCATGGCCTCGTCACCGGTAGTGGGCGGCACTTGATGCTTATCGAGAAGAAACCAAAGGTTCTGTAGAAAAAAAAACATTTAGAAAAGGAGATTCAAAACGCAAATACATTTAATAATTCAACTAAAGCAGATAATGATTATTTCGTTTGGGACACAGGCCCAATAAAACGCTCTCTTACTTGTAACTCTTCATTGTCCAGTAGTTCCCGGCTTTTCCTCTGGAGAAACACTGCCCTAGATTCTTCTCTGAGTTTCTGCAGCAAGACTTCATCTTCTGCAGGAAGCTGATATGAAATATTGAAGAGTTAAGATTAAGCAGCACAACTGTTTTCAACACTGATAATAATAAAACATGTTTATATGTCTATTGAGCAGCAAATAAGCATATTAGAATGATTTCTGAAGAACCAAGTGACACTTAAGACTGAAATTTAGCTTTCATCACACAATAAATTACATTTAAAATATTTTTGAATAGAAAACAGCTTTTAAATTGTAATATTTCACAATATTACTGTTTGCTGTATTTTTTATCAAATAAATGTGATAACACTGTCTTCTCATTACTGATTAGAGCGTGATCAGCTCACCCTGTAGTAGAACCGTGGGATGTGTTTAAATGAATCATCTTCTCCCCTTTCGCCTCCTTTCCAGTCAGTATAATACTTGGTGAACAATTCAGTTTCTTCTACTTTCTTCTCCTCCTCCGTCCTGCCATCTGCTCAATACAAAGAAAGATTTTAACACACACATTATGATTATTCACACTGTACAAACCTCCTCCATATTTTACTATTCACAGTAAAAATCAAAGTAACCACATAAATGGATGGCTTCTCGTCACTAGGGTCATTCCAGCTATGTAATACATTTTCATGTCTCCATCATTTATGTCTTAACATATCAGATAAAATACTAAGCATTTCAGCATTGCTTAACGTTAAAGTAAAGCTTGTTACACGTTACATTTACTCTCTATAGTAATAACAACAAATTATGCGTATTTACATACAACTAATCCTGTGCCAAACCCTTATCCTAACCTTAACCATATAGTAAGCACATGTTGTTAACTATTATTACTCGGTACTTAAATGTATAATTACACTGTAACAAGAACATTGTAAAATAGAGTAATCAAATATTTTACTACAATTCTACATATCAAAGTCATATTAGCTAAGTTTTCATTTATCACAATATTGCAATTGAAGTTTTTTAAAGAATTCTCTTTTGCTCACCAAGCCTGCATTTATTTGACCAAAATACGGCAAAAGCAGTAATATTGTGGAATATATTTACTATTTAAAATACCTACTTTCTATGTGAATATATTTTAAAATGTAATTTATTCCTGTGATCAAACCTACATTTTCAGCATTATTACTCCAGGTTTCAGTGTCAGATGATTGTTCAGAAATCATTAATGTTACAAACGCTTTTTATTTCAGATAAATGCTGATCTTTGGATCTTTCTATTCATCAAAGAAACCTAAAAAAATTGTACTCATCATTTTAAATATTATTATAAATAACAATAATAATAATAATAATAATAATAATAATGTTTCTTGAACAGCTAATCATGTACTATTGAAAAGCTTGGAGTCAGTATAATTTTTGGGGGGAAAGACATGATAGAAATTAATACTGTCATTTAACAAGGATGCTTTAAATTGATCAAAAGTGATGATAAAGACATAATGTTACAAAAGATTTCTATTTCAGATAAATGCTGTTCTTCTGAACTTTCTATTCATCAAAGAAGCCTGAAAAAAGTCTACTCAACTGTTTTCAACATAATAATAATAATAATAATAAAAAATGTCAGAAAAAAAACAAATCAGAATATTAATATGGTGGCTGTATGATCATGTGACTGGAGTAATGATGCTAAAAATTCAGCTTTGAAATCACAGGAATAAATTACATTTTTAAATATAATTCAAATAGATAGATAAATAAACGGATATTTTAAATAGTAAAATATTTTAAAATTTTACTGTAATTTGGATCAAACAAATGCAGGCTTGGTGAGCAGAAGAGAATTCTTTATAAAACATATAAAATCTTAAAATCTTGAAAACTTTTGACTGGTATTTTAATTGTGGCTTGACCAAAGGATACTATCTATAAATTACACCACAATTATATCAATTTTTCAGCAGACTTTGTATAACAAGAACTATCTACAATAGATAGGGTTACTATGGTTTCTATGCAACAAACTATAATATTTGTTGTAACTAATCCCTAATCCTTTAGTCTTCTAATATAAAGTATTTAGTATAGTCTAAATCTACAACATTTCCACTAAATATAACGTTTACCACAGTTAGAGCTACTAGAGTAAAATCACGTTCTTTTAGTGATTATACCAGTTGACTGGAAGATTTATATACAAATGTATACAATTTGTGTTATTTAAAACATCTCTCCTTGATCTTGTTTTAAATCTCTATAGTTACTCTGATTAGCTAACATTTATCATCTTACCTTGTTTCGCAGAGATGAGTCTCTTCCGCAGTAAATCTTTCCAATGCGCTGTTTTATCGTTTGCCATTATTAACTTTATTTGATCATAATATATTTAAAACTAACAAAATTACTATTTATTAAGCAATTGTAGTATGTTTGAGTAGCCAAGGCGGATGATCAACTGTTTACATCTCTGACCTAATGGCGCATGAATGACGTAATCGAAGTGCGACTACTCAGGAGAGTGAATGGCTGCTCGCACTGGCATGTACTTGCCTTCTGGTTACAATTCAAGAACTTTTGACTGGATCCTGTAAGTTAGATCTTCTTGTAAATTACCGATGATTGCAATTACAAAATTGCGTTTAAAAGAAGATAATGCGAGCTCTTAGTGTGTCTGAGGAACTCTTAAATTGTGTGATTTAAATACAAAAGGACATTTCTTTAGCAGATAAGTCGCTGAATATTATTAATGTATATTAATTTTAGATATAAATAGTGTTAAATATAACTCTATAAAGTTAGTGTGTGTTATTTCGTGTGTGTTCAACACTAAAACGGACCTTATTTCATACAGCAATGAGATTTTGAAACAAAATAAGTGTTATACGTTTCACACCTTTAAGTAGTGCGAAGTCTAAAAAGTACAACAGACTGGTAGGGAAATGGGATCTCTTGTTGCGTCAAAATCAAGGACTTGCATAAAGCATCTTTGCACATCATGGGTTGTCAACCCCTTGTATTTCAGGCCAGCTTTGGCTTGTTTACCACAACAAAACATTACACATTCTGTCAGGTTTATCATAAATCCACACGCACAATATTACAGCACAAAAGGAGACAAACAAGCCGAAGAAAAAAGGTTCACTCCCAGAACAAGGCCTGCATTCCCAAATTCAGTATTCACTGCTGGAACGGCCAAAAGAACTGCTGAATATATGAAAAAGAGAGCTGGGGTGGATACAGAAGAGGTGTCACCTTTGAGAGCCAGAGGATCTGTAAAAGTTGCCCTTCCTGATCATCCACTAACCACATCCGAATGGGCAAAATTCAAAGAGAGCTCCTCCAAATCTGAACGCTTCGAGATGCAGATGATGGAAGGACTTCTGGTGACTAATGCAGATGTCAACATCGCCAAATCTCTCTTGGCCTATGTGGTGCAGGACAAAGGCACCCTTTCTTACGAACTCCTTTTGAGGTACCTCACACTGTGTGTCTCGGGTGGGCATCACTCAGAGGTGTTTGACACTTATGACATCATGAGAACCTGCTTTAAGACTCTTGACACTGGAGCCTCGTGCCTGTTTATTAAAGGTTTCAGTCAAACTGAACGCTGGAGGGAGGCACTTGTGGTGTTGAAGGGGATGAAAAAGGCCCTCCGGCCGTCTCCTCGTAATTATAGCGATGCCATTGCTGGGGCGGCACTTCACGGTGACGTTAAGACAAGCTGGATGCTGTACGATGAGCTCCTGGAACTGGGTCTCGTACCTAATCAGGACACCTGGCAGTGCCTGTTTCAGAGCGGCATCACTCAGCGAGGACAGGAAGACAAGCTCTTTTCTGTCCTGTCATATATGAGAGATAATCAGATCTACCCAGAGGAGTCGCTGGTTAAAATGATCAAAGCTTGGTTTGAGAGGTAAATGTAATATATAAGACCTTAAAATATATATCATTTTTATATTATAAAATGTAAACATGCATGTTTTCAACATTTTTCCCGTATTGCAAATATTTGTTGCAACTGTTTTATTTTCTCAATGTGCACAGTTTACCGGATCAGAAATGGAGTGGAAAGTTCTCATATGTGGTCCCCAGGTACTAATTTAAATTTTAATCAAATATATTGTCAATAAAGACTATTCTTAATTGATTTTTGGTGTGGAAATATCTTGTTTTAGTGGAGAGTGCAAAAATTGCAAGGCTTCAATGGAATCTATTCAACTGACTGAGGAAGAGTATGCTGAGCTGAAGGACAAAGTGATGAAGAAAGTGATAGAAGGAAGTGACGTCTTCAAGAAAACCACACCAGAGGTCTGTCTCTACATTATAACCTTCTTTTACCAGAGAAGATTTACTTAAGATAGATAAATAAAATCAATATTTAAACCAGTGTTGTTATACCAATAGTTAACTACAGCTTAACTAAAAATAATAAGTCAGTTTATCTGTAATTGAAGCTGAATATTTAAAAACAAAATATATAAATACTAGACGAAAAACAAACTTAGACTGCCGTTCAAAAGTTGGGGATCAATAAGATTTTTAATGTTTTTTAAACATGTTTGTTAAGCTCATCAAGGGTGAATTTTATTTGATCAAAAATACAGAAAATTAGGAATATTGTGAAATATTATTTCAATTTAAAATAGTGGTTTTCTATTTTAATATACTTTAAAATATAATTTATTCCTGTGATGCAAAGCTGAATTTTCAGCATCATTACTCCAGTGTTCAATGTCACATGATTTTTCAGAAATCATTCTAATATGCTGATTTATTATTAATGTTGGAAGCAGTTGTGCTGCTTAGTATTTTTTTTATTTTTTTTTTTATTTTTTTTGGAACCTGTGATACTTTTTTTTTCAGGATTTTTTGATAAATAGAAAGTCTTCTTTTTAACATTTTAGTCATCAAAGAATTCTGAAAAATCACAGTTTCCAAACAAAATGTTAAGCAGCACAACTGTTTCCAACAATGATAATAAATCAGCATATTAGAATGATTTCTGAAGGATCATGTGACACTGAAGACTGGAGCATTGACTGCTGAAAATTCAGTTTTGCATCACATAAATTAATCATATTTTAAAGTATATTAAAATAGAAAACCATTATTTTAAATTGTAATAATATTTCATAATATAATTTTTTTTCTGTATTTTTGATCAAATAAATGCAGCCTTTGTGAACTTAGGAGACTTTTTAAAAAAACATCAGCAATCTTACTGATCCCAAACTTTTGAATGACAAAAATGTCTAAAACTAAAAGTGAAATAAAAATAAATTATAGCTAAATAGAAATATAAAAAAAAAAGAAAAGAAAAAAAGAATAAAATGACAAAAGAAAGCACATAAGAGAATTACTAAAACCTCAAACCAAAATTACAATGATAACAGGAAATCTAAAAATAAAAGGCAAAATATTAATAAATACTACACTAGCACAATATATTATTTTAACTGTAAAAATGTAATATATAATATAATATAATATATTTTAATAAATATTAATAACATCTGTTAGCAGAATTTGTTAGCATATTAAAATAGAAAATATATTTGCACAAATAAAATCATGTCCCAAATAATCTTGATAGTCTTAAAACAGGTTTAATCTTTATACAAAACTTTTGGTAACACTTTACAATAAGTTTCATTAGTTAACATTAGTGAACTACATTAGTTAACATGAACTAAAATAAACAATACTTCTACAGCGTTTATTAATCGTAATTATGTTAATTTCAGCATTTACTAATGCATAATTAAAATCACGTGTTGTGTTTGTTAACATTATTTAATGCACTGTGAACTAACATGAGCAAACAATGAACGACAGTATTTTTAGTAACTAACATTTAACAAAGATTGATAAATAGTGTAAATAAATGTATTGTTTAATGTTCGTTCATGTTAGCTAATACATGAACTAATGTTAACAAATGACACCTCATTGTAAAATGTTATCAGATATTTATTATTTTGATTTTCTGGTGAAGTGTGACCTGGATGTGCTTTTACGAAATTCACCATTTATGTACAGGGTGCGTTATTTGAAGTTTACTAAGGCCTTATTGTGTATTTGCGTTTGACTCCACTAGATGGCGATAGCGTCCTATATACAGACTTTTTCTGCATGACAGATTAAACATGTGATATATGTTGCACACTGTATGTTAGGCATGTTAAACATTACCTAATTTTCAAATGGTTTTAGATAATTTTCTCCTTGAAAATACCAAAACAATAAGGACACTTGAACTAAAAACTAAAGCTACTTTCTGTGTTGCACCAAATGGACTGCAACTACATGATAGGCAAGTTGGATAGCCGTCCAGAATTAGAAGATGTTCCATGCAGTTTTGAGCTCTGTCTTAAATGGAGTCTGCCCCTGAATTAGATGATGTTGTTGTCCGGAGGGCTGCTTTTTTCAGGCCGTGGGGTCTATAGATGTCAGAAGCATGTGATCCTGTCTAGTTCCACATTTAGATATGATGCAGGGGCTTTCCAACACATGTTCCTTCATGTGTCTGTCGGGTCCCCGGTTTAGAAAGCTCATGAATGCAGTCCAACCGAAGACACAAGGTCACAAGGCAAGCAACTCCTCTGAAATTCCATTTCCCAGAGAGAACGGTCGTGTTTGTTTGCAAACACCGTTCTCACGCTTAGGAAACGCAATCTGTTTCCAAGTCTCAGAAAGGGGCATTTTTATACAGTACATCTTGGAAAAACAAAGTACTCAGTATAGCCATAAACAATCTCTAATTTGGTCGTGCACATGATTGATGCTGAGACATGTGTACTGCCTGTGTGCTTTTTGCTGTCGTAAAACACAACACAATGGGCTTTCACATTTCAGCCCTCAAAAGCCTCTCACATGAGTGACCCTGGAAAGTCCCTGCCTGTGTGCAGCGCTGCATGGACTCCAGCCCCCCGCCATCGCTGCAGTAGCGCCTTATGAAGTGAAACCAGTGCAGACAGTTAAAACACCCCCAGTCAACTCTGCAGAAGCGTTTAACAACCCCTAGACAGATCATTTTGCCTTTAAAGGGAAAAAAAAAATGTGGTGCTTTTGGGTGGTTGACGTGACATGCCAGGCAGTGACTACTGTGTGACATGCTATATATACTTCATGAAAAACAACATTTTAAATGTTTTAAACAATAGCTTATTATGTTTTTTTACATGACCTCATAGTAACTGTGAGATTACATGGAATATTTGTAATTTAAAACATGAAAAAGTTTCTTTTTCCCTACTATAAGAAAAAACTATTACTATTTAAAATAAGTTTTAAGATATTTTAAAATGTTATTTATTCCTGTAATTGCAAATTAATTTTCTCTTCAGAAATCATTATAATATGCTGACTCAAAACACATTTTATCTTATTATCAGTGTTGAAAACATTCATACTGCATAATGTTTCTGTGGAAATCACAATATTTTTTACATTGCATTTATTTAAAAAAGAATGCCATTTTTGATCAATTTAGTGCATAATGGATGAATAAAAGTATTAATATTTCAAAAAAAAAAAGAATAATACTGACCACAAGCTTTTGACCTTTTGAATGTGAAATATCAAAATTACATCAACTACTAAATTTTCACTGAATACTGAATAAATTGCACAAACTTTTTTGTCATCTGATCCTCTTTCAACTAATATATTAACCTTGGGATTTTAAAATAAATGTTTTAATAATATATTAATAATAATTATCATGTTTGCATGTTCATTGGTTCTGACATTGGTTATGGTCACATGACATGCAGGTAAACAAATATTTTTTTTAGTAAGCTTTTTTATTTTGATTGATTTTAAAATGATTTATTTTAAATTAATATTTTCATGACTTAATTATTACCCTTTCATTAAACTCATAAAACCCCTTGCAGTTCCATCACAAACATCAGTTTGGGAAACCTTGACGTAATATAATGTTTAATGCACTTTATGTTGTTAATAACAACAAATGGAAAATATTTTCTTACTCTTTGTATTTTTATGTCAATATGGTACAAGATTATCCTATTTAAATCAATGTGATGAACAAGTTACGTCAAAAGAACTCTAAAAGTAATCTGATTATATTACCTAAAATGTGTAACGTAAGGGATTACATTACTAACTAAAAAATTTTGTAATGTAATTTGGAATCAGCAACAGACGTGTATATATATATATATATATATATATATATATGTGTGTGTGTACAACGGGAGAAAAAACAACAAATCTACTATGTTTGCTATGCTAAGTTTCTTTTCATTTATTTTGAACAAACAGTAGTACAAATTGCCTATATATGCTGAGTTTCAGTTCATTTTTGTGACAGAAAGGAAACTAAAATGGCAGAAAGTGACATCCTATTTGTTTTCATTAATTTACACAAGACCTTTTACAGTGATGCATTGTTAATAAGACAATAAATGACAGTGTTTTAAGTTAATTTTGCTGGTATAAGGAAACAGTTTAAGTAATCGCGCCGGCGCACACACACAATACATATCAGTTCCAGGCTCTCAGCATTGCTAACTTGACAGTAACGTTAGATACTTTATCAAAATAAACCAGTCAAAATACAGTGAACCAAATGCGCCCGCATCATTGTTTTAACGTTGGAATGTGACTGAAGTACAAAGCCTATCATTCACATACTAAATAATAGTTTAGCATTTGGATACATCGCAAATATGGAAATATTGTGGAATATTTGGATTTGTCAAATGAGAAAGGTAGGATACACGAGCAGAAAGCTCCATTTCGCAAACAGTTGAATACGCAAGCCTTTAAAGTAACGTTATACTGCTTTGTTAGTGAGAGACGCGTTCAGAATTAGTAAATGATCACTGTCTTGTGGGCTTTGTTTTCAAACGCGCAACTCACGGCAAACAGCGTTGCATTACTGCAGGCGCCCCCTTCTGGATTGAGGGTGAACTGCCTGTAAGGCCTCTTGCACCGAACCAAGATGTCCGTACCGTGACGGTTCGGTACGAATACCTGTATCGTTACACCCCTAATATTATATATATATATATATATACATATACATATATAAACTAATTTAATTCTTAATATTTAAACAATTTTATATATTTTAAAAAATATATCTAAAATATTTTTACAAATTTAAATATAAATCCTAAAAAGTTGTTGTTGTTTAAAAAAAAAAAAATTGACACTTTAAATTGTCAGTGGATTTTAAATCTGGCCAAGGTGTTTGGTTAATGCACTATATTGTTATTAACCAGTTCGGAAAACCAAATATAATATACACATGAGCATATCAACCATTAGCAAAAAAACCCCTTTTTTAGTTTCCTTACAATTAGTGGCCTGCAGTTTTTCAGGTCAAGCGTGAGCTTGGGGGAGCCTGTTTTTCCCGTTTTGAAAACAGCAAGCTTGTAATAAGGTAAAGTACAGGACTTGCAAATGCCTTTTCATTAATGTCTGCCATAGGGCACGGTGTGTTTTTCACATACTCTAATTCATTAGATTTCTTTGTTCTCAGTCCATTTTTACGTGGCTGCCTTTCATTTTATTGGAATTTCATGCATGCTTTGAACAAAACAGAGCAGGTACTTTTGAGGATTTACAAAATGCTATTCATTTGTTTTAAACAATTCAAGCAAAAGCAATTGTACATTGTGTTAATAATCACTTAAGGCTGAAGGAGTGTGTTTTGATTGTCATGGGCCATTGTGTATATTCCAAAAAGAAACAACTAGTCTGTGATCACTATCAAATCTGGATTAAACTTAAATGTGTTTTTAATGTGCGTATTCCCGACACACCCGTTTTGTAGGTACACAGAGTTCTGCAAGGCAAGCTGGTACCGCATGCACGTGACCTCTCGACACCATTGGGGAATCCCCGGTGTTCCTGTTCCCTCTCAACATAACCTCTCCATGGCCATGAGAGGATGCAGAGTGAAACCAAAACACGATACATACAGTACATTTACAATGCTAGAATGCTAGTCTTATTGCTTGCATGCATATAGTGAAAACCAGGTGAAATTGCATGTTTGGATTTATTTTTCATTCCATGCTGAGAGTACTAACGCTACCCAGTGCTGCAAGATTTTTTAAGAGTTAAACAACTGATCGCCAACCGCTAACCCCCACCAAAACCAAAAAGGAATTCCCCAAATATCCAGCTCCCCTTCCCCCTTCTTGCGGTCTGTGGCTCTCACCCCTCCCCCAGTCATGCATCCTCTCACCCAGTAGCACAGACTTGCTACTTAACACACACTTAACAGGATTTTTAGCATGCAGAATAGCTGCACTTGATGTCTTGTTTTCATCTGCGGGTCACAAACTTCTATTTTTGCATATTATTGCTTTAATATAATAGTGGAAATTGGAGTTTTAGAAGAAAAATTCTCACGCTTCAGGCAGAACTGAAACCACTGGTTTCCAGACACCTGACAGTCCAGGAATACCTGTGGTTTCGACAAACACAGCCTTGCGTGTATTAAACAGAGGATTGTGTATTTAGCTGTTGGACTTTACTTCACCACATTGTTGTTGTTGTTTCCGCAACTTTGAGGAAGAACATGCAGACGTTTGCAGTTCGCTCAACACAGTGATACAAGTATTTTTCCTCCATGACATAACTTCATTGCTAAAATATCTTTGATTTATTGGAGAATTTTAATTTTGGAAATAAATTAGTTTGATTGCATTTCAATGCATAATAAATAGCACTTTTCCTCCACTATATTTTAGTAGAAATGTGCTATTGCATGCTATTTAGAAGTGAAGAAAATGAAAACGACGTGCCATTTCCAATTTAAGATGAATCATTCTTTTAAATCGATCCGCCTGTTGAACTGGTTTACGGATGCTACGGAATGATTCATTTGTGGATTCAATGGATATGATTCAGTGTCTTTTTACTTCACAATTTGATGTTTAATTCACTGCTACTATAATTTCTAATTTTTAGTAACTTCAGTAGTTTTAGTAATTTTAGTACTTCAACTTATTTTATTTCAGTAAGTTGCCAAAGTGACATTTCTACTTTTCATTTAGCTTAAGTTTAATGTTTTCATGTTGATTATTTAATGTAATCAGTTAATATTTCAATTTATATTTTGAATATTAATATGCAATATTAATATATATCTAAATATATATATATATATATATATATATATATATATATATATATATATATATATATATATATATATATATATATATATACATACACTACCAGTCAAATGTTTTTGGACAGTAAAGATTTTTAATGCTTAATTTATTTGATCCAAAGTACAGCAAAAACGGTAAAAATGTTAAATATTTTTACTTTTTAAAATAACTGTTTTTTTATTTGAATATATTTTAAAATGTAAGTTATTCCTGTGATTTCAAAGCTGAATTTTTAGCATCATTACTCCAGTCACATGATCCTTTATAAATCATTCTAATATTCTGATTTGCTGCTCTAAAAAACATTATTATTATTATTATTATTAAATATTTATTTTTTCTTTGATGAATAGAAAGTTCAGGAGAACAGTATTTACCTGAAATAGAAATCTTTTGTAACATTATAAATGCATGTATCATCACTTTTGATCAATTTAAAGCACCCTTGCTATATATATATATATATATATGTATGTATATGTGTGTGTGTGTGTGTGCGTGTGCGTGTGTGCGTGTGTATATTTACTCACTCCAAGCATTTCAATATATATACTGGTATATATTATAAAACTGGTATATACTGTAAAAAACAATTTGTTGAGTCAACTTAAAATAATTTGTAACCTGGCTGCCTTAAAATTTTAAGTTCAGTCAACTCAAAAAAAAAAGTTTATTCAGATTGAAATGTTAAATTATACTAAGTGACAACTTAGATATTTGAGTTGAATCAACTTAATTTTTTAAGACAGCTGGGTTACTTACCCATCTGTTAAGTTTAGCAAACACAAATATCTAAGTTGTTACTTAGTACAACTTAACATTTCAAGTTGACTAAACTTATTTTAGTTGACTGAACTTAAAATTTTAAGGCAGCGGGGTAACAAATTATTTTAAGCTGACTCAACAAAATTGTGTTTTTTATTTTTTACAGTGTAGTGTATAATTTTTTATTTTAGATAAAGGATCATGTGACACTGAAGACTGGGGTAGTAATGCTGAAAACGTAGCTTTGATCACAGGAATAATTACATTTTAAAACATATTCAAATAGAAAACTGTTATTTTAAATAGTAAAAAATATTTATTATTTTTTTCAGTCAATGTTTGGCTACTACTTATGTAATACTTCATCAGGGTATATGTATATTAACTCTATTTGTGTACTTTGTTCACCTCTGATGAGCTCTAGACATGAGTGTGCATGACTTTGCAGTTGCTATGAAGCTAAAGTTAAATCAAAAGCCATGGGCAGCTCTGAGGCTCAAAGACAGACAGGTGAGGGAGTGACCTGGCCCCATTCCAGCTGGAAATTCCCTTGTTTTGTTTACATGTTGTGTCAAGGACAATTCAGGAGGTATTTTAACCTCTTCTTAAACGACAACAAAGAACAAGGAAGTTCTTGCTTTTTTTTTTTTTTTTTAGCCCTGCTATTCAAGCAGCCTTCATGTTCTTGTGTTATTCAGCTAAACAAAACCTGATAATGCTTTTGAAGGTGAGCCAGGTGTGGTCAAGTTCTGTTTGAACCTCAGTTGTACTGTATGCCAGACAGACAGGAAAGACAGATAGGAAAAGTCAAGAATTATTTATTTATTTTTTTTTTTAACTTTCCCGGGATTAATTCATAGAATTGGTAGACAACAAAGTTGTTTTTGAACAATGCTCCGACAGAAAGAACACAGTATGTTCAGTTCTTGGCGGGTTCTTGTCAGACTATCTTTGAACACACTGCTTTATCTCACAGTTGCATGCTTTGCTCTTATACTTCCTGTACATTCATGACTGCACATATCTCAGCTCTTCACTTAATCTGATATGTAGTGTTTCATAAGTTTCAGGCAGGATCACATACAATGATATATCTGTTTGCTATAAATGTCACCCGCTGGGCCTCGTGATTTTCCAGAAACAATCTTGAGTTTAAAGGTGAAATGTGCAATTTCTGTGCTGCTAGCATCACCAAACAGAAATGCGAAAATTATGATTTTTTTCTCAAACACACGATTCCTCAGCTGTTACAGAAGTCTAAAATCCTAAATTAGTGTATGCAATCCTCCTTCACTTGGTTTGATAGTGATATTTAAATATTTTTTTTTAAATACTATAGCATTTATGGTAACATTTCACAATAAGGTTAACCACTATAGTTAACATGAACTAAGAATGAACAATACTTCTACAGCATTTATTCATCTTAATGGTAATTTCAGCATTTACAAATGCATTATTAAAATCACAATTTGTGCTTGTTAACATTAGTTAATGCATTGTGAACTAACTTGAAGAAACAGTGAACAACTGTATTTTTATTAACTAATATTACAAAACAACAAGTAATGTAATAAATGTATTGTTCATTGTTTGTTCATGTTATTTACATTAACTACTACATTACATACATTAACTACTGTTAACAAATGACATCTTATTGTAAAGTGTTACCACATTATTTTTTTTTAATTATTTTATGTACTTTTATCATTTGTATTAGTTTTTTAAAAATTATTTAGATTTAATTTATTATAAATGTATTATAAAATAAAATGTTGAAATATTTTTACTATTTAACATAACTGTTTTGAATATATTTGAAAAACAAAAAATTATTATTATTATTATTATTATTAATAAACATTTATTATTATTTCTTCAGGTTTCTTTGATGAATACAAAGTTCAGAAGAACAGCATTTACCTGAAATAGAAATCTTCTGTAACATTATAAATGCATTTATCATCACTTTTGATCTATTTAAAGCACCCTTGCTAAATAAAAGTATTAATTTCTATCATTTCTTTCCCCAAAAATAAAAAAAAAATAAAAAAATGGGGTAATGAAGCTGAAATTTTAGATTTGAACTAAGCATGCATTTTTCTTTTTTATTTTACTATTTTATTATTTCATTTATTTTTAAATTTAGTTGTAATTTTAGTACTTCAGCATGTTTAAATGTTATTGAATGTGCTTAAAACGTATTTTATTTTAGTTAGTTGTCCATGCAACATTTCTAATTTCCATATAAGTTTCAGTTTGTCATCTTATATTTGTTTTATTTCAGATTTTTTGATGATTTTTAATGGTTGTTGTTAACAATGACAACACTGGTTTGATATTACTGTCTGTTTTTATGAACCAACTGTAACGTTTTTAGCTATCCTCCTTGTCTTGAGCAACACTGGTTGCTTTTCTCTTGTGCAATGTGCTGCAAAACACCAAAGTGAGGAAATATACATAGACGACCCCTGTCTATCCAAACAACCGTCTGTTTCTCTAGTTGAAAAAACTAAAAGACGGTTACAAAAGTGCATGATGTTGCATCTGTGCTGCCTGTTGTTTCAAAGTCTGATAAGTTTTAGCATCAAAACAAACAACATGGAAATACTGCAATGTATTGCAATCTAAATTTCAAAATTGTGATTTTTTTTTTTTTTTGCAATGCATATTGTCTACACCAAATAAACATTTGACCATTTTGAGAATAACCACTTGTTTGTGTTCTGTACAGGAGCTTAACATCTTTAAGAGTTTCGTGAAGCAGAGACCTCCCTTTGACATTGTCATTGACGGTCTTAATGTGGCTAACACTACACCCAAGGCCACCCACTCTGAGACGGTGAGTGATGGTAACTTAACTGCTCGGATGTTCCAAGCAGGGGCAGGTTTGTTTTCTGACCTTTTAAAGCACAAATCTGGCTAGACAGTCAACCTACTCTGATTTAAAGCTCTAAAGGTGGAAAGAATAGCTCAAAATATGTTTATTTACCTTCATGCTAGAGCATTCAACCAGTAGGCATTTTAAAGTTGACATTTAAAAAGACATAAAAACAGAAGTGAGTAACAGAGGTTCCACCAGGGGGCGAGCCTAAGCATAGTTATTTTTAATGCACCAGAACAGGTTTAGGGAACAGCCCCAATTTCTCATAGTTTCCAACCTGAAAGACCCCAAAACCCATGAAACCCACAGTTACTCAAACGAAAAATTAGGGAAAGTTCAGTGTCCATGTAATGTTGCACAGAATGTGTTACGCATCAGCCCTCCTACGAGGTGGTGTCAGTCCCAGACAGAAGTGACTTTATATTTGGTTGTGCTCCATTATAATAGTACCAAAGGGATTTTTTTGCCCAGAAGTAGGCTAATATTTTTAGATAAGTACCCACACCCACCTATCACACTCTCAACCACTTGTTAACTGAAAACCAATAACTTTTCAATGGCCTAGGACCATTTGAGCAATAGGATAGCTCAGCCAAAAATGAAAATTCAGTCGTCATTTACTCACCCACCACTAGTATGTGTTTCTTTCATCTATTGAATAACCAAACATTGGACGTTAGCCATTGACTTGCATAGTATTTTTATCCATACTATGGAAGTAAACGGCTACCGTCAATGGTTTGGCTACCTTTAAAGGGATAGTTAACCCAAAAAGGAAATTCTGTCATTAATACTCATAATTTTTGATGAAATCCAAGAGCTTTCTGACCCTGAATAGGAATCAATGCAACTGACACGTTCAAGGCCCAAAAAGGTGATAAAATAGTCCATGTAACATCAATAGTTCAACCGTAATTTTATGAAGCTACAAGAATACTTTTTGTGCACAAAGAAAACAGCTTTATTCAACAATTTCTTCTCTTCCCTGTCCGTCTTTGTTGCGTGTTCATGAGAGTACCACGACGCATGTCGCTATTTTTGTTTTCTTTGCGCACAAAAAGTATTCTCATACGTTCATAAATTATGGTTGAACCACTGATGTCTTGGCCTTTTTAATTTTTATGATGTCCTTCATACCTTTCTGGGCCTTGAACGTGGTAGTTGCATTGCTGTCTATGCAGGGTCAGAAAGCTTTTGGATTTCATAAAAAATATCTTAATTTGTGTTGCAAAGATGAACGAAGGTCTTACGGGTTTGGATCGACATGTGGGTAATTAATGACAGAATTTTCATTTTTTGGGTGAACTATCCCTTTAAATGTGTATTTGGCATGTTTTCTTTCCACTAGATTGAAAGAAGACAAATTATGGAACCAAAATAAACCAAAAAAAAAAAAAAAAAGACCAGTGCATTAAAAACAAGGTTTTTTTTCTAATACTTGACATTAAGTTACAAATTATGATGCAACACAAACGCCATTGACCTTTGATCCGATCCTTTTGCTTTCTGTCCACTCATCCATGGCTTCCATCTGCACGTCACACAGTCACACATTATTAACACAGACGCACCCCATAGCAATTGTACACCGAGGCAGGGGATTTACACTCATATTGCTATGACTAACCCTGTATTTTAAGTCAGACATGTGCCTTTTGTGGTCAAGTTTATTTTTGGTGGTAACATTTACCCCACTTCCTCGCTAACTGGCGCATTCAATGACATGCTAGTATTAACCGGATTTTTCTGCACACAGTATGAAAATGAAGGCCTGAGTGAACTAGTGGCCATAGTAGGCTGCAGGTTAAGTAAGCAGACTGTATGCAAGAAAGTGATTGTAAATGTGCAAGACTAACATGTTGGAAGGAAGTGCTTGGCTTTATCTAGAAATTCTTAAGCAAAGGTTACTAAAGGGAGAGGTTAAAGTTAGGTTGTAAAACAGGGCCCTATGGTGTAAGGCATGTACGGTGCTTTCCAAAGTAACATGGCCCATCTGTGGTTCATTGTACACTTCCTTATCATGAATAAGCAGAAAATAATCACACCTGCAATTCCACATTTAGCACTTCCTCATGACAGAAATAGCAAAATGAGGGATACAAGATAAACTGGAATTCACCAGGACTCACTTTGCATATTCAAACTGTAAATGACATTACGGTAATCTAAATTTAAGTGAGAAATATATTTAGGAAGTAAATACAATCCGGTTGGTTAATGCAATAAAGTTATATGTGCATGTGTGTATATATGAGTGTGTATTATATGTATATGTATATATAATCTGCAAAATGTTAATCATTTTACCAAAATAAGAGGGATTATACAAAAACCCTATTATTTTTTTATTTAATACTGACCTGAATAAGATATTTCACATAAGACGTTTACATACAGTCCAAAATAGTAGTTGAATTTATAAAAGAAGGAAATACGATGCATTAAGAGCTGGGGTTGAAAACTTTTAAACAGAATAAGGATGTGTACATTTTTCTTATTTTGCCTGAATATCATTTTTTTTTTCATTTAGCATTGCCCTTCAAAAGCTACAGAAGATACTTACATGTTTCCCAGAAGACAAAATAAGTTAAATTTACCGTGATCTTCAAATTCAAAACGTTTTCACCCCCTGGCTCTTAATGCATTGTTTCTGGAGCATCAGTGAGCATTTGAACCTTCTGTAATTCAGGTCAGGTCAGGTCAGTACTAAATAAAAAAAAAAATAAATTAATTTTTGGTAAAATAATTCACATTCCTGTAAGGTGTGTGTAAACCTTTGACCTCAACTGTATATATACTGTTAATACTTCTTTAAAAAAAAAATAAATAAATAAATATTAGTCTATATATATATATATAGACGACTTGATATATATATATATATATTTATATATATATATATATATATATATATATATATATATATATATATATATATATATAGATAGATAGATAGATAGATAGATAGATAGATATACATACAGTTTAACTCTTTTACTTGTATTTTTATGCTAGACCTTTTTTGCAGATCCAGCTTTTCTTAATAATTGCATTGTTTTCTAGCTAAATGGTTCCAAACTACATTATACACAAATTACATTATTTTTTTGTAAAATGTTTTACCGTAAGAGTGATCTTTATTTAAAAAAAAAAAATATATATATATATATATATATATACAGGGGTTGGACAATGAAACTGAAACACACCTGGTTTTAGATCACAATTAGTATGATATTGGGCCTCCTTTTGCAGCTAATACAACATCATTTCATCGTGGGAGTGACAAATACAAGTCCTGCAAAGCAGCCAGAGGGATTTTGAGCCATTTTCCTCTTGCAGAACAGTGGCCAGGTCACTATGTGATGCTGATGTGGGAAAACGTTTCCTGACTCGCTCCTCCAAAACACCCCAAAGTGGCTCAATAATATTCAGATCTGGTGACTATGCAGGCCATGGGAGATGTTCAACTTAATTTTCATGTTCATTAAACCAGTCTGTCACCAGTCTTGCTGTGTGTATTGGTGCATTATTATCCTGATACAGAGCACTACCTTCAAGGTACAATGTTTGAACCATTGGGTGCACATAATGAAACTTCACACTCTGCTCTAACTGGTGTAATGTACAATAAGTGAAGATTGGGCACCAGACAGCGCAAGTATAGCCATGAGACCTCCAATACTATATTGGCGAGTGTTTCAGTTTCATTGTCCAACCCCTGTATATATATATATATATATATATATGTATTTATATATTATATTATATTATATTACTTTATTTTTTTATTTGCAATAATTTAGATTATTTTATAATGTAATTTAGTACTTAATATTAAAAAGCAGAATATTTTATATTACTATATATTATTGGTATTATTATTGCACTACTGTTTTAGCTTGTCAACTAATTTACAAATTGTCAGTATTAAAAAAAAAAAATCCATCTAAAAATTAAATGTTAAATAGTCATAACTTCTCCTGTAAGTAAGAGTAAACTAAATTCTTACACACTATATCAAAAATAATTAGGCCTATCTCATGAATAGTTCACACAAGTGCGTGGTGTTAAATCGAAACATTTGCATACAAAGACCCTTGGATATTTTTAGCATATCGTTGTAACCTTTACTGTCTTCACTTTTGTATGGGGGGTACTGGAAAAAACAACTTCCTGTGTAATCAGGAAACTCCCCCCTCATATGCTGTGTGCGTGAGTGTGTGGTACACAAGTAGGTTAAAACAATGTGAGCAAGAATAATTTCCCTACAGCTGACCTGCTAAAGGTCCCAAATTCATCTGTAATGCCAAGGGAAATTCCTCCAAAAAAGTCACAAGCTGCAGTTCACTTCATAGAGAACATGCTGAATGAACTGAGGTCTCTCATTCATGAAAAAAGCATGAATGACCTCATTCATATCTAATATCTAAACAGAAATGATAAAAGGTCACAGAGAGTGTGAATTATCTCCGCAGTTGCTGGCGGTCGTATCGGAGCTGGAACAGCAAGGTCTGAACATCCTGGTCCTTGGCAGGAAGCACATGCTACAACCTTCCCGGAACTGGGACAGACAAAACATGAACAAGATCAAGCAGAAAGCCCACTGTTTCTTCACCGAGAACATGTTAGTATGACCCTACTTTCCTCAATCACATACTGTACACGCTGTTCCAAAACCTAGTGAGCTACCTACGTAGACAGCATTTTAAAGGGGTCATCGGATGCAAACTTCACTTTTACATGTTGTTTGAACATTAATGTGTGTTGGCAGTGTATGTACACATCTACCCTATAATGATAAAAATCCATGCAGTGGTTATATAAAAATAATATCCCCTTTTTCAAATCGAGCCACTCTCAGATGCTTGTTGGTGTGGCGTCACACCGACAGAGGCCGCTCCCACGATAGTTGATTGACATGAGTGTACTACCTCAGACCCGCCCTAAATCAGCTGTAACAGTCCGACCTCCATTGTTTCGATGCAGGAGCAGGGATGTAAATTAGACAAGAATATCTCAGATTGAGCGATTGAGGTTTTGTGTTCCTGGATGGATGTAATAATGAACACAGTGGTCGTCATTTACTCCCGACATCTGAGCCGCTGAAGATGCAGTGGATTACGTTTGTTTGTGAAGGGAATGTGCCTCCCGATCTACATATATCCGTCTATGTTTGCGCGAATCATTCGTGATCCAGCTTCACTTACAGCAGAAGTGAGTATAAGGTTTTTTATGAATCTTTCCGATCGCCTTTCTTAATAACGTGCTAGATAGCAAGTTTAGCGGCTAAACGCAGCTAAATGCAGCTAAAGTAAACAGACTCGTCACTCCACAGAGAGAAGAGAGGGGCGGGGTGAGCAGAGCTAATTAACATTTAAAGCAACCTCGACCAGAACAGGATGATTTTTGCAGAGCTGATTTTGAAAAGGGTGTTGTTTTACACTACCATTGAGAATTTTTAACCAAAGTATATTATAGACTTTTCATTAAGACGCTAAAGAATCATATCAACTTGTGGAAAATAGGCATCCGATGACCCCTTTAAGGGATCGCAGGTACAATTAAAGCACGAAGGATGTTCTAAAACACTGGTGACTTGATTATTCTGCCTTTTTTGGTAAAATTCTGTGCTTTGTGGAGACAAAAATCCCATAATGCATTGCAACAAACTCAGTGAACAACTTATCATTGTTATGAATGAAAACAGTTCGATCTGGGATATTTTTCCTATTTTTATGCTAATTAGAGTATCAAATATGTGACCTTGGACCACAAAACCAGTCTTAAGTAGCATGGGCATATTTGTAGCAGTAGCCAACAATACATTGTATGGGTCAAAACTATCGATTTTTCTTTTATGCCAAAAATCATTAGGATATTAAGTAAAGATCATGTTCCATGAAGATATTTTGTAAATTTGCTACCGTAAATATATCAGAACTTAATTTTTGATTGGAAATATGCATTGCTAAGAACTTAATTTGGACAACTTTAAAGGCGATTTTCTCAATATTTTGATTTTTTTGCATCCTCAGATTCCAGATTTTGAAATAGTTGTATCTCGGCCAAATATTGTGCTATTCTAACAAAATGCTATTTATTCAGCTTTCAGATAATGTATAAACCTCAATTTCAAAAAACTGTCCCTTATGGTTTTGTGGTCCAGGGTCCCATATTATTTTTGCAACATACTGATCAGAAATTTGGAATAACTAAGATTTTTATGTGTTTATTTTTTTAAGAAAAACGCTCACCACGGCTGCATTTATTTGACAAAAAATACAGTAATATTATAAAATAATATTATACATTTAAAGAACTGTTTACTATTTGAATATATTTTAAAATGTTATTTATTTTTGTGATGCAAAGCTGTATTTTCAGCATCATTACTCCAGTCTTCAGTGTCATTTGATCCTTCAGAAATCATTCTAGTATTTTGTGGAAACCGAGATACATTACCATTCATGTGTTTGGGGTAAGTGAGAAAAAAAAAAAATCAATACTTTTATTTTCAGTACAGATGCATTTAATTCATCCAAAATGACAATAAAGACACTTATGGTGGTACAAAAGATTTCTATTTCAAATAAATGCAGTTCATTGAACTTTTTATCCATCAGAGAATCCTGAACAAATCATCACAGTTTCACGATTTCTGAAGGATCATGTGACACTGAATACAAGAGTAATGCTGCTGAAAATTCAGCTTTGACATTACAGGAATAAATTACAAAATTACAATTTTTTTTTTATACTGTAGCTTTACATTACAAAATCCTAACATTTATAAGGCCTTGTGAAATCCATTTAATTTTTTCCCAAATTCCATTTTTTTTCTTTTTTTTCAGAATTTTTAGATTTTTTTTTTTTTTTCATTTAAATTTTTCTAGACTCTATTTTAATGCTTAAAATAAATAATATTAACATTTTGACGGGTTGCTGTGAAGAGCTTTAAGTTTCTGTTTAGTTCTGATAGTTTTTATCAAAAGTAACAGTTAAATACTCATTAAGTGACTCTCAGAGCAGTTCTACAGATTATTCTTATGTGTTCATGTACTCCGTACGCCTTTTAGTATGTATGTAGTAATTCCATGACATTCTGTGTTAAAAAGTAAATTCCATTTTTATGACTAAAATTATGATTCCATCAGTGTTTTTTTTTCGCATCACGGAAATCACAGGGCCCTACATTTGAGACCAGTAGAAGAGTGTGTGTATAAAATGATGCTGGCATGCTGCCTATACAGTTATCATGATACCATAGAGGCCTCACTGTTTTGCAACAGTTGTAACAGTCAAGTGTGTTAGTGACGCACTGATCACTTCCCCTTTCTGCGTAAGTCAATATAAATCCACAATGATTTCATTCACCAAGTATGAAAGTTATTTTTGATAGAGTGTGTTGATTTTCTTGGATGGCTGCCACAGATCTGAGGATGACCCGTTTCTGCTGTACGCTGCTTTGCACTCTGGCGTTCACTGCAACTTTCTTAGTCGTGATCTGATGAGAGATCACAAAGCCTGCTTGCCAGACAGCGCAACCAGACGCCTCTTCTTCAAGTGGCAACGTGGCCATCAGTTGGTGATCAGTCATTACGTCCCAGGAAAAAGAGTTCGGTTTCAGGTAGGTTTAGGAATGGAGAGATCTTATATAATTAAGGACTGTTAGGATGACTGTTGGCTTTGCTGTGTGTTTTTCAGAGGATCTTGGCTTATGACACCATCGTTCAGACCTCTGGCAGCTCCTGGCACATTCCGTATGATGAGAATGGAGGAGATAGAGCCACATATGAAGTTCCTCAAAAATGGCTCTGCCTTACTCAAGAACACTGAGAATTGGTACTAGTGTGCTTGTTGAGAAATGTCAAATAAATAATGATTTGCAAAATGTCCAATTGTTTATTTCTACGTCTTGTATGTGTGTGTATGTATATACACACACACACACACACACACACACACATAGTGCCTTGCAAAAGTATTCATAACCTTTAATTTTTTCACATTTTATGTTGCTGCCTGTTACATTCCTTTTTTTTCTCAAATCAATCTACACTCCATATTCCATATCAGCAAAGCAAATACAGGTTTTTAACATCTTTGCAAATTAATTACAAATGAAAAAAACTTAAATGATTCAAATGAGTATTCAAACCCTTAGCTGGGACAGTTGAAATTTAGCTCAGGAGCATTCATATTGCTTGTAAACATTATTACACTTTGAGTGGAGTTAACCTGTGGCAAATTCAGTTGAATGTGTATGATTTGAAAAGGCACACACCTCTCAATAAAAGGTCTAACAGCTAAAAATGCATATCAGAGCAAAAGCCCTGAGGTAAAAAAAAAAAAAAAGATAAAAACTGCCTGTAGAGCTCAGAGACAGGGTTGCATCAAGGCACACATTGGGGGTAGAGTTCAGGAAAACAATCTGCTGCATTGAAGGTTTACAGAAACATGTAGTTTCTATTACCCTTAATGGAAGTTTGAAATGGAAGTTTGAAACAACTAGGACTCTTTCTAGAGCTGACCTCCTGGCCAAACTGAGCAACTGATGGAGAAAGGCCTTGGTTAGACTGGTGAAAAAAGCACCTAAACAACCCTCAGACTGTAAGAAACAAGATTCTCTGGTCTGATGAACCTCAATGAAGGAACCTCAGAAGGTTCACCTTCCAACAGGGCAATGACCCTAAGCACACAGCAGGAGTGGCTTATACACAACTCTGTGAATGTCCTTGAGTGGCCCAGCCACAGCCTGGGCTTGAATGCAATCAAATATTTCTAGAAAACCCTGAAAATGTCCGTCTGCCCCCATCCAACCTAACAGAGCTTGAGAGGTGAAGACGTGATGGGAAGAATGGCAGATAATTGCCAAATGCTGACGTGCAAAGCTTGTCGCATCATACCCAAAAAGCCTTGAGGCTGTGAAAGTGCTTCGGCTAAGGGTATGAATACTTATGCCATTAACTCATTTCAGATTTTTAATTACTAATAAATTTATGATGTCATGACAATTCTGTTTTGTCATTATGGTATATGGAGTGTAGACTGATGTGGGGAAAAAGTCATTTAAAGCAGTTTAACATAAGGCAGCAACATAAAACGTGAAAAAAAAATGAGGGGGTATGAATACTTTTGCAAGGCACTGTATATGAAAAAAAATACAATTAATATAAAATTGTAAAAATTCAAATAAAAATATTTATATAATTTTCAAATAAAATTTAAATTAAAGTAAAAAAAAATCTGTAAAAACTGCTATCCATTATTGTTTCTTTTATTGCACATCTACTTTTATATTTTATAACAGGTACAGTTGTAGGTGAAGTAATGTTGACTGCTTCTTATATAATCATGTAATATTATATTACCCATATTTTTAAGTCACAAGATCTATATCTATAACTATAAGGCTGTGGGTCTTAAGTTCATGTGCATAAATGCATAGGTTAGCCATGTCGCCTTCTAGTTAATGCATTATCAAACCTGGATACTCAAGAATTGTCACAACATTAAGGTAAGGTTCAGCTATATTATGAAGAATTGTCTGGGCCAGGGATTGAATGCAATCAAATATTTCTGGTGAAACCTGAAAATGTGCATCTGCTTCCATTTAAGCTGACAGAGCAGGAGAGGTGAAGATGTGAGGAGAAGAATGCTGACGTGCAAAGCTTGTCATACCCAAAAAGACTGTAAAGGTGCTTCAGTTACTTATGCCATTAACTTATTCCAGGTTTTTTATTATTAATACATTTACGAAGTTATGCCAATTCATTAAGGCAAGGTTCAGCTATATTATAAAGGTGGATTTTAAGGTGTTTTTATAACTCACAGGTGGTGGCAAATTATAAATGGTAATAAAACATGCTCTTTGGTGCTTTTTACTTATCCTAGTTGTGCAAACATTAAAATATTAGATGTATAACATTTGCTTGCCCTACATGAGCGGTCCTTAAAACACTCATAAAAGATATTGCCATTATGTAAATTGTTTGCTTGGATTATTGCGAGTTAGCAGCACAAATTTGGAGCATCACAAACTTGACATCTCCTTGGACCAAAGATGAAATGCACAAATGGCTTCTTCTGTGTAAGATTTCAAAGACTGACTAAACCAATTCAGCACTTATAAGCAGAAGGTTTACACTCACTTATGAAAATTCACTCATGAAAGCAATTAACTACTCCATTAAGGGGCAATATTTGGATTTGGACATTTTTACCTTACCATAAAAATATACTGTCTCAAATAAATTCCCAATGTGAATAGGTAGATTAAGAATTCATTACCCATCCACTTTTTTCTTTAATGTTGAAGAATACCTGTGGGTGAGACTTCCGGTTCATTCGCCGCCCACTATAGGGAAATAACGAGAAGAATAACAATGCATAGTAAATGGTACAACTGTTTGGTTTACAAACCAGTGCTAATAATTAAGATAATACATTAAAATAATGTGGTAAGTGCAACATCAAGTGCAACATCAAGCAGCAAAACGAGCTGTTTTGTACAGCTAAAAATAGCTGGACGCGGATGGGAATGACCACGCCCACTCTTAAGGGAAGAAAAAGGTTCATATAAAAATAAATATATGAATTGCGTAAAACTATACTAAAAAACAATGTAATTAACTGTTTTTTGTAAATATTATACTCTTTGCAAAAGCTTCCTAATATACAAACACCAACTATATCCTAAATAAAACTGTTCTTGTTGACTACAAGTGCTTTTACCATGCTTGGGCCCGTTTGAGTGCGACGCGTCACGCCATGTCACCCGGATATGAATGCTGGAGCCGGTGCTATCATTTCCGGTGTACAGCAAAGCTGTGTGGTTAGATCTGTTTACAAACTTCAATATTAAACAGTAAATCTGTCGCATTATGTCCCGAGGCTCGAGCGCGGGGTTTGATCGGCACATCACCATCTTTTCTCCTGAGGGGAGACTCTATCAAGTCGGTGCGTATCGATGAAAGTGTGTCTTTATTAAATCGAAAGAATAAATGCCCAGTCATTTTGCACCAAGACCATTCTGCACTGTCTCTTACTCAGACTAATGTGTTTATTGCAGCATTAAACATTCATTTAGTTAAAATGGATGCAAAAAAGTATAAACGGAATATTTTGTTAAAATTAATTAGCGTTTTAAAATATTAATTTGTTATCGTATGAATCAGATTTTGGTTACATGACAGATTCTTCTGTACTCATTGTTTATATCAATATGGATAAAAGCACTTTCGGTTTCATGTTTATAATTATGAATATTATGCAATTTATATAATTTTGTTCACGTTTCACTTAAGCAGCTTATTGTAAATCCAGGTTCTATCTTGTACAAGTCAGTACATTTCACCCATATATTATGTATTCCACATTTAAGTGTATATATTTTGAAATAAAGTAATAATAAAATACAATAACGTAACTGGAAAATATGTTATATATTTATGTATGGTTACATATTCTCTCGTATATTAATAAAATGCTAATAATAAAATAAAAACTATTTTCTGCCATGTATTTTATGAAAAATGTACTATCACAGTTAACATGTTCATTTTATTTTTCACAGAATATGCATTCAAGGCCATTAATCAGGGAGGTCTTACATCAGTAGCTGTTCGAGGGAGAGACTGTGCGGTTGTTATTACTCAAAAGAAAGTTCCAGTAAGTTTGTTTTTTACTATTTGTCAGCCACACTCCTAAATATTTCTTTAATTTGTATTTAATTTATGCAAATAAATGTTTCAGTGACTTAATGGCAGTTGTATGAGCAATATTTGTGAACGCTCTTATTAAGTCTTCCTCTTTTAATCACCCAGGATAAGCTTCTTGATGCGTCCACTGTCACCCATTTATTCAGAATAACAGAAAACATTGGTTGTGTGATGTCTGGCATGACAGGTAAACTCATCTCTGCACACAGCTATTGTCCAGCTTAAGTGAATTTTAGAATATCTGCTTTGGCTCTTTTGTATGGTGAAATGTAAAACTATGTATTATTTTACACCACATGTGATGTATTATGTTTCTCTGTGAAGCTGACAGCAGGTCGCAGGTGCAGAGGGCGCGATACGAAGCTGCTAACTGGAAATATAAATATGGCTATGAGATCCCAGTAGACATGCTGTGCAAGCGCATTGCTGACATCTCACAGGTGTACACACAGAACGCAGAGATGAGGCCCCTGGGATGCTGTAAGTATATGGTCTGATTGAGGGTGGTATGTTCTGAATGAAATCAAGTCACATTTATGTGTATAGAGGGTTACACAATATAAAGCTCCACAGAAATAAACAGCAAAGTACGCTACCAGTCGAGGGTTACACAATATAAAGCTCCACAGAAATAAACAGGAAAGTACACTACCAGTTGAAAGTTTTTGGACAGTAAGATTTTTTTTTTTTTAATGAAGTCTATTTTGCTCTCCAAGCCAGCGTTAATTTGATCCAAAATACAGCAAAAGCAATAATATTGTGAAATATTTTTACTATTTAAAATGACTGCTTTCTTTTGAATATATTTTAGATATTTATGAGCCTTCAGAAATGATTCTAATATGCTGATTTGCTGTTCAAGAAACATTTTTTTTTATTTTTTTTATTATTATCAGTATTTAAAATAGTTAAGTATTTTTTTTTTTTTCAGGATTGTCTGATGAATAAAAAGATTCAAAGATCAGCATTTATCTAAAATAATAAGCTTTTGTAGCATTATATACTATACCATTCAAAAGCTTAGAGTCAGTATAATTTTGTGGGGGGAAAGAAATGATAGAAATTAATGCTTTTATTTAGCAAGGATGCTTTAAATTGATCAAAAATGATGATAAAGGCATTTATAATGTTACAAAAGATTTCTGTTTTAGATAAATGCTGTTCTTCTGAACTTTCAATTCATCAAAGAAACCTGAATAAATTCTACTAAGCTGTTTTGAACATAATAAATGTTTTTTGAGCAGCAAATCAGAATATTAAAATGATTTCTGAAGGGCCATGTGGCTAGAGTAATGATGCTAAAAATTCAGCTTTGAAATCACAGGAATAAATTACATTTTAAAATATATTCAAATAGAAAAGAGCTATTTTAAATAGTAAAAATATTTAAACATTTTACTGTTTTGCTGTACAAATAAATACAGGCTTGGTGAGCAAAAGAGACTTCTTTAAAAACATTTTAAAAAAATCTTACTGTCCAAAAACTTTTGACTGGTCGTGTAACTTGCAAATTTCATTGTTTGTTAAATATCCAATTTCAGCTCAAAGTAGCTTTACAAAAGACAATAGTGTCATAATTCATCTCAGTTTTGGAAAATAACAGTGTTAAGGTGGCAAAGTTCATCAATTATGAAACAAACTAAATTCAGCTCAAAGCAACTCAACAGAAGACAAATAGAAGAAATATTCAGCTTTAGTCAGTTTAATGTAGATTCAATTCAGTTCAATTACTGTTAATGTTGCATCAAGTCTAAATTAAGTAGATTCAGCTTTTCAGAAGTTAATGTCATTTTTCAGCTCAGTTTAGTTCAATGTTGATTCAGTTTAGTTCAATGTGTCAGGTTTGCAAAATTCATAAATAAAATGTAAGTATTAAGCTAAAGTCTGCTTAATGTTGATTGAACTCTTTAGCTACATATTATGCAGCATATACTGCAGATTGAGAAACAATCTGTGGCACGCAACAAATATTTAAAGTGTGGTATATTTAAAATATTATCATATGAGCTTATAGCAATCTCAAATATCAGTTTTTGCTATGTTTAATCTAATATGTGTGTGAAAAACACCCAAACTTTTAATACTTGAATGAAATACTGTTAAGGCTAACATATTGCATTTTGCAGTATACCATTTACATATCATTACATAGCATTTACATAAATTTATTTATATATGTCCTTTATGTCAGCCACCAAACAATAATCTATATGTAAACTATAAAAAATCCCCCCTTGGTACCACCCGTTACCACTACTAGGTTGGTCCTGTCATACTATCTACATAACCTACCATTCATATGTTTGTGGTCAGTATTATTTTTAGCAAGGATGCATTGCATTGATCAAGACAATAAGAATGTTACAAAAGGTTTTGATATTTATGTTCATTTAAGAATCCTGGATAAACAGTAGCACGGTTTCCACAAAAGGCAGCACAACTGTTTTTAAAATGTATAATTAGAAATATTTCTTGAGAAGTAGATAGAAACCTAATATTATCATTGCATTGTGCAATGGAGTATTAAATGTAGTATTTTCATACTTCAGATTTTGACAGATTTAGCAAGAAATCCATGTATTTTAAGCATGCAAAAATTACACACACATTGCATTGTAAGCATACTGCATGTCTAGTAAGAAAAGCGTAGTAGGTCATTCCGAACATACCAGAATTCCATATTAAGGAATGTTATTGTTAAATCATATGTTTATAATTTAACAATATGAATGGCATCAATGTCAAAATCATGTATTGTTAAAACCTGTCAGGTATGATTGTGGTTGGCGTGGATGAGGAGCTAGGGCCGCAGGTCTACAAATGCGATCCTGCAGGTTACTACTGCGGCTTCAAGGCCACTGCTGCAGGGGTGAAACAAACAGAAGCCACCAGCTTCTTGGAGAAAAAGGTGAAGAAGAAATTGGATTGGACCTTTGACCAAACAGTAGAGGTATGATACGTTCACCCCAAATGGAATTACTACTCTTTGTTGTGGTTGTATCCTTCTACATTGAGTTTTTTTTGTGCACTTTTTATTCTCTCAGACTGCGATAAGTTGCCTGTCTACCGTTCTGGCTATCGACTTCAAGCCTTCAGAGCTGGAGATAGGGGTTGTTACCACAGAGGAGCCTAAGTTCAGGTGAGTTTGTACACTGCACATAGAACAGGATGTAATATTTACATATCATTACATAGCATTTACATATGTTCTGTCTGTCAACCACCAAACCGTAGTTGATAAACGGTGAAAAATCCCCACTAGGTGCTAGCAGTAACTAGTACTGCAAGGCTGGTACTTTCATACTATCTACATACAGTACAGTTCAAACTTTGAGGTCATTAGGAATTTTAGGCAAATGAAACTGATCAAAAGTGGCAGTAAATGCATTTAAAATGTTACAAAAGATCTTTCAATTCATCAAAGACTCCTGGAAAAAAAAGTGTTTTTAACTATCATGATAGTAAGAAATGTTTTTTAGCACCAAATCAGCATATTAGAATGATTTCTGAAGACTGGAGTAATGATGCTGAAAATTCAGCTTGGCCATCACAGGAATAGCTTACATTTTAAAATATATTAAGTACTTTTTAAATTTTTAAACAAAAAAAGGAGACTTTTTTTCAAAAACATTTAAGAAATCTTACGGAACCCAAACTTATTAACAGTAGTCTATGTATTTTAAAATACTAGGCTCTTAAACCTTTTGTTGTGTAAAATGATTGAGTACATTTATGATGTTCATTTTGGTAGTTATGTATATTTCTATATTTTTCAGAATTTTGTCAGAGTCGGAGATTGACACCCACCTCATGGCTCTTACTGAACGGGATTGAGAAGATCTGCACGAGTCTTACCCTGTGACAAAAAAAGTCTGAGAATCACAATCATGTCATCAATATTCAGGTCAACTGATGTTTTTTGCTGTTTATGTAGCTTTTTCTTGCAACAGTACAATAAAAAAATAATGTTTTGGAAAACAGTGTTTTCAGTTCTTCCTTTCTTTAGTTCAGAGATTTAAGTGTAGTGAAAATGCTTTTTTTCCTTTTTTTTTTTTTTTTTTTTTAATTTACAAATTGCATTAAGAAATGGTGCTAAATCTTCAATGTATATTGCTTTAAAATTTTACTTCTCAGTTTAACAAAATAGTTTTACATTTTTATATATATTAAACACACTACCAGTCAAAAGTTAATTTTTTAATGTTTTTTTTAAAGAAGTCTCTTCTGCTCACCATGGCTGCATTTATTTGATACTAAGTACAGCTACACAGCAGCACAATTTTTGGTCTTTAAATTAACTGTTTTCTATTTGAATATATTTTGAAATGTCATTTATTCCTGTGATATCAAAGCTGAATTTTGAGCATCATTACTCCAGTCACATGATACTTCAAAAATCATTCTAATATTCTGATTTGCTGCTCAAAAAACATTTATTATTATTATTATTATTATTATTATTATTATTATTATTATGTTGAAAACAGGTGAGTAGATCTTTTTCAGGTTTCTTTGATGAGAAAGTTCAGAAGAACAGCATTTATCTGAAATAGAAATTTTGCAACATTAGAAATGTCTTTATCATCACCTTTGATCAATTTAGACCATCCTTGCTAAATAAAAGTATTAATTTCTATCATTTTTTTTCCAAAAAAAAAAAAAAAAATTATATTCCAGTCTTTTGAATGGAATGGTGTATAATGTTACGAAAGCTTTTTATTTCAGCTAAAAATCTGATCTTTGGATCCTTCCATTCATCAAAGAATCCTGAAAAAAATGTACTCAGCTGTTTCAAATATTGATAATAATAATAATAATAATAATAAATGTTTCTTGAACAGCCAATCAGCTTATTAGAATATTTCTGAAGAATCGTGTGACACTGAAGACCGGAGTAATGATGCTGAAAATTTAGCTTTGAAATTGTATTCTTTAAAATGTATTCAAACAGAAAACAGTTCTTTTAAATAGTAAAAATATTTCGCAATATTACAGATTTTGCTGTATTTTGGATCAAATAAATGCAGGCTTGGTTAGCAGAAGAGACTTCTATAGAAAAAAAAAACATTAAAAATCTTACTGTTCAAAAACTTTTGACTGGTAGTGTGTGTATATATATATATATAGATATATATATTAGCACTTTAAGCTGATGTTACATTTAAATTCATTAAACTTTAACTTGAACTTATGTGTCACCATATTATATTGCATGTTGTCACCTTTTATGAGGAAATGTGTTGCTGCCTGAATCAATTTCCTGCTTTTTACAATACATTTCATTTGGCGCCAATAAAATATCACTAGTTTATCAAGAAGGGTCTTGCAGTCTCCATTTATGGGAAGCAGTGAGTGTTTTCTCACACTCTTTTCAAGATGTAAATAGTATTTCCTAAACTCTCACTTTAAGAATCCCCTCCAGACAAAGTATTTGCATAGTTGTAGTGTGTGGCTCTTCATAGAGAGAGCAAAAAAAAAAAAAAAAAAAATCGGATTTTCCAAGTGCCGGCTGTTGTCATTTCTCGGATCTGGCTGAATCATATAAGTATTCTCCTGCAGTTACAGGAGCCGTCAAGAGCCCTACGTGTCCTAACCAGACTCCTCAGGGCTTAAAAAAAGCGAGCGCTATGACTACATCATTTGCATGGAACTTTTCAAGAGGTGTCTCAGGGACTGAAGACACACAACGGTATCTCAAAATCAAAACGGCGTGCAGTCCGGATTCACGTTCGGAAATAAGCAGGGTTAAGCTGAAGGTGGATTCCCTTTAGACGTCTCAGGTTTGCATTCAAATCGAGAAAACCACATACACTTCTCGGCTCTCCTTTACTGTAAAGCGCAAGACGAAAGCAAAGCGTGACAGTGAGTTGAACTGCATGACTTGAATATGAAAGTTTGAGGAAATTTTCAAGGAGTTTCACTTCGCATTGGTGGTTTAAATGTGACTTTAATTTGCAAACACTAGGAATATTTTAAACTGTGCTAATGATAATGTTGAAATTGAAGTTTGCCTTATTATAATCTGAAGATCAGAGTTCAAATAACATGCCAAATGCTAACAAACACTACACCCTTTTCCAAGAACATCAGAATGGGAGCCACTTTCTAGGAATGGATTTGAAAATTCAAAAAATTCCATGTGAGTAAATTTCAGACTAATTCAGCCACCCTGATAAAATTCAACATAAAGCAGCGTTGTGCAATCCACAACGTTCCTTATTTTGGGAATTCAGGAAGTTGGGGAACTTTCGGCATTGCCAATTTTATCTCAATGGCCCTTCCTGCTCAGGAAATTCCAGTGAACTCAGCTGACGGAAAACAGTACAAGTTCTTCAGTTGCAAACACTTCTCCTCAGTGACATAAAAGGCTATTTAACTTCCTCATTTCTCTTGTTCTCATGCATTTCCAAGGAAAGAGACAAAGTCAAGTTGAAAGTTTTAATTTAAAATGTTATATCTTTCCACAAAACAACAAAGCAAGTTTCAATCTTTTATATACACATGTACACGTTAATATAAAAATAAATCTGTCTGTATGCACAATATTTTACATCACAGTACAACAGAATCACAGCCGGACATTCAGCTGACAGTACAGTCCATCATCGAGAGCCAACGGTACGCTTTAGTCGGCCTCTCTCCAGTGTTACTCTAATACACCCTTCGTTTCCGGGCCTCCTTTTACATCTGTCTTGTACTTGCACCGCCGATGAGCCGCGAGCCACCCGAGACCCTCGGGTGTCTCCACCGCGGACTCATTCCTGGGCACCTTGAGTGGGAACATCAATCTCTTTCTCCATTCACCACAAGTCCTTCTACACCTGCCCCATCATTTTAATATCATCATATATCTGTGAAATGAAAACAAAAATGACATTAGAACTACATAAACACGCTTACTATTTGAATCAAATGAACATAAGAAAAGGAATGCTTACATCATCATCATCACCATCATCAGATATACATTGTTCTTCATAATCCTCGTCGCTATCTTCTGACTCACTATCTGGAAGTTCCCTTAGGTGTGGCGCTGTGAGCTCATACAGGACTTTTTGGATGTCTGTGTTGGCTCGGCCATAGGTCAGGTGATAAGGCGTGTGACCACCGTACGTGAAGCTGTGAACATCAGCACCTTTGCTGATTAGAAGTTGAACCAGCTCAAAGTTCTGGAGGTCAACTGCTAAATGGAGAGCAGTTCGTCCATTACACTGCTCCTAAAGACAAAAACAAGCAATTCAGCCATGTGGTTGACACAAACAGTTTAGTTTTACTGGAAAAACAACCAAACACATTCTTACCGGTGCGTCAATGTCTGCGCCGAGCTGGACGAGGCTTTCTAACAACGACAGGTAGCCTTGAATGGTGACCACGTGTATGCATTTCTGACCTGGAGAGTAAACAGAGGTTCAAATCAGATCCAAACATTTAAATCAGAGAAGATCACTGGAAGCAAATTTGCATGGTAAACATCATCTTACCATTATAGTTTGGTGTCTGGAGGATGGCTGGCAGCTGCTGCCGGCAGCCCTGCGTTAGGAGGCTGAAGCAGGCCAGAGAACCTTTTCTGCAGGCGATATGGAGGGCAGTATTTCCATGATCATCCACTAAAGACGCATCGCAGCCTGCTTTTAGTAACTGCTCTACTATAAGAGGCTGGTCTGTGATGACGGCCAAATGCAACGCAGTCTGAAGAGAAAAGAGTGATTTAGTATGAGCTAAATAGTCATAAATAGAGTGAAAATGTGATAGTTTGTATAAAAACTAATCATGATGTACCTGTCTCTGGTTGTTTTGGATGTTGAGGTAGGGGTCACCATAGGACAAGTTGATTATTTTCAATGCAGCGTCTTTGGCTTCATGTATAACAGCAAGATGTAGATACCTTTAAAAAGAAAGTAAACATTGTTATGCAACTGTAAATCATTTTTAGTGATAAAACAGCTTTTTTGGTGTGCAAAGCACAGTATTTTTCCTAGTAGGGACATGCGCAGCTCTTGCACGTCTGACTGTCTGGCGCGCAGCCCGGGACTTTCCGAGTTCGCACGGCCCTGCCCACATTGACGCCAGGCCAGAGACCTGCGAAGCCCCGCCCACTTTGACGCGGCGCCAGAGAACAGTCCGTACTGATGCAGCGTTTCTGTTTACATAAAACCCATTATGACCGTAGGGTGTCTGCGCACGCGCAGTACGCTTTGTGAATGGAATGATTAGGACTTTAAATGTGCTCAAGAACAATCGTAACCTTTGATTTTATTTTACGTTTCTTTTGCAGTGCAATAAGCATTTTATAAAAACAAATACATAAATTAATTAAACAAATATTAAAGTTTTTTTTACAAACTAAAAGTAGCTATTTTAGTCTTTTTATGATTAAAAATTACTTAAATGTGCCGAAGGACAATCATTAACTTGAAAGACTTTTTTGCATTGCAATAATAACTTGCTTAAAACAACAATGGGCTCTAAATAAATAAATAAATAAATAAATAAGCGGTTCTCTGCAACCTAAAAGTTGTTTTTGTGCATTATATATTATGTCGTATATTTTAAAAAACAAATGCACATAAATGCTTTGCATGCGCTGCATAATATTGCTTTTAAAAAAATCTCAGCGCACTTACGTGTCTCCGTCTTCGGTGAGCACTTTCCTCCAGGGTTCGTCCTCGGCCACGCTCATCCGACAGAAATGAGTCTCCACGTCCGTGAGTTCTTCCTCTTTGAGCGAATCCAAACCGCTGTCTAAACGGTCGTCGTTGCTCGCAAACATTTTCCCAGATTTGGGTCCGCGGCCATCATCATTATAATCCATTTGGTTGGCGCTGCTGCCTCGGTAAAGCTCCATGTTTGTGTCGGAAGTCTGTAGCTCTTGTGGACTGTGAGAGTTTCAGGAGCGTTAAAAGAGACGAAGAAAAGGGCGGAGCTTCACCGAGGGTGGGGGATTTCCAGGGTGATTGACGTCTGAATTGTGTCTACAGGGAATTAACTCAGCCAGGAGTTGGGGAAATTTTCTCTGCTTCATTAAACACACTATCTGATCAGTAATACTGAAAGCCAGACTTTTCCAACTAGAAAATATTCCAGAATCCTGCACGGGCCGGCTAAAAAGAAAAGAAAAAAAAAACCTAAACATTTTGTGTCAGAAAAGAAAATATTTAGTGCACAACATCACAAAGTGTACCTTGGTGGTTTGCAAAAAATCCCATGTTCAAACATCTCAGAATTTTTGCTGGAAGATGTTGAATCATGCGTATAAATTTCAGATTGTTTCCATAATTCTGATATTGCATAAACTATGATGGTGCATATAATTAAAATAAACAAATATTTTTATTATTATTATTGTAATATTTTATAATTAGATTTCTAATAAATAAAAAATTCTAATTATAAAATTATATTATTAAAGTGCATAATAATAGCAATTATTACTAATATTAATTTTAAAATTATAATTTTTTAATGGTTATTTATTTATTGCTGAAACATACTGAATCATGCATATAGATTTCAGATGGTTTCCATAATTCTGATATTGCATTAACTATGATGGTGCATAATAATATTAAAAATCTTAAAATAGTTTTATATTTTAAAATTGTAATGTTTTATAATTAGAATTCTAATAATTTTTAAATTCTAATTATAAATGTATATTATTAAAGTACATAATAATAGTAATTATTACTAATATTAATTTTAAAATTATATTGTAATTGTAACAATTTTATAATTATAATTTTTGAATAATATTTATTTATTTATTTATTTTACTTTTTGAGTCATGCATATAAATTTCAGATGGTTTCTATAATTCTGACATTGCAATTTGTGACCAAATTAAAACAAAATAAAACTAAATGTATAATATAATTTTTTTTTTAAATATTAATTTTGTAGTATTTTATAATTATATTTTTAATTAAATTTATAATTCTAATTATAAACTATACACAATTATATGTAACAAAATATGGTGGTATGTAACATTAAAAAATTAAAATATTTTAATATGTATGTCAGCACCAATATCCTCGTGGTTAGCGGGCTGACATATAGCGCCGTTGCGCTGCAGGCGTCCCGAGTTCGAATCCCGGCTCTTGGACCTTACCTGATCCTACCCCCTTCTCTCTCTCTCTCCCACTTCGCTTCCTGTCCAACTACACTGTCCTATCTAAATAAAGGCATAAAAATGTCAAAAACAAAATCTTTAAAAAAAAAAAAAAAATTAATATGTACAATAAATTTCATATCAAATATAAAAATACAGAGGAGTCCAAAATTTGGATTGCATTTTTTTTTTTTTTTTTTTTTTTTTGTTTTTTTATATGAACAATTCACATGAAATCTGAAACGTAAAAATTTAAATGAACTTCCTAGCATTAGTTTTTACGTTAATGCACGTACATGTAAAGTCCAGGAAGTAGACTGTATGGTGCCAACATCTTAGTGCTTCCTCATAAAGTAAAGAATGGGAAACTCCTCTGTGTGTATTTCAGCCATGAGCATTTGCCCACAAAGGCATTTACACAAAGGAAGTAGAATGCGTCTTTTTTGCTTAAGACGCATGTGTACAATCCAAGACAGCCTGTCCTCAAACACAGCTACCATAGTAACAGTAACTACGCTCTATAAACCCCAAGGGCAGAGGGTGTTCCACTAAAACGCAATTTGCAACGCACATTGTGCACAAGCCTGACAAAAAGTGAACTCCCAGGTGGGAATGCTTGTACTACTGTAAACTCATATCAGTGTGACCTATAAACAGGTTCAGTAGCTCTCTAAAGTGTTTTGTCTCTGATACAATCTAATTAATCCAAGTAAGATAGATGATGATGAGTGGATAATGTAGGAAAGTGACCTACAAATCACAACAATGTAATTACTTTACTGCTTTGCACTGCTATCAGGAAGTCGCAACTCATTTAACCTGATCAAATACTGGAAACTCTGAAAATGTTCCTTTCCGCTAGCATGTGATAAGTGTGGATAGGACGCCCTGTCCAGCTCTCTGCGTAAAGTTCGGACACAGACAGGTGGCGATCAGCATGTTTATGAGCGGGAATGTTCGTTGGGCTGACTATTACTAAAACCTCTTGCTCTTTTGCTGAGGCAGCTCTGACAGCTGCGTAAACGCACACTTCCTCTAATATGGTCACAGGCTAAACATTAGGAATAAGACCATTTATCATATTTAAACGTGATCACTGACTCATCATTACCGTCTCATATACTTAACATGTAGCATTGTTGCCATGTGAAAAAACACATTAAAGAATCTGGATGGGATGCTTAAACAATAGTTCACCCAGAATGAATCACTGGGTTTTTTTGTAACATGTGACCATATTTTAATATAATCTTTTGATTATAGATGAATAGTGAGTTACATTCCAATCATTTTCTTTGTAATAGCAATCACATGGCCTCTGAAAACTTAAAATATTCTGATTTTATGGTGCATTTGTGATGCTTGTTATCATTTCTGGAGCTTGATGGCGTCACTCCCGGTTTGCTTTTAATTCAGTTGAAAAGAGCTGTGTAAACATTATGCCAAATCTCTCTTTTTCTTTTCCGCATGCATTTGTCATTAATTGTTGCACTTGTGTAATTATTACATACATTTTATTTATATTTTTTGTTAATGTATTTTGTTTTGTTTGAAAAAATTTAGACTTTTATTCAGTAAGGATGCATTTAATTGATCAATAATTATTTATTTAGGTTTATTTTATTTTGTTATTTTTATTTTATTTAATTATGTTTTCTTTTAAGAAATTCACATTTTTTTTCAGCGAGGATGCATTAAGTTGATCAAAAGTGACAGTAAAGACATCTATAATGTTATAAATAATATTTATTAATTATAAGGCTCTTTATTTGAACTCCTATTCATCAAAATACTTTGTCAAAAATGTATCACAGTTTCCACAAAAAAAAAAATTATTTATTTATTTATTTCGTTATTTTTATTTTTTAAAAATACTTTTATTCAGCAAGGATGCATTAAATTGATCAAAAGTGACAGTAAAGTCATCTATAATGTTACAAATTATTAATTATTAATTATAATGCACTTTATTTGTCAAAAATGTTCACAGTTTTCACAAAAATGTTAAGCAGTTCAGCTGTTTTCAAAATTTATTTATTTATTTATATTTTTATTTTATTTTTATTACTTTTTTTGAAGACATTATTACTTTTATTCAGCAAGGATGCATTAAATTGATCACAAGTGACAGTAAAACAGCTATAATGTTACAAATAATATATATTAATTATAATGCTCTTTATGTGAACTTCCTATTCATCAAAATACTTTGTCAAAAATGTATTACAGTTTCCACAAATAATTTAAGCAGCTCAGCTGATTTATTTATTTATTTATTCATTCTATTTTGTTATTTTTATTTATTTATTCATTAAATTAATACTTTTATTCAGAAAGGCAAGGATGAATTAAATTGATCAAAAGTAACAGTAAAGACATCTATACTGTTACAAACAGTGTATATTATATAAATAATATATAATATATATATTAATTATAATGCTTTTTATTTAAACTTCCTATTCATCAAATACTTTTCAAAAATGTATCAGTATTTATTTATTTATTTATTTATTTATTTTTTGCAGAAAGATACTGAATCATGCAAATAGATGCATATAGTTTCCATAATTCTGATCCTGCATAAATTATGATGGTGCATGTAATGTACAATATTAAAAATCTTAAAATATTTTTATGTGTAATATTGTATTATTATATTTTTAATAATTTTACAATTCTAATTATAAAATAAAATTATTAAACTACATAATAATAGTAATTATTACTAATATTAATTTAAAATTTTGAATAATGATTTTTTTTTTTTTTTGCAGAAAGATAATGAATCATGCATATAGATTTTAGATGATTTCTATAATTCTGACATTGCAACATGTGAACAAATTAAAACAAAATAGAATAAAATATATAATCAAATATTTTTCTATTTTGTAGTATTTTAAATTATATTTTTAAAATTAAATAATTAAATTCATAACTCTAATTATAAACTATATACACTATATGTACCAAAGTATGGTGGTGTAAATTCATGTAAATAATTTGAGATACTGTTTTTTGAAACTGATTAAACAAAAGGCACATTGTCTTCTATGATATATGACGGTGACTTGTAGTTTGTAAGGCTAAAAAAATGCAACATTTTCACTCATGTGTAAGCATAATGTCATTTTATATGAAACTTGCTCACATGAAACGAACGGCATGTTCTTACACACCACCTGCTGACTCACAGTGCATGACACTGAAGTTTTCGATGTGAAGTGAAGGACGTGTGAGCCACCCCTTTCCAAACATCACTGGAATTTCCATTTTCTTCCAGACTCCTCTAGTCCCACTTACATTTCTTATATGTATTAGAGGTAAAGGCCACTTTTCAAACATAAACACAGGGTAAATCACTAACCTTTACCTTCAGGCTTCCCCCATCTTTCCATCACCAGACCCACTGTTCGAAGTCCCAGAGGTGTGAATGGGGATTCTGCGGTGTGTGTCATTTCAAAGGACTTTTAAACAAGTCATTACACTTTTCCCAGTTTCAAGCAGTGGACATTTTTCACAGAGGGGAATCCTGCAGCTCAGTCCATGAATCACACTGATTAAACAGTATGAATGGAATGTGACTCCACACCAATCTCACCTGAAAGGGTGCGGCAGTCCAGCAGGTTATGTAATGGTTATGAGTGGTTTAATGTTTAAAGCAGGAGACTGAATTGATTTTAAGGGGCTAGTGCATTCCCCGCATACTTCACTTACAGGTTTCTCTCTCTCTCTCACGCGAAGTTGCACAGACAAAGCAGATGCATATAGTGTAGGTGGTATTTCCCTTTTCTTTGTCTGGCAAGACCATTCAGTTCTAGAAATAACTCCATCCAATGGAATTTAAGTTTCTTTTTTTTTTTCTTTTTTTTCTTTTTTTTTTTTTTTTTGTAAAATGATGACGCAAAGATAAAATAAACTAAATATCTAACTGAGAATATTTAGTAGCATAAAAAAGTATTTCTGGCACACACGTATGCCAATGTAACAGTCCCAGATGGAATCGGTGAAGGATTTTCCATACACCAGCGCAGACGTTTCTGCTCCATACCGCCCTCTAGTGGATAAATGTATTCCTTTAATACTTTTTACACAGACAACATAGTGACCATCCTTTTTTTAGTGTCTACAAATCTAAACACACTTCTATATATCGATTGATTGACTGACCGACTGCTCTGTGTTCTTTAAATGCTTATTTATTTAGTGTTCTGTTTATTTATACACTACCAGTCAAAAGTTTTTGAACAGTAAGATTTTAACTTTTTTTAAAAGAAGTCTCTTCTGCTCACCAAGCCTGCATTTATTTGATCCAAATTACAGCAAAAACAGTACAATTTTGAAATATTTTTTACAATTTAAACTAACTGTTTTCTATTTGAATATATTTTAAAATGTAATTTATTCCTGTGATTTCAAAGCTAAATTTGTAGCCTCATTGCTCCAGTCACATGATCCTTCAGAAATCATTCTAATAGTCTTATTTCCTGCTCAAAAAACATTTATTATTATTATTATGTTGAAAATATATTTTTTTCAGGTTTCTTTGATGAATAGAAAGAATAGAAATCTGAAATAGAAATCTTTTGTAACATTATAAACGTCTTTAGCATCACTTTTGAGCAATTTAAAGTGTTCTTGCTAAATAAAAGTATTAATTTATATAATTTCTTTCCCAAAAAGGAAAAAAAAGAAAGAAAAAAATTACTGACTCCAAGCTTTTGAATGGTATAGTGTATAATGTTACAAAAGCTTTTTATTTCAGATAAATGCTGATCTTTGGATCTTTATATTAATCAAAGAATCCTGAAAAAAATGTACTCTACTGTTTTAAATGTTATTAATAAATAAATAAATAAAATAATAATAATAATAATGTTTCTGGAAAAGCAAGTCAGCATATTAGAATGATTTCTGAGGGATCATGTGACACTAAAGACTGGAGTAATGATGCTGAAAATGTAGCTTTGATCACAGGAATAAATTACACTTTAAAATATATTCAAATAGAAAGCAGTTATTTTAAATAGTAAAAATATTTCACAATATTATTGGATTAAAGAAATGCAGGCCTGGTGAGCAGAAGAGAATTCTTTAAAAAACATTAAAAATCTTACTGTTCAAAAACCAAAAATAAATAAATAAATAAAATAAAAAAAAAAAGAAAAGAAAGAAAGAAAGAAAGAAAGAAAGAAAGAAAGAAAGGTCTTGACATAAAAAAAAAGCATTAAAAGCGCAATTACTCAAATATTCCACAAGATGGCGACAGACTGTAATTAAAAGGCATTTTCAGTGCGCGCCATTAGTTCACACAAATCTCGGCTTGATATGAATTTGACGTCGAATATTAGATCAATCAAGATGCTGTAACATAATTTAAAATTCAGTTTGGACGTTAATTTCTTCCAGTGGTAATTGGGTGAAAATTGGAAGTAAATCTGAAGGCCAATATGTTTGACGTTCAATTTGATTTACATATTTGACCTGTTTTTTGTTTTTTTTGTTTGTTTTTTTGTCTTTCCAACATCAATTGCCCAATGGGTTTAAATAATGATAATAACAAGAATACTGATCATTATATATTTTAATAAATATCGCAAATTTAAGAATCTAAATAGCCTATTAATGCAAAAGTTTAAGTTTTTTTTTTAAGGCGTGTATCCTGTACTAAAAGCGTCAGTGTAGCTTGTAGACTACAAATATTTTATTTTATTTTATTTTATTTTTTTTTTTTTGTTGAAGTTATTAATATTGCCAGTGAAACAGGTCTATGCAATTTTTAAAGAAAAGCATTAATGGAGTGGACCATGTTTTCTTTTTTTCTTTTTTGTATCCAATGCTCAACGTTGCATTATTAAGTCACAAAACTGCTTAAACGAATAGTTAAAAGTAAACGTTATTTGGATTTTAAAAAATGTGCAAATGCTTATGTAAACATATAGACCTACTAAAATAGGCTACATAAATATTTCTAACTATATTTGTTTACGGTGTTTCAGTTTAATTGATGTCCATGTGATCATTTTGAGCTAATGGACCAAAACTGTGTTAGTCATAAATACAACACGAGCCCTAATTAAAGATGATTAAACATTAATTATTCAACAATCTGTCTGTGTAAAGCTGCCAGAGTCTGATGCTGGAGCTGATCGTCTCCTGCAGAGAGAAATCAAGAGCCAACCAGCATGAAAAAATCACAATAAATCTATCTATCTATCTATCAGAAATTGTATGCTACTATGTCCTCTTTCAGTAGATTCTCTTTACCACTCTGTAAATGATCGTCACCTCAATAAATTGTCCAAGCGTCTTGACAAGCGCTTTCTCACACCCATTTGCCGTCCAGATGAGTGTCCTGGGAGGAGAATCCCAGCTCTAACACAATGGGATGGTAACAGGTTTGTGTCTTCAGCATCCATCCGCCCCCTGCTCCACAGTATAAAGAGCAGCGTCTGTTATCAGCGTCCGCAGCTTCTGCAGGTTATCAGCAGCCTGACTGACCCCAAACACCCTCATGTGGGAAAACCAGCGGCGCATATTCCCATCGTTCACTGCACACGTTCATTACTGACAGTTGTGTTCAGTCACCAATTGCAATATAACCTGTTCTTGCATAGCAGCCTACTGTCGTTTTAGAAAACACAGCGATAGATTACATCATATTTTAATAGAGCGTTCTTGTACGCCATGTATAAATTCGTTAAACGTAACTTTAAGAAAACACGTTTTAAGTTAATAGAGTATTATTTTTGTATATGCACATTTCACCTAAAAAGAGATTAAGATTTATATTTGGGGGAATTATATATGAGCATAGGCTATTTGAATTAGCTTCTGATATCATTAGAACAATGATTAGCAATTCATAATATTCCCTTGACACCCGACTTCATAGAATATTAATAATATTAACAATAATACAATTTTATTTATATACTTTATTTTTATTAAAGCTAATAACATTATTGGCTGAATTACACAGTTTGGCACACTATAAATAAAAAAAAATAAAACATTTTCTTAAAATAACTATTATTTGTTTTAAATGAAAGTTTAACAAAATAATGAATTGATAAATAAAAAACAAATACTAGTAAAAATTACACATTTTAAAATAGTAAAGATAAATAACATATTAATAATAATAATAATAATAGTAATAATAATAATAATAATTTTATTTATATTGTTATATTTTATTTTATTTTTATTAAAGCTGATAACATTATTTGCTGGATTACACAGTTTAGTACACTATCAAAATAAAAAATGAAAACATTTTCTTAAAATAACTATTATTTGTTTTAAATTAAAATGGAACAAAATAATGAATCAATAAAAAAAACAAATACTAATAAATAAATAAAAATAGTTACAAATTTATATAATAATAATAATAATAATAATAATAATAATAATAAATATTTTATTTATGTTTATTTTAATTGTATTTTTATAAAAAGCTAATAACATTATTTGCTGAATAACACAGTTTGGCACACTATAAATAAAAATAGAAAATGAAAAAAAAATTCTGAAAATAACTAACAAAATAATGAATAAATAACGAAAAATAAAAACAAAAACTAATAAATAAATACAACATTTTAAAATAGTTAAAATGGATATAATAAAAATACAATTTGTTTTTTTTTTAATATTTTATTTTATTGTTATTAAAGCTAATAACATTATTTGCTGAATTACATAGTTTGGCACACTATGAATCAAAATACAAAAAAATAGCATTGCTCTAAAATAACTATTATTTGTTTTAAATTAAATGTTAACAAAATAATTAATTAATAAATAAAAAATAATAACATAAATACTAACAAATAAATACAACGTTTTAAAATAGTTAAATAATAATAATTTAATAATAATACAATTTTATTTATATTTTATTTTATTTTATTTTTATTAAAGCTAATAGCATTTGCTGAAGTACACAGTTTGGGACACTATAAATCAAAATAAAGGATGAAAACATGTTCTTAAAATAACTATTAAATTAAATGTTTATCAAAATAATGAATTATTACATAAAAAAATAAAAACAAATAATTAGTATTAATCATTATTATGTATTGGTAGATATTAGTAATTATTTATTAGTAAATAAATACAAAATTGTAAAAGAGTTAACAATTGATAATATATATAATAATATTATATATTCATACTATGACTATTACTATACTACTACACATTATTCCCTTTTTTTAATTAAAATGAAAACATTATTTTGTCTTGTGTGACAGGGGAGCATATTTAAAATTACTTTAATTTAGAAACTAATTTAGGTATAGCCTATACTAAAAAATAATTCCCACTAAATTTAACTTCAGATATTTCTCTTTCTCTGTTTTTCTATACAGTCGCAAATTCTTTAGATTTAAGCTCGGTGGTCTAATTTCACATTACTGAACAGGAAACTGTAAAACACTGGAAGGTTAAAGAGCTCATCGATCCCTTGAGACCTTTGAGATAACAATCTGCTGCCCATTAGAAATGAATCTGTAACTGGATCAGCTCATTTACGCTCGTCCCGCCCATTTGTTTCTATATCAGCACTGATTGGGCACAACTGCGCCACTGACAGTGACCTCACACACAACCTGAAGGCGACCCAAAGGATAAAACGCGCGCGGGGCGCATCACGGCGACAGTATCCAGCTCCGCATTCTCTCCTCAGTAGTTTCATCAGGACTTTGAGCGAACCAGACAAGAAGATGCCACGAGGATTTTTAGTGAAACGGAGTAAACGTGGCTCATCTGCATCGTACAAGATACGCGCACAAGAAGAAAAAGAGCCGGGGAAAGAGGACCTGCTTTCCCAAACTCCAACTGCAAGTGTGCAGGATGTGCTGGAACCTATCACAGAATCATGGACGAGTGATACAAGCTCTAAACATGAGGAGAAACATCTACTGGAGGACTCTGGAAGGGTTGGAGAGAGCGTCGATTACGCACAAAGCTACTTCAGCCACCCGGAGCAAAGCGCATCATCTCCGCGCAACAGCACCGGCTCATACAGTCCAGTCAAACCTATCAGCACGGAGCTTTTGGACAGGTGTCTCAGCTCACCAGCCATGGCTGAATCATTCCCTTTGGCCACTCCAGTGTCTTCAATCGAACGTCTGCTAATGAACCACTCCGATATGAAGTTTGGCACACCAGTGCCATCATCGGTGCCCGCGTACCCCGCCTTTCACCAATGCGTAAAACGCGCGTTTATGGACTCAGAGCGCAAAAGCAAACCACCAAAAAAGCCTAAGGTTATCAGAAAGCTTAATTTTGAAGACGAAGTCACCACTTCGCCAGTCCTCGGGCTGAAAATTAAAAAAGAAAGTCCCGAATCCAAACTAGCACCACAGAGTGGTCGAAAAAAACCGCTTGGTGAGTTCATTTGCCAGCTTTGCAAAGAAGAATACCCTGATCCGTTTTCTCTAGCCCAGCACAAGTGCTCAAGAATCGTCCGGGTTGAATACCGCTGTCCGGAGTGCGACAAAGTTTTCAGCTGTCCCGCCAACCTAGCGTCCCATCGCAGATGGCACAAACCTCGCAGCCTTAGCACCGCAGACGCGAAGAAGTCTCACGAGAAGACCTCAGTGGAGGGGAAGGAGAACGCCAGCAAGCTGAGATTGAACAATCAGCACCAGCTGAGTCCGGACAGCTCCCAACTCCACAGATCAGCACCGGACAGCAACCTAATGCACAGGGGATCCCAAGACCCTCCTCTGGACCAGAGGTACCCGTCCTCGGAGAAGTGCTTTGAGATGCACATCGGCTCCGCGGACAGCTCGAGGTTGTTCGATCACTGCCCCGAGGAGCCCGACAGGTCCAGTACCCCCTACCTGCCCTCGCCCGGTCCCGAAGAAGTGTTCGAGTGCCACTACTGCAGCAAGAAGTTCCGCAGGCAAGCCTACCTGAGGAAACATCTCGCCGCGCACGAAACGATCAAAACACCCTCGTACGGTCACATTGAAAGCGGACAGATCACTTTCCCGTGTCACCTCTGCGGAGCGCACTTCCCCTCCGCGGAGATCAGGGACAAGCACCGACTCTGGCATGCGGTCAGAGAAGACTTACTACTCAGACCGGATCTGAGTCCCGGAGAACAGCAGATATTCTCATGCAAACACTGTCCATCCACGTTCTTCAGTTCTCCGGGTTTGACCAGACACATCAACAAGACTCATCCCACAGAGAACCGACAGGTGATGCTCTTACAGATGGCCGTCAGGCCGGGATGCTGATCTCGCAAACACTTTGTTGTTGATATTATCACTAATAATACGTCCAGTGTGTCTTTATGTGGGAATATCGAACTTGCAGATTGTCTTTGTTGACTCCAGAGATAGTTTATGTATCCTTTGATAATCTTGGGTATCACTTTATAACTTCCATAAGTACAGTAAGTTATTAAACATTATATACAGGGTTCCCACAATTTTTATCATGAATTTTCCAGTTGTTACTATCTATGCAACTGGAAAACTGACTATACAGTCAAACCAAAATTTATTCAGACACCTTCAACATTTCTCACATTATTAGAGTTTATTCACTGTAGTTTAGAAAGTGGTAATAAAATATGACAAGAAATGAATTGAACTGTGTCAGAACAAATTAATCTTGATCATGTCAGATAACTTTGATAGAAAAGTATGTAATGGATTACAATCAACCAAAAATTCAGACAACTGTTAGTTATACTTTGTTGGTCGATTACCAAATAATGCTTAATTTTGTTCGGTCTGTGGTGTAAAAAGTTTGCATTAGCAATTAATGAAATTTTTTATTAAAGATTAATTTTACTGGCAGTTCACTGTATGAAGAATTTTTGAGTATAATATGTCGCAGTATCTTTTATGATAGCAGCTGCTACCCTCATTTACATAAATGATCTACAGTGTGATAAAAATATAAAAAATTATATCTGGTGTCTGAATCATTTTTGGTTTGACTGTATGTATAGTTAATAAACAGTTAAATATATCAAGAACTGAAAATAAAAATATTAACTATTAGAAATATTCATGGCTTTTATTGTTTTAAAATAAAAAAAGATTATCATCAATAAATTGTATTAGAACTGAGAATAACAAGAAATGTAAATGTTATTTTTTTTTTTTTTAATTCAGAATCAGAATCTGAGAATAACAAGAAATGCAAAAAACATTTTTTAAATTAATTTAATTTTTGTAACTTCTCCAGGCCTGGAAATCTTGATTCTGTGCAACTTCCATCTCCATGTGAACCCTGTATATAATACATAGCTCAAATACAATCAAATGTGATTATAACCACTTTCAGGTTTGATTCACCTCTATTTGAAACTGATAATAATATCAAAAGTTATAAAGTGTTACCCATTGAAGTTTTTAATGTTGCCAGTTTAATTCATGAAATGTTTATAGCCGGAAAACGCCAAATCTATCAGGCTTGAGATTTGATGCTCACAGCAGGTTTTTCATGAATATGTCTTTATAATATGGGAAAAGTGAATTAATATATTTTGTGTCTCATTGTAAAAGCAGCTCCCATTGAAAGCTTATTTAGTCTCAATCGTCTTAGAAGGTGTTTTGATTTCTAGATCATGAATGATCTGTACATGCCATAATATTTTAATTGACAGCATAGCTGGAAAAAATGTATTTATATCATAACAACTGCCAGGAAATGCCATAGCATACATCAAGACTATTAGAGGCCTATCATAAGTGTCATATATTTTCATATGTAGCCATTTCAGCTGTTATGGGGGAAATGAAGAGGTCAATAAATTGTCTTCGAATACCCTTTCAAATCTGCTTTTTGTTATTTGCACAAATTTAACAGAGAAGAAGTGACCCTGGACCACAAAAGTCACAAGTAGCACGGGTATATTTGTAGCAGTAGCAAATAAATACATTGTAAGGGTCAAAATGGCCAATTTTTCTTTTATGCCAAAAATCATTAGGATATTAAGATCATGTATTGTAAATTTCCTACCATAGAAATATCAAAACTTAATTTCTGATTAGTAATATGCATTACTAAGAACTTTATTTGGACAACTTTAAAGGAGATTTTCTCAATATTTGGATTTTTTTGCACCCACAGATTCCAGATTTTCAAAGTTGTATCTCAGCCAAATGATGTATGAATCTCAATTTAAAAAAAAAAAAATTTTATGACTGATTTTGTGGTCCAGACTCATAAATGGCTAAACATTCGACGCACCCAGTAACTGCACAGGATCTGCAGGATGTTGTAAGAATACTTTTATTCTTAAGTGTAGTTGCACATCCACTCTCCTTCGACATCCGATACAAACGTATAGAGATACTAGCATATGACAATATTGTGGATCTGTGCGTGTGCTTGTGTGTTGTGCAGCTGTTATAATCAACACATGCAGTTAGTACTGGAATCATGCAGCATTTGGTCAGTAGTAACATACACAAAATCTACCCATGAGGATGTTTGTCTTTTTCCTCTTGAAATTACACACAGGTCTCAGTTGCTTGTGTGCAGGCCTTTAATATACACGTTATCAATCCAGAAGGGTGCTGCATGATTTCAACTCCACATTTTTTTTTTTTCGTCTGATAAATTTCTAAATGCTTTGAAATTAAAAAGAAAAAAAAAATAAAATCTGACCCTTACATAGCTTTCAAGAAAATATACAAACTCGATTTTATCTTAAACATGGCAACAGTTATAACTTGCATCCGTAGTCTACAGGGCCAGATACCCTTATATCCCTTAAACGTTCAAACTAAACGGAAAAGTGCAGAACAAAGCTAGTGTTTTTGCTTTCACATCTACACATTTAGAAAAAAAAAAAACAGGACACGATTACATTAAAGGCTGTTCACGTCGTCGACTAGCTCGAAAAGTCCTGAAGTGGGTAGTTCGGTTCAATTTGGCAACGTCGCCGACTCACCATCTCCCTGCAAGACCTGTTAATGTGGCAACTCATTCACACCTTCCTTAAAAATCCCATCTAAGATGGGATGAATCAAAAAAAGCGTTGCAGTCAAATGATTTATGCTGTAAATGAGCTGCATGGGCTTGTCTCTAAGGCTGCTGTGCAATAAAACAAAACGGCAGCAAAAATCTAGCCATACAGACAGACATTCAAGCTTGTTCTTTGACTTGTTCTAAGTGGCCTTTTGACTTTTTTTGGTTGATTTTAAATACTGTTAAATATGTACACAGATCAGATACTGTTCATACACTATACACATACATTAAATATGTATATATTTTATATTTATAGATATATACACGCACAAATAACCGTTACAAATGACAAAGGGGCGGTTCAGTATAACATTAACATAAAAAAAAAAAAAAATCAGTAACATTCTAATGAAGAGCAAACTGATTTACAAATTGCAATAAACCGTGTTCCTTAAAGAAAACCAGCAAATAAACAAACAAAGTGAGTCTCAATGTTATATAAAAACATGTTCCACATTAGGAGTGAAATTGCAAACTGAAATACGTAACAGCAAGAAGTGCTTCAATCGTTTCTTCCGCCATCCGTCGCGTCTTCTGTACAAATATAAAAAGTTGTGGTTGATACGATGGCAATCAAAAAGAAACTTCTTTTTTTATGATCGCTGGCACTGTGCTTCAGTGGCACCAGCTACGACAACAGCAGAGGAAATAAACGTTTCAGTTGTCTTGATCACTCTGGCTCTGAATGGGAGGAGTCAGCACGGGGGGCGTGGCTACCGCAGGCAAGAGGGCGTGGTTTGTCTCTGACAGCGCAGTGGGCGGAGTTCTGGAGTGAGCGCGAATGGAGTGAAGTGTGTGTTTGCTCACTCAGGTCAAGTCTTGTTGGCGGAGCCCGAGGAACGGCGAAGCTTCATGGACATCCGGCTCTTGCTAGCACGAGGTGACATTGGCGAGGCTAAGTCGCTCCCGTCTACCTGCATTGCTGGACTTTCGGCCAGCTGACTCTCGAGGCATGAGCCTGTCGGGGAGGGATGGGATGGAGGAAGAAGAAAAGACCAGAGATCAGAATGTCACGACGCTGGATCATTCACAGGCTAAAAACATCTACTTGAATGTGGTGTTGTCATTAAAGGGTTAAACTTAGCTTTTATTGGGTTGAAATGGGGGAAAATAAATGTCTATACTAAAGACTTTTTTGTGATCTCAAATCAGACTCTATGAATTTCACTCACGGTTAGAAACCTCTTGGTTTTTTGGCAAATAAAGGCCACCGGATGGATAATGTGAGAGGTTAATGCACCAGTGCACTGTGGGTGAAATTCACAGAGTGAATCACAGGGGATGCTGGGACTAATCAACACTGAGATCTGACACCTCGTCCCTCAATAAGACCGACAGGGGTGCATTACGATATCGCAACACAAACTACATTGTAAAACAGGAATGGAGAGGGGAAAAAACACAAAGAAGAAGGTACTTTGCCATTTTCAGTTCCAGCATACCATTCACAGCTAGCGTGAAAGACCTTCCGTTTCAAGCCTTTCCCCTTTACCTTGATGAGCCCAATGTTTTCTAGTTGAGGTTTGGGAAGGAGCAGAAAAATCACAGCATTTCTCTCTTGGGGTGCGAGAATGGACAGATAGAGAGAGGGGGCAGGAAAGATGCAAAGTGATGGGCACAGATGTGGAATGTAAGAGAAAGAATACAAAAAAAGAGAAGAAGAGGAAGAAAAAGAGAAGAAGAGATACAAGATAAAGGTGTGAGCAGGCTGAGAGGGATAACAGTAGCAGGTGCACATAAAATACAAGACAACAAATGCAAGAGCTGATCTCTCCACACGCTCATGACAGTTTTTTATTCATACGCACACACGCACGCTCATCCACTCAACTTAAACACACGACGCAAAAAGATGTCAGGATTACCACCCGCTAGTAAGTAAAGTCTAAAAATTAATGCTGTGGCACCAACCTCACTGAAACGATACTGCAACACCACCTGTAATAATCGCAGGTTGTTTTGAATAATAAAAGGATATCATGTGTAAAAGTTGTGACTTCTGTAAAGCAATCATGCTCAGCAGTAGGGTTCCTGAAGTAAAATGCCATTTATAATGCCATCACAAAATGCAACATTATTTACAGTTGAGGTCAGGTTTACGTACACCTTGCAGAATCTGCTAAATGTTTACATATACATTTACATATGGTCCACAAGAGAAAATAATAGTTAAATTTATAAAAATGACCCCATTCAAAAGTTTACACACACTTGATTCTTAATACTGTGTTGTTACCTGAATGATCCACAGCTGTGTTTGTTTGTTTAGTGATAGCTGTTCATGAGTCCCTTGTTTGTCCTGAACAGTTAAACTGCCCGCTGTTCTTCAGGTCACACAAATATTTTGAGATCCATCTTTTCACACTGAGGACAACTGAGGGACTCATATGCAACTATTACAGAAGGTTCAAAAACTCAGGCTTCAAAAGGAAACACGATGCATTAAGAGGGTGAAAACTTTTGAAATACGAAGATCAGGGTAAATTTGACTTATTTTGTCTAAATTTTCCTTATTTTTGACTTATGCAGGTATCTTCTGTAACTTCAGAAGGGCAGTACTAAATGAAAAAAATATGATATTTAGGCAAAATAAGAGAAATGTACTTCTTCTGTTCAAAAGTTTTCACCCCCCCAGCACTTAATGCATCGTGCTTTTTTTTTTTTTTTTTTATTCTTCTTCTTGTTCTGAAGCATCAGTGAGCGTTTGAAACTTTCAGTAATAGTTGCATATGAGTCCCTCATTTGTTCTCAGTGTGAAAAGATGGATCTCAAAATCATACAGTCATTGTTGGAAAGGGTTCAAATACACAAAAATGCTGAAAAACCAAAAAATTTGTGGGGCCCAAAGGATTTTTTCTGAAGAACAGTGGGCAGTTTAAATGTTCAGGACAAACAAGGGACTCATGAACAACTATCACTAAACAAAAAAAACAAACAAAAAAAACAACACAGCTAAGGATCATTTAGGTAACAACACAGTATTAAGAATCAAGCAATGTAAATGTATGTAAACTTTTAAAAGGGGTAATTTTTATAAATTCAACTACTATTTTCTCTTGTGGACTATATGTACATGTCTTTTATGTGAAATATCTGATTCAGGTCAGTACTAAATAAAAAAAATAACATGCATTTTGTATGATCCCTCTTATTTTGGTAAAATAATTAATATTTTGTAGATTCTGCAAGATTTATGCTCTGTTCGGTCAAAAATACAATAAAAAGTTAATATTGTGAAAGGTATGGTTCACCCAAAAATTAAAATTCTGTCATTAATCATCAACCTTCGTTCATCTTTGTCATTTTTGATGAAATTCGAGAACTTTCTGACCTTGCATAGATAGCACTGCAACTGACATGTTCAATGCCCAGAAAGGTAGCAAGGATATCATTAAAATAGTCCATGTGACATCAGTGGTTCAACCATAATGTTATGAAGCTACGAGAATACTTTTTGTGTGGCTGAAAAAAAATGATGGACTATTTTAGTTATGTCCTTACTACCATTCTGGGTCTTGAACGTGGTAGTTGCGTTGCGGTCTATGCAGGGTCAGAAAGCTCTCGGATTTCAACAAAAATATCTTAACTTGTGTTCTGAAGATAAACAAAGGTCTTATGGGTTTGGAACAACATGAGGCTCAGAAAGCTCTTGGATTTAATCAAAAATATCTTCATTTGTGTTCTGAAGATGAACGAAGGGCTTACAGGTTTGGAACGACATGAGGGTGAGTAATTAATGACAGAATTTTCATTTCTGGGTGAACTTACTCTTTAAAATAACTGTTTTCGATCAATAATTGGTTGAAGGACTCTATTAAGAATCTTCAGAAATGCTTACGGAACTGGAAAAATACTTCTGGAACAAAGGCTGCTAAAAGCTGCTGAGCTCCATTATCCATATGAGAGCTGTTATGCTCTACCATTCTGGAGCTTCCGTTCAACATTTACACAGACAGACAGATGTGTGACATAAAGAACAGAAGATGAGGTGAGTGAAGCTGTGAGATCATGCTGGACAGAGACATGAATTCTTGGAACCTAGAGGAGTGACGTTTGAGAAAGATGAAGAGCCTAAATGTTGGTCAGGGATCTGGTGTGAACATGCCATGCAATGAACGTTGCAAACTTCCCACTGAACAAAATGTAGAGAAGATGGAAAAAGAAGGGAACATGTTTCAGTCTAGAAAGGAACCAAACAAACAAACAAAATGAAGCAAAAAGAAAAGGAGCTCATAACGTCGTTACAAGCCAAACAGACTCAAAGACAAATCAGGCAGCCTCAGTGTACGGCATCTTCAGGAATCTTACCTTTAGATATACACAAGTGCTAGATTATGATCTGAAGGGGAAACATAAACAAAATAAAAAATAAAATGGGAATGAAAAAGAAAAAAAAGAAGAAAAAAAAAGAAAAATGAACATTTGGGTTTAGAAGGTAGCAGGATCCCAACATAAAAGGCAGAATAAAAACTTTGGGTTTGAAAAACAACTCAACTAAAGATTGTTTTTCAGCCCCAAAACAAATTGTTTTGCAATGACTGAACTAAAAAAAAAAAAAAGAATTTGTGTATACTTATGCATGTGTCCTCAAATTAAAGGCTTGGATAATGGGTGATCAATGAATTCTATTGAAATTATTCAACCGGGAATTATTTTCTTCCACAAAAAGGGCTTAACGCTACTTTTTGGACTGCCTTTGGTTTAAGTTTAGAAGCCATGTTCATTTTAAGGTTAGCATTCCTGTAGCTCAAATAGTAGAGCACAGAACTAGCAATGCCAAGGCCATGGCTTTGATTCCCAGAAAACGAAAGCGCTTCTTGACATAGATGTTCAAAAGTTTGAGATCAGTAAGATTTTGTTTTGAAAGAAAACTTTAATTCAGCAAGAATGCATTCCATTAATCAAAGGTGACAGTAAAGACATTTATAAAATCAAACAAAGCTGTTTTTTCACTTTCCATTCAGCAAAATAAAAAAAAAAACACATTTCTGCAAAAATATTAAGCAGTGCAACTGTTTTCAATATTGATAACTCCTGTGTTTGAAATGTAATAATATTTGACAATATTACTATTTCTACTGTGTTTTTGATCGAATAAATGCAGGCTTGTTGAGCATAAGAGACTTCTTTCAAAAACACCAAATCTTAATGATCTCAAACTTCAGAGGTTATCGAATGCAGTGTTGCTTTGGATAAATGCATGAAAATGTACGTTAAAATAACTGGTGAGGTGACTGGATAGAAAGTAAGTGTGAATGAGATTCTACAAGTCTGGAACTGAATGAAATTGTGAGTGAAAGTGAATAGTGACTGGTGCAAAATGACAGATGAATTAAGAATTAATTAATTAAATCTATGCCCACCTGCTTCAGAGGGAAGATGGTGAAAAGGCGCAGGGCAGAAAACACGAGCCGCGTAGTCTTCAAACGTCGTCGGCTCCAAGTGGTGCTGGACTATCGTCTCCAGATATCTTGCTCTCTCTTCGTAGCTGATAAACACACGGGTTAAGTCAAACAAGATTGGTGCATCGATTTCATAAGCGACAAAAACACATCAATAGGGGTCAAACAGTTAGCCAGGATGCCACGGGTTAATAATTCTCCCATCATACTGTAAACCGTATTACGAAGCTGTCATTGCTTTACGTATGGTGACATTGGGTATCAATGGACATCTTACTGTCTGTGTTATTCGGTTAAGAAAAATGATGGTATTGAGTAAATGGAAGGGATTGGATTATGTTGCTGTGTATGGGTTTAAAAACGGAGGGATTCTGTTAATGGGGACGATTTGATTAAGTAGACCGGTGGCATATGGTCTTTGCTGCATTCATAACTCAGTAAGGTTCGGATAACGACGGATGCTGCGTCACGGGAGAAACGGAGCGTGTGCGAGACGAAAAAGACGGAGAGAAACGGAGGTCCTGCTGGGACGAGGCAGGGGGAAGATATTCTCGGCTCCAGTTCTTTGGGTGTTTCTGCCGGTGAAGAAGAACACGTAGGAAGCGTCTCCTCTAGGAAATGCAACACTCACGCAGATCTGTCGTTTGCCTTTTCCTGTCTCCAGCAGACCCGTTTCCTGCCGACGGGTCCCGCTGTTTGAGAGCGGACCCTAGTGTGAGTGGGTGAGAGGTTCCCACAGAGGAGAAGAGAAAGCAGCGAGAGAAAGTGTCGGTGGGTGCGACATAATTAGACACATGCTGTACTACAACCATAAGCAGAACGTGACAGAGCCGATGACGGTCTTGACAGCCACGTTAACAGCTCAGAATAGTGCTCAGATGGTCTGACTGACTGAAACATTCAGTCACGACTGCTACAAATTAATTCAGAGCTTCTGTTTGCAGACTTAAACTGTGACCACATTATTAAAACTAAGTGTGCCACTGCCTCATGAACCACTAACGGACAGTTCACACATTAACTGACAGTGCACAAAACTTGCCAGCCAAAATACATATACAAAATCCTATCCTATGCATAAGAGATTAATCAGATATGACTAACACAATGTTAATTTAAAATTACAAATGCCATTCAAACGTTTTGGGTTGAATGGAAGGTTCACCTAAAATGAACATTTTGTCATTAGTTACCCTCATGTCCTTTCCTGTAAGACCTTCATTCACCTTCGAGCACAAATTAAGATATTTTTGATGAAATCCGAGAGATTTCTGATCCTGCATAGACAGCAACGCAACTACCACGTTCAAGGCCCAGAAAGGTAGTTAGGACATCGGTCAAATAGACCATGTGACATCAGTGTTTCAACCGTAATTTTATGAAGCTATGAGAATACTTTTTGTGCACAAAGAAAACAAAAATAATGATGTATTCAACAATTTCTTGCATGCGTTGTGGTACTTTTGAATGCGTGCCGAAGACTGACAAGGAAGAGAAGAAATTGTTGAATAAAGTTATTTTTGCTTTGCACACAAAAAGTATTGTCATTGTAGTTGTGTTGCTTTCAGAAAGGGTCAGAAAGTTCTCGGATTTCATGAAAAATATTTTAATTTGTATTCCAAAGATGAACAATGGTTTTATGAGTTTGCAACAACATTAGGGTGAGTAATTAGTGACATTTTTTTATTTTTGGGTGAACTATCCCTTTAAGAAAAAAAGAAAAGAAAAATTATTACTTTTATTCAGCAAGGATGCATTAACCCAATGTGAAAGTAAACATATTTCTGTTTCAAATAACAGTTGTTTTATTTTAACTTTCTATTAATTAGAGATTCCTGATAAAATGTATTACTGCTTTCATTATAAAGCGGCATGACTGTTTTCAAAAATTCTAATAAAAAAAATATTTCTTGAGCACTAAATCAGTATATTAGAATGATTTCTGAAGGATCATGTCACTGAAAACTGGAGTAATGACTGCTGAAAATTCAGGTTTGCAATAACAGGAATAAATTACATTTTAAAATAAATTCAAATAGAAAATGGTTATTTTAAATTACGATAATATTTCACAATATTACTGTTTTCACTGCATTATTGAAGAAATAAATGCAGCCTTGATGAGACTCCTACCAACATCAAACTTTTGAACAGTAGTGTGCGTGTGCATCTGCACAATACAACTCGGATGCCATTTCAGTCAGCGTAAAACTACTGAATACAAAAAATGAAATATTTAGAAAACGTAAACCATTTTAACTTAAGTATAAAAGCTGGAATTAAAGTATTACTCCACTTCCAAAATAACAATTTCCTGATAATTTACTCAACCCCATGTCATCCAAGATGTCTTTCTTTCTTCAGTCGCAAAGAAATACATTTTTTTTGACGAATACATTACAGGATTTTTCTCCATATAGTGGACTTCAGTGGTGCTCAACGGATTGAAGGTTAAAAATGCAGTTTCAGTGCAGCTTCAAAGGGCTCTACATGATCTTGGCCGAGCAATAAGGGTCTTATTTAGTGAAACAATTGGTTATTTTCTAAAAAATAAATAAATAAATAAATAAAAAAAAAAAAAAAAATACAATTTATATACTTTTTAACCTCAAATGCTCATCTTATCTAGCTAGGGTATATCGAAAAACTCCCATCTCACTTTCTCCTCAAACTTCGAAATCATCCTACAACGCTGCAGAAGTACCAACCCAGTGTTCACAAAGTAAACGTGCAAGTAGGGCCAAACACCCATTATAAAAAAAGGTAAAATAGAAATGTAGGGAGATTTTAAAGTTGGAGGAGAAAAGGAGATGTGAGTCTTAAAGAAACTGATTAGCATTTGCGGTTAAAAAAGTGTCTAAATATTTTTTAAAGAAAATGAGCGACCCTTATTCTTCGGCTGAATACTTTTAGAGCCCTTTGAAGCTGCATTTTTAAACTTCAATCTGTTAAGCAGCATTAAAGTCCACTACATGGAGAAAAATCCTGAAATGTTTTCCTCAAAAAACTTCATTTCTATTCAACTGAAGAAAGAAAGACATGAATATCTTGGATGACATGGGGGTGAGTAAATTATCAGGAATTTTTATTCTGAAAGTGGAGTACTCCTTTAAATCAGCTTTTGCTCCAGTCACTAAAATGGAGAACCTGATTTTTAGACCGAAAGACAAGAAAGAGTCTAGAGCGCTCTAGTCTTGGTCTTTAATTTGCTAGTACTGTTTAAGATCTGGATCTTAGACAGGGTCTAGTCCTGATCACAACTCTGCTACGTAGATGGCTCACGGCCAGAATAAGTTGCAAAGCGGACCAGATTTTATGCCGATAGTCTGATAATTCCAAACAGCTAGAGCAGAGCGTGAGCAGCACCGCTGTGCGTCTTAATAGCCCTCTCAGAGCCGCCCAACATGTGGTCACCATCCTGAACCTGAGATGAGCCTCTAATGCCACCCTGTCACCAAGACAACAAATCCTCTCCGCTGTTGACTTCAGATGCTCTTTGTGTGTCACAAAGAGAGAGGTAAAGGGAAAAACAGTTCTTCTTTTCTCCCTTCTCTCTTTTTTGCGCCATGTATTCACCCAAATAACCCGGGCCTTGCATCCACTGTAATTGAATTTTTGATGGGTGGTGTTTTTTTATGACGGCTTGTTAAAAAGGAGAAAGTCCTTTTAAGAGAGTGCGTGCCGGGTTCTCGCGCCCTCTCTAGCATCACATGCTAGAAGAGGAGAGGAGGATAAAAAAGAGCCTTTTGTGCATTACCAGAAACTCATTTTCCCTGTGGATGAAAGGCAGAAGGGGGGAAAAATACTCCTGGCCTCTTCCCCCCCTCCTACGGAGCTTTTCATTGTCACCGCGCTGAACTCCTGGGCTCTGGAAGGAAAGAGAGAAATTGCCACTGAAGAGACAGCAAAAGTGAGCTTGTTAGCACATTAGGAGTGAAGGGCTCGTGGTGGGCTCCAGGAACAGTCCCTGGTGGTGTGTTAATTCAGCACTCCGAACATGCTGGTGCTGATAGCCTCCAAATTGATCACTCCTGCTACCCTCGATTCCGTTCCCTCCCCCTCCTGAAGCCGAAGGCAGCGCTGGAGAACAGAAGCACGCCTCTGGAAAGGAGTTGAAGCTTTTCACGATGTCAAAGTCATGTCAGCCACCTTGACACCGACAACTCCTCTACGACAACATGGCGTCTGGCGAACACTTCACACAGGTACACAGGCGAACGCAGGTAGATGGCAATGACCTCTGAGAGAAACCACTTCACAGTTCACTTTCAGAACAAAAATTTACAGATAATCACCTTTCTTCAGTCATAAAGAAATTTTTTTTTTTTTTTAAGAAAATGACCGATCGTTTCACTAGATAAGACCCCTATTCCTCAGCTGGGATTGTTTAGAGCCCTTTGAAGCTGCATTTAAACTGCATTTTGACCTTGGGCACCATTGAAGTCTACTATATAGAGATAATTCGTGAAATGTTTTCCTCAAAAAACAGTTTCTTTACGACTGAAAAAAGAAAGGCATGAACATCTTGGATGACAACGGGGTGAGTACATTATCTGTAAACTTTTGTTCTGGAAGTGAACTTCTCCTTTAAAGAATTGGCTCCCTTTTAATTTAGGAGTGTGAATTCAAATTGAATTGGCCACATTCCACAGAAGCTGGAAATGGAATCTAATTTAGAACAGAAAAAGGAATTTACTGACTGTAATTTAAAGATTTCAACACAGATGGAAATTAGGTTTTCGTCCACCCTGGACCACAAAAATATGATGAAATTTCATTAACAGTTCAAAAAGTTTGGGGTCAGTAGGATTTTTTTTTTTTCCAGCAAAGATGCACTTTGACAGATCTACTGCCACAACTGATAAAAACATTTATAATGTTACAAAATGTTCCCATTTCAAAATCACAGAAATAAAATTAATTAAAAAATGTATTAAAATAGAAATTAGTTATTTTAAATTGTAATAATTAGGGGTGTACATAAGTTTTTTCGTCTGGTTCTCATGAGAGCACCTGAAGCTTTGGTTAGATCCTTACACTGCGCATAGTGTGACCCATTAAATATAACTATAAAAAATAAAATAATTAATAATAGTAATAATAGTATTATTGCACTTTATGTAGTTACTTTTTAAAATAAAATTATAAACAAAATAAGTAAAGTGTGATAATACTATAATATATTCAAATAAAAATTAGAATTAATTAAAAAACAAAATTATTTTATAGTACACTTGAAAATACAGTGCTAATATTTACATTTTAATTTTTTTGCTTTGCTTTTTTATATGAATTTTCAACATTTTCAAAACTAAAATCAGAACACTTTTATTTTTCCAGTTTGCTAGCAAATGAGTGGCCAGAAATTGTTTTCCATTTCGCTCTGAAACCGACAGTGTGTAACCTTCATTTATGCTTTAATTTTGAATGGAGATCGTATATAGCATTACATTTAGTCGATCTAAAATGGTAAATTGTGCATTAATAGCTATCAACTATGTTAGTACGCAAATAAGTGGTCTGAACTTATTTACACAGCGCATTTTTTATTTTGGTCGTGCATGCGCACCTGCGTACCACTTATGTGCACCCCTGGTAATAACATTTCACAACATTACTGCATACACCTTGTTAAGCATATGAGACTTCAAAATGTTTTTTTAAAAAATCTTACTGACCGCAAACTTTTCAACATTCAAAGTTGTTTGTTTTTCTATTTAAAAGTTACAGTTGTATTAATTTCTTTGAATTTCAAATCATTGTAATTCCACCTTTACATTCAAATTTTAAAATTTAAATTAATTCTGCATTCCGTTTGTCACCTCAATTAAAATCCAATTTAAATGAAGGAGCTCAACTGAAATGTAAAATGCATTCTCAATTCAGAATAGTGCATGAACTCAACTACAACATATTCATTATATTGATGTCTAAACGAATCATAAATTATAGTATGAACACAAATATAAACAGGGCATCTCAAAGGACGTTAGTGCCTGGAAACATCAGTTCATCCGAGAGTTCTGGGACAATCGGATGTGTGACAGCACAAGGATGACACGCGGCCAATATCTCCACTCTCCGAGAGCACAGCTATTCCCTGCTCTCGCCTTGCAAATTAACACAGCACAGTAACTGACGAGCCCGGTGAGAACACGGTCCCAAATCGCACACACACACACGTCTCATTTTAATTACACACATGATCAGTCATTTTCTCCACATGGTGTGGTTGTTATTATCTGTGCTGAGAATTCCTCCGTAGGACAGCATTGGCACCTTTCAAAAGGAACCCAGAGCAGGATCCGCAGCCCCACAGAGAGAGCCACTGTCCGGCTGCCGAACGCCTCTCATATCCTCACACAACCCGGTGGGATACGCACAGAGGAGTCCGTGTGCTCAAACCACAAACCGCAGGGTCTCCACAGGTGCTTTTGTCGAGACACGTCTGTCAAACCCTGTGAGAAATCACTTAGCCGATATACAGTCACAGTCACGCTGCTTAAAGGAATAGTTCACCTAAATATGAAAAATGCTGAGCATTTGCTCACTCTCAGGACATCCAAGATGCAGATGAGTTTGTTTCTTCATCAGAACAGATTTGGAGAAACATGAGCATTACATCACTTGTTCACCAATGTGAATGGGTGCCGTCAGAATGAGAGTCCAAACAGCTGATAAAAACAGTTATTCATACCACTCCAGTCCATCAATTAACATCTTTTGAAGCAAAAAGCTGTTTGTAAGGACAGAAATCAATTATTAACGTGTTTTAATGTTAAACCATTACTTTTAGTATAGTTCTTTATCGTTTTTAACATTTTTAATCAGTTGTTTGAAATCTCATTCTGATGGCACCCATTCACATCGGTGAACAAGCGATGTAATGCTTAATTTCTCCAAATCTGTTCTGATGAAGAAACGAACTCATCTACAGAGTCATTTTTTAGCAATCTATTCCTTTAAATCATCTACACTGAACTCTGCCATCGATCAAGCAATTTAATCAGATCTATTTCATTATCTACACTGAAAACATCTGAAACAGATATTAATCAAAACCATTCAGAAATAAACCTTAAAAACAAAGATCTGAGCAGTCAAAATCCACCAATACAAATACATTCGCACCGACACTGGAGACGCAGAGAGAGAAAGAGAACGAGATCAGAAAAGTGACAGAGAAAAACATCACACAAATAATCAAATTTGAGGAGTTTTACAGAGTATAATTACAGAAATCTATGTGTGCCCTGAAGTGCAGGCTAATCGGTTTATTTTTCCATCTGATGCCTGCTGATATCGTGGCCCTAACAGTGATTTTATTAGCGAGGCACGGTGCTGCGGCTGGCTGCCATAGCCGCGTCATTACGGCCAATGTCTCCGCGTGGCACAAGCAGATGAGAGGAGAGATAGCCCAGGCTAATGCATCGTTGCCTGGGGCTCCGAGACACTGATCTGGGCCCGGGCTCCAGCATCACAGCCTCTCCTATTAATCTCGGCTGAAACCAAATTGAAGGGCTCGTGAAATACAGCCCCGAGAGCGGCCGGGCCGATTTATCGCCCTGCGTCCTGTCCCCGCGCCCCAGGGGGAAAGTGATGTGCGTGCTGCCGTTGCAAATGCAACATTTATTTAACATTCACGACGTGCAAGTCAGCGCTAATGCTATCAGAGAGGGCCGCGTGTACGCCGAGCTACACGTACGTGGCGGTCCTGATTAGTATGAATGAGTGAAGGTGGGCTTGCCATCTGCCTCCCGTGCATGTCTTTTTTAAACGGTAACCTGATTTTGTGGTTCTACTGAGAGTGGACATTTTTCACCACGGCTTTCAAATGCCATGGCTATTAATTCTTTAAATCACATTCAGCTTCGCAGAAACGATCGACGTCTGAATTTGCACAAGGAGTGTTTATCTTCTAACATGTTTCAGCAGGTTTTGATGCACAGATGGACAAACTTGCAACATTTAAATAAAATAATACATTATTTTTCAATTCTGTAGATTACTTACACAGCTCTACTAGTCACAACAGCATCAGATGTTAAGACATTTTAATGACTTTTTATTTCTTTTTATTTAGGCCCTTATTCAGGTAGAATTAGGCAATTCTAGACACTTCTAGAATATTCCACCCTTCCTAAAAGTAAGTGACTGTGCAGGAATGTTTTAGAGGTACTTTATTCCAAATCCATCCCTTACAAGTCATTGAAAAAAGTATACATTTCATAAAACTAATGAAAATTCATAGAACTAATTTGGTAATACAGTAAAAAAAAAAATGTAAAATTAAAAAATTTAAGACAAAGTTTCAAACAAGCCAAGATTTCTTTTTAAAAGGCCTGAAATTAGATAGACAGACAGACAGATAGATAGACAGAACGATAAATAAAACGATAGAATGATAGAACGACAGATAGAATGAAAGATGGACAGAACAAGAAAATGACAGATAGAACAACAATTATATAATCACTGATAGAACGATAGAATGACAGATAGATAGAACGATAGATAGAACGACAGATAGACAGAATGAAATAGAATGACGGATAGAATGACAGATAGATAGATAGATAGATTTAGATAGAAAGATAGATAGATATAGATAGAAAGATAGATAGATATAGATAGAAAGATAGATAGAATGACAGATAGATAGATAGATAGATAGATAGATAGATAGATAGATAGAATGACAGATAGAATGACAGATAGAATGACAGATAGATAGATAGATAGATAGATAGATAGATAGATAGATAGATAAAATGGTAGACAGAAAGAAAGATGGATAGAATGAGGGAAGAACAAACAGAAGATAGATAGATAGACAAAGAAAGATGGATAGAACGAGAGAACGACAGATAGAACGATAGATAGAACAGTAGATGGACAGATAGACAGAATGATAGAATGATAGAATGACAGAACGACAGATTGAGAGATAGATAGAATGCTAGACAGACATGGATAGAATGAGAGTACAACAAACAGATAGATAGAACGACAGATAGAACGACAGATAGAACGACAGACAGAACGACAGAATGATAGAACGACAATGACAGATAGATAGATAGACAGACAGACAGAAAGACGGATAGAATGAGAGAATGACAAACAGAACGATAGAATGACAGAATGATAAATAGATAGATACAATGATAGACAGAAAGATGGATAGAATGAGGGAAGAACTAACAGAACGATAAACAATGACAGAATGATAGATAGAACGATAGACAAAGAAAGATTGAAACAGACAGAAAGATAAAACTAGAATGAGATAATGATAGAGTGACAGAACGACAGAAAGCCAGACAGGCAGACAATAGACAGATAACAACAGATGTAACGGTTGAATGAATGACAGATAAAATGATAGACAGAATGACAGACAGATAGAATGATAGACGTACAGACAAATAGACAAATGACAGACAGAAAAACAGAACGAAATACAGACAGTGTCTCTGCTACACCAAGCACAAACTCCATGTGAGAAGCCTGCAGCGCATCCTAAACACTTCGTAAGAGTCAGACCCACATTCCCCATCGCCATGCACCCCCAGGGAGCTTGTTGTTTACCAATCTATCCCAAGCCGGAGGGGGCCACACAACAACAATTTTTTTTGTTAACACACCCTGCACCTCACTCATTCACACACGGCCTGTGTTTGACTGACTGGAAAGTCTGAAGCCGATGAAGCTGTCGGTGCTAACAGGTCAAAACAGGAGAGAAGTAAGGAGGAGTGGCTCAGTGATTGATAGACATATTAATGCTACTGAAGTGAACTGTGCTGGAAAAAAGCAACAGCGACGGGTGCTGCTTGTGCAATTACTAATGCACAAAATAAAGATGTACAAACAGAGAAAGAAAACGGCAATTAAGCACTGACCCCACCAATACCCCAAACCACTTCCCCCCACCTTAATCTGTTCCACCCTCTTTTTCAGCACTGATGGGACAATTAGTGAATAGCGCAACCTTCCATCCCCCTTCACACACACACACCAGCAAACCACGTTGTTACTGGGACACAATAGGGCCCATTGTGAGAGCTGGCAGTGTGTGGCAGCGCTGCCCGTTAGGCGTTTGGCTGTGGCTATGCCGAGTGTGTGTGTGCGGGCCGCTCAAGCATGGGGACAAAAGGGGAAGCGCTGGCCTGCTGCTTCCATCAGCTCGGTTGCCTTTGGAAAAGCCAGAGTCAGAAGGAAGGAGGCTATGACCCAAAGCTCTTCCACTCTCTCCACTATCACGCCCTGCCATATGCTGACCCCAGCAGCCCGGCACTTATCGCTGCCAATCAGCAGCCAGCGGGCCTGCCCCCGCTGTCACGCCGGAGCTGGAACGATCCCACACACACCACTGGACTGGCACGGCCAATGGGGAAGCCGCTTAGCACGTCCCCTCCTCTCCCCCTGCGTCCCAATCGACCACTGACAGATGGAAGATGGCCGTGACTCTTAGACTTACGTGTTTTTTTTTTGTTTTTTTTTGCAGAGTCCAAGCCAAAAACACCCAACCTCCCCCCGGCCAACTCGCAGCCGTGAGCCAGACGGATCAGATAATGTGGGTTTCTCTCGCCGTGCAATCGGGCTTGAAGGACCAAATCTAGATCCACTTCATTCCAGGATGCGTTACAAGAAGACTAACAGCTGTAGCGATCCGGTAGCCTGGGGGCGTGATGGGTCAACTAGCTCTAATCGAAGTAGGGTGTTTAAAACGCGCACACACTTCCACATATGGCAGCCCAGAACATTTTATCACTCAGACCCAACATGGTGCCCTCAGAGACTAAGGCTGCTTGGAAGGCCCCGAGCTCGGGCTCTTTTTCCACACATGGCCCTTTGGATTACTCCTGTGCTATCTGCGGTTTAACCCTGTTATTTTGTCTGCCCAGCATTCATAACACTGACCCACGCCAGCTACCTGCTATCTGCTGTTTTTTTTCCCCCCTTTCCCTCCAACAGACATTAAGACCAAAGAGGCCCCTTTCTCTCCATTCCAGGCCCTAATTTCACAGTCATGCCGAATGAGGGATCAGTGTGCGGGGAGGCAGATGGACGCAGCCCGGGGCCAAGAGAAGGAACTGGAACTTAGACTCAGGCACAAGAGAGGTTGAGGCGTGTTGGCTTACAGAATGAGAAAAGAGAAGAGATGGAAAAAAAAAAGGGAGAACAGTGAATGAAAAAGTTTATAGAGTTTCATGGCAGAAATTAGGGATAAAAAGATGTTGTTTTGACATTGCTTGACAAAGAACTGTATAAAAGGAAAATGCTGGTCTGTCTTTGTTAAATCTAGATCATTTACCTGACAATGCATGTCTCTGCTGAGCTAAAGAGGTGCTACTGTGATCATGCGTCAGCTGGTGCGTCTCCAAACAAGGACCTCTTCAGCAAAAGCAGCACCTGACGTGTGTATCCAGATCAAATCTAATTTTGTTTTTCTGTGACTAAAGGTGGTAAACTGAGGCTCAGCGTGCAACACAATTCAGGTGGACGAAATGAGCTTGATTATAGAGATGGAAAAATACTTAAAAGCCAATGTGTTCCTTCCGTGCATAATTATTTTAATTACTTACACTTCTTTCAAATTATACAAATCAACCCAAACAATGTGATTGAATAACAATGCAACCAGTGCAGTCCAATTCACCAAACGAATGACTCTTATGATTAAATTTTTTTTTAGTGAGTCAAAAACATGACGAACAGTGTAGCCTAATTACCAAAACAAAATATTCCAGTTTTTAAGCTTTTTTTTAGTGAGTTAAATAACATACATCGAATAGTTTGACTATTGTAAAGTCAATCCCGAAATGAATGACTCTTATGGGTCAATTCTTTTAGTGAACCAAAAACACACAGCACAACCAGTGTAGCCTAAATCCAAAACGATAGACTCTTATGAGTCGGTTCTTCAGCTGAATTAAATAATCAATGTAGCGTAATTCATGAACGAATGACTGAGCTGGTTCTTTTAGTGATTCAAAAACACAACCAGCGCAGCCAAAATCCATAAATGAATGCCTCTTATAATTAGAACCAGCATAGTCAGAATCTGCAAATTAATGACTATTTTGATTCGATTCTTTTAGTGAATCAAAAACATACAGCCTGACCAGTGTAGTGTAAATCCCAAATTAAAATATTCTATTTAGCCGGTTCTTTTAGTAACTTAAATAATATGCGTTGTATAGTGCAACCAGTGTAAACTGAATCCCAAAATGAATGACTCTTATGAGTTGGTTCTTTTAGTGAACCAAAAACATACAGCACAACCAGTGTAGTCTAAATCCAAACCGATTCATACACTATCATCAATGTAGCATAATCCATAAACAAATGACTCTTAGGAGCTGGTTCTTTTAGTGATTCAAAAACACACGACCAGCATAGCCAGAATCTGTAAATGAATGACTCTTAGGATTCGATTCTTTTAGTGAATCAATAACACACAGCATGACCATCGTAGCCTAAATCCCAAAACGAAATATTCTATTCAGCCGGGTTTCTTTTAGTGACTTAAATTACACTGCAGAGTGCAACCAGTGTAAACTGAATACCAAAATGAATGACTCTTAAAAGTTGGTTCTTTTAGTGAACCAAACACACACAGCACAACCAGTGTAGCCTAAATCCAGACTGACAGACTCTTATGAGCCGGTTCTTTGAATGGATTAAAAACATACAGCATCACCAATGTAGCATTATTCATGAACAAATGACTCCTAAGAGCTGGTTCTTTTAGTGATTCAAAAATACAAGACCAGCATAGCTAGAATCCATAAATGAATGACTCTTATGATTTGATTCTTTTAGTGAATCAAAAACATACAGCATGACCAGTGTAGACTAAATTCCAAAACGAAATATTCTATCAAGCCGCTTCTTTTAGTGACTTCAATAACATACACTGTATAGTACGAGCAGTGTATAGTTAATCCTGAAATTCATAATTCTATGAGTCAGTTGTTTTAGTGAACCAGAAACACACAGAACAACCAATGCAGCCTCAATCCAAAATAATAGACTCTTATGAGTAATTTCTTCTAATGAAATAAAAACATACAGCATGATTAATGTAGCATAATTCAGGGACAAATGACTCTTAGGAGCTGGTTCTTTTAGTGATTAAAATGCACATGACCAGCATAGCCAGAATAAGTAAATGAATGACTCATGATTCTTTTAGTGAATCCAAAACATTCAGTGTGACCAGCGTAGCCTAAATCTCAAAACAAAAATATTCCATTGAGCTGGTTCTTTAAGTAACTCATAGTGACTCTTATGAGTTGGTTCTTTTAGTGAACCAAAAACAAACAGCACGACCAGTGTAACCTAAATCCAAAATGATAGACTCTTCTGAGTTGGTTCTTCTAATGAATTAAAAACATACAGCATCATCAATGTAGCACAATTCATGAACAAATGACTCCTAAGAGATTCAAAAACACAAGACCAGCGCAGCCTGAATCCTGAAGTGAATTACTTTTTTGATTCGATTCTTTTAGTGAATCAAAACATACAGCATGACAAGTGCAGCCAAAATCCAAAACAACAGACTCTTACAGTACAAGTCGGTTCTTCTAACAAATTAAAAACATACAGCATGATCAATGTAGCATAACTCATGAACGAAAGACTCTCAATGTGTCCAGCACAGCCAGAATCCTGAAATGAATCACTCTTATGAGATGAATCAAACACATACAGAACTGGCAAAGTAGCACAATTCATGAGCAAACAACTCTTATGAAATGGTTCTTTTAGTGAATCAAAAAAACAAAAACAAAAAAAACAAAATACAAAATACAGTAACCCAATGTAGCCCAAATCCCAAAACAAACAAAATGAATAATGGATTTTTTAAATATGCTGTACCATTTACAGCATTAGCACAGGGAAAACAAAAAAAATAATTACTAAAATATACTGAAACAAATCAGAATGGAACTGAATCAAATTGAGACCTTGTGAATTGAATCAAATCTGGAAAACTCTCTGAATACCCAGTCCTAAAATTCTAGATATCTTGTGATTTACTGTATGACCTTAAAGGAACACTCCACTTTTTTGCTAATAGCATAGCATAGATCATTGAATCAGAATAGATCGTTAGCATCTCGGTCGAAGCTAACAGTCTAATCTGATTCAATGATCTATGCTAAGCTATTAGCAAAAAAAGTGGAATGTTCCTTTAAGATGAGGGTGAGTGGAAAGAATTTGATGATGGATCACGACTAACTCTTTATGGGGACTGAACCAGCAACTTTACCAGCTCTGAACTTTAACTACTACACCACGCCACCCGTTAGTGATTGATTCTGAGATACGAGGATGTTAGAGGGACAATTAGGTTACATCACTTTCTCTCTCTCGGCAATGACTGCATGTGGTGGCACCATCAACAGGTAAGCAGGAGATACTGTGACTTCCTTCCTATCATCCCTGGGGTCCTCTCAGTCTCGTGGCCCGATTTCATCGCAGGAGAGCAGCTCGTCTGGCACATAGATCTTCTAATCACTACTAGCCTGCCATCCATCCCTCACAGTCATCAATTATTTGCACAGGACAGAATAAAAAGAAGGTGCGAGGGCGCTCAAAGAAAGAGGAAAAAAGAGGGAGGGATAGTTTCAAAATAAAGGGAATCAGACTGAAAGAAAAACAGACCAAGAGAAAGACGGAGAGAGAGAAAAGGTTTGGAGAGACATCCGTCGATAATGACAGATTACTGTAATTCAGGCTGTCAGGAGCATCGACCTGTGCAGCTCACGCCAATCAATAGCTCAGTCCACTATCGAGCTCCGCGCAGGCACACAGATGGGCGAGATTGCTGCGAGCGAAAGACTCAAGCTGAGCCAAACAATCTCTCTGGCTTGGAGGACATGGCAGATGAGAATCGCTTTCCCCCCCTTTTCTCTCTCTCTTTTTCTCCCCTCCTAACCGACTTCGCTTTGTTTTCTGGAAGTAGCATCTCTTTGAGAAGAAAAGAGCACTCTTAAAGAAAGGTTAAAGGTCTTTGGTGCCAACGAGACAGGCTGGATTTGGACTTGGAAAGGTTCGGATACTGAACATTATCTAAAGCATACAGTGGCTGTAATCATTCAGCACTAACTGTTTTTGGATAAAACAGATAAAGCAGATTATCAAAGTAAAAGAAACTAGATTTTTAGAGTGGCACTTGACCATGCCAAAATCATGATGGGTGGGTGGCTCCCTTCAACCTCATTTCTCATCAAAATGATGCTACTTTGAGGGTAAAAAGACCCAACCATCAATTTTATTCTGTCAATAAAAATGCAGTTATGTTTAATAATGAATAATAAATAAAAAATAAATAATAAGTGACACATACATATACTTGATCATGGTTATATATATAAAAAGTAAAATCAAAATCAAAATAGAAACAACCATGATCAAGTCAAAAAGTAGTAAAAATATGAAATTATTATTATAATTATTATATGTATATCATAATATATTGTACTATTTGTTAAACTGTATATATAACTATATTCATATATATAATGAATTCTATAAAATAAAAATGCAGTATGCTTCAGTAAAATGCAGTAATATTTAATAATAAAACTAAAAAAAGTTATTATAAAAAAAAATAATAGTAATATTCATTAATAAAAAAATCTGAAATTATATTATTATTATTATTATTAATAAACAATATTTCAAAAAATTATATATATATATATGTGCACAATCAAGTCAATAAAAATGCAGTAATATTTATTAATAAACATTACTGAATTTAGATTGTAATAAATTTCACTATATTACTGTTTACTGTATTTTTGATCAAATTGCTGTCTTCGTGTGTAGAAAAGTCTTTTTTCTAAAATGGTAGTGCAAATGATTGTTCCATATTGGTTTGATTTATAAAAACTGACTTCCGTTAACTTATTCCACATTAACTTTGACAGCCCTAATAATTATGTAAAAGTAAACAAACCAAAACTACTACAATATAAGCCTATTCAAAGAGAAAATGCATGTTGCGTATGTATAATAAATGAAAAGAGGTTGAAAAGCCCAAAAAAAATAACTGAGTACAACAGCAGAGGTTTAGATCGTGTGACAGAGAAAAAGAGACAGAAAAGAACACCAAATTGCCAGAGAAGCATTTTAAAAGCAAATGGCTGTGCATCACGGTTAGCAGGCATTGAGGAGTGATCAGAATGATTCCATCACCCGCCTGACTGGGCGAGCAGAGAGCGGTGCTCTACATGTGCAGAGCTGAGAAATAAGACATCAATAATTATCGAGCGGCTCTACCTGCTCCCGTCAGAGCCCAACCTGACCGCTCGCAAGTCAATCCGTACATAAGTGAGCCAGGTCTGTACAGCAGGAGAAGAGAGCTGAAAACCAACCAAGCAGGCTGTAACAATGATAATAGGCTTCTGCCACCTTAAACATGACAAAAGCACACACGTGCACTCGTTAAAGTCAGGGAAAAGGATACAAATTTTGGTAAAGAGGGATGAGGGATTTCAGAGCTCTGCTGGCGTTGATGGCCGTGGCTCGCACCACCGTGGGTAAGATATTTCCATCCACTATGGCTCCGTCAAACAAGGGACCAAAAAATGGCACCTGTGGAAAGTGAGATGACATGACATATGAACACTTAATGGCCTGTGGAGAACAAAATGTGAGAAGCTTCAAGAAGGAACAAAACACACGTTTCAATCAGTATTAAGGTCTATTCACACTCCCATAAGTTCACATTTTCAGCATGAAAAATGTGCATGACAAGACTATAAAATGAAACAATGAATCTCTATAAACTCCTTCAGACGGAGGCTGAAATATTGTATTGTGATGGTCTTTTTTCTATTCTGATCCATTTTATTTTATACAGTACTTTTTTAAAAGTTTGGAGTTTTTGAATGGTTTTTAATGAAGTTTCTTGTACTGATCAAGGCTGCATTTATTTGATTAAAAATAAATGAACTAAAAAAACAGTAATATTGTAAATTAATTTTACAATTTAAAAGAACTATTTTCTATTGCAATATATTTTAAAATGCAATTTATTTCTGTGATGCAAAGCTGAATTTTCAGCATCATTACTCCAGTCTTTAGTGATCCTTCAGAAATCATTTTAATATGCTCAAAACATTTTTGTTTATTAAATGTTAAAAACATTAAGTGTGGGTTAATATTTTTGTGGAAACCATGATTTTCAGGATTTTTCGAAGAACAGAAAGTTCAAAAGAACAGCATTTATTTGACTTTTTGTAACATTATAAAGGTCTTTATTTATATTTATATAAATTGGTTGCATCTCTGCTGAATAAAAGTATTGATTTCTTTCAAAACCCCCAAACGTTTAATTTTTTCAGATACAAATCATTTTATTTAGATAAACTTTTGTTTACAGAATGAATAGTTTTGGTGTAAAACATTGTTTGCAAATACTTAGTTGCCTCATACTTTCTGCGAACAGGCCTTTGCACACCATCTAAGCTAGCAGCTTCATCCTTCAAATAAAAGGAGGCATGAAAATGTCAAAACCTCCGACGTATTTCAGCCTGTTACATAAAAAAAATCCCTGACATTAAGCAGAAAAGACACAGTGAATAGCCCTCATGCACTGAAATGGGGTCTAAATGGACTTTCATAAAAGCCAGGCCTCGTCTTTCTTTATCTCTCCATCTTTCTACATTTCCTCAGACTGCATGAAAGACTGAGCCTCTCGTCTCGGATCCATCTCCACAGCGGAATTCGATTCTGAGAATCCCATTCATTCAATTAGCCCTGACATAACTGAGCAGGAAGCAATGGCTGCTAGTGCCCAAAGACAGATATGCTTCCACTGTCTCCTGTACCAAACATTGAGCTCATTTACAGAAAAACAAATGGATGTGATGCACAAACAAACATCTCTGCTTTACTGTACACCAATTTCTCTGTTCAGCAGCCATTAAAATAGTTTTTTTTCCTCTCATAGTATGGATGAGGGTTTCAGGGAATTCGAATGCATTAGCCCATAGGCCCGTTCAGACAATTTGCTTCAATTAACTGGTTCAAAAGTGTCAAAAAGTCTCAAAGAGTCTAAGGTGTCATGTTTTATTTGGTAATAAAAAAAATATTGATTTATATAAAGATGCTCATTATTAGTGTCTTACATTACTGTTCAAAATTTTGGGGTCGGACATTTTTGGCAATATTTTTGAAAGAAGTCTCTTATGATCAGCAAGGCTGTATGTATTTGATCAAAAGAATAAACACAATTATATGAAATATTCTTACAATTTAAAGCAGATATTTATTATTTAGAATATACAGCTGAGGTCAAAAGTTTACATACTGTACAACTTGCAGAACCTGCAAAATGTTAATTATTTGACCAAAATAAGTGGGATCATACAAATCAAGTGCCTCTGTTCCTCAGAAAAATCCTTCAGGTCCCACAAATTCTTTGGTTTTTCAGCTTTTGTGTGTATTTGAACCTTTTCCATTAATGACTGTATGATTTTAAGATCCATCTTTTCCCACTGAGGACAACTGAGGGACTCATATGCAACTATTCCAGAAGGTTCAAACACTCATTGATGCTCCAGAAGGAAACACAATGCATTAAGAGCTGGGGGGGTGAAAACTTTTGAAAAGAATGAGGATGTGTACATTTTTCTTATTTTACATAAATATTATTTTGTTTTATTTAGTACTGCCCTTCAGAAGCTACAGAAGATGCTTACATGTCTCCCAGAAGACAAAATAAGTCAAATTCACCCTGACCTTCAAATTCAAAAAGTTTTCACCCTGCCCTTTTGCACAGGGTCATTTTTATAAATTCAACTATTATATTCTCTTGTGGACTATATGTAAACATCTTTTATGTGAAATATCTTATTCAGGTCAGTACTAAATTAAAAACAACACGCATTTCATACGATCCCTCTTATTTTGGCAAAATAATTAACACTGCAGATTCTGCAAGATGTATGTAAACTTTTGACCTCAACTGTACATATATAATAAAACATAATAATTATTTATTTTTATGATTAATTTGGAAATTACTTTTGAATAATTAAAGGCCTGCTTGATGAATAAATAAATAAATAAAAATCTTATGAGCCTCAAATTTTTTGAACAGTATTGTGAACATGTCATCCCATCCTGGACTTTAACTCCCAAATTAAAAGGTTTTCTAATGGAGTCAGCTGCTTTAAATGTTTTAAACCTATCTGAATAAAGTAAAGAATTAAAAAATAATTTAATTAATACAATTTTTGATTTGTAACATTTCTAGTTACAGACAGGAATCTTTTCCACCGATATGGGTTTAGCGTTGAGCTCACCTCTGGTTTTTTGATGATCTGGATGCTGTACATATGGTTCTTCATGGGATAGATGATGATGAGCACGTCTCCAAACTCAGTAGGAATGATGCCTCTCCGGTAGTCCCGCGAGTGCTCGGACCACACGATGTGCACTTCATCGTTACCCAAGTGCCTTAACTGTATGGAGAGAGAGAAAACACATAAAAGATGTCATTTAGATTATGCAGACTTAAAGTATACTTATTAAACATATAGTTCTTCTATAGTAACCTAAGGCTGAATGTTTGTTGTTCCCATCCATAATACACTTGCATGCATTGTTTACTCTGCAACAATACAAGAAGCCTTGAGCTTGTGCGCTGGTCATATTTTATGATCGTCACGTTTTCTAAAACAAAAGCAAAAATTTAACTAGTTTGAATTGAATCTCGACTGCATGTAGCTGTGGTCCAGCAACATCCATTCCAGCGTTATTAACCTTGCGCTGTGACAGTTGAAAGAACGGACACTCGGTCCGTCTCTCCTCCTCTCATCTATCTTCCACCGATCACTCCATCTTCCCAGGACCCGCTCAATCACTGCCATGGCCATGGGCACAACGACCCGCCAACTGTCCCGGGCGACGGCCGCAACCTTTATGCAACCAATGACAAACTCTGTCCTTTGGACATCATTCATTTTTTGACTGCAGAGTTTTACTTTGCGGTTGCGGCTCAAGTTCTTTAAATCAGTGCGGAGCAAAAAAATAATACTCTCGACCATCAAATGCATATAGCAGTGACTAGTTTTTATATGATGCTATATATATATATATATATATATATATATATATATATATATATATATAATTATATACGTATATGAATATTATATAAATATATTAATAATCATATATAATAATAATAAATATTTAGCCAAAATTGTCAGTGCAAAAAACCTGGGTCACATAAATATCTCTATAATTATTATTATTTTTTTTTTTACTAATTATTAATAGTACAAGAGTTTATTTTAGCACTTTATTTAGTTATTTTAAAACAAAATAAACAAACTAATAAATGAAGTGTGATAATACTATTATTTTAAAATTAAAATGAGTATTACACAGAAATTATTTTATTTTCCCAAAGCAGCAAAATAAGTAATTGCCATAAGGTAATATAAAATAATAAATTAATCATAATATATAAATAAATTATAATAATTATATAAATTAAAAAAAATATTAACTATTTAACATTATGATATATTATAATTACATTTATTAAATAATATACTTAACATAAATAATTAATAATATATCTAATTATGTATATTCATGGGCTATAACATTTACATTTTCTATACAATTTTTTTTTAACTAATGAACTAAGAAATGTTTATGCCTAATAAATTCTCTCAATTTACTCGCAATTGTGTGCTGTAAAGGAAATTAAATATATAATATAAAAATATATTATTTAAAAATATGTATTAACTATATAGAATTTTTATATTATAATGCAATAATATATTGAAATAATTATAATATAATAATATAATATGGACAATAAGTAACAATTACAGCTGACAAATTTTCTCAATTCACTTGCAATTAGCAAGTGTGGAAAAATGTTTAAATCCTTCAAAGAGAGCATGTTAGACGATAAACAGTGAATAAAAAAGCAGCCGTGAGAAGATGAAAAAAAGCAGAAAAATAAATGTGTGTGCGCTGTGGCACCGGCGGCCGCGCTGACACGCTTTAGTGTCTAGTTAACATGGTTTAGAGTTGCTATCGGAAGATCGTGCTCTGGATAGCCTCTCCAGCAGCCCTTGCAAATCCAATTTGCCTCTGAGAAGTCATGATAGGCGATGCAGCACAGGGACGGACCCAATCTAATTTGGGTGGAATATAGCCGTGTGTGGCGTGGAGGTCCCCTCAGCTCCCCTGCAGGGCAGGGACGGCAGTCCAAAACCCCTTCACCGGCCCAACCGCCCCACACGTCACTTCACCTCACGCCTCGTGCTCAAATTACAGCCATGAATTACATCCAGCCTTCAGCTGCACCGTCGCAGACGAGGGACTGCCATTTTGTTCCAGGGTGTGTGTCCGTGTGACAAAATGATTGGAGTTTTATTGGACGATAAGGTGGTCTGGACGGAGAGATTTTCTTTCATCTCAGCCATCTTTGTTTAATCATGTAATATCATTCTGAGAAATGCCACATTCGATTGGCAGCCCGTGGTGCAGATCATGGCAACACTGTGGTAGGAATTCAAACGGCCTGTCCTCATTGTGATAAGAAGATATAGATCTGAATTAAATTTATTATTGCAAGATGTGCTCAGTCACCTCAATGACAAAAACATGGAGGGAAGAAATGCCTGAATTATAGAAGAAAAGTGATTATCCCATTTATGGCAATGAATGCATAAACCCAAGATATTACCGTTATTAAAAAAGAATACACATTCTACACTTGCGTAGCTTTTTATTAATGCTGTTAAAATTACCGTGTTAACGCAGGCGATTAAGTTTTCCAGTTTAACGGCATTAAAATATTTAACACAGTTAACACTGGGGCTGGGGGCTAGAGTTGGCCACCCCACTCACAACTGCTGCTTCTGTCTCTTTTTCTTGACAAAAAGTGCATTTATGTAGTCACAGAACGTCTTTTCGACCACATCAAACCAAATCAAGACTTTTTTGCTGCGCAGTCCAACTTCACTTCAGCATCAGGCGATAGTCAAACAAGTGCGGGAAAGATACAGGTGATGAGGGAGCTTTAGTAGAACAACAGTGAACTGTGGTCAGATGCGATGTTGTCAGGCCTATGCCAGCAAAAATTAATTTTTCTGTCCTGTCAGCCGTTACACTGTGCGGTTCAATTGCATGCACAAATGCGGCGGCGCACGCTGTAGCCTGTATCATTTCATATTAAAGCGCAAATGAAACTTCAAGCATGCCTGTCAGATCTGCGTCACATTCAGCAGCGGCAGCTATTAAAATAATAGCAGCCAAACCTAATAACCCAGCTGTTGTGATGCCTGTTAATAGGGCTGGGCGATATGGGCAAAAAAATTCTGACAATAATTTTTTTCATATCAGTCGATATCGATAACTATCACGATAAATGTCAAATCTTTATTTCTTTCAAGTTTAAAGTCAGATTTTTGCTCCAAAGTGAAAGTTGCAGAAACCAGACCATTAATTTTCTTTAACAAAATAAATATCTAAATAGAAAAATTAATTTCTGCATGTTCTAATGAGTTATATGGTTTCAAATTAAGAAACAGATTTGGGTTGTCTGACAATGATGATGATAATAATAATAATAATAATAATAATAATAATAATAATAACAATAATAATAATAATAATAATATCACTTTTTTTGTCTTTTAGAAATGCACATTTGATAGTAGCTTGAGGATGCAGAGGTAAATTATAGTTCATTATCAATCAATAACATCTGTAAAAAAAATGTAGCAACCGCAGTTTTATATGGTTATATTTATTCTTTTTTTATTTATTTATTTTTTTAAATTAAGCATTGGTCTCCCATAGTAGTAAGCATACATTTTAAATCATGATAAAGAGTTAAAACCACACATAATGGTACCTCAAAACCATAACCAAATATAACTACATGGTTTTATAGGTAGCCTATTTGTATGAAAAACGGTAGTCTAAAAAAATTCAGTATAAATGCACACATGCTATAGCTTAATCACAAATACATAAATACTATAATTATAAACCATTACTCCCGTAATAAAATAAAATTCAATGTGAATAACCCACATTGCTGCCACAATACCATGGTGCCGTGAGTGTTACTACAGTAAATCCATGGTAAATGATGGCGTTTTTTAACAAATATTAAAAATACACTGTCTTTATGTTGTTCCTACATTAATGTGAAGATTGAAGGTGAAATTATTGCAATTTAAAAATATATTTAAAAACTTTAATGTTAGGTGAGATTGATCGTGAATAATCTCAGAAAATCTGCGATTAATTCGTTTTTTTTGTTTTTTTTTATTAATCAACTGAAAGCACTACTTTTTATTTTTCTCCCTAAAATCCAAATACAAATGTAATATTTTAGATGACTGTAACACTTTAACAGGCTGTTTTTGCTACCTTTAAAAAGTGATTACACTACTGACCATAAACCTGGGGTCAGTAATCAGAAATCAAAAACTAAAGGACTAAAAATCTACAGTTGTACATTTCTTTCTGACTGAATGTCTTGTTTTACTCAGAAATATGTCACAGAAATAAAATCATGTTGACTTTATGACTTCATGTTGACTTGAATGTGCATGTCATTCATCCTCCTCCATTTCTCTCAACATGGACAAACATCTTTTTGAAAACAGTGGGCCCTGAAAACAAACCTTACATCTTGTCATCATTCTGCTTAAAGCCAATTACAGTCCAGTATCTTCCTGACAATATCCCACAACCCCCCTTTCAGCATACCTTCTCAGCTCATAAAAACAGAGAAGACACAATAAGCTGTAGGCGAGACCATTTCAGACTAAACGTGGTAATCTAATTAGAGCCCCCCTTTACCACCGAATAAATGCCCCATGAAATGTCCCTCTTACAGTCCACTGTAGCCCTCCCTCCGTCGCCGCAATATCACATTTCTATCTACGTTCATTAATAAGTCTTTGGGGCGCATTAGCACCTTATCGCCTCGTCTCTGCCTCAGAAGACGTATGAGTGAGGAAGTGAGGGGACAGCTCTAATGACAAGCGATTGGTCATTCGGCATGGGGCTGGCCGCTCCACAAACAGCCCCATATCACAGCCTTCCAGCCAAGCTCATTAAGGATAATGCTGCACATTATTAGATTTGTGCTGCCCATGTGAATGGAAAAAAATACCCATGCAGACAGACATTTGCGGGTGTTTCTTCAAGTACGGACACTTTAATGTCCCAGGGGTTGATTTTTATTAAAACTAACAGCTTGTAACATAGTTCTTTTTGTTATATGAAGGTCAAATTAAAACTGACTTGGCAACTTTTTACCGTGCCTTTGTTTTTTATTTTTGCTACTATATTTTATTGCTTACCTTTGTCCCAGACCCAGAACTTTAATCTTACAACATGCAAATCTGCAATAAAAATATTAACATTTTTTTTAATATAAAAAAAAAAAAAAATCATAACACATTTCAACCTTTAAAAGTCCAAAAAAAAAAAAAAAAAAAAAAAAAAAAAAAAAAAAACTTGTTTGTGGTGTGATTACCATCACGATGAACAGTTTTACCAATAATTATAATAATAATAAAACTTTTGCCAAAATTGTCGGTGGAAAAAAGCTTTGAGACCCATTAAATATAACTCTAATCAAATAAGATAATTATTAATGGTAATAATAGTATTATTAAACCTTATCCAGTTGGGTTATTTTTAAAATAAAATAAAAAGCCATGGCTGTAATCTTGGCTGTAATTTGAGCAAATTTGTATAAACGTGTAGTAGGAAAAAAAATATGCAAGTTTATTTTTTTACCATGCCTAAAATTTTCATAAAATTTTATACCATGCATTTTTTTAAAAGATTTCTACTAGATTTTATTTTTTACTTTTGTCCCAGACCCAGAACTTCAATCTTAAAACATGAAATGAAAATCCACAATAAAAATACTAGCATTTTCTAATAAATACAAATAATCATAACATATATAACATATAAGCATATATGTAAACAAAAAAAAAAAAAAATTATATATATATATATATATATATATATATATATATATATATATATATATAAATAAAATTAACATTTTCATTATTTACATTTTATTTTTTATATTCATTTTCATAATTTTCCAACCTAAAACCAGCAAGCTTTTCTTTTGGCGGGCTTTCGACAAATAAGTATATGCACTGCAGGATTTCGTAAATATAACTTGAACAAAATATTTGACTTCATTTTCAGTCTAATTTTTCCAATTTATGCAAGAAAGTATTAAAATATTAATGGTGCATATTTGGGATATATAACGTTTTAGCAATGAAATTTGCCTTAGCAATACAAGAGTATTTTTTCAAAAATATATATATATATTTTTTTTTGGACACTGTCATTTTCATACAATACTATTAAACAATAATTTGAGATGTGTATGCAGTGTTGGATATTATTAGTAGAGAAAAGGTCTCTATTAATGACAGAATGTAAAAAGTGTTTAAAGAGAGTTTAATTTATAAAAGCCCACAGGGCAAAAAAAAACATGCCCATAGTTGAAGAAACACCCTAGTAGAAAGAGCAAAACTAGAGAGCAATGTTTCTCCATAAGGTCACATCGACTGTGAGGAAGAGTGAGAAAAAGAAAGGGTGCAACATCCCTCTTTAAATAAAAGAGAGACGAGATAAAAGCCAGTGGGAGAGGCAGAACAGGAGAATAAAGTACGGCTGTTAGGAGTCATTACTTTCTCCTTTTCTCTGTTCTGATAGCAGAGAAGACCTTTTCTCTCTACGGGGAACCCAGAAACACAAAAGTGCAGCTCTCGGCAGGTATAAGTGTCCCACCCCTCAGATTAGCCTGGGTTAGGTTTAATGATGAGGTGTGAACGCACAGGTCAGCGAGGTTCTGTGTCCCACTTCACCCACTGCACAGGAGGAGCAAAGCCGCACTGCTGGAGAAAACTCGAAACAGAGGAGCTATGAAAGAAATGACACAGACTACAATCTAAAAGCCCTCCACAGGTGAGCTGGCAGGGGGAAAGTTTAACTCTTTAGAGAATCAACAGCTTCTGAGTGACAGAAAACAAGATTTTGCCTTGTTCTTTTGAGACTGGTGCACTATGCAGATATGCGTTCACGAGGCAAAACTACAGTCCAGTTGGCTAAGCTGCAAAAATGGGTTATTTAGATATTTTGTAGGGCTCGATGAAATCAGTTTTATGCTTTCACAAATTCTGTTTTGTTTTTTTCCAAATAAATTTTTTTTCCGTTTTGATATTTCTGGATTACATTTTTTTTTTCACATACCTTTTTAATGTTTTTAGACTCTGTTTTAATAGTTACATTAAAAAAATAAAAAATAATAATGAAAAAGCATGTCTAATTAATTTAATCATTCAATCATGTATAATTAATTCAAATCATTCAATTAAATCATGAAACGTACACGATTTAACAGCAATTTATTAAAAGTGTAACAAAAAAAAATACGTTTTTAAGGCCATATGAAATATGTTTTTTTTCCCCATACCAAATTCTGTTTCACATCCATTTTCTGGATTCCATTTTAATGGTTTCATTAAATTTTAATAGTCAAAAGTATCTCTAATCAATTGATTTGACTAAAAAAAAAAAAATAATATATATATATATATATATATATATATATATATATATATATATATATATATATATATATATATATATATATATATATATATATATATATATACATACATATATACCTTTTTTTTTTTTTTTTTAAACCGAACTTTAGATGGGTTGCTATGAAGATCCTTAAGTGTCTGTTTGTATACGATTTGACGATAGTTTTTCTCAAAAGAAACAGTAAAATGCTCATGAAGTGACTCTCAGAGCAGGTCTAGAGATGATGTTTGTGTGTTCATGTTCAAACCATGCGTCTGCGCCATTCATTCACACAGAGATAATAATATATCTTGTATCTTATATATATTAATATTCACAGACACTAGTCAATATTGCTTTTGATTGAAGTGCACTAAATTACTGATATATTTATCCAAAATCTGGCCATGACATTCTGAGTTATACAGTAAATTCCATTTCTATGACTAGATTCCATGATTCCGTCCACGTTTTCAGCATCACGGGAATCATTGGGCCCTAGTTTTGTAAAACATAGGTGAGACACTCTTCAGAAAAACCTTCATTGCGTGAGAGTGAGTTTCACAGGTGGAAACTGGTCATTGAAGGGGTCCTACTAGGCTCTTTTACAAAGTCTTGATTTTGTTTTGGGGGTGTACTAGAACATCCTTTCATGCTTGTCGATTCGAAAAACGCATTATTATTCACATAATTTACATCATCACAATACCTTTCTCCCAGCCTGGCACAAATGGCTTGATTAGTTCCGAGTTTAATGAAGGCCCGCCTTCCAAAAAACAAAATGTGTTGTGATTGGTTAGCTCTCCCACTATGTTGCGATTGGTGAACAGCTTAGACAGTGTTTCAGTACTGCCACACCCCTAGTCAAAGCAGCAAGTTCCGTGTACAACTGTTAATGCAAGCTAGATTAAAGTGATTCTTACATTTTAAATATGGATATTTTTATTACAAAAACGCATCAATTTGCTACAGGAGGCCTTTATTGACCCCCCGGAGCCGTGTGAGGCACTTTTTAGATGGATGCACTTTATTGGACTTGTTTTGGGCTGATGAAGAGAAACACCCGTCTATGCTGTTCTAAAGCTTGGGAGTGCCAGGATAATTTTTAATATAACTCCGATTGCATTCGTCTGAAAGAAGGAAGTCATAAACACCTAGGATGCATGGAGGGTGAGTACATAATACGCTACAGTAGTGTTGGGTCCTATCGTCAGCCTGCGAGGATTTATTTAGGCAGGACTTATTTTAATGATATTCTAATGGGCTGCGTTGTAACATCATAACATCCGAAAAGCAACGCTGTAGTCCAAAGGAGCCATTCGTTGTAGTTCTTGAAAAGGGATTTTTTAAAAACGAAATATCTCCCTTTGGAGTGGACTTTGAGATTTGTAACTTTGTAGATCTTTTCTACAAGTTTACCTTTTTAGTGAGCGAGTCATCTGAGTCTGGAGGCATGCGTGTGGAGACGTGGAACATCACTTCAACTGTAGAGGTGGCGAAGTAGGGCATAGTCAAACCTGTGCTCTTGTTCCGCTGCAAGCCACCCATGAAACCACAATGACTCGTTAGGTTCACCTGAACATTAAGGAAAGAGTTCGTTAGGGCCCATGCACTCATATCATAAAATATTGCAAGTAATATGTAAATATATATAGAACATTAATTAATTAGTTGCTTTGCAGTAATTCATTATCAAGATTTTACCTCCCAGCCTAGGCCTGACACAAAGTCTTCATAGGCTTGACTCCCGGCTGTGTTGGACAGAATTGAGTGCTTGTCTTCCTGTCCCTCTGCCACATAAAACACAGCAATCTTGTGTGTTTCACGACTGAAAAGGTAAATAGAGAAGACAGTCAATTTAGGAGCAAAACGAGAGTACACTTTTATCAGGTTGTCTCACAGACTATAACAAGTAAATCATATTTTTTTTTTCCTTTGCCCATTCCTAACAGCTGTTCATATAAAAAGTGGAGTAACATACCACTGCCTTGAATCCAGATTCTTCAGCTCTCTCAGTAGTTTTTCATTCTTCTTCAGCAGGTGGAAACTGTTCCTGGAGACAGGACATTTAAACATAAGAGCTAATGAAGAGAAATATTCCACCAGACGACGCATCTTTGATCACTTCAGGTTAATTAGCTTACTCACAGTAGGTGATCAACGACAACATCCATCTAAGAAAGATATCTAGATGCATAGATATTAGTGCTGGGCAGAGTTGCTTAAAAATCTGTATCATAGGTTTTGTTTTTTTTTTTGGATTCTGGCAGTTTGACGGTTTATCATGGTTTTCCCTTACTGTGCCTTTATACTGATCAGAATGCATGAAACAGTTGCAGAACTACTGCATTTTAATCACAATTCAAACAAACATGCTACATGTAGCATAAGCAGTTTTGATGTCAATTGGGGGTGGGGGGGGGAACAAAAAACAAATCGATTCACATTTGAATCGCGATTCGGTTCTCCAATGATTTGCATCGATTTACAAATTTCAAAAATCCATTTTCTAGTTAATATAATTATAATAGCCTAGGCTTAATAATCATAATATGATGTTGTCGGAACAAAACAGCAACAGCAATAGAGGAAGAAAAACAAATAGATCTGGCCCCATTTTCAGCGAGGGTAAGTAATCATTGATTTTTTTTGTTATTATGGGAAGTAGGGATGTGCATGAATCCGTATTCTGAAAAGGCATGGAAAACAAACAACATATTCTACGAAGCCACTAATGGGACATGGTTAGCTGCCCACTAGCGTTTATCTGTTACATTACATTACATAAAATTTCACTTAGCACATAAACAGAGTAAGGAGAGATGACTGATAGGACAATGGTGAATGATTTACAGATCCTGAGCACCACTGACAAACATCTAATGTGCAATCACAAATTTTGAAAGTGAAAGTAAATAGCAAGCATATTAATAACGGCTCCCTGATGTACGCAATTTATATACAGTATAATTACCCAACGATATAACTGCAAGAGAAAGCACTGAAATTGTATTTATTCCCTTTAGTGGTTTCGTAGTACACAATTTCCTTTCACCGAACATGGTATTCGGATTCGGGCACATCCTTAAGGGGAAGTGTAAAATATTTTTGATTTATTAGGAAGATAATAGTTATTAGCAAACACTGATTTTTTAAGTCAGAACTACCCATTCTATAGACTGGTGTGTTTTTGTATCAAAATACTGGTTCATTCAATGTCCACTGTGCACAGAAAAATGTGATTAAAACTTGTGAATCGTGATTAAAAACTGAAAAATCGATATGAATCGAATCGTTGGGTACCTGAAGATTCCCACCCCACCCTAGTATAAATTAGACTGTACAATTTTAAAATCTTAAAAAAAAAAATTGGTCTGCATTCACTCTCATTTTCTAAAAAAAAAAAATAAAAACTGATATACTTTTTAACCTCAAATGCTCATCTTGTCTAGCTCTGCGATGCGTATGCGTACTCTATGTAATCCCGTTCAAGACAGTTAGGATATGTCGAAAAACTCCCATCTCATTTTCTCCTCCAACTTTAAAATCATTCTACACAGCTGTTTTACCATTTTTTTTTGTAAAGGGGGTTTGACCTTTGCATGTTCACTTTGTAAACACTGGGTCGGTAATTCTGAAGCGATGTAGGATGACTGAAGAAGGAAAGGCGTGAATATTTTGGATGGCAACGGGGTGAGTACATTATCTGTAAACTTTTGTTCTGGGAGTGACCTTTTCCTTTAATTATGTGTTATTAATAGCTTCCAACCATTAGTCAGAGATATATGCAGTTAAGGGATCTCCTCTCAATTCATGGCGCTGTGTACGTGTCTTAGGGACTTGTACCAGTATACTTTTTTTTTTTTTTTTTTTTTTTTTTTTTTTAAAATCATACAGTTTGCGTAATTCAAACCTGTTTACCGTGTGAACCGGTATATCACCCAGGACTAATGACAGATAGACAGAAGACTAGATAGACAATTTATAAAATGACAGAACGAATGACTGATAGAACAATAAATAGACAGAAAGATCGATTTTCTTTTTTTAAGGATGCTCTAGCTATAGTTCACAGACCCTATTTGGAGAAGCACTGCTCTAGACTGTGCGTTAGATCTCTTTCATTAAGCAGCCGCCTGCTTAATTACAGTCTTCCTTGTTTTTCTCACAGACTCCCGGAAAATCTGACCCTGCAACCGAAACGCGAATGAAAACAAACAATGGAAGATCGTACGCTGAAAAACATCTTATGAGCCATAAAACAAAAACGTACACATGATGTCATGAAAAGGGGAAAAAAAAAAAAAAATCATAAATCTAAGATAATGCGACTTCTTTCCGTCTGCAGCTTTTATAGTTCAGAGTTCAGTTACTTTCTCCCTCTCCCCCTCTTTATCTTTCGCTCCCTCCAAGTGGCCGCGTGAGTCATGTGGAAAAGCCACACGATGCTCTCTAAAAGGACTTTTTGTTTTGTTCTCCTTTTCTTTGAGCAGGGGTCTCTTTATTAGCTTGTTGCAATGTAATGGTCTTCATTTTCTCCATTGAAAGTGAGCCATTTCAGGAGGCGAACGCGCGAACGGCATAAAAGGCCGACATTAGGCGCGCGCTCACACACACAATGGCCCGGCGGATTGCAATGCCTTAGTCTCTGACCACGGATAAATGATACATGAATGCCTGGAGAGCGGCAGCAGGACAATTCCTCATTAAACAGCCCCTATGCATTTTCTCCCAGCTCTCCAACTCATAATAACCCTCCAGCCACATTCGAAAGGTAGCAGCCTTTTATTTTCACCCGGCGTATCAGGCAAGAATGAAAAGTACCGCGGCTGCTCGGCAGATAACAGACCCCTCAAGAATTAATCCCCCCATAAAAGCTGCGTGCGTGCACACACACACACAGAGCTGTTGAAGAAAAGCTTTTTTCCCCCCCTGACGACTCTATGAGGGAATGGTGAAAAAACAATTTTCCTTCATTAATCTCATAACACGGAGCATGTATATCATGAAAATTAATGCCATTACATTCAAGGTGAAAAATAACCCCAATTTTCCAATTATTTGTCATCTGGAAATATTTAACCATTCTCTGTAATATCACTAAATGGAATGGGATTGAACCTTTACAGTCAAATGCAATGAGGGGAACCATTACGCATTTTGGTGGAGGGGGGGGACGGAAATTGAGGTTTGGGCAGTAAGTGAGCAGCACTGTAGCGTCTATTGGTGGATAAGCTAATCAGAAAGATGTTGACTGTTTAAAGCAGATTAGCGTGGCTCTGCGCAATCAGGGAGAGGTGTGAGCAAACAGGATGTTTACATGCATTATCGGCCTTCAACAACAGCGTCACCCAGATTGTGCTAACAAACTCTAGCAAAACAATGTAGTGATTCTTTTGGGGGGGGGGGCAGGATGGTTTGATGAAGTGTTGCTGAACACTTTATTTCCAGAATAAAGGATTAAACTATCTGATTTGGCAGTTAAACCAAGCTAAGATAAAGACATAATAGAATCGGCAGATTCGTGGTCAGTGGAATTTGTTATATCTGTCATTTGTAATAAACTGCGCCAAATTTTTGGTAGCACATTCAAACAACAGACAACAAAAAGGTTCTCTGTTAATCTTTACATGGACGTAATGAAATAAATGACTTGGGGTTCAGTACACGAAAAAGTGCGATGGTTGATTCTTGAGACAGAATTTTTAAAAATAAACTATTTAAAAAACACATTGCATTAAAAAACGTGACTTTGAGTGCTGAACTCCTGTCGAGCCAGTTGCAACGCAAGTTGTAAGCACATTTATGATGATTATCGTTAGCATATTTGCGGTAATTTGAAAAATAAAAAAGTGTGACCAGAGAAGTTTCTAAAAAATGTCATAAAATCAGATAACAAAGCCTGTCATTAAAAGAATTTTCCAAAAATTGCATTTAAGAACATTCTTATGAGCTTCTTACAAAATGTCTCAACTTAAGCTTTTTATGAATCTGGGCCCTGGAAAAAAAGTTTTGAAATAGTTTTGAAACACCAATGCCTGGTGATTGGACATTTTTTTGAAGGGTCACTCCTATACATTAGGAGCACCTAAGAAATCTGCCCCCCCCCCCAAATTCCAATTTACTTATTTAAAAAAAAAAAAAAAAAAAAAAAAAAAAAAAAAAAACTAAATTCCAGTTTAATTTCTCTAGATTCAGTTTTTCCATTTTAATTTTTCTAGACTCTGTTTTATTGGTTAAAATAGTTTTATTAATCAAAAAGCATGTCTAATTAATTGAAATTATGAAACTTAATTTAATAGCAATTTATTGAATGTTTAACAAAATTTTTTTTTTAAAATATTTTGTTTTTCAAATTCAGTTTTATTTAAAATTTTAATAATCAAAAGCATCTCTAATTAACTGATGTTATTCAAATAAAAAAAAAATTATTTCATTTTTTCATATCAGAAATATTGTGTTACGTATTTACAATTTTCTGATTAAAAACAATTCTTTTAATAAAGCTTTCAATAATTTTATTATTAGTAGCATAGTTCCTCAAGTTAAACCAAACTTTTGTTTTGATGGGTTGCTGTGAAAAGGTTTGTTTGTAAAAAAAAAAAAAAAAGTCAATGATTTTTTGCAACAGGAGGGATTCAACTTACTGCACTTCTCATTCATTCCTATGGTATCCATAAACGACGACCGAGTGTCGCACAACTCTGACTGAAATTCAACGACGTCAAGGCTGTAATGTGATTAGTTATTAACACGTGATCCATGTTAGCCGTTACACTTTTTCCAATAGTATGTAATACAGACCCAATCATCTCACTATAGTAAGAAAATTTCTTCTCCAAGACCTGAAATGGGTGTGTCAGACAAAGGAGAGATGCAAAATGTGCAGTGTTGGGGGGGCCTTCAGGAACGTGGTTGGGAACCACTGCTCTAAGGACAGGGTTGGGAAACGCTGGGGTACACCATATCAAAACACGCTTGTTACAAATACAATTTGTGGATACCCTATATCAAAGGTTTTCAAACCTGTCCTAGAGCCCCCCCCCATCACTGCATATTCTGCCTCATCCAACTAGAGTTGCACGATATACCGGTACTTAAAAAGTATCGCGATACCCTGCTTTTAAAAACGGTACGATTCCGTTACACACATACGCGTGACGCTCGTGGTGTTTTCAGTCTCTGCCACCTCAATATATGAGTATATGAACACATGAACATAATCTTTAAAACTGCTCTTCATGAGTCACTTCACGAGCATTTTACCGTTTCTTTGGCGGAAAAAGGTCTTCACAACAACCCGTCAAAATAAAAGTTTGGTTTAACTTGACAGTCAGAAATATATTAATATATTACTTAATGTAAAGATAGTACTACAACTACTACTAATAAAAAATATTATTAAAACAATATTTACCAGAATTTATTTACCAGAAAAAAAATATTTACCAGAATTTATTTACCAGAAAACTGTAAATACACAACACAGTATTTCTGAAAAAAATAAATAAATAGCCTATAATAAATTCATTCTTTATCAAATCTAATTATCCTTTATAAATTCATTACACATTCCTTTGATTATTAAAATGTAATGAAACAATTAAAATAGAATCCAGAAACTTAATGGAAAACAGAGATTCAAGAACAAAACTGAATTTGAGAAAAATAATAAAACGTATTTCATGTAATTTTTGTAAAACTTTTAATAAACTGCTGTAAATTCTACAAATTTCATGATTTCAAAAAATTAGACATGCTTTTTGATAATTTTTTTAATGTAACCATTAATAGAGTCTAGAAAAATTGGAATGTAGGAAAAATAAAAACAGATTTCATAGGGCCCTCTTTATTTCATTTGTATCTTTGTTTTATTGTAGTTGTCCTTTAGTTTGTTACTTCCATCTAGGTTCTTATTATTAACAACAAAGATAAAATAACAAAAAATGACTGTGTCATGATATAAACTGTTGTTGTGAAATAAAATTACTATATTGTAACGGAAAACAAACTACAGAACCCATAAGGCATTGCAACAAGTAGGAGGAGTTGGTAGCCAGAAGGAAATGGAGGAAATCAGGTTAATTTAGATGCAGGTCTGTGTGCATGTGGGTGAAGGCTTCTTTCCACCACACCAAGAGCCAAAGTTGAAGCAGTTTGAACTGCCTGGAGTCTTTAGACGTTTAAAATGTGCCAGAATTTAGACAAGACTTGAGATGACTGTGTTTTAAAAGCTTTGTTTGCTGCACTGCGGAAGAGTGTTTCGACTACCAAGGTTCCACCAAGCTGCTCCTTTCCATAGCAGTGTTTGGGCTATACAAATGCTTAATCAGCAGACAGTAAGCACTGTCGTGAAGTATGATGCCAACCATGAACCAACGAGACTGCAGGTTTTCGTGTCACAAGACTTACGCCAGCTACACAGTGGACGAGTGTTCGGATGTTCGCGATGCCATTCGTTTATCAGCTGTGTTTGAACTGTGTGGGGTTGGATTGCTGTGATCGTGAGTGAGTTTCGTCTAGTCTCGGACAGGCCGCAAATATTCTGATTGTACGTTGGACTTCAGGTAGGCCTTGAACAGTTTATCCTCGCTCCTAACTGAAGCTTTAAATCACCACTGACTCTCGGAAAAGATGGGTTTAGCGGACTTTTATCCCATACTACACACAGCACATTCACACACATCTACACAAGCACACATACATCAAACATTCTTCTTTTGAAACCTTGTTTAAGAACACAAACTTTCAAATGCATTGTTCGGTTTGCTTCCATTATGGACTTGGACTGAAAAGGACTTGATACCTTCACAAGCATATTGTGTCTGAGTATTGACAAACATTGTTTTGATCTCTAGTCATTTATCTTTGAAGACTCGTAAATTCTTCTGCCTGTTTTGAAAGATGATTGTGATCTAATGATTGCTCCTATGATGATTATGTCATGAGATAACTTTTTTTTGTTCTTGTAATTAGTTTTGCACTTTGATATGCTTCGAATAAGCAAGATATAGGAAAAAAGAAATGAGTCCCCATTTTGAGTTAAATTAAAAAAAGAACGTTTTTCAATTGCAAAAGTGAGCTTATTTTGTATTTGTATTGTTCTGTGAAGTGTGATTGGGGTTACGGGCCTATCTAGAATCGCTACGTCACAATATCATGAAATAAGATTTGGCTTTATCCTTCAAGCTAACTTGCCGATATAGCAAAGATCTCTACATACCTGTAGGTTCAGTAGCTGTTCACCATAATCCTGTATAGTGGCACTGGGATGTGATCATTATTATTTTATTATTATTTTTTTAAAGGGGGGATGAAATGCTTTGTTTTAATAGATAAAATAACTATGATCTCCATTTGGATCATCGATTAGTCAGTTACTTTTCCTGTTGTTCTATGTTTTTTTTTGTTTTTTTTTCCTTCCGCAGTATCGGTTCAGTAGTAGTATCGTGATATTTTATTTAGGTATCGTATCGAAGTCAAAATTTTGGTATTGTGACAACACTACATCCTGACTACAAGACCTGAATTGGGTGAGACCTACAAAATATTTTAGGATTCCCAGCTGTTTACAACTGCAATATGTTTTCTTATACTCATGAGTCTTACCTCTTTTCCCAGGAGTTCATGCCCAGTATGTTGAGGAGCAGTTTGCAGTAGTAGAAGGCTGACTGGGGTCTCTGTGGACTTGGCTCTTGCTGCACTACGGCCCTCATGTTCAGGTCATTCCCACGATGCAGCGTAAAGTCTCGCTCTTCGGCACACTGTTTCAGGATGGCATTAATGACGTCGTTCTCTTGCTTCTCAGACACGCATGTGGGCGGCGGGGCTGGAATGTTGAGCGGTGCGCCGGTACGTTGCAGGCACTCTGGGCTGGAGTATCCCAGGTACTGCAGCATCTCGTCCAGGGAGTCCTCCCCATCCTGCAGGGAGTCCCAGCTTGGGATCACCTCTCTGCACCGCCGTTTGGCCTGTGGGGCCATCAGCTCCAGCCCTGCCTCTTCCTCTTCATCCTCTTCCTCAAGTTCTTCCTCCTCCCTGTCTTCTTTCACCTCCTCCTCATGCTCATCTAGGTCTTCCTCATTCTCCTGAAAAGCTCCATCCTCTGGTTCTTCTTGACTGCTTCTTTCTAGACTGTCCTCATCTCGGCCACGTTCTCTTCCGCCCCCTGCTTGATTGGAGGATGAGTAGAGGTGCAATGTTTGACTAGGAGTGATGCAGTGAGGTGGACCATACAGTACAGCCGAGTCCCAGGAGTGTTTTCCGGAAATGTCCCTCACGATCACCCGAACGCAGGCACTGGTGGTGGTGAGGCCGGCTGACATCCCGCCACCGGGCAGGCCGTCCTCCGCCCGGATTTGTAGGTAGGATAGCAGGGTGGTGCCATTGAGCACAAAGAACTGCAAGTTGGGTGCGTCGAAGAGTTCAGGGGTCAGGTCTGCGCTCTCGCTGTACGGGTTATCCTGGTTTTCGCATACCTGGCTGGTCAGAGTGGCCGGACCACCACTCATCGGATAGTGGCCCAGGTGGTTGACCAGGTGGGATATGACCGTGCGTGCCGCAACTGAAATCAGGCCTTGCTGAATACGGCTTCTCACTACAAACAGACAGAAATACAAAAAAATGTATTTATAAGAAGCTGTGCATGCAGACATTTCCAGAGATTTTCAAAGACAATTAAAGTACCTATCATTCATAAAGTTCTACATATACCTTACAACTTGGGTGTTCACGTATAAAGCATTTTGGCTAATTTGACAAAGTTTATAGTAACCAATAACAGTGACATACTCTTAAGCTGAGTTTATATCTATGTGGGATGTTCTAAACTACACTAACTACACTAATTTCATGATTAACCTGACTGAACATCTTATGGACCAATCAGTATTATAGAAGCTATACAAATTTAAGCTGGCCTGGGGTCATCTGACCGTGTTTCTTACATAAAATGGCATTTTTACAGGCCTTATGATGAAATTGTAAAGCTTGTATGACTATTTAAGACTGTATTTAAGTTGACATGTTGTCCTAAAAATGCAAAAAAAAAACAAACAAAAAAAAAAAAAAGCACAAGACGCATTGCAATGGCCAGTTATTTTTCTGAAAGTGAATTTTTCTCAACGTGAATTAAATTTAAAGATGCAACTTTTTAGACAGGTTTTACTCTGCAAGCTAACAGGATGTTGTTAGCACATCAACTAAACCACCATTAAACAAACTGAAATAACATAAAATAAAATAAATAAAAAAAAAAAATAAAATACTAACAAAAAAAAATGACAAATTAAAAAATTATAATAAATCAAGAATAAATCAAAACAAAATTCACATTTAGGCAAATTTAAAGATGCAATTTTTAGAGAGGCTTTACTGTGCAAAGTAACAGGATGCTGTAACTAAACCACTATTAAACATACTGAAACAAAACAAAATAAAATAAAATAACAAATAAAGTAATTACAATAAATCAAAAATAAATCAAAACAAAATTTACATTTAGGTCAATTTAATAATGCAACTTAAAGATGCAATAAAATAAAACAATAAAATAAAATACTAACAAAATAAAAACAAAAACAATAATAATAAATCAAATCTAAAGGTCAATTTAAAAATGCAACTTAAAGATGCAACTTTTTAGAGAGGTTTTACTGTGCAAACTAACAGGAAGCTGTTAGCACACTAACTAAACGATCATTAAACATACTGAAAAATAAAATAAAATAAAAATCTAACAAATTAAGAAATAATAATAAATCAGTAGTTGACCTCGCTATTGACTAATCGGCTGATCCATCGTGCAGAACTTAATCAAAAACCAAAAGTGAGAGTGACGAAGACACTGAAGATGATGATGAAAAGGTGTTACAACCAAGTAAAGAAATAGAGTTTAAGCACTCGTTTCATCAGGGATGTAGTGATTTTCAGATCTATCAGTGTTAAACTCCTGCAGAGCCGAGATGAGTGAAGGTGCGGACGGCTCGTGCGAATTCAGGGACATTAGGGTGTGATGAAGAATGCAGGATGCCTGGGGAGAGGTGCAGATGCCTCGATGCTGGTAAGAAGCTCCCGACGGAGATACTCCTCCTTCACACACTGCCAGAACTCACAAAGAAACCATGCAGAGAGCAGCCCAATACCGGTACACTCGACGTGCCAGAGGCCCACTCCCCCCAATCAACACAGCACACCAATCACATTCAGCGACACTCTCCACCGCCTTAATGAGCCAAAACATTCTTAGACCGGAGCTCTCGGGGGGAGGGATTTTATCCTGATGAAGTAGTCTTCTGTACGGACCACCTCAGCTGCCGAGTGCCCTCCGATCTAGCAAGAATCCAGCGCTAGGAGTAATTTCAAGAGTAATGGAGGTAGGAAAGTGGTGGACCCATGTCTCACTCAGGGTTGTAATGATTAGTTATTTTCACCTGATGGAGAGAGACACAGCACCGGCAGCACTGGAAACCAGCCCCCTGCTGTCCATCACAAACCCGTCTCTCCCTGATACACACTGAAACTTGTATGAGGGAGCAAACAGATTCAGTCATGAAGACATTTAGCTAGTTCATTCCTGCCTCTTCTGATTTCTTCTACTAGTGTTCTGCTTGTTTTAACTACAGAAGGTGATGGAGACAGGAGAAATAAGATTGGGTGGTGGTCAATACTGTGCAATATCTACAGACAAACTCAATGGCTTTCTGTAAAGACAGAAAAATGACTTGATGCTCAAACCTTATGTCGCAAATGGTTAGGACAAGGGGTAGGAAACAGAAACTGGAGAAAGTGAGTGCAGAACCTAACTAAAATATAAGATGCATAAACACAAGAGATTTAAAGGAGGTCAACACAAGTACGAGAGAAGCAGAAGATAGGCACACACCTTCAGTGACGGGCTGCAGTTTAGAGGAGCGTTCGGAGTCGGGGGAATGGAGCGGCTCTGGTTCCTTAAGGTTCTCCAGTAGTAGGAAGGGGTCGTAGTCTGGGCTGCTCAAGTCTGACAGGTGAATGGGGAAGTAACTGGGGTTATTGAAGCTCTGAGCCCCATATACACAGCCATGGAGGACCTGAGAGATAAAGAAAGGGGTCAGAAATACAATAAAATAAAGACTGAGGTGCACTTGTTAATGTCTTGTTTGTTAATGTTAATGTCGTAGTTTCACAGGATACGTAATTAAACAGATATATTGATTTACCGATAACTGTCCCGATATTTAAGCATTATATTTTATAATTATATTATAATCACCCTAAATTATATTAGTATTTACTATATAACCATTATTTCACTAATAAACAACTAAATAAATATAACTATGAAAATGAATTATTTATTATCTCTACAAGCAATCACTGTTTGAGTATAGTTCTGTGTAAATGCACAGATAATTCTGATATAACATAACAGTTGAGAAATGCAATAAAAAACAGTGTTTTCCACTCCAGAGAATATTATTCAGTTAATAACATTATCCAGCAATTTTTTCTTTACTCTTTAGCCTATTTAACTGCTAATAAACCTACTAAAATTGTAGCTTAAAATGAAGTATTACATTTCTGCAAGGTTGATATGACTCCCCTATCCTTTATTTATTTTCTCCATTTGAAAGCACCAGACATTCTACATTTATTTTGCTTATTGTTAATATCAGTGTTGCTGCTGATGCTTTTTATAAATAAAATGTTTTTTTTATTGTTGTTTAGTTCTGTATGCAAAGAGGGTGTGATTGTTATAAACAAAATGGTTTGTTCAGTTCAGTGGTGTTGTAATCACTGTGTCAAAAACAGAAGTATAACAGTAGATCAATATCGGTTCTGCATATCGGTTATCAGGCACATAAACATGCAAATAAATGGTATCGGTTATAAAAAAAAATCTATATTGTTCGATCACTATACATAAAAGTATGTATATCGTAATATAAAAATGTTAAATAGCAGATCTGAGTTTGCCATCATACTTTATAGATGCAGCTGAGGACAGACTTGTCAGTTTTCTCTTTGTCTGAGGCTCCTTGGACTGGCTGCAGGAGAGTTTTTGGAGGTAGAGCCATCACCCAGTCCAGCAAGCACAGCAGCAGAGATACAACCAGCTGGAAACATACAAAGCAAAATTAATTAATTACCAAAATTATTCAAAATAAATACAAAAAAAAACCCCAACAACTCAAGAGTCTTCAGTGTTGTATGATCATTCAGAAGTCAATCTAACACCAAACCTGATTTGGTGCTCAAGAAATTTCTTATTATTAGTGTTGAAAACAGTGCAGCTTAATACAATCTTAATCAATTTTTGCAAAATAAAATTGATTTATTTATTTACTTCAAATTTATTTGAAAGACTTTTTTGGTAACAATGTAAGTCTTTACTGCCATTTTTGGTAAATAAAAAAACTATAGAAAAATTATATATATATATATATATATATATATATATATATATATATATATATATATATATATATATATATATATACATATATATATATATATATATATATATATATATATATATATAGGCAGCCCTAATATACATAATTAATTGCAAAATAAATTTGACTTAAAACACTCACAAAAGATTATTTAAAGTTATTTTTGTGTTAAATGAGAAAGTATCAAGTAGACATTACAAATTGCAGCTTTAGTAAATAGTATATATATCAGAAGATTTCTAATGTAGCAAACACATTGCTTAGTTGCATTTAGAAGAACAGTAAAAACAGGAAATTACTTGATGTGTTGCATCTGGATAGGACAAACTGTTCTGTTTTTTAGGGGTACTGTCTCTTTAACAAAAATCATCAAAAAAAAAAAAAAATTTTTTTCCCTCATGTACATAAATGTGTTCTTTCACATCTTTCACACTATGTGAAAGATTTATGTGAATTATGTGTTCTTTGTGTTGGGGTGCATTTGTTAAGACATACCCTCTTGTCCAGCTCATGAGGGGACGACTCTGTGGCTGGAAGAAGGTAAGTGATGGTTGCAATTAGGACCTATAAAGCAGGAAAAAAACATTACTTTCTATGCAACAGTTCCAAACCATGCTGACCTTATTTGCATTGTGACTGACTTCACCTCCACTATTTTCTTTGGAGTGTCAGGCGGGAATTTCTGCAGTTCGTCCACATAATTGATAAGCAGGTGCAGAATGTCCGAGGCCACCAGAGCAACAGTTTTATTTGAGAACTGGAAGAAAGGTATTAATGGTTAAAATGGAAGCAATCAGCAACTTTAATGTGCTCAGACATGTGTGGAGGAAAACGGCAGAACTGTGTCGTGGGCCTCATCTGAGCTGATTAAGACGGGATGAGTCTTTGCCTAATTCTGCTTTATGGAACGCACCCAAAGGAGAGAGACCCTCATGTCTAGTCCTCCACTGACACCAGATTCTCCGAAAAGCCAATAGAATCGACCCGATCACGAGTGAACTTTTCTGATTGGATCAGAGTTTAAGTATGTGTGTGCGCGTCTGTTGGCCCTAGCCTTCATTTCAGACAGAAATGTAATAATTCCTCGAAGTCTCTGAAGCGTGCATTCTTCAGTGGATTAGCCTTCTGTCTGTGAAAAGCAGAGAAGCCAAACATGTTGACGGTCCAGATTTAGGAAGGCTGGTAGGGGTGGGTGCAGGGAGTATGGAATAATCTTCTTCTGGATGAACAGAACACACTTGTGCCAGTGCAGTGAGCCCAGGCATCAGGAACGGCTTCAGAAGACTCAGGCCAAGGGCAATGCCATCATTTTTCTGCTGTGCTCACTTACATTGCCAGTGAAGGTTCTTTTACAACACAGATGCTTCTGTTCCGTTCATAATCAATCTTTAACAGCAGAATATATGCACATTTTGTTGTATAACCAAGCATCCGTTACCTTGAGAGTGACACAGATGACATTGAGCGCTTCTTTGATCTGCGGATGCTGAGTGCCATGAACCAGCTCTTCACAGAGCCAAATACCCAGACTACAGAGCGCCACACACCTGAAAAAAAGAGATTATAGATAACTTCCGACACATTTAAAATAAACATACAAACAATTTACAAATGCATTACAAATATATATATATAGATTTTAAAGAAGTAGTTTACTTCCAGAACAAAAATGTACAGATAATTTACTCACCCCCTTGTCATCCAAGATGTTCATGGCTTTCTTTCTTCAGTCGATAAGAAATTATGTTTCTTGAGGAAAAAAATTCAGGAATTATCTCCATATAGTGGAGTTCAATGGTGCCCCCAAGTTTGAACTTCCAAAATGCAGTTTAAATGCAGCTTCAAATGGCTCTAAACGATCTCAGCCGAGGAGGAAGGGTCTTAACTAGCAAAACAATCGGTTATTTAAAAAAAAAAAAAAAAAAAGACAATTTATATACTTATTAACCTCAAATGTTCATCTTGTCTAAGGCCCTCGATCAGACAGAACGTGTTTTTTTGCAGTGAAAGGCGCCTTTTTTGAATTGTTTTCTATTAGCAGTGAGCGTTATGCGCACTGTTTATGTGCCCCAGGCGCCTCGAGTTTTAACCACTTGCTGCGCCTCGCGTTTTCGCTCTGAGCACCTGAAGTTGAAAAAAAAAAAAAAAAAAAAAAAAGCAACTCTGAGCAGAAAAGCACCCGACGTCATCGCGTTTTTTTTTTTAGGGCTGTCAAAGTCTGTTGCTTAGAAAGTCCGGAGTCCGGAGACTGCAGTGATGGAGGAGAAACTTTTGGTGTCTATCACAGGTTACCCGGAGCTGTATTTTTTAAGGTTTTTGCTAATATGACAGTTTACTTAACAGCAAAAACCAAAGATTTTAGAGTGTCCGTGCTATAATCCTTTGATTAGACTGAGGACTGCTGATTTGATGGTTGCCTAGCAACATTAAAAAAAAAAAAAAAAAAAAAACACAACACACTATAGGGTCTGTTGAAAAACTCCCATCTCATTTTATTCCTTCAAAATCTTCAAAATTTTAACTTCCAAATCGTCCTACATCGCTGCAGAAGTGCCGACCCAGTGTTTACAAAGTGAACATGCAAAGAAGATCAAACGGCCTTTACAAAAAAAAGGTAAAGCAGCGATGTAGGGCGATTTTAACGCTGAAGAAGAAAACGAGAGGGGAGTTTTTTGACATACCCTAACTGTATTGACCCGAATTACACAGACTACACATGCGCATCGCAGAGACGATAAAAGACGAGCATTTGAGGTTGAAAAGTATATAAATTGTCAATTTGTTTCGACCAATCGTTTTGCTAGATTAGAGTCTTCTTCCTCGTCTGGAATCGTTTAGAGCCCTTTGAAGCTGCATTTTGGAAGTTCCAATTTGGGGGTACCATTGAAGTCCACTATATGAAGAACATTCCTGAAATGTTTTCCTCAAGAAACATAATTTCTTATCGACTGAAGAAAGACAGACATGAACATCTTGGATGACAAGGGGGTGAATAAATTATCTATAAATTTTTGTTCTGGAAGCGAACTTCTCCTTTAATTCTTTAATTCACTTTATTTTTATTTATTTGCAATATTTGTTTAAAAAAATACGTTGTTATTTTACCTTATTTTTTTTTATCAGCTTTAAGCTATATATACACATTTTACATATTAAAAAAAAAAGTTTGAAATTTGCATTGCTTGAATAAGGCCTACACCTCTGTGTGTTGTGGCACGTGCACTAACCACTAGGTCACAGATATTTAAGCCTATGATCTAATGGTTCCTCAGCTTTTCTCTGAAAAAAACACCTAAACTTTTTCCATAGTTATGGGGGCTTCTAATGACTTGAGCCCCATCAGGATCCACTCTAATCCCGCTGAGTCCCGGATTACTTTAAATGACACTGCTCTTAATCTGTCTAGATATGACCAGACACATAGCCCCACACCGGTCTAACACTGACCGTAATGTACAGAGTTATTAATCTGTCTGGCATGGGGTTCGCTTGCTTCATTTTAAAAACAAAATCTAACAAGAAGGATGCACTGACCTGGAAAACACAAGATTTTTTTTTTTTTTAAGAACTATAATAATACATTCCTAATAAAAGATACTACACAAGCTACATCAAGGGATCAGTTAATTCATTATAGAATCACCTGTTAAAATGAAATTTATGTTTATGGAATTAATATAATGAATTTGAACATACAATAACATGTTTTCTGTCTGCTGCAGTTTGCTCTTATTATTTGAGTGTTCATGTTAGTGATGTTCACATGTATAATTTTTTTTTTTTTTGTCATAACCAACCTGAATTTTTGTCCTCTGGTTGAAATTTTATTGGTGATTTAGTTTCTTAATGCAACAATTTGCATTTAGTAAAAACAGGAAAATGATTTAATGTGACACACTTAGCTAAGATGACCTTTTTTTAACCACACTTTCACCACAGCTTTGAGTAGGATAAAGTGTTCATGTTCAGGGCCTGTACCTTGCTGGTGCAGAAGGCTCATCTCTGGCAGAGGTCAGGATATGCTTGATTATATGCTCCTGAAAGAGATAAACAAAATAATGACATTAACAAGGTCATATCATATTTAATTTATTTACTGTTTCTTTTTTGGTGAATTTCACAAACACACACAACACACAGAGATCTTTAAGGTCTTTTAAGGTTTTCACAGGTCTTTTTTAAGAAGTCTCTTCTGTTCACCAAGCCTGCATTTATTTGATCGAAAGTACAACAGTAAAATTTTGAAATATTTTTACTATTTAAAATAACTGCTTTCTATTTGAATACATTTTAAAATATAATTTATTCTTGTGATCAAAGCTAAATTTTCAGCATCATTACTCCAGTTTTCAGTGTCACATGATCCTTCAAAAATCATTCTAATATGCTAATTTGCTGTTCAAGAAACATTTTTAATTATTATTATCAATATTTAAAACAGTTGAGTTAATTTTTTTTCAGGATTCTTTGTGAACAGAAATATCCAAAGATCAGCATTTATCTAAAATAAAAGCTTTTGTTACAAAAGGGGTGTTCGGGAGGGAGAGAAATGACAGAAATTAATACTTT